>HG993140.1:2500000-3750000 GCA_905231865.2 Boloria selene | reverse complement strand
TAAATAAAATTGCTATAGACATCTTTAAAACAAACGGGTTATTATATAATTTTAAGTAACTTATAAAACACTCTGTGTTAGTTTAATCTCTTTATTTTTGTAAAATCTACAATTCAAAAACAGGAACAGTAATTTTACTTAATTTAAACTATAACTCGTGTCACTATTGTGATAAGACACATGTTTACGCAAATCGGTTATTTAATAATTCTAAGGAATAATTTAAATCTATTCATTCAGCAATTCAGCAAAGGATCAAAGTTTAACTTTACAAAGGAATATTACTACTCCGCTCTGATCATATAAAGAACAAGCAGAATATGGCAGTACCAATCGATGCAAGCTTCAAACCTTCGATGTAATGACGTCAAAACACATAATCAGTCAAACATTGCCACTAAACTATAACTCTATAGTTTTAAATTTTATTTATAAGAAACATTTTAGTGTCCGACCGAATATTCGGTTTCGGTTTCGGTTTCGGTCGAGTTTCGGCAAAAAAACGAGTTTCGGTTATGTTTCGGTTTCGGCAGCAAACCTGCCGAAACTACGACCGAAACCGAAACTGCATTCGGGAGTTACCGCGCTGTGCTCGGGTGTGTTCGGCGCGGTAAATGACATCCAAGCGACGATGATAATTGGCCGCGTCCACGTGTGTAATCATGTCGTAACCTGTTTATTTGCAGTTCATATAATATAAGAGTACCTCGAAAAGTAATTTAATGTAACAAAGGAGTAGGTACCTAGATTATAGCAGAATCAAGTTTACCATAAAAAATTAAAAATCTCATTTATGTTGAAAATTAGATAGCTTTGATATTATACTGTATTATAGATTAAATAAATAATGCTAAAAGTGGGAACTTATGGTTTGGTCTGACAAAGAAAAAAAGTTAGCTGGTTTTACCTGTGAATATTTATTGATTTTCAAGAAATATTAACAAAAAGTAGAAAGAGTAAATGCACAATCTGTATGCTAATGACTTATTTTAATCACATTACTAGCATTTCCCGCGGCTCCACCCGCGTTTTAAAGACCCTAAACTAATTTTTCAGATTTCACATACCGCGTGACGTTTTACAGTAGGTCTTTAACAGTTACTCGAGATTTATCAGAAATGAGATATTTTTCAGCGGTAAAAAGTATCCTATGTATTAGCCCGGGTAAACAGCTATCATCATACCAAATTTCATGCAATACCGTCCAGTGGGTATCTCGTGATTCGGATGCGGACAGACAGGTAGACAGACAGACAAAAATTATAAAAACAATATATTTGGCCTCTATATCGATAAAACATACATACTCTCGAAAAAATAACACTCCTTCTGGCGCAGTCGGGTAAAAATGTCTATTTCAATTTTTTACAGGAAACATTTATTTAGGTAAATTATTAGTAATGTCGTTTATGATATTTTAGCAGTAGAGTATTGAACGATTTGTTGTATACACTAAGCCGATTCTACCAGTTTATAGAGTTTGAAAAGATAAGAATTTTCACGTATTTAACTCATTTTTTCAAAAAATGTAGTTTAGCAGGTTTTCATAGTAAACCCTCGATATGTAAACAAACATTAGTTAGGTACATGGTATTTAGTGCATTAGTGGTGATAATATTAAGGATTTAGAGTTTCGCGTTCAATTTAATAATTATTAAGAAGGTACCAATATAATAATTGTTTTTTTTTTTACAAATTAACACTTATAATTATTATAAAAACCTACCGTATAAAATTAACACTTATATTTATTTTACTAATTAAAACTGATCTGATTATAATACATTTTCTTCATTTTTCTCTGAAAACATGATCCTTATAAGAAAGTTTCGGTTTCGGTTTCGGTTTCGGCCGAAACTGAGACCGTCGCCGAAATTCGGTTTCGGTTTCGGTTTCGGTCGAAAAAACCAGTTTCGGTCGGACACTAAAACATTTTAAATACTCCGCTGATTCATTGTTATTTTTTGTTACACTATTGTTATCTTTTTTGTTACTTTTTTACAACTAAGAAGATGTAAGATTATTATTGAATGTATACATGTATGCTCATATAAAACACATGGATTGTATCAAAGAAGACCAAAGAAAATATATTATCTAATAACGTATAGCAAATTAATTCCATGAAAATTATATCAGAAAATCATAGGCATATTAATCAATTATATCCCATTAATTACAAGTTCGCCTCATTAGTGTAATAGTTTCTTTCCCCCACGTTACATAAAAATCCTAATTCGCTGTGCTTCCCGAGGACAGTGAGTCGGCCCGGCCTTGGCAAGAAGAAATTGAAAGGAAAATCTGTTTACCCGCCGTATATTCGTACCGATATTCGGGAAATTAGTTTTATTGATATTTACCCTATTTCTCTCCCGCATTTTTACGCAACGCACAACTTTTATGGAATTTCACGAGTAATCTAACTTTGTTCTTTCACCGAAAATGTTTTGAACTACATTTTTTGATATTGATTTTTTATTACTTATCTATTTTTTCGTACCAAAGAGGAAAAGTAGGTAAATGGTCTATAAATATTAGTAAAACCAATTTCACGTTTATTTTTCGAAAAATAATCAACATTCACCAGAAATTATAAAATATTTATATGTACCTACCGTAATAAATTAAATAAACTTAAAATAACTTTTCAAGAATTCAATCCTATTTTAAAACCTTTTGCAACAATATAAAATGAATAAATAAAATTTACAATAATGTAGAACAAAAATTAAAAATTCATACCCAAATGATGAACGATGAATAATTTGTATTGAATTTTAATTTGCATCTATCAAATATACCATATATATGTCATATGGTTTTGATTTACTACTACGCTTTTGATCAATGACTAAATTAAACTGCTAATTGATGAATGTGATTAGAATATACTGAAAAGCGAACATGATTGAGTGTGATTTACAGGACTGTAATAGCCACCGACCTCTGCTTGTATAATACAGTACCTATACCTAAACGGTAATCTCGTAAGACCATTTCTTGAGAAACGAATAAATTATATACCAGCTTTCCATTTAAGCGTTTCCTCAAAATTGAGTTTTTTTAAGAGCGAAAAAATAATTTTCGAATGGCCGACAACGTATAAGCAGTTCCTTCAGGGCACAAACTGAAGACATTTTTATAATTAAGCAGTAATTACTAGATATCATAGACCTTATGTAACCCGTCTACTAATTTATAGATTAAAATATATTATTATTTTTGATTATTTTGCGGTTAGTTTAGGTTTTTTTTCAGAAATAAACAGATACCACCTATATACTAAAACATACGAAAAAAGATTTTATCTACCTTTATTGATTTTGAGTTTCTATGCAATTTGTATCCGGTTCAATACTTGACGGAAGTCACTTCAAACTTTCAACAATATTTGGTATCACAAAGGGAGCTCGACGTTTTTTATTTTCACAGTCCCAGTACAATATATCATGAACTGTGAAGAGGGATGCAGTATTGAGTCACAAGTTTTCCTATAACGAAGTTAGTCTGAACAAGTGGGGATCTAGTAACGTCATTACATAGCTCTCGTTAGAGCCGCTTTTGATGCCGAGCAATCCCCATCATTCGCCTCAATTGTAAACATTTATTGTATTACCAGTTCTCTTTGGTACTTATTGCCTCTTCATATGCAATGGCACATACGCTTCTTTCTACACAATGAAATGATATGGGAGTAAATTCTAAAGTTGCTCATTGCGTCATCGGTCATACATAAACATTTGCTGATCAAGTCTCTTGTATATCAGACAATTGAATATTTTTTGTTTCATGAAAGATATTTACAATTTGAAAATCAAATCAAATAAGTATATTGGGACATTGTCATAGTACACCATCTAGTTGTAGTGTGTTAGGCCTAGCCTAGAACGAGACGGTTTTGTGCCAGATAATTTATAAATTACACATACTTATGTATGTGTCTTTAAATACAAACATATTATAAATATAAATATTAAATTGGAGTACAAAAATTCATGCTTATCAGTTATCACACTCATGAATGCTCACACCAAGAATCAAATCCGCGACCGCTGAGACAGTAGGGTCATTGGGTCAGTAAAAACTTAGCCAAACGTGTCGTTAGTATAACAACTACTTATATAATATATTAAAACATACAGATTCGAAATTAAATATACCTATTATTAACATTACTATATTATTTGATCGAAGCGTACTTTTACTGGAAACTATTTGCTATTGTGCATGCATTTTGCGTTGTTCTGCCACACTGCATTTTTTGTATCTACTTATTTACTGCTATACGGAGAAACGAGGATCATAAAAACTACGCAGATATTTTTATCTTGAAATATTATATAAAACCACTGGTACGTTGTAAATATTTCTTAATATTTTAATTTAAACAAGTTTTCCGGAATATTATTAAAAATTTAAAGTATTGTTGTTATAAATCTTAACAGGTTTTACTCACACATTCGTTTACTTTGTTTTCGTCGTAGGTACAATTGCTCTGCGCTCGTCGCGTGTTGATTTATAATTTACTGTCTCGTACGAAGTAGATTGTTCTTATACATTTGTAAAAATCGGTACTAACCGAGCAAAACCAAAAAAGCTTTAACAAATGAATTGACACAATTAGGTATCTTTCTCAATAGTAGTTACATAATGTTTTCTCGCATCTATTGTCTCACATTTTTTACTTTTTTCCCTCTCTTTATTCTAAATAACTCTCGTATTACCTTTCCTTTTCCCTAAACTCACTTTAATCATTGTGAAAATGTAATACCTGATACTAATGTTCGGTCACAGGCCACAACAATCATTATCATCGGGGCGGACTGTCTGCCCGGGAGATAATAAAGCGTGCATGCATGGCAGCATGCTCCGAACCACGAGAGCAATCTCTATTCTTTTTACTCTCGTCTCGTAGTTCAATATTTTCCCAAGCACGGAATGCTACCAACTTTGCAACTCCATGTTGAGACTGTTGAAACATTCAGAGTATCTTAACGCCAATTTCTATTACTACACAAAATACATAAAAATTTTATAATATAATAATTTTGCCCATCTCCTGTTAACTTAATGAAAGTTTCGTTTATATTAAATTCTAAATCACTGTTACATCTGGCCAATAATTAGTACATGTAACATAAAGCCATACAATGTAGACAGATTGTTACAGCTATAAATTAGGCACATAAAGTGATATAAAGCTTGCACGTGGCTACTTTACGGCAGCAAGTAACTTTACACACCGTCGAAGTTGCTGTATGAATAATTAGCAGTACTTATTCGTAATCACAGCTTAAATACAAAGAGAATTAAAACATAATTTATACGGTAGTAAAAAATTAAACTTAAGAAATATATATTCTCAAAAGTTAATAGGAATATATTTACATCATGTTGTAGTATACTAAATAAAATAAAGTTTTGTGGTATTCTAAGTGCATAGTAGGAAACGGCGTTTCCGCAGATTACATTTTAAATTGACGCTTAAAAATTACTTTCAACATATTACATAATGTAAAAATATTTTCAAAAATATAAAAGGGAAAACCTTTTAAAAGCAAACGAGCTTTGCAGAAATAATAAAAACTACAAAACTCTTCATTCTTTAAGCTTTAACTCACACGAAGGTGCTTACGGTCTCGACTTACTTTCACACGGCTAAAGTTTCCTTATGAATAATTAGAAGCTACTCACCTATCACCCGCACTTCAGTAAAGATCGTCTGAGGTAAAATCTTTAATGAATAGCACTAATTTCATTAAAATTAAGGTGCTTTTATTATAACGCAAAGCTGTACTCTATACAATAACATAGGAATTCCAGTGTGCTACATAAAATAATACCTTTTACCATTCAGGAATCTTAGATTAACAGTGTAAAATTTATATATTTCTTAGTTACATTTTAAAATACATTGTTAAGATCTATATACTTAGTCGCTTCAAGGAAACGAAGTGCTAAGATGTAGGTCAGCGTTATAACATCGATAAATCAACGTATGCCTTCCTACCTACATAACACTGATATAGCGCTGAGACGTGAGCACTTTATGATGGCCCACCGACTTCCTAAGTTTTACACACACGAACTTTTCTTGTAAAATGACTGCAAGTATGCCTTCTGCACCTTGAAATATGTTCTAGAAGTTTCGCATCGATGTAAGATTTTGATTAAAGTTTCCTGAAGTTGTTCCAGCAGGATCAACGGCAGTTTAGAGAATCCATGTAAGTTTTCAGATAATGGGAACGAATGGGTATGGGAATACAGAGAGAAAATATAGTAAAAATAAAATAAATATTATTTTTTAACAAAAATGAAACCCGACTTCAAAACGTTAGAAATCGAAACTAAAAAGAAAAAATAATAATTTTAATTATTTAGTTATTAGACGACACGTTTGGCGCAGTTTGTAGTGATCCTACTTTCATGCGCCAGCGGTCACGGGTTCGAGTCCCGCTGGGGGCATTCATTTGTTAAACTCGCATGTTTGTACTCCAGTCATGGGTGTTTATATTTATAATATGTATGTATTTAAAACTTATATATGTATATCAACTGTCTGGTGTCCGTAACATAAGCTTCGAAGCTTACCACGGAACTAGATGGCGCTGCTGTGTGTAACAATAACCCAACTGTCTTATAAATTATTATCCGTTAAAAAAACTATGCGCACTCTCACAAAGCTCAGCGTTTTGCGAGTTCAAAATTACTATCTACTAAAATTGAAAATTATAAATCATTAAATGAAACATTTACAACAGATAGAGTACTAAATTACTACATAGTTTTAACTAAGATTCGCATAAAATGTTCCTACTACTGTTTCAATTAGTATTCATTATATTTTTTTCTGTATTGTCATAGTTCCTACTCGTAAAATAGAATGGCTATAACATGTTGTACTAACTTAACTCTTTGTATTTCAGGGAATTTCGACTACTGCTGCAGCCAGATCCAAGCTCTGTTTTTGCGGAGGGCGTACAGTTTCATTCTTCGGCTGGACCCATCGACTACAACACAGCACTTGTCTATTCTGGAAAATTAGAAGGTACATTTCAGAAAATTAATAATTCTTAAATATAAAATTACAAATTCACTAAAATATAATTATTTTGTAAAAAATAATAGTTTTGTACAGATGTATACAGTAATCAATATTGTATTAGTGTACTTCGAACGGATTCCTTTATATATATCGAATTGTCTAAAATTTTCCAAATTAAACTTGTTAACATAAGGGGAAGAGGCAATAGTGGCACCCCTACGTGTTAATTTAATCACAGCTATGAATCAGAAGGCAACGGAACCCTAGATTAAAAGCAGCGATTTATTTATGCTAACATAATTAACTGAGTTAAAAACTCCCCGGTATTCATTAAATAAGGAACCTCGAGCACTAACTTTGCTTTACATCCTTAAACTTTAACCGATAACTACAATATGTTCTTATTGAAAGTTACTTGTATATTCTTTTATAGATATTTTTTAAACTTTGTTAGTTTTCTGCTCTTCTTATTCTTCACCTTAAAATAAAATATAAACTTAGCTTTTCATACTTGTTTTCTTTCTGAAGCCTGAGGATGTTTTATGGGTATTCAAGATGGTTTGATCTAAAGTTTTTATGGTCAGACATGTTTGAGTTTAGTTCCATTTTTGAATATCGGTTATTTCCAAACTAAAAGTTGCTTTAAAAGTTTATACCTATATATCTTAATAAGATCAAGAATCTTAACCAAGTTCTTTACGAGTAAACCGTTTCTCTTATTATATTAAAAGTTAATGTTTACCCGTCGAATTAAGATTATCAAAATTGAATCATGATATGCAATATATACATACGCCAAAATTAAATATGTATTGTTTTAATAGAGAATTCCACGTAGCAGTGCTTGAACGGTCATGTATTATTCAAGACTCGACATATTACCCCAATTTACAGTTTGATTAGAATATATTCGTATGTGTTGATTGCTTGATTAGATGCATGTGGTGGGTACGCTTCGAAGCAATTAAGCATGATTTACGATAAATTTAGCATCACACCTAGTTAGTTGAATAAGCCATCATTTAACCGTATGATATTGATACTAGTCTATATTGCCTGCTCACCCATACGATAGGATATACCTACATCCTAATACATTTTTATCTCTACATAGTCTAAAACAAAGTTGCTTCCCACTGTCTGTATACTTAGATGTTTTAAAATACCCAAAGGATTTTAATGAAAGGATGCATCCATTTTATTGTAGAAGCCGAGAAAATATCTAATTTTTGAGAAATCTTATGCTTATCGCTAAAAAGCTTCCTCGGGAAGCTTTTTAGCGATACGCATAAGCGAAGAGCGACGGGAAGAGCGACGTAGAGTCGCTAGTTTTAATATTAACAAATATCATCCCTATTCACAAACCTCAAATTTTAATACGATATACGAAATTGAGCTTCTAAAAGTTTCACAATGCCAGAATTAGGAAGCAAATTTGCTTTGTAAGGCAAACGTAAAATAACACTGGGCAACAAAATTTTAACTTTGTCGTGCCACACGAACTTAGCCTATATTTTTTACTTTGATGGGTGAATGTTAGTAAAAATAAATAAATAAAAAAAAATTATTGGCCAAGAATTTTATTTAATAATGAGATTAAAATTTTTCAAAAAATAAGGACCGCCCGAAGCAAAAAAATTAAAAAAGTTATATTATCAATTTATAATTTAGAATTTTCTGGCAAATTTAGCTCCTCAATTGTCGCTTCTTAACGTCCAGCAGTTAATCGACCAACATTCTTGGATTCCATTTCCACTGATACCGCTTTTATATATGTGAAATGGCCTGATGGAACCTCTCCCCGTGGTCATCGCTCACAGCTCCCAAATTGTCAGGAAAAAATCGAAATGCGAATCTTGAGTAACACCTCATTTATATCATTTCAATACACAAACTCTCCATCTCGAGAATAGTATGATCTGAAGCGTTCATCACGATTTCGAAATACGCTTATTTTAGTTTCATGATGTAGCAAATTCCATTCTTTTAAACGAAATCCTTAGAGTTCTAACTGCTTTATGACAAATTCAAGTCGTGAACCAAGTCGTTTAGGTCTTCTTGAGTTATCAAGTGTGGCTTGTTTGAGATTTCTTCGAACTCAGATTCATTGTCGTCATCAACGGCCCGCGATCCGCTCGAAGGGGAGGGCTGTGAATCTTTAATCGTAACGGACGTAGATGTGATTGGTATCGGTAAATTGTCACTATGAAGTACTGGTCTCTTAGTTGACTGAACATTAGGGTAACTAACTGTGTGTTTTTTTTTAAATTAATACCTTTTATATCTGTGAGACAAAAATAGCAGTCCGAAACGTGATCTTTTGGTTCGGTCCAAATCATGGGTACAGCAAACGGCATACGACGGGACTCTTTCTTCCAATTACTCAAATTCTTAACACAGGTTATGCAACAAATATGGGAAGCCCAAGATTTGTCTTGATGCGCCACAGAGAAACCAAAATAGACGATAACACTCCATAACAACTTTAGTAAAATTTCGTCTTTGTTTTTGAAAGTTAATTCTCCACAAATATAACAAAAAGAGTTAGGATCGTTATTAAACTTTCTCGGCATATTCACACAATTACTTATAAATCACTAAACTTAAACTAATACGATAAAAATTAATTTAACAATTGTTTTTCGCGACCGTTTATTTGCGTTTTTCACCGTAGTACTGGTTATGCGAATGAACGCATCACAAGAAATCTGAGGCCAATCGAAATAAACTAATTGCGGTTTAGTAATGTGGGTAGGTGGCAAAAACAATATTAGCCATCAGAGTTCGTGTGGCATGAGAAGTGTTGACCAGTGTAATTCTTTGTAATTAACTTGAGATACCAGTTTAAATCTCACCCCTTCCATATTTCGAGGCTCACGATAATAAATTAAGGAGGAGAAGAAACTTCAATATTCTGTTACAAACTTAATAAAACGAAATTACGAGGTGCGACCCATCTGGTACATTCGAGACAAAGTGAATTTTGATGAAATTAGTTCACAAGTTTAATGGAGTATGCTTCTTGAGAGTTTGACTTTGCTTGTCTTCGGTGCCGTAACATACAACTCATTTAAATATACATGATCAATTATACCAACATACGTGCGAGTCGAAACTTAAAATTTACAATGTCTTTTATGTTTCATTCTTTAGAAATTAATTTCCTCAAATACTAATTATATGTTAAAAATTATCTTTTTAAGATGGAAACAACTTAAGGGACTTTAATAAGTTGTTTAAAAGTAAAGATGCCATTATGATTTATGATCATAAACAAATAGCGATGGCTTCAAATGTTGTTACATGCAAATAACACAAATAACATAAGGTTTTCGCAGCAATTTTTTCAATCATTACCTTAGACTTATTTTAAAAGGAGAACGGGATTTCTCAAAGCTAAACTTATTCCCGAGCCTGAAATCGAAATCGGTTTCCCACTTTAGTTATGAATTAAAATTTAGAAGATGTTACTAATGACATATTATACTCGGCGCACTTGGCAAATGAGGGATAGACGAGAAAAAATAGAATGCTTCGACCATCGTGACACTTTTTTAATTTTATACTAAGAGCACCCCATGTGACGTGTCGAATGTGTGAAGTAAGTAATTCATATGCTTTCTTAAAACTTGACCCTTACATATATAATGGAAATTCCTTGGAATTTGTGTTCAACTCGCACTCGTTACAATTATTATGACTTGAGCTAAGAGCAGTTTAATTCCTGTTATGTGACGTCATCTTAAGTACTGAGAGATCATTAGCATTAAGGTAGTAGATAGGTACTTACTACCTACTAAGTCGTAAAAAATTCATGTACCCTCGGTGCGGTCGGCCTTTCTTCGATGTGCTATAACAATATATAGGTATAATGTACGCTTATAATATTTTTATAACTTAACTTATGAGGCAAGGGCAAACAGCGAATGAAATTTCGGTTGTCTCAATACACCTCTCCACTTTTTCCAGACATATAATGATGTTTTATATTCTGTGGATTTGACACATTCTTAATGTCCCAGTAAATATTTATACATCAATTTCTGGGAAACGTATATTAATTAATATTTTGAATTAACCTTTTAAAAAGAACTAATTGAACTTTTTGCAATAGGAATATTTTTATGATTAATTTATAATTAGAAAGATTAAAAAACAACAAAACTAACCGTACATAGTAAATAACTTTTAAATGCAGGTCGAGTACATTTCCATTCTTATAAATTATTCAAAGTCCTTAATCCCTTAATATCGACTACAGTCTACTTTATAAACACTCATAAGTAACATGTCATACAAAATATGCTTGATAACTAAAAAAAAACATTAATACCAAAATACATAAAATAATACTATTATAGTTACAAATTACAATGCAAAAAAAAACTTCCCTAAAAGTAGCTAGAGCACCTTTCGAACATTTGCTGTTCAAATACAAATACGTGTTGTAAAATATGATTTAATAAAACAATATTTTACTTTAAAAACATTTAAATCCGCTGCTAGCAATTTTATTTTTCATAAATCGTTTCCATTTCTAAGCAACTTTCAAACGCTGCTTTATTAATAAAATAAATGACAGAGGAAATCGAAGAGTAGCAATTTAGGTTATTTATGAGCTGTTTCCATCTCCCTCACTACAAATGCAAGTTGTAATTTTAATTCATTGGGAGTCTAGAAGCTCTTTGCACCTTGAATTTGTTTGCATAAAATATACCAGCCCATTTATTTGGACGTCTCTTAGTTGATTGCGTCTCAAAGAAGCACTCCGCGGTAATATTTCATCTCCATATTGATTGTTCGACCATTGGCTTTTACTATTTACAGTAGATTAACGATACGTTAGTTTTTTTATGAATAATTGTAATATTCTTAATTATAACTTTTAGTTAGTAAGTATTATAATATGATTTATAATTTATAAACAACATATATGTCTTTCAGATGACGATTCTTCCCACGTTTACGGTGTCATTACTGCAGATGGCCTGTTTGACGGAACGATATGGACACCTAGTGAAGAATATTACGTTGAACCGCTCTCCCGATACGACGTAGAACACCCATCTATGCACAGTGTCATCTATAGAAGATCAGATGTAGACCATCCTCATGCCAATAGTGACACTCCACACTGTGCCTCACATTTGTTGCACGTTAAAGGCAAACTTGGATATAAAGGAGAACTGTTTAACTTTACTGACCAAGTGACTGTTAAAGAAGTTCTTTTAAATAATAACACAGAAAATTTACATAGTAAAAGTAACAGACGAAGGAAGCGATGGCTTCCCGAAGACGAAATGCAGGATGACGAGCCAAAGAAAAATCCAGAGCTACCTTTAGACTTAGATGTGCCGTACACGAGTAATAGTGATCCGTTTGATAAGTTAAGTACGAGAAAGCCAAAAACTAAAATCGATAAAAGTAACCTCATTACGAAAGTGCGACTCGATTCGGAAGAATCGAGACCGAAGCCAAAGACGCATGTTGAAGTGATAAAAACGAAAGCTGGTGTTGTAACAGTTACTAAAGATGTAGTTAAGAAAGAGCCGGTAGGATACACTGTTCTCACTGCGAATGCTAGCGATGATGGACGGCACGTCAATAAACGAGCGACTGTAGACCCAAGGAAAACAACTTGCTTAGTCTATTTGCAAGCTGATCATATGTTTTATCAAAGGTATGGATCTGAAGAAGCGTGTATAGAAGTCATGACGCGTCACGTCCAAAAAGTTAATGCTATATATAAAGTTACAGGTAAGAATACAATTATTCATTTAATTTATTTTATTGTTCTCAATAAAAAATGAAAAATAGGTACAAGGTCAAATTTCTTTGTTGTAACTTATGAGTAAAATATTTTTTGTTGTATTTCAGACTTTAATCAAGATGGAAAGCCAGATAACATAACGTTTATGATTAAGAGGATTAAAGTTCACACGCTAGACGCACTCAAAGACCCCGCCTACAGGTTTCCAAACAATTATGGCGTTGAAAAGTATTTGGAGCTTTTTTCAGGTAAGTTAAATAAAATTTTAGTCTTCACCACACGTCCTTTGTAATGTTTACAGATGGGACCGAGCGTGTTTTTCACTAATTGTATATGCGGTTATTAAGAAATAATATTTTAATAACAACGAATGAAATGAAAAGAATTCTGAATAAAGTTTTTAAATTTTCACTAAGTAAATACTCGTACTACTTATTATATAATTATATATGTATTTAGTATTCAATATATTTTTTTAACATTTAAAATAATATTTTCAGAGGAAGACTATGACGCATTTTGCCTTGCGTACATGTTCACATACCGCGATTTCGAAATGGGCACTTTAGGACTGGCATGGACTGGAGATTTGAAGAACGCTGGTGGTGTTTGCGAAAAAAATGGCGTATGTTTGTTTTCTTATGCACTACTTCTTATCTATCTAATAATTGCTATTTCTATTTACAACATTTACAACATCTACATGATTTTATACATCGCTATATATTATAATAAGTTAATCTTCCATTTAAATTATAATAGTTGAATGTGTTTTGCGTCACATGCTTCCTCTACGTTACGAAGTTTTAATGAATATTCAAAATATTATTTGACTGTGACCAACTTTACACATATTTAATTATAATATGAACTAAAGGTGGATGAGGATAATATTATAAATTCTTATTTAAGTAAGTATGGTTGCAGACTTTTTTTCTCTTTAAGAGCCCTATTACAAATCTGCACTCTGCGAGTTTAGGTATTTTGAAGCGTCGCGTCCGGACACCTGCACAAGAAACTACGACCAAGCGATTTGATACTTTTCCCTAAGTTTTGTATATTTTTTAGTATTTCTATAGAGTAATTCGTTATCTACTAACCCGCAAATTTTACATACAGTGCCATGGATGTAGTATGCGAAGAAACAGATTATATTATGAAGATGAAACCTTGATGATAAATAAGACAGATAATATTTTTTTAACATAAAATTTATTTTATTATTGAAGTTATACTTCTTTAGGCGCATTATGAAAAATTGATGGGAGTGAAATTTTACAATGCGCGCACAGGAAGACACAAAATTCTCACGGGAGAAGTTAGCTAACAGTCAACAGTTTAGAGGACTTACAACTATATTCACGATATTTATTTTCAACAATGACATGGGTATCATTTTCGAAGTTTCTCGGCGTGCTAATTGCTAAAATGAGGTCCATTTTCAAATCCAAGATGGCGGACTTTCGGTTTTTTTTCAACAATGACATGGGTGTCATTTTCGAGGTTTCTCGGGGTGCTGATTACGAAAATGAGGTCCATTTTCAAATCCAAGATGGCGGACTTACGATTTTTTTTCAACAATGTCATGGGTGTCATTTTCGAGGTTTCTCAGGGTGCTGATTACGAAAATGAGGTCCATTTTCAAATCCAAGATGGCGAACATCCGGTTTTTTTTTCAA
This sequence comes from Boloria selene, assembly GCA_905231865.2. Lineage (NCBI taxonomy): Eukaryota > Metazoa > Arthropoda > Insecta > Lepidoptera > Nymphalidae > Boloria > Boloria selene. Next base: position 3,735,506 of record HG993140.1, on the reverse strand, counting down.
CAATGACATGGGTGTCATTTTCGAGGTTTCTCGGGGTGCTAATTGCGAAAATGAGGTCCATTTTCAAATTCAAGATGGCGGACACCTGGTTTTTTTTCAACAATAACATGGGTGTCATTTTCGAGTTTTCTCGGGGTGCTGATTACGAAAATGAGGTCCATTTTCAAATCTAAGATGGCGGACATCCGGTTTTCTAAACAATTACATGGGTTTCATTTTCGAGGTTTCTCGGGGTGCTGATTGCGAAAATGAGTATGTATTATTTAATGATGTCAAAGAAGTATAACTTCTAACGCGTGTACGCGTGTACACACACACATTTTTTTAGTCCTCTGTTATCAAACAACTGTTTAAAAAAGAAATGAAAATCAATTATTCTCCATCCCTAAACTATGTAATCTGTTACCTGAAACAATTATTATTATTAATAAAATAAGAAAATAATGCTTCTAAATTATTGGGTTCATATCATACTTACATTCTCCGATTCAGTTTCTATCTCCTCAAGTGCTAGTATTTGCGGTTCGTCAATATTAATTGAATTTTTTGCAGATAACGAATCAAAAAGAACGTCGTGACCAGTAGGTATCTAAAATAAAAATAAGTTAAATTAAACCTAACCACATAACAATTTACCAATGACTTAGGGGCCATTCATTTATTACGTAAGACTAATTTTGCTAGTTTTTGACCCCTCCCCCCCTATTATAAGAAAAAAAATGTGTGTGTGTACTTATGTACACGCGTTAGAAGTTATACTTCTTTGGCATCGTTAAATAATACATACTCATTTTCGCAATTAGCACCCCGCGAAACCTCGAAAATGACACCCATGTAGTTGTTAAAAAAACCGGAAGTCCGCCATCTTCGATTTGAAAATGGACCTCATTTGCGCAATTAGCACCACGAGAAACCTCGAAAATGACACTCATGAAATTGTTGAAAAAAAAACCAGATGTCCGCCATCTTGAATTTGAAAATGGACCTCATTTTCACAATTAGCACCCCGAGAAACCTCGAAAATGACACCCATGTCATTGTTGAAAAAAAACCGGATGTTCGCCATCTTGGATTTGAAAATGGAACTCATTTTCGTAATCAGCACCCCGAGAAACCTCGAAAATGACACCCATGTCGTTGTTGAAAATAAAACCGAAAGTCCGCCATCTTGGATTTGAAAATGGACCTCATTTTCGCAATTAGCACCCCGAGAAACCTCGAAAATGACACCCATGTCATTGATGAAAAAAAAACCGGATGTTCGCCACCTTGGATTTGAAAATGGACCTCATTTTCGTAATCAGCACCCCGAAAAACCTCGAAAATGACACCCATGTCATTGTTGAAAAAAAAAAACCAAAAATCCGCCATCTTGGATTTGAAAATGGACCTCATTTTCGTAATCAGCACCCCGAGAAACCTCGAAAATGACACCCATGCCATTGTTGAAAAAAAAAACCGGATGTCCGCCATCTTGGATTTGAAAATGGACCTCATTTTCGCAATTAGCACCCCGAGAAACCTCGAAAATGACACCCATGTCATTGTTGAAAATAAATATCGTGAATATAGTTGCAAGTCCTCTAAACTGTTGACTGTTAGCTAACTTCTCCCGTGAGAATGTTGTGTCTCGCTGTGCGCGCGCATCGTAAAATTTCACTCTCATCAATTTTTCAAACACGCCTAAAGAAGTATTAGTTCAAAAAATAAGAATAGGCCGAACCCCTCCCCCCCTGTTTAATATTAAGTAAGAGTCTAAAAGAAAAAATGAATACACGTTTGGTTTATTTTCAAGCTTATTTTTCAAAGTAACAATTTTTTTAATGTTTATTTGTAATTTTAAAGGTACAGTATCTTTAAACTGCCCGGTTGCCAGCGCTTTTTCAAAGTATAATTTTAACTTTGCGCATTTTGTTGATTTTACGAAAGAACTATCGAGACTCCCTCCCACCTCCTTGTAAGAAAACATAAGGCATGGGTGACCCCCCTCCCCCCTAAATTGTCTTACGTAATAAATGAATGGCCCCTTATGATTTGGACAGTTAGTATATCTATTAATATAAGTATTTAATAAAAAAAATGGTAACGCATCCTCAGTCGATGATGTCGGGATATTTTCTTTATCCATTGGTAATAATAATGTTTTCTTGGCAGAGTAGTTATTCATTCTGAAACAGTCCCATTAATATTATTAGTTTTGAATAAGTAATAAATGAGAATTATATTTAAATATGTGTATAGATAAAAGTGTACCTTGCTTTATTTGCATTTCTTAGGGGTTTTTCGACTCATGCTGAAAATAACAAAATAAATATTAAAAATAATTCAATCACATAATAAGCTATAAAGATTCCATATATAACAATACTAAAAAGAATTATACTTATGTGATCAAAATTTGGTAGACGCACTATACTTCTGACGTTCGATCGATTTTGACACGAAAAAATTCAACACAGGTCCGACGCCGAGGAGCGCTCGCGCAGTACTGAGTGCAGACGGCCGGTGCGTCGCATTTTGTAGTGATTTTGCAGTTATAATTATCGTTTTTATTGAAATATTATAATAAATTCATGCTTAAAAAATATAAAATCTTTATTCCTCATGATGTAACTATTATTCTGGTACAAATTTTGCTTAATAAAATTATCGTAGACAGGAGAAATTCAAAGTTAACTTAGAGCGATTTTCGAACTTTTTTGGTTTAGAATAAGATTTTTTTTCCATATTAAATCAATGATTTTTCAAAATTCAGAGGCCGCTACGAACTATACGACTATATAAGAGATATTATTCTATTTTTTTTAATTCATTTGTTTAGAACAGTAGTTCAATCGAGATGCTCAAAAAAGTGCTTTCGTGCATTTTATGAAAATCTGTCTCTGCAATTTTGGGTTTAATTAAAAAGTGATCCAAAATTTACAAAAAGCGAGGCCGCTACGAACTATGGCAAGAGCTATTTTGCAATATTCAATAAGTCAAAACTGTTAATGTATTTTTGTTTCTGAGATCAAGACCGCCAAAATTGGCCATCGTACGCAAAAATCACAATCGAGATGTAATATGGCTCTTAAGCAAACAACTTTTTGTCGAATGATTTATACCTATGTAGGATTATTTTTATGCTTATGCGTCATACATACATTTATTTTAAGATTTGTATTATTAAGTAGGTATGAACTCATAAAAATATCATATAACAAACCGGTCATCTATAGGTACATGTAAGTAAAAGGTCTGTTAAATCTATACATAAAACGTTTTTTTAGAAAATCTTATTGAAATAGTCATTACTATAGATACAGTGGCCGAATCTATAGTTGTTAGAATTTTTACCTGTCTGTTTGTCTGTGACTGCGTTACGATAAATCCACGTGACAGATTTTGATGGAATTTGCTATGATGATAGCTAGTTATCTATTGGAAAAATATCTCATCTTTGGGAAATGTATTCTAGACTTTAAAATTAAATCGAAGCTACGGTACTTCGCTTTCCACGAGAACCTAACACCCTATGACATTACTCAATGCCAATTAGTACAAAACTCGACACTCGACAGCTATTATAGTAGGCAATACTAAAAGACTATTTGTTATAGCACTACCGGGGCAGTATGAAGTCGTTGAACACGGGTATAGTCACGTTGCTCAACTACGGCAAGCACGTGCCGCCCGCCGTGTCGCACGTCACGCTCGCGCACGAGATTGGACACAACTTTGGCTCGCCGGTAATATACTTTTAACTTTGCTATCTTAAGCCATCTTTATGTTATATCTGCCGTTTTATTTATATTAAAAAAACTGATTAAAGGTCTATCCTGTTATTAACATACATATGTATGAGTATTATAATGAAACACACTTGGTGTTACTGGCTCTGGGGTATTACTAATTTGTAATACCCCAGATCCAGTAACACCAGTTTTTGTGTTTATGCGTAAGTACGTTATTGTATATCGGATATAATAATAACATAATAATTATTGTTTCTGTTTTTCTTTTCATTTTATTTGTGCATAACTCTAGAAGGTCTGGACTGGAATAAAAAAGATATTTTCTTTCACTGGTTTTCTCAAGCTTATTCCTATAAATTCAACATGCTTTAATCTTCTCCATTTTAATGAGCATATTTTAATTAGTATATTTTATAAAAGTTAAAATTTCAACACGTCATATTACAATGTAACCTATTGTATTGTAGCATAGATTGCTTTGTATGTATATGGATTTGCCAGCTTATGATGGTTAGGCATAAACTGTCACGGGGAGGCGCTTATATTCAAGAAATATTATTTTTAAATTAAATCCACAAAGCCGCAGGCACTACCTAGCTTTTGTAAAATTAAAATTATTAATCTGTACACGGTATTAAAAATAATAGCAAGGAAAAAGTAATCACTCCAGAGAGCACCTTTATACATAATTTTTATCATGAATTTCAGCAATGTATGGTATGCCTGCTAATGCGGTAAACATGGTTTCCGTCACGTACTCATAAGCTTCTCAAAATATGTGAGACATAAAAACTTTTTTTATTACTCAGGTGTTCATATTCAAGTAATTTCAATGCGTTGTATTTACGGTTTTTTTATGTTAAAATAAATAATAAATATAAATAAATATGTTGGGACATTTACACACAGCACTATCTAGTTCCACGGTAAGGTAGGAGCCTTGTGTTATGGATACTAGATGGTTGATATACTACACATATATAAGTTTAAAATACATACATATTATAAATATAAACATCCATGACTGGAGTACAAACATTCGTGCTCAACAAATGTATGCCCCCAGCGGGACTCGAACCCGCGACCGCTGGCGCAGCAAGTAGTATCACTACAAACTGCGCCACGCGTGTCGTCTTTTGACGATGATTTGTTTTATTTTATTTTTATTTTTAAAAGCTTAATTTACCTAATAATAATAAAGGAATAAAATTTTAAGTCAAAATAATATTTAGTACTTTGGTGCTATTTTTTAAAATGTCCAAAATTTGTGAGTAGGCACTATCTGTAACAAGTATAATAACCTCTGAAATATAAACCTTCTGAACCAAAAATCTAAATAAATCCGCCGCAAAATCCAAAAAGATAGTTTCTTTTTTAATGCATGCTATTATGATGCTGAATTTATTTCGAATTTGAATTTAAATATTCTTTTTTATTTTATCTCAGCACGATCCAGAAATGTGTACACCTTTCGGCGAAGATGGCAACTACATAATGTTTGCGCGAGCCACAAGTGGCGATCGCAAGAATAACAACAAGTTCTCGCCTTGCTCTCTTCGAGCTATCGACCCCGTCCTCAACAACAAGGCGCGATCTCCGAAGGGATGCTTCACTGGTAAATTATTGTTTTAATAAAGTATGATAAGGAACCTTAAGATTAAATAATCTTATTTCTATATAAATTACAAGTACCCTTCATATAACGCATGTAATACTTATTAGCCAATACTAAAAATAATCCCCGAAATGTAAGATTATTGTAAACATATGAGAATATTTTATAAAAATTAAAGTAATCTTAAAATATTTAACGTGCAATTAATCATACAATTATAAGTACTCATAAATTGCAATGATTTCGATCAAATCTTATATTTAGAAAAGGACAAAATACGTAAATTTATGTATCTTTCTCGAAAAGGCGCCAAACTAAGTTCGGTCACATCGCCCAGATGCTATTTAAATATCATTAAATACAACAATAAATCGTATTTAAACCTTATATGTTTAGATTTTTATGTTTCCTATCTAAAACTTCAATAAACAGAACCGCAACCAGCAATCTGCGGTAACGGTGTGGTGGAGGAAGGCGAGGAGTGCGACTGCGGCTGGGCGTCGGAGTGCACCGACGTGTGCTGCCGCCCGCAGGCCGTGCGCCCGCACTACAAGCCCTGCACGCTCACTGAGCACAGCGTGTGCAGCCCTAGTCAGGTATGTATTACAGAAAATGGACATAACAGACTGTTGGCGCAGCAACATAAATGGTCTAAGAGCCGGTGGGAGATCGACCTTCACCGATCTGATAACCAGATGAGACATATTTTTTATCGAATATAATTTATAAACAAATATGCTTATAAATACTTGCCTATCTGAAAGTGCTCATGGCTATTTTTAGCTAGGCAACAGTGCTTTAAGTATGATTTTTTGCAGGCAAGTCTATATGACTGATTTTGTATATGATATGTATAACAGAGTTAGTTCAAGTCTTCAAAACCTGATCTCTAAATGAATGTCCAGGGTCCATGCTGCACAGCATCATGCACGCTCAAGTTCGGCGACAAGTGCCGCTCGGACAACGGCTGCCGCGACGCCGCGCACTGCGACGGCAAGCGCGCCGCCTGCCCCGCCAGCCGCCACAAGCCCAACCGCACTCGCTGCGATAAGGAACTCGTCTGCTTCATGGGAGTGAGTTATCTGATAGTTGTTTTTATTATTATTTATTAAACAGATAGGTTTTTAGAATTGCTAGTACACTAGTTTTATACTTCTTGAATTGTTTTGCTTACAATAATTTTATAATTTTTAAGATTTTTAACCCAAAATGTTGATTTCTAATTCCATTTAGTTTAAAATATTATGTAATATATAAGTTTGCAGTTAGCACGACTTTATTTAGTTTACATGCTCTCATGACATCTGTTTACTTAAATATGTCTGTTTACATAATACTTTCTTAGGTTTACGCGAATACCTATAAATGAAACTATCTTTTCGGATTTTGTCGCGGATTTATTATGATTTTTGGTTCCCAAAGTTTCGAATGCTTTACACCAATGATTGGTCACGGAAGAGACTATATGTCTGTTTAATTTTTTTTTGTTTGGACATTATTACAACAGCACCATCTAGTACCGTGGTCAGCTACGAGGCTTGTATTACGGATACGGGATACCAGATAGTTGATATACTACGTATATAACTTTTTAATTAAATAAATTATAATGTTTCAAACATTTTGCTCTAATTTTTATCTACTCAAGTTTATTTTTTTTAAGAACGAACGTTTCTTATTGATGTAAATAACCGTTGTTGTGCAGGAGTGCACGGGCTCGATCTGCCTGGCGTACGGGCTGGAGTCGTGCCAGTGCGCGGCGCGGGCGGACGACGCGCGCGCGGCGTGCGAGCTGTGCTGCCGCAAGCCCGGCGGGCCCTGCGTGTCCTCCTTCCACTGGAACGCCGCGCCCTACGACGTGCCCGACATGTACGCCAAGCCAGGCACGCCCTGCAACGATTATAACGGGTCAGTGCACTTACAATGTTTAATTTAATTTTTATTGGAACGAAGTCCCTGTTGGGACGATGCGACCCTAATCGGGAAAAAACGTCCGTAACGTAAGATTTTTATTTATCAGTATTTAATAAAAATGGATACTTGTGTTGCTAGTGATGTAAGATATTTTCTTTCTTTCAATTATATTTATATTATTTAAAAATGGCAATATATATTAGATATCATATTTTTTATGTTTAGATTTTTATTTTTATCGATAAAAAATTATAAAAAATCTATACCAGAATAAATATTTTCTATATAGTAAAAAATAACTTAAAATTAATATTTTTATTTTTCATTGATCCTGTTGGTCGTAGCCTTCCTCGATAAACGGACTATCGAACACAAAAAGATTTTTTTTGAGTCGGACCGGTCGTTCCTGAGAACACGTTCAACCAAACAAACAAACAAACTCTTCTGCTTTATAATATTAGTATAGATTTTAATAATATTTGTAACTTGGTCGTAGCTACTGCGACGTGTTCCAGCGCTGCCGCGAGGTGGACCCGTCGGGCCCGCTGGCCACGCTGCGCCGCCTGCTGCTGTCGGACGAGAGCCTCGCCGGCTTCCGGCGCTGGGTGCTGCGCCACTGGTACGCCGTGCTGCTCATCCTGCTCGCCGTCATCGCATTACTGGTAATTCATCATCAGCCCTTTTCAACGTCCCACTGCTGGGGGTGGGCCTCCCTCAGTACGAGGGGGATCAGGCCATAGTCCACCGCGCTGGCCTAGTGCGTGTTGGCGGACTTCACATGCCTTTCGAAAACTTGTTAGGTTTTCTCAGACATGTAGGTTTCCTCACGATGTTTTCCTTCACCGTAAGACAAGTGGTAATCATGATAGAAATGATTCGCACGTGAAAATATCAGAGGTGCGAGACCCGGATTTGAACCCGCATCACTCGGTTATCCAAGCGACCGCGTTACCACTGGGCTACCACTGTCTTTTTACTGGTAATTATTTACTGAATTTTATTATTATTAATCTTATTATGCACCAGATGGAAAAACGATATTAAAAAAATAGCTGGCCCACAGTGGCAAAAAATAGCCAAAGATCGAGAGAAATGGAAAGCTTTGGAGATGGCCTTCACCTGAGAGAGGTTTCAGTTGAATAATAATATTGTATGTGTAAAAAACTTGTACTTACTTAAATAATTTCCTTTAACATAACAAATAAATTTAATACAAACACTTTTTGTAAAAAAACAGCTCTATTCATATTAATTGTATGAAGTACATAATAGATTAATCTTTTCTTTTGTTCATGTTTTTTGTAAAACTGGTAATAAGACTGGTGAGAACCTTAGTTTTGATTTAAATTTGATGAAATGATAAGTCGACCCTAAAAAGAGACAGACATATTATACCTAAACTATGGACGACAATAGACGATAGATATATACGATAGAGAGAGAGAGTTAGATTTAATTATACAATGTGTTTTATACTAGCAATGTTATCATTTTTTTTTTCAAATAAAAGTTTTTTAGTTTCTCATTATAAAATTAGCTGTCTGCCTGAGAAAATCCTGCTGTTTCAAAGATTAGCGGGAGTGCCACCGCCACAGTACTGGACACATAATATGTACCTAAATGTATTTTTAATATTGTATAGTATTTTTACAATATAAGAATTGTTTTCTCTTTAGCGCTCCTGCAGAGTTCTCAACGCTGCTATAGAAGTGGATGATAAACTATAAAATAACTATCTACTTACTTTAAGATACCCTAGTTTAGTTAAGAGGTACTTATACGTGTGATATAATGTAGGCTAGATGGTTGAAACGCTATACAAATTATATACGCTAATTCATAAAAAGTAAGAATTTACTTTTTTTTGAATTGTCAGGCTATTAATCCCAAGGAAAGGTCATTGTTATTTAAATTCGATAATTTGTAACTTTTCTATCACATATTAAATAAGCAATATCTCAGTAACACTATAAAAATGGTATGCATCACCATTCACCATACTCGTGCCATCCCTGTATGCTATGTTAATTGAGTGTATTTGAACTATTTACATCTAAATCATCGTAAATATTACAATGTACGTATTGCAGGTGGCTAGCACCCGTTTCTTGGGACGTAACGCCAAGAAAATCAAATCAGTCACAATCATTCACTCGTCCACCACTGAGACCGTCCGCCTGCCAGATGCCGCCGACCAGGGCCTCATAGTTCACACTGCTGTCAGGTTTGTCGTACAATATGTTTTCCTTGGGAAAAGTGTTTTTTCTTATAAAAATGTTACGGATTTTTTCATTTAAGTGAAATTATAAATTAATAATCCATATTTTCAATTTTTTCGATCTTTCAGAATCCAATATACATATGTTTAATGTAATTTGAATTGTAATGACTTAGTTTTAAAAATCACGGACAAGTTTTTAGAATATTCTTAAAAAGTTTAAAATACTTTAAATTATCATATAATATATTTCACAGATCCAAAGTACCCCTTAAAAAGAAAGTGGCTCTCCGAACACGAGCCTATCGTAGTAAGAAGGATACAAAACAAGGCGATAAGGCGTCTCCCTCGCACATCTTGAAGAAAAGAGTAAGCATAATATACACAAATTGCCATTGGCCATTGACCTTTAATTTTTTAAAAATATACTAAATTATCTTTTTTTTTTCAGAAGCCAAGCAACCAACCAAAGGCAGATACAGAACAACATAAAGTTGCAAAAGAAAGTACAGCAGTTGTAACAAACTCAGAAGGAAAGTCTCCAAAACACGTCATCCTATCAAAACATAAGAGTAAAGTGAAGAAACGTAAGGTTAAAGTTAAGAAAGAAACAATCGACTATAGTTCCATGCAAAAACACTCCGCCTCCACCCCTCCTAAAGACACAGAAGCGTTAACTAAAGTACAAAAATGGCTCCTCAGCTCTCCACAACCGACAGCTATTCCAAAATCTAAGTCAATTCCTTTGGGTCTAACTGAAAGAACTCACAGGCAATTATCAAAGGGTACAAGAAAAACAAGACCGTCCAAGAGTGCGACTAACCTGCTTTCCGGTGAAAAGGCCAGATTGCAAGTCGTCTTCAAACCTCCGTTTAGATTCAGTGTTAAAATTTGTAAAAGTGATAAAACGAAAGTCGTTCTCGACAAATCATCCAAGCCCGACCTGGATAGAAAGCGTCAAGACAGTTTACCCCAACAATCTTGTCCCGCAGAACTCTCTAAATCAAATTCTAAAATTCTTAAAAATGCCCATCCTTCTAGAAACGTTGACAATAATAGTATACCTAAAATGGAAAATCCAAGTCAAGAGAGTGGCGTTCACGGTTATGAAAACCTATTGCCGCGCAGCGCAAGCGATTGCAAGTTAGGAAAGAAGATACCTGATGTAAAAGTCCGATCGAGTCACAAAAAAAGTAATTCCGTGGGCCAAAAACGAGAAACGACAGAGAGTCGACAAAACCTAATAACTCAAGAGGACTCCGACAATACTCACGTGTATGAGAATGTACTAATGACGCAGGATGCCTTCGTTCCGAAGAGTTGTAGTATGCCGCGACGTCAGACTACTGGCGGCATCTCTCGCCAGAGCAGTGTCGGTCACCTCCCGCGCGCCCACATGCGCCCACTCCGACACAGCACCAACAATCTGACCAGATCTAGGAACAGTAGTACCAACGAGCCCGAACACTTCTATAACATAATAGAAACGTTAAGGCGAGGCGACACTGGCGCTAACACATGCGCTACCAACACTACCAGCTCGTCCGGCAGCAGTCGAGATGGCCTCAGAAGCCAATCCTCTCGCCAGAATAGTTTAGTGGAGAAGCGCGCGCTGTCTAGACAGGCGAGTGAGGAGCTGAGGAAGTCTCCCGGCGATAGCTTGAAGGGCTTCCAACTGGTAGTGGGGAAGAATAAGTTAAAGCGACAGCTGAGTGACAACGAGTTGAGTCGCTCCCGACTGCAGCTGGCTATGCCGATGTCGGCGGGGGCGGAGCCGAGGCAGGCCTTCTGCTTCAGCAAGCGCGCGTCGCTGGACTGCGAGGCTTCCAGACCTCGCTCCAACAAGAAAAGAACTACCTACACTTTCGGCGAACTCAAAAACACCGTCCCGAACTCCACCGACGCTCCCGTCGAGGGTGTTCACATCTCGCCGGAGGACTTCCTCAAAATAATCGACAACTAGTCGACCAGTAGAACTTTAGTTAGTCGTTTTTACGAATTATTATAATCGATGTGTATATTACGAGTATTCGCAGGTGTATCTATTGGCGGCCGATGTAAATAGTGTAATGTGCTTCTATTGTTAGGAATACGCCACTGAAACAGGCCATTGCTCAGTTCCATTGACTGCTGAGGTGTTTAGGGGTAATGATGACGTTTACGGACATTATTTCGCTATAAGTATTAATATTAGACTAGTGATGGATCTTCCTCTTACATAATATATGAAAATATTATCGTTGGTTTTTTAGTTACTAAGTTTCTTCTAATCCTTATTTCGATTCGACAGTTTGTCTGTTCTGCTATTATTATTGTAGTTAACTAATACTGTAACATAATATTAAGTTAACAATTACGCTGGCAATGGTTTAGTTTCATTGAACGATCTCTATAAATGAATCTCTATTTTTTCTACATACTATGTACCTATTGTACAAATTTACTCATACTTATGTAAAGTGTTCATATATAATTATTTTAATACATGAAACATGTATTCTTTATGCAATAAAGAGTTTGTCATTTTTATTTAAAGGCAAGCTTACAGATTGTATTGCGTCATTACATTATAACGATCTTAAAATTAAGTGCTTAGTACAATATTGTTCTTTTTTCAAATAGCTGTCAATTAAAACGTCAATCTGTTAAAAATAATAAATGTCTATAAAGTACTCTGCACTAATATTCCTCCAATAAATAACATTCTATGAAAGTCCCATTATATCTCATTTTAATCAAAACATGAATCTATTAATTCCAAAATATATTTATTATTAAATTGGAATAATACTATCTTAGGTTTACGCGAATATTTGTCATTATAAATGAAACTATCTTTTCGGATTTTTTCACTTTACAGCAATCATGGTCACGGAGAGACTCTCCCATGATTGCTGTAAAGCATTCGAAACGTCGGGAAATCAAAATAAATCCGTGACAAAATCCGAAAAGATATTTTCATATATAAATTGGAATAAATTTTATTATTGATTTAATTAGGTACATTCGAAGTAATTTGTGAGAAACGGTTGTGTCATCTATAGTGTATAAAAATTTATAACGAATCACTAGGGTTATGTTTTGGTTAAACAATGAACATGTCACTCGATAACTTTAAGAGATTTAAAACTTTCTTGAAATGATAATATTTTTCTATAAATATTGGATTTTAACTAACAAAACTACATATTTCTTCGACACATAACGAACTCAACGGCTGTTTATTTATGTTCTGCAATATCTGGGATGGAATTTTTAATTAGTCAATGTATTAGCGTGACAATATTATCGTACATATAGATATTGTAATTAGTAATTAACTTGTAAATTCATTGTTATATTTAATACGCTGTTTAGGTACAAACATCAGGATTATGTTTTCCGCCTAAAAAAAGATTAGTCCTTGTATTTCTCATCTAATTGGAAAAGGACGTATCATTATTTGTGCCAATATGTTATATAATAAAAAAAACGATGAAACATTGAAAATATTATTTTACGTAAAATTCTTAGGTACCTACAATATCTACGAAAAGTAAAGTACAGCAATAAAGCAGTAAGCGTAAATAAAATGTTAGGGAGTGGAATAGTATTCTATCTCAGATATCAGAATTCAGAATATTTTCCATATACCCGCGTGGTGGTCGCGAGGGCTTGTTCGCCAGCGTCTATGAGCTTCGTCGTAGGAAGGTAAGGGTAACATAAAAGCTAGATATTGTATTGTATAGAAACCAATTTCTAAAACGATACTAAAAGTATTGGAAATGTTACAAATTTGTATTTTACATTCTTAATTGGCGTGGATAATACGAAAATAATTTAATTTCTGCTATAAACCTTGTTATTCTTGTAGTAACCACGCGATTGAGGTTACTCAGTTATGTTAATAATGTCACGAAAAGCTAAATAAAAATTGTGTTATGCGGGTACATATTTCGAGTTTATTTCTCGTAGAACTATCTGTAATTACTTTAAAGTATACATAAAATATGTTTTCTTATGAATTTGGTGTAAACCTGAATGTGATTAGACTCAAAGGAACTATGTAATGGTTTTGTAGTTCATGAAATAATAAATTTATAAATAGTTTTCTTGTAATGTTGTAAATGTACATGTTTATGGCAGCCTCTGTATTATTAATTTTAAAGAACAAAACTTTACGTTATCTGGTGGGAAGCTTTCCCTGACCATGATCTCAGTATTTGTTCCAAGTGCCTTATGAACAAATAAATTCATTCCTACCTACATTCCAAACGGAAATGCTGAAAGTGACGCCTTTTAATTTCCTTTTCGAATACTTGTATTTTTAGTGTCAAGATATTAGCCATTGATCAATTTAAATATATATATTAAGAACATAAGTATTATAATAGGTATTTTATAATTGTTTTCAGTACTTAATTAGTCTGTGATAGAATAAGTTTGCATTTTGTGTTTCCATATTTTTTTATATTGAATAAATATAGTTTCGAACAAATACAAATTTGTAATACATTCATTTTCTAACATTTACTATTTTTTCTGTATTTTTTAAATAAAAGAATCCGACACATAAGTTTTTTATTATTACCTTGTTAGAATATAATAAAAAAAGCGCAGTTAAGGTAAAACCACGGTCGAGTAATTAAAATAAAATATTAATATATATTTAGTAATAAATTTTCTATTTATAAGTTACATTTATTATTACAAGTTTAGGTTAGCATTATCAATAAATTTGTTTTATAATAAATAACTATTAAATTAATTTTACATAATTAATTTAAAAAAATATTTTTTATTTTTGTTAATAATTTTTACTTAAATTTCACTCTAATTCAGTGATACAGCGATACTCACTTGTCCAATGTATTGATTTACGTTTCAATCACGCCCAAAGAAGTTTTACTACAAAATAATGTTCTTTGAACTTACTAATCCTGGCCATATAGATATTAATTAAAAAATATATATTTGACATTCTAATTTTGTTTTTATGATTTTCGTTTGTTTTCATCTATCAAATATGTAAATAAATGTCATTATGAAATTATTATAAAAAATCATTCAGCTTGAATCCTAAGCACAGGTTTATTTATTAGGAATGGCTCCAATACGTTACAGCTTGCACTATGAAGACTACTCTGAGCACTTGATGTCTAGATTTGGAAAACTATTACAAATGCAGTCATTGGTGGACATGACACTTATGTGTAGTTCTCACACTTTGCGTGTCCACAAAGCTGTGCTTGCTGCCAGTAGCGCCTACTTTCAAGTAAGTAATTTTTGTTTATTATTATTGACTTCAGTAATATTGTATTATAAACTATTAATACAATATTATTTAAATATTCCATAAAATACCTTAAATCACTGCACAATTATACTTATGACCAAAACAACAGTTTACTTGTGCGATTACCTTCTTTCGTTCCCGTAGTAATACTATACCTCTTGAAATGTAGAAATTACATATTATAAGTTATTATTTTTTTAATCTTACCAGGAAGTTTTGCAAAAGCAAGCTGGAGAGCCGTTAATAATTTTAAAAATGACATTTAGTGTACTCAAATGTCTTGTAGAGTTTATGTATTGCGGAAAAACTCAATGCTTAGAAGAAAATTTAGACGAACTAGTGTCAGCAGCGCAGTTTCTTAAAATAAAAGGGTTGTCTAAAGTAACTAAAGAAGGTCTTGGTATTGAAAATCATAGTAAGTTTCTACCAGCTTATTTTTCTTTATTCGACTAGGGTAATGAAGTAAGAGACAAAGGACAAAAGTAATCCAAAGGCTGATATTTCATTAATAGCAAAGATCAACAATACCGCTTAACGCTTCATCTTAAACATTTACTACTTTTAATAGTTATCTATCACTTTAATTTTTATTTAAGGTGAATTGCCTGTTTTTACTCCTCCGGTAGTAATAAGCCGCCCGCCACAGTCCCTCATCGATTTACATTCTCAGGTGATTATTTTAACTGACACAGTTGTAAAATTTTGAAAACGTGAAAATTATAATTGATACAAAAACTAACTAATTGTTTTAATGAACTACCACTTAAAGGTTAACCTGGACTCTAAAACACCACCACAAATTACAAATATCAACCAACCCTCAGATACTCGAATGAACAAGGTAAGTCTTAAAACTGTTTTCTCTACCTCATAAAAGAGGTTGTCATAAGTTACGTACTCGGTCTTTAATTCTATCCCAAGTATCTGATCGTACGAAATATTTCTAAAGACCTTGTTAAAGGCTTAGTGCTCTGCAACATTAGTCATATTGTCAAACCTCAGTTGCAGCGGAGGAACCACAAAGGAAGGTCCAACAAATTAAAAGTAAATGTGTGAATATTATTAATTATAAACTTAATAAATAAGGTTTTTGTGTTCCGTTATGCAAAATTCTACTACTATACAGGATATGCCCACAAAATTACCACGTTACTTAGAAAGTATACCTTTCATATGGATAGTCCATAGTCCAACGCGCTAGCAAAGTGCGTGTAGGCGGACTTTACATGTTTTTCGAAAACTTGCAAGGTTTTCTCAAACATACAGGTTTCCTCATGATGTTTTCCTTGATCGTAAGACAAGTGGTAATCATGATAAAAATGATTCGCACATGAAAATATCAGAGTTGCGAGATCTGTATTTGAACCCGCATCACCCGGTTATCCAAGCGAGTGCGTTTGCGCTGAGCTACCACTGCCTTAGACTTGAGAAATAATGTTTTTGCCTTCCGTTATGCAAAATTCTACTATATAGGATTAAATTAAATGCCCACATAATTACCCCGTTACTTAGAAAGTATACGTTTTTTATTAATGAAAATATTTTTTTAATAAGAATTCACTATATTCTAAACAGGACACAGCCGTACGCATCCCCTTTGATATAGAACGCGGAAATACTGGTGTAGATTATTCGGATCCTTCCCGTGGAATACGTCCGCGTCGAGGAAGACCTAGCTTTAAGGTAAAAAAACAAACTAACTAATAACTATACATATAAAAAAGTTCTGAGTCGAATCAGTGCATTAAATATTTTTTTATAAATCGTCATTTTTCCGAAATGGGATAATAATAATATTATTACAATATCTTGTTATACTTTTCATATATTATATTGTATTTTCTTTCTTGATATGTCTTATTACTCATACATCTTTTTACATACTGACTTGAAACCGTATTATTTCATAATTTTTTTAATTAATTCTTAATTTAAATTGTAAATATACAAACTACTATAACAAACATATACAAACCACAGAACACTTATACTCAGGAGATACAAACTACTTTTGATTTAGAACAGCATGATTATCGAGACATACCTAGTCCGCATCTTTAGATTTTAAAATTTTTGTCTATCTGTCTTTCTGTGACCGCATCACAATAAAACCACTGGATAGATTTAGATGAAATATAGTGTAATGATATTCGGGTAACATAGGTAATATAGGATACTTTTTTACCTTAAAAATTTATACAAACCGTTAAAAACGAGTCAGTCTGAAATCATATCAAAATTACTCCTAAAATACTGTTACGTACTACGGGTTCGGGATCGGAAATTAAAAGCGATCTCGCACTTAAGATGTTTTATTTACACTTTATGTACACGCGCAGTCTGTACACAGCACTAGTTTAATTTAGTCTCTGAGCACTATAATCCACTACTTTTAATAATTCACTGTACTTTTCTTCACTTTTCCACTATTTCGTATCTCTTCGTAATCTTCACTTAACTCCGAACGTCAACTGATCTCTCGACACACTGCCGGCCTTTTTATATGCATAAATTTAGAACATTCTAGTATCGAAAATTCAAAATGTTTCTAGTAACTTCCAAATCTTTCCTGAAAATGCGTTGTCTCTCTCTGACACATTAAAATTTGCAATAAACTGTTCTTGTTATCTAATTGTCAAAAGTTATAAATTGACATTCGCTGTTGTAAGGCATGGTACAAGCGTGCTATTATGACGAGTTCGCACTATATTCCGCGAGACTATCCCCTCCTAAGACATGCTCGTCTCGAGCATCGTTGTTGCCGTGATACTTGGCTAATCGGTCCACATGCACGATTTTAGCCGGGCTTCTATGTGTACGTTGAATTCGGAAAGTGACATCGTTAATTTTCGTTATAACCTTGTAAGGCCCCTCCCAACTGGGTTGTAGCTTTGGCGATTTACCCTTTCGTCTCACAGGGTTATGCAGCCATACCAATGAGCCTTCCTCGAAGTTCGTTCCTGTCGCCTTCCGGTCATAACGAGTTTTCATGCGTTCACTTGCTTGTAGCCCTGCATCTCGTATCTGCTCATGAACACCAATCATCTTCGCTCTTAGTTCACTGGCATATTCGGTGATGCAACTTGGAGTATCCGGCGGGCAACCACTTAACAGATCCGCTGGAAGCCGTAATTCTCTTCCGAAATTTGCAAAAGCAGGTGTTATGGTAATGCTTTCGTGTACAGCAGTCCGGTAAGAAAGCAGGAACAATGATAAATACTCGTCCCAATCCTTTTGATGTTTATCCACAACCTTAGCTAGATGGCGTTCCAAAGTCTGGTTAAACCTTTCAACCATTCCATCTGACTGCGGATGATGTGGTGTGGTTCGAGTCTTGTGTACCCCCATGATTTTACATACTTCCTGAAATATATGTGATTCAAAGTTTCTTCCTTGATCACTGTGCATTTCTATCGGAACGCCGAATCTGCAAAACACATCTTTTACCAAAGTATTTGCGATAGTTACTGCTTCTTGATTTGGGATGGCGAATGCCTCAGGCCATTTTGTAAAATAGTCCATCACAACTAAAATGTATCGGTTCCCGGAGTTAGTAATCGGAAATGGTCCTACTACGTCTAATGCGATTCTCTCCCAAGGTGCCCCAACGTTGTATAATTTCATTGCTCCTCGGCTTCTGGTCTGCGGCCCTTTGACAGAAGCACATTGCACGCATTTTCGACACCAGTCCTCAACATCATCTCTACAATGCAGCCAGTAAAATCGCTCCTTGATCTTGGTTAACGTTCTTCTTACCCCTAAATGTCCACCAGAAGAACCATCATGGTAGGCTCGAAGAACCTCAGATATTTTTATTTTAGGTACAACTAATTGAAGATGGCTATCATTTCCACGCGTTGTTTCCCATTTGCGGCACAATACTCCATTGTGTAACAACAAACTGTTCCATTGTGCCCACAAACTCTTGGTAGCGGTACTGTACTGTGCTATGTCAGTCCACTTAGGTTTTGGCCTACCACTACTTAACCATTCCATGATCGGTCGTATGTCTCGGTCTTCTTCTTGTGCTTTCTTCATGGCATCATCGCTCCAACGTTCGTCTATCGAATCTGTTCTAATAATTTTAATAGATTCTAGTTCCTTTATTTCTTGTCTGTGACAGTGCTTGCAGTCTTCCTCGCATGGTCTTCTAGATAGGGCATCGGCGTTACTGTGTATTTTACCCCTACGATGTTCAATTTCAAACTGAAACTCTTGAAGTTGTTCAATCCATCGCGCTACCTGTCCTTCGGGGTCCTTGAATTCCAATAGCCATTTCAGGGCAGCGTGATCAGTTCTTACCAAAAATTTGCGTCCTAGCAAGTATTTCTTAAAATGCTGTAAGGTTTTTACTACAGCAAGTAGCTCCCTTCGAGTAACGCAATAATTCTTTTCCGGTTTAGAGAGTGACTTACTGAAATATGCGATTACCACCTCCTGATCACCCTTCCGCTGGGACAATACACCTCCAATACCGATATTGCTGGCATCAGTGTCGACAATAAACTCTCCCTTTGTGTCTGGATACCCAAGGACCGGTGTTTGGCAAAGATGTTTCTTCAGTTCTTGAAAGGCCGATTCACAATTATTGTCCCATACAAAGGGTCTCTTCTCTTCGGTCAATTTATGAAGTGGTTTGGCGATGTCAGAGAAGCGTGTCACTTGCGTTTTGTCCTTAGGGGTCGGCCAATCTTTCACAGCGGTGATTTTGCTAGGGTCCGTTTCCACTCCGTTTTCCGAGACTACATGTCCAAGGTAATTCACTTGTCTCCTAAAGAATGAGCACTTCTTTGGACTTAACTTTAAATTTGCTTCCCTTAGTTTATCAAATACTGCTTCGAGTTTCTTAAGATGGTCTTCGAAGTCACGTCCCACAATAATTATGTCATCTAGGTAAACAAGGCAGGCTGCTCCTAGTAATCCAGCGAGTACACGTTCCATCAACCTCTCGAATGTTGCTGGTGCATTGCATAACCCGAACGGCATAACCTTAAACTGCCACAACCCTTTTCCAGTTGAAAACGCAGTTTTCTCCTTATCCACGGGGTCCATGTCTACTTGCCAATAGCCACTCTTCAAATCGAGAGTTGAAAACCATTTCATACCACTGAGAGTGTCCAAGGTGTCGTCGATTCGAGGCAGGGGATAACTGTCCTTTTTGGTTACATCGTTGAGTCTGCGGTAATCGATGCAAAACCTTGTAGAGCCATCCTTCTTCCTTACAAGTACTACTGGAGAACACCAAGGACTAGTAGATTGTTCGATGATGTTATTCTTTCTCATGTCTTGGATCATGTCGTCAACCTCTTTCTCCTTAGCCCATGGAATTCGTCTTGGTCGTTGTCGAATAGGCGCTATGTCACCAGTATTAATTTTGTGCTTCACCAAACCGGTTCTTCCAATATCGCCGTCATGTTTCGAGAACAAATCTGAATATTGGTAAAGTAAATTTTTAGCTTTTGTCTTCTGTGAACTTGTGAGATGTTCTTCGCAGTCTTCTAAAAGTTTCATTGCTTGCTCTTTATCCTTGTTAAGCACCTTCTCATTCTGTTGACATCTGCTTAACCAGGCTATCTCTTCGCAAGTCCCCACAACTTCCCCTCTCTGAATAGTTTGCGTAGCGTCACTGGTGTTCAGCACTGGAACCATGGATGTCGAAGTTTTACCTACTACAACTCTTGCTGGGATCCACGAGCTCTCATCTTCATACTTCTCTATAATAGCGCAGCACCATTGACTACCTGACTTGTTCTGAGGTAAAGCGACAGGTACTAGAGTCTGTGATCTTGGCGGAAGAGCAGTGTCTCTTAAGCAACAAACTTTCCCCTGAACTCCACCACTTATCGGTACTTCTCTATTTCCGCACTTTAAAACTCCATATTTCATGTCAATCGTACACTGGTAATTTTGAAGAAAGTCCAATCCAATGATGCAATCATCCACGATATCTGCAACTATTGCGTTATGCCAATAGATGTGGTCCCCAATTTTTATAGCAATTTTTCTTTCCCCCCAAACAGGTATGCGCTGACCGGTGGCTGTCATAAGGGTGATGTGCTTTCTATCTTGCAAATTTTTGTCCGCAATGTGTTTCAGCTTTTGGTTATTAATGACAGTTCGTGAAGCTCCGGTATCCAGTGTCAGTTTACATGTCACTCCATTAATAGCGCCTTGTATAACCAAAGTGTTTCCATCTATTGCCTGTTTTACTTCTATCGGTGGGGTTGTAGATCCCCCGGCCAGCGCCCACCTCCTAAATCTGTCCGAGATCAATTCTCCTCTGACTTGATCGTTGGTTGCTACACCAACATCTGCCTGTAGTCGACCATTTTTCCTTGTATGGCAGTCACTTTGAAGATGGCCCTGCTCACCACACTCGTAGCACCTTGGGTTAAAAACACGTCTCCGGACGGATAATCTTCCCGTGGTAGCTTCCTGCACCCTCCAAGATCTAGAATCATGACGCACAGCTTCAATCTCTAGAGCATGAGCGACAGCTTCCCTGAGACTTGTATGGTGTCTTAGGCGTACAGCAGCACGTACCTCCGAGTCGCGAATCCCGTCCACAAAAGCCTGCAGAAGAATGGTTTCTATGGCGGATGGCGAGGATTGATATGCCTTCCGTACGAGCCTCTCAATCTCTATGGACCACTGCTGCAGGGTTTCATTGGCTCGTTGTGTACGGTCTTTAATTTGAGCCCTGTACACGTGCTCTAGATGACTATCACCATACCGCGACTCTAAAGCGTTAAGTAGCTCATTGTATGTGGTCTTCCTGCCAGGGTCACTAGCACAAAGCGCCTCCAATACATTCAGAGCCTCCTCTCTAAGTGCGACGGTAAGGGCAGATCGAGCTTCATCATCTGTCCATCCACTCGTCTCCTTGACAGTCTCAAACTGGATCTTAAAGGCAGCCCAAGAGGATTTGCCGTCGAAGTAAGGGACTTTAAAGCTCTTTGTTGATGGTGAGCTAAAGTCAACACTACGCGGTAATCTGTGAGCTTCCATGTAATCAACCCTTTTCTCTATTTTAGATAGTTTGGAGTCATACTCCCCTATGGCCTCACCGAGTGTCGTCTTAATTCCCTCGACTTCCCTTTCTACGGCTTCAACCCGTTCCTTATTTTGTTGGAGAGCGACTATAACATCCTTGTGAATGCCATCTTGAAGTGCGCGCAACTGTTCCTCCTGGCGGCGAGCCTGCTCTTGCATCATGAACGCCATTTGTTGCAGGAGGGCGTTCATGTCTGGCGTGGTGCTCTGTTGAGCCGCGGACTCATCCCTCGATGTGCTAGGGCCAAAATCTTCCCTTTGTTGTTCTGCCATTGCGCGTGTAGTGACTCCTTCCTTCTCGTGCCTCGGTACTAACGGCATTTCCGATCCCACTTCTGACACCAATTGTTACGTACTACGGGTTCGGGATCGGAAATTAAAAGCGATCTCGCACTTAAGATGTTTTATTTACACTTTATGTACACGCGCAGTCTGTACACAGCACTAGTTTAATTTAGTCTCTGAGCACTATAATCCACTACTTTTAATAATTCACTGTACTTTTCTTCACTTTTCCACTATTTCGTATCTCTTCGTAATCTTCACTTAACTCCGAACGTCAACTGATCTCTCGACACACTGCCGGCCTTTTTATATGCATAAATTTAGAACATTCTAGTATCGAAAATTCAAAATGTTTCTAGTAACTTCCAAATCTTTCCTGAAAATGCGTTGTCTCTCTCTGACACATTAAAATTTGCAATAAACTGTTCTTGTTATCTAATTGTCAAAAGTTATAAATTGACATTCGCTGTTGTAAGGCATGGTACAAGCGTGCTATTATGACGAGTTCGCACTATATTCCGCGAGAATACTATCTCTCTTTCGCTCGCAAGAGACAAAAACCTGTTAGGTACATAACTAACTACCCAGACATATAAATGTAATAATTACCGGAGTCGGAGATCGAATTTGAACCTTATGTTTTAGTGCAAACGTACACTACTTTTTCTTCATTTCTAATCGATTAGTGTAAGAATATACATAGGTATATAGACCCAAATATTATATAATTATATTTATTATTTGCAATTTTAAGCGATCGAACACTTGGGAAAACGGCAACACATTAGGGCGAGCAGCTGAAAGAGCTCTAATACGACAAGAGCAGGATTCTCGTAAAGCTATCCACCACCTGAAGCAATTACAAACGAAAAATATGCAGGTTATGTACCAACTAATATATGTAAAGATTAGTACTAATTTAATTTTAACATTTTTCATTCGTACGCTGGGCACGGGCCTCTTATAAATACGAGGGAATTGGGCCAAAATCCACCTCGCGGGCCAAGTGCGGTTGGCGTACTTCACAATTCTTTCGAAAACTTGCTAGGCTCTCTCAGATATCCAGGTTTTCTCAAGACGTTTTTCTTCACTGTAAGACTGGGGAGTAGGGGTGTTCATGTTAGAAATGATTCGCACATTGAAAATATCCGTGGCCCGGATTGGAATCCTCATCACTCGATTATCCAAACGAGCACGTCATTTTTCATTAATTTAACAAATAAGTTGATAAAAGTTTTCCTTCCTTTGCACGAACAAAAATTAAATAACAAACGAGGTTCGAATCATTAAGCTTCTTTTCTACATAGACTTTTTATAATAAAAGTCAATTATATAAAATTTCAGGATTACATGGATAGAGTGACCTTATCGGAAGCTGTTAGCAGTATATGCAACAATGATAGCTCAAGTAGCTATCTCAATATGGACAACGAGCTCATGTTTATGGACCAATCTATTTCATCCAATCCTCTCGACCCTATCCCGTACTCTAAAGATTCGCTTGGAAACGATACTATGACATCAAGTTATTCAATTGCACCAAATAATGCAACAAGTGAGACTTCAAGCAATGGAATAAACACAGCAATGTCACAATATGTAAATGCTTTAAAAAATGCTGGATTACCAACAGATTTACCGATTTTATTTGAATCCGGTGACGGGTCATACATCAACGTCAACGAACAAGTTCTCCTAGATATGGTCCAAAGTAACGAAATACAATATGAGGTCATTGAACAACCGAATATTATTGAAAAAGTAGCAGATCCAAGTGAAATCAAGAGCATAGATGAACTTTCTAGGTCTATAGAGAGAGGCGAAATACTCGGTTCAAAGAATTACCTTCCCAATAACACGTTCCACAAAAGTAATAATATTCATCAAGAAACTATTAATAGTCTGAATGAAATTTTACCAGATAATTTAGAACCTTTTGATGCGCCACAAAACTATGTTTTAAATAATTCTATACAGAATACAAATAATGCAATGGAGCAAGATGGTACACACGACTTTTCTAGTATCGATAGTGATATGCAATTTTTCACAAAATCTATGAGCGATGACGTTAAAAAGTATTATGAGGACCAACAACTAAGTGAAAATAGAACATTAGACCAATTTTGTCCAAGTACGTCTTTAGACACCAGTTTCAGCATGTCTCTGCTCGATACAAAATCACATTACAATACAGACGACTTGAAAAGAAACGATACTTATGATTTTAGCCTGCAGCTTCCTCATCCAAATGATTTTAGAGAAGGTACATTAGACTGTTTAATGTCAACGCCAAAACATACGCAAAGTCAAGATAATTACATGGAGCAAAATATAGAAAACAGACTTCAGGAACACGATGAGATTATGAAAGATTTAATGAATATTGAAAATAAGATAATGGAAAATTGTGATGGCGATGTGATCAATGAGAAGAGCAAGTCAGAAGACATAGATATAGAGAAAATGAATTCTGAATTTGACGATATGGAAAAGGACCATAAACCAAATAGTAATTTTGATACCGCTGGTTCGTCGAATGATTTACAGTGGGATTTTGATAATTTGCAACGCTCTTCTAAAAATGTTGATAACTCAAATCCTGATACAATATTAAATACGCCTAAATCTAAACCGGCCGAATCTATGGTAAGCTTAAATGAACCAATCAATCTTGATACTGAAAAATGGGATGCGCTTGATCAAGACTATGTTAATAAAGAAAATGATAGTCCCAGTACTCAAAATATTGTACGGTCCACTTTGGATGAAGACATACCATTCGCGGTCGGCCTACTTCCCTTGAAGCAAGTTCAAGCAGACGACAGTTTAGTAAAAAAGAAAAGTAATTATAACATTACTACATTAAATGAAGTAAACACTAAATATTTAAAAAGAAAGAATAAAAGCAAAAGAAGTGAATGTTAATAAGTTTTGTAATATATAAATAAAAATTATGATCATACTATTGTATCATCAGTTTTATTATATTAGCGACAATTTTCTTAGTGGCTGCTTTTAGGATAGTAAGGCTACGTCCGCACAGACAGCCGTCTGTGCGGACGTAGCCTAAGAGCGCCCACGCACTATGCAGCTACGAATTCCCGACTGCGGCAGCCAATATAACATAGAGTATATTGATACATATATAATCTTAAGGCTCCGCGCACTTGTTGAAACAGCCAGACGTATTTTGTGTTTAATATTTTTTAAACCGGTCTGGGTGTGTACGAACCTCTTCAAAATATTTATAGAATGAGCCTTTCGAGTGCCATTTTAGAAAAAGAGGATCAATCTAATGTCTTTTCTTTGCGTTTTTTAAATAGGTAAAAATTATAAGTTCTTCCACGTTCCATCTTCCATATCGTTCAGAAAGGTGGCGTCTATTGGCTGCCATAACTGACTGCTCAATTATTTTAGCTGCCGCAGCAAGCTGCCTAGTGCACGGGATCTCTAATTAGGTACTACTTTTGCTTTGACTAGGTCCTAAATTTGAGGACTTTCGAATTTTATTCGAATATAAAGAGAGAAGCCTCTGAGAAGATAAAAATATTATATAAAATATGTCAAAAAGCCCTACAAACTTAAATTTTTCTCGATTACCGCGTGACCGAAAATGATTTGAATTGGCTGTTTTGCGATGACGTCATAGGACAGTAAACTGGACACTATACTCGTAAATGAGTATACACTTATCATTTACTGCCAGTTTCTATAACCTATCTAGGGATAGATCGGTAGATACTTTCATACGATTTTGACAGGTTGTAACTTTTAATGTGTCAAAATAGTATGAAAGTAACTACCGGTCTATCGGTAGATAGGTTATAGAAACTGGCAGTTAGTCATCGCTATAACTACTTCCTTGTACTTGTACTACTGCTTCAAGGCGTTAAACACCATTATATAATAGAAATAAAAGGACCTTTAAAACAACTATAGGTACCAAGAAAATATAAGAATAAAAATAAATCTAGTTTACTTTATTAAACAAATGTTTTTATACAAAATATTAACATTTTACAGTACTATTAAGGCATTATCATATATATTATTAACAAACCAGCAATCTCGCTTACATTTGAGGCTGTCAGTGCAGAAGTTTTAGCCACAATTTTCGTTTACAAATAATTATCTAATTAAATATTTGTAAAAAATGAATTATTTTCATTATCTCAAGTGTCATTGTGCATTTAAGTGTAGTTGGGCCATTTTTGAGCTGACAACCTCAACTATGTTTCAGGCACACATCACAATTAAATGTATTGATAGTGTGAGAAAATACTTATTTTAAGCTTAACACACAACATCTTTTCACATAGAGATTTCTATGATTACTTAAAAAATAAGTGACATGATTTCTGCTGTTAGTTTATATTGAAATTTTGTTGATGCTACCAACTAATTTTAGATAGAAAAATTACAAAATCTAATTAAATTAAGCCACATATGTATAATTCATCATACTCTTAGAGTAAACATATTATGGGATACCAAGTCTCAATATGATTTACAAAATATGTCTGTAGAATATTTAACACATCACTTTATTTATTTATGCTTATGCAGAATCACAGGATTTACAATTTACAGCAAAGAAATAAACATTAATAAAATAAAATTAGTAGAAGCCATTTAAATTGAAACTGTATCAAAAATTACATTTACTTTTCATATGGACTTGGAATAGAATTATTTTATAATTAATATAAAAAAAAGCTCAAGTAAATATAAGAAGTATAATTCACAAAATATATTTTCATACTCCTAAAGATGTACCTTAGTCTAAAATGGCTCGGATTAAAGATTTATTCTGAAATGCTCACATAAAAAAATATAAAGCAAAAATGAGAATCTTATGAGATATAATGTTTGATATGGAAAGAAATATACAGATTTCATAGTATTTCAAAACATTGTCTTAAAAAAATATTGAGATTCACTTATACACTTATTGTCAAGAATATTAAAAATATGTCTTATAACATAGTTACTTAGTACTTGAAAATAGAAATAAAAAAATAACAAAATTCATACAGTATAAAGTAAAATAAATATAATGTATAAACATAATGGCCGGATGTATATCACAACATATTGGGTTGATAATAAAAAAAAACATAACAAAATGGTGTAAAAGGTCAAAATATATAAAAGAAAACTTAAGATATTTTAAAGCTACAAGATTTTTATAGAATCCTAATAAACAAAACTAAAATAAAGTTGATGAATAATAAAGATATGTTAGAGATTAGTGATGTATTGGCCGAGCTTCTTACATAATAACCATATGCATCACTATGATAGTCCCCCATCTGGAAGGTAATAGGTGGTGAAGACATCCTGCCATCCCCTCCATTAGAATATGCTAGTACTCTCAGATTGTATGACTTGCCTGGTGTCAAGTTAGTGACATACGCTTCCAACTTTTGTTCCACTGGTATCAGAGTGTCATTTGCAGTGCTCATATCTTGGTCGACTTCCCATACCCTTACCTAAAAAACAAAAAAAAAAAATAAAGGTAAATATAATTCATATGTATATGTAATATATATTACATTGTATTTTAATACTAAAACTTATGTTGTACCAAAATTCTAGCAAAAATCAGCGAACAAAAATAATATATTATAGGCTGTATAAACAAACATCCAATTTTTAAGTGATTTAATTTAGTGTTTTCTTCATTCTATGTTACATTGCTGACTGAGGAATCTGTGCTCAACTGGCATGATTTGAAGAAATTAAGAAGATAATTTAATTTAGTTAAACACACAAACAAACATGAGCACTTATAATAATAACAAACAAAGATTAGTTAAGGCAGTAGGACTTCAGAAAAATGATCACTGTATCATGAGAATGAGCTTTTATGATTAGATTACCTTATAACCAATAAGAGGTTCTTCTTCATCAGTGGGTTGCACATATCTCCATACAACACGAACAGTGCTTGGGTTGACGGCCCACACGTTGACTGACGCCGGCGGCTTTTGAGGTGCCTTGCGGTATGTACGCTCAACGTGACGTTCACTCTCTGGACCTTCACCAGCTGAGTTAAACGCCATAACCTAAAACATTATTTTTTACATTTAGTACAGCATAAGTATATTAGTATATCACAGAGTATTTATAGCCAATAACAATAGTAATTTATTAAGAAATATGTATACAAAAACTTGAAAAATTTTATGCTAAAATCTTCCTCAAGAAGCATTCTATCCTTTGGTGAAAATAGTATGAAAATCGGTGCAGTAGTTTTTGAGTTTATCGCAGACAGACAGACGCTGCGGAGGACTTTGTTTTATAATATTATGTAGTGATTTTTCAAACTGTGAATCTAAAAATAGATTAAAAAGTAGTACCTTAACAACGTAATATGTATCAGGTTGCAATCCAACTATGAGAGCCCAATTACGTGTTGACCTTGACAAATAATATATGCATTCCTCCTCTTTGTTTGACTCTTTCCAATATTTAAGTCGGTGGCCTATTAATTTGCCTTTCAATCTTTCTCGGGACTGATCAATGGGATTCCATGTGACATTGAGAGCTGTAGAATTGAATGACCGCGCGAACATCTGTTGTGGAGCAACTTGTGGCATATCTTCAGCAGAATAAATAGTAACTATTTCACTCTCTGGACCAGCACCAATGTCGTTAAAAGCCTGTACCTTCACATTGTAAGGAGTGTAAAAGTATTCCTGCGGAATGTGGACAACATGCATTCCTACATTGCCATATTCTTTTAACAAAAGTGACTGGAACTCCACTTCAGAGTTATTTCTGCGCCAAAATATTTTATAATGAATACCTGGACCATTTTGTAACGATGGTGGTAATGGAGTCCATTTAATCGTAAGATCACCAATTTTTCCACCTCCACCTCCAATATTACTTGGAACTTTAAATGGCTTATCAGGTTGAGTGGAGAATTGAGGGCTTGGCGACGAAGATTTCCCTACGCCTAAGCTGTTAACAGCCTGCACCCGAAATTCATACACAGACCATGGCATAAGTTCTGCCGTAATCGTAGCACGTTTTCTTCTATTATATCTATCAATTTCCATCACATTCGCTGCATTTTCACTAAGAACATACCATGTTGAATTCCACTGAGTACGACCAGTTACGATGTAATTAGATATAGGACGACCATTTGGATTGCTATCAGTCCATTCCAGAGTAACAGAAGATCTTTGAATATTAATTACCTGTAAGCCTCCGGGTGGTCCAGGTGGACCTTCAATACGTAACTGTGTACGAGATGAGATTTTGCCTATAGCAGATTTTACAATACACTCATATTCACCAACATCTGATAGACTAACGTCAAAGATTGTCAATTCACCACCATCAATCTTTATTCGTTTGTCGGCATAAAGATCAGTTGCGTCTTTCATTCTGATTCCATTGTGATTCCAAAGGTAGGCGGTATCCAAAAGTGCATCGATTTCTGCATTGCAATGCAAGAAAATAACTTTTCCAACTTGCGTAGTTATGCGAGGTGGCATCCGTTCTAGGAAACGTGGTGCACGCAACACTATTAGACGACCACGACTTTCGTCTGAACCATATTGATTCTTCGCGACGCAAGTATAAACACCCTCATCATCTCGCGATAACTGTCGTATAATTAGATTTCCATTCTCAGTTATAAATCGTTTTCCTCCAGCTCCAATTACAATATTATCTTTTTTCCACATAAATGTTGGTTTTGGAGCCGCTTCTGGATTGCAACGAAGAGTGACATTTCCGCCTTCAGATCCGTATGTTTCGGATTCAAGAGGACGTTTTTTAAATGACGGTTTAAAAGACAATACGCGCAATTGGCCTGTAGAGTATTTAGTCTTTAATTGATTGCGAGCTTCACATTGGTACATGCCAGGATCCCTCGCTGGATCCAAATATTTTACAATAAATACATTATCTTGTATAACATACCGGTCTCTGTCTTCAGTTTCTAAAGTATCCATGGATAATTTTTTATTATTTTTCCACCAAGTATAATTGACATCAGGGATGCCAAATGCTTCACAATTCCAGTGTAAATCACCTTTATTATCAACATGTTTATTTGTTAAGGGAATTGTAAAATTTGGTTCAGCTTGCACTTTGAGAAAAACACTATTAGAGATACGAGCCCTGTCATTGCGTACATCACAAATGTACTCACCTTCATCTTCGACACCAACATTAGGTATTGTTAGGACACGGTCAAAGCTACTTAAATATGATCTTTTAGGAATGCCCCCATTTTTCCTTGTCCAATTGTAAGATGGAACAGGGTATCCAAATGAAATACATTCCAAGCGTACTTCCTGACCAACAACTGGTGCTTCAGGGAAAACTTTCGGAAAATTATTAGGAAACTTTAATTGCTGGTAATCTGAATTTGGATAAACAAGTAAGGAAAAGAAAGGTCCATTTCGGCCAGCATCAGAAACTTTACTCATAACATTACAACTGTAGTTACCTCTGTCTATAGTCTCCAAGGCTGAAAAATATAAACCGCCATCATATGATACAAACACACGCTTATCCTCTTCTACTAAATTAGGAAAATAATTTCGAGCCCACAAGAAATTGACAGATGGATAATATGATGGTGGGTCACAATGCATAACTTTACCCCAATATTGTTTACCACTCTCAACAGACCTTTTTTGATTGAATTCTCTAATGAAACCAAAAGATAATCTCACAGATTCTGAACGGATGACTCCAAATTTATTTGTTGCTGTGCAGTGATATTTAGCATTGTCTTTATCAGAATCAGGGTTGTATATCATTAAAGTACCACCACTTAAGACAAACCTCGTTTCTGACAATGGATCTATTTCAGTAAATACAGGACTATCAACTTTATAATCTTCCCTGAACCATTTATAAGTGGGAGCAGGATACCCTCCAGCTATGCATGTCAACTGTACATAATGATTTCTTAAAGGATCATAAATTGTATCAACAGGCTCTTTTACAAAATATGGGCCTCTTGGTATGCGTTCTGGGTCAAATGTGTCAAGACCATATGTAAAAGAACGCTCTTCTTCTATAAGATAATGTAATCTTTGTGTCTGCCCTTCACAAATAAAGTGAAAGTATTGTGTACCTTCAATAGGTGCTAAGCCCCAACGGCCATCTTCATGAGAAAATCTGTATACTAAATAATCTCGAGGCAATATATTATAGCTAGTATAAATTAACTTTCTATCATCAAAAAATGCATTTTCTAGACCAGTCAATTGAGAGCCATCAGCTTCATTTGTCCAATAACCTGGGGATTGTTGGTGAGCTCCTATATACCATGATCCTTTTTGAGGATCTAAGTGCATCAAAGTAGTAATAATGAAACCATGTTCTTCGGGACTGTTAACAGAGGCTAAATCAGATTCATACGCTTGGCAAATTTTGCGAGCTTCATTATGAGGACGATCTGGAGATTTCGTGAACCGATAGCACGATTCTCTGTAACGAATCCAATTAGGAGGGCATCGGTATCTTTCTTCGTAATCTAGCCCAGCGTAGTAATTTGCAGTGCTTTGAGGATCAACATCGTTCTCACCTTGACCATATACATCCGAGTTAGGACTGTCTTGATAAAATGAACTCTGAGGTATCCGATTAAAATCATTGCCGTTTACAGGTATACTTCCGTAAGGTATTTGCTGGTTTGGACGATATGAGGAGTCATTTTGTTTACTATTGGGTTGATATGACTGAGGATAGTTAGGATTAAATGGAACCGATGTTTCTAATCCTTGCCCATTTACACAATTTAACACTATAAGAAGAAACGAAGCCTTTTTCACGTTTATTTTCCACATAGTGTATGATCATTGATCTATTGTTATAACTGCATCACTTATGAAAGTTTCACAATATTTTTCTAAAATACTACAGTATTTGTAATTTTTAATTCATATTTTTTCTACTTCAAACGATAAGTAAAAACTTTAAAGACGTTAATATTCAAGCCCCACCCAGACTGTTTAGTGTTCACTGTTCAGTGTTCACTCAACCTTGTAATCTGTCGGCGCGGCGTTGTTGCTGTTTCGCAAGTTTTTAAGTTTTATTTTAAAAATTTAATATTTATCTATGGTTTATGTCACAGTCAAAAATAGCATAGATGTCACAATATCGTACATAGAGCACAATCGAGTAAAGTAGGTCTAGCAACATCGTTCATTTTCAGTAGTAAGAGATTTGTACGATTTGTGTGACATGTTTCTAAGTTTCGCGTCAATGCCGCTGTACAGCGTTGCTATCGACTATAGCTGCGCAGTGCGCACTCCGTTTAAGTGATAATAAAATGATATTTATGAAAAACGAAATAAATTCGACTAATGTGATGAGGGTTTAGTATAACGTGGGATTAAAAAGAGACAATAATATTCTATCCTTGTTGGACACCACAGTCTGTCGTCACGCAACGGCTATAAATAGAAACTATTGTCACGATAAGCCAATGTACCTTGCTAGACCTTCATTCTAGACCGTGACATAGAGAATGTATAGATTAGCCATGACACTAAAGCATTTTAAAGGAAAAAGATAGGCATATTTACTATATAGGCAAGTGGACTGAAGGAAAAAGTAGGACAACATTAGTATGTTCCATCCCTTTCTGCGTACACAAAATTTCACCCTACGACAAAATTATAATTGTTTTCCATCAAGTTGATGTAAAACAAAGTATAAGACGGATAAATTTAGAAGGCTGCTTATGATATTGGAGTCGAATTCAAACAATGTGCATAACATTTAGAGTTATAATGAGTTTTAATGTTGCCAGTGATGAGAAAAAGATTGATTTTTAATTTTTAAATGTAATGCCTGAAATTTTCTTATTTTTTATTTAAAGATTTCCTAAACGGCCAACTATTAGAAATTGTTGGATTCAAGCTACTAATTGATCTAGTTAGTAGCCAACTAATCACTTCCGTATTGAGAATTACTTGTTATTAGTAATTACATTCTCTTTGACTGGTTATGGAAAGCTAAAAATGACAATTTTCTTTATAGTAGTGCTTTTTTGAAGCTTTTTTCTTTGATTATATAATCAAAACTTTTTATACAGGTTAGGTTAGGTTAGGTAGGCAATACTTAAACCTAGACCGTAATGATATGCATAACATATTTTTTAGGATGCTGAAAAAGAACATTTAAATAATTTACCGGAGCCAATACTAACAACATGCCAAATGCTATTATATAAAACGTTAAAGGGCAAGCGATCAAGTTGTATTATAATATTATTTCTTTGCAGGATGTTTCTGCAAAGTCTAACTGAAAATACGCTACGGAAACATAAGCTAACTCATAAGTTAATTAGGAAAAGAAAATTGCTGGTATGGAGAAGAGATTAGGGATGAGAAGCGAGGGGAGGAATAGTTGTAGATGTTCTTCTGGCCCAAATGTTTAGTATGGTGCCAGTTATTATGTGGAAATTTATTATAATAAAAAAATAAATAGTTTACTGATGCATCTTCACTATACATAGTATAAAACAAAGTCGGTTTCTCTGTCCCAATATCCCTATGTATGCTTAAATCTTTAAAACTACGTAACGGATTTTGATGCGGTTTTTTTTAATAGATAGAGTGATTCAAGAGGAATCTTATCGCTTTGGCATAAGTATTATGAGGCAATTAATTCTAATAAGCTTATTATTTTTACTGACTCAAAAAGTTACCTAGTTAGTACCTTGACTTTTCGAGGAACACCGATAGCCAATATTATAATTGAACTCATTATTAAAATGAAGTCTATCAAAAATTTAGTTGTTTTTGCAGTGGATTCCTTCTCATATTGGAATAAATGGTAATGAGAAGGTTAGCCAAACAGGCCTGCTTTGATGGTGATATAATTAGTGAATAATGTGTTACCGTTTCATACAGATTGTCTTTATTTTATTAAAGAAAACTGTAAAAGTTTGGAATGAATATTTGGATAGTAGGTCTAAAGAAAAAGGCATATGGTACAAAACCATTCAACCACAATCTTTTTATAATTCATTAAGTACAAGTTTGGATATTTAATAACAAAATCGGACCCAACAATTATTAAATTGTCCCGATTGTAGAGTTGTAGAGGATGTTTACCACATTTTCATGGAATGTGCTCGTAGTGAACCTTTTCTGTCACAACAGATAGATCTATTGGAATATGTAATATATATCATACAAACCCTACTTCACAGGTAGCCAAAAGTATGTATAATTAAAAAAAATATATAATATAATACGGGTATTTTAAACGCTTTGATTATGTACATGTATATAATCAAAGATTAAACGGGTCAGGGGAAATAGTTTGGACTAGTCCAAAGACTACAGTGTATATAAAGGACTAGTCTGTCAACCCCAGATATGTATGTGGTACTGGTAGACAATGTTTATTATAGGAAGTTATTACTACAGTGAAACCTGGTTAAGTAAGACATCAAGGGACCTGCAATGTCGTTTCACTTTTAGAGGTATTCCACTTACCCAGTGTCTCAGATATACAGGGATAAATAAATATCTGTCTCATTTACAGAGGGTTCCATTGATAGAGGTTATTGACAGGTTATTTCAGTTATAAAGGTGCGATCAAACAAAACAATGTTATGTCAGTTACAGAGGTTTATGCATATAAAATTTACTCCCTGTCTCAGTTATAGAGGTAAATATTATGATGATAAATCGAAAGAACAAATCCCAGATATAGAAGCTTAGCTCGTCCCACTAACAGGTCAACATGTACACATATTTTTGTCTTGATTAGGTGTGCGCATAAAGGGCGTCTACTTATACTCGGTCTACGCCGCTACGGATTTTGATGACGTGTTTGATTTTATAACTTCCTAGTTCCTTGTGACGTCATTGACGCCGTGTTGTTTTGCCATTTTTGCCTGATTGCTATTTTTGGAAGAAATACGTAGTAACACTACTAAGTTATTTGAGACGGTTTATAAAACCAGTTAAATAGCTTAGTATATATATAGATCTCTTTATAGTAATTATTTGACTATTTAAATAGATCTTTCAATTCACACTTCATATTTTACAATTGCTACATTCATGATACACCCTCTCGTTTCCACCTGTCATTTTAGCTAATATCTCCCATATAACGTTGCTTTCCTAACGTTCATCTAATATTATAAAGCAGAAGAGTTTGTTTATTTGTTTGTTTGTTCGGTTGAACGCGGTAATCTCAGGCACTACTGGTCCGATTTGAAAAATTCTTTCTTTTTATTGGATAGTCCATTTATCGAGGAAGGCTATAGGCTATATTATATAACACTACAGCCAATAGGAGGGGAACATCAATGAAAGATATTGCAAAAACGGGAAGGGCGGGCGTTAGTTCTGCGAGGTATCATACCGCGCTACTCAGAAAGAAATTGGTTTCCGGTCTTCAGAACGCGTGCAAAGCCGCAGGAAATGCTAGTAAACTATAGACCAAAAAGCTAATACCACTATCATTACGAGGCTTTCCATTGAAACTAATTTCCATTGATCACTTTCTTTATTTTCACATCAACAAGAAATATTGTGTCATAAATGATAATAATACTTATATTGTAGGTACGGCTTATAACAAACAGTTAATATTACAGTTCAAGTTTTATTAAAGTATACAACTTGTAGTATAAAGTACTGTTACATTCCTTTTCAATCTACATTTTATTGAATTTTTCATACCATTTTCCGCTTGCACATTTTTTTTCTAATATTATTTCATCACAGATCAATCATGTACTTCTTTGTTAAACTTTATTTAGAAATAAAGGGCGGAACATGGCTTAATAAATGGAATAGAAAACTGTTAACACTCTACGTTCAAAAAACACTTCTCTTAATTGACTGAATAGTGAATGTAACATTCGGACAATCTATTCGAAATAAGTTAAAAATAATAATTTGTTTACTATTCGCCATTTATATTTACATCGAATAATTTTCACGATATGCATAATAATATGATTTCAATAAAATTTCCTAATATTTTATTGGGTTGTATAAATAAATAACAACTTTATTAAAATAAGTGATGAGAGATAATTGTACAATAAAAATATATCAGACAGACAAAATATCGGCAAACATAACAATGAACAAAATATAATGTTAAGTCCTATGATCAAAGATCAAAAAGTAATTAACTATTTACTTACAATTAGCGTAATCTCAGGAAAGTCTACACTCAATTTTAAAATATTCGTCTGCACAGTTTACTATTAGATAGTTATCAAAAATTTCTGGGACATTAAGAGTTTCATTTATATTTAAAAATAAGCTCCAGAGTGTTGCGTACATGAGACCTAGTTTTATAACTATACAGTATACATTTTCAATATCAGCTTTCTTCCCTGTACACAACCCAAAATCATCCTTTACCTATTACTAATTGCGTTAACTGAACTTGTCTGTAAGTGACAGACATTTCTACACATAACACAGACTTAAATATGCCAGCTTTTAATGGCATAGATTATAAAATACAGTAGAATAAATTTAATATTATCTGTAGAGCGTTCAGAACGAACTTATATACTATTGCACACTTAAATTATGCTATATTATATCTTAAATTATTTTATGGTAACTACAATTCTTAATATCTACTATTATTCTAACATTGCCGCGTATCTATTTATTCATCTAACCCATAAAGACCATACACCATCATTAAATAGCACCCATGAGAATAAAATACATTTAAAGCAACATTTATTATATACATTTGCGACATTATTTACAATATGTACAGCTGTTCAAAAGAGCACACATTCTAACAAAACACATCGGTGGCTCAGAAATTAAATGATTATGTAATGGCTGCCTTAAATTACACAGTCTCACAAAACAAATATATTATTTTGTTCCTAAATGAGATACATCCTTTTTTAACAATAAATCAGTCAAGGTAGGTTTTAAAGTCCACTTTGTTCTAATAGAGTCGTCTATTACTTCATGCAGAGATGTCTCACCAAAACATTCAATTTATATTAGCATCAGATCCACTCTACACTGAAGGAATATGCAACTGGTGCCTTTGTGTAAAATAATCAATACAAATCTGTTGAAAAAATTGATTTCAGGAATAACAATCATCTCCAATAATATAGAGCTATTGTTAGGTGATAACCTAATATGACTGGAGATGAGTGTGAGTTTGAAACTAATGTCAGCTGACAAGGATGGTCTCTATCTTTAGTAATTGCCTCAGTTTGTCAGTTACCCTTATAAGGGACACTTTCGACGCGCGCACATTCACTTTCTCTCCTGCGCACAGAAGTTGGTGGCATTGGGCTCTCTCCAGAAACTCCTGCGTTCGTATTTCACGGAGCAACTCTTTGGGTGACCCAGACCCGCAGTGAATTTGTTTTAAAAGGCTGTCTTTTGATTTAATCTGCAAAGAATGTGTTACAATTGTTAAAATAAGGCAACATTCAATTTTATAAAATAATGTTTGTTAATCTATGGTATCTTCACATACTAATCTGTGAGACACTGAGATGTCTAATTTCATGTGTGTAAAGTAAAACTGCCTCTGATAATTTGTAAAAGTTAAAATATATAATAAAACGTTCTTTAGACCTTAAAAGTGTTTCTATTCAATCCAAGTTCACAGTTCTACTGCACGTTCACATACTCATGCGAACAACAATTAATTTTAATTAAGTAGATTTGTAAAATATCACGTTGGTGATATATCCTTTTTAAAGAAATTAGTTATACATTCAGCATATTATCTACTATCGTACAATTGTTTCAAAATAATAAATTCGAACGAATCAGCTCCTTATGGTTTTGATCAATTACTATGATCAATAATTACTCACCTGTAAAATATTAGTCACGTCTTGAAGCAAGCACCAAAGGCCGTCTGCCGGCTGGCCAGGAATAGTCCGAAGACTGTAGAACGGTGGTAGTGGTGTGTCGGTGCATTGTATCTCCATCATGGAGTCGGGCGGCGGCGGCGGTGACGCCGGAGGGGGAGACGATAATGGGTCACAACCGAGCTCTTCACGATCTGTTTATTGGAAAATTATAAGATATTTAGTTAATCGTGTAATATTTTTATAAAGTGCCATCTAGCGCGCTATCTCTCGCAAACCGCAGACCGCATGTTATATATTTATTTCAATCCGTTCCACTGTAACTGTTGCTTTTCTTTAACGCGCATTGCTAATAGAGCTTTTAAAGTTTGCTCGTTTAGGAGAATTAACTTTAAATTAATACATCATTTTCTTAAGTGTTTTATATTAATCATTTATTAATATACTTGCTCACCAATGAGTGCAGCTGGTGGCGGGAATATCCAAGGCTCAACAGCACGTCCTTGAACATCAAAGATATGAAGCCGCAACAACTTTGCAGCAACACCTTCCGCTAGTTCTTCAGGAGTTTGACCTGCATAAGTTCCTAACAGGGGATCAGCTCCATACGCTAACAGTAATCGAATAATTTCAACGTGAGAACTCTCACAGGCTTCGTGGAGAGGTCTGAAAATAAATTTAAAAAATACATTAACTACGTATAATTAGATTAATATTTTCGATTAATGTGATGTGATTGTATGGTTGATTACTAGTGAAGTTAATAAATGCGTTGTATTAAGAAAGTTTTTAGGATGTGCACTAATTGTGCATATTAATTTAATATGTTATAAGTGTAGGTAGCTGGTACATGCAAGTATACATATACGCAATAAATTTATTATTATTATTTATTTTAAGAAATTACCTTATCCCACCCTGCGCTGCAGCTGATACATTGGCACCGTATTGAAGAAGTAATCTTGCAATTCTCACGTGACCTTTAGCCGACGCCACATGCAGCGGAGTAAACCCTGCATTATCTTTTGCTGAGGGATCTGCCTCCATTTTCTCTAGACAATAAGCAACGCAGTCCTACAAAATATAACAATTTTTTGTAACGCCTCAAAGATAATAATATAATAATCACGGCAATATGATACGATACTTACGGTGAAACCAAGTCTTGCAGCACGATGTAGATGCGTCTCACCAATGCTTTTGTTTATAAACCAACTTTTGATTTCTTTTTGAATGTCTTGTACAGATTCAGGGCTAGGTTTGGGTGCTGCCCGGCGAACTTTAGGGATATTGTTCTCTCGTCTTATAACTTTTTTCTTTTTTCTGATATAATCAAACCCCGAGCTAAATTTTCTCCTGCCAAACAGTCGTTTCATACGTTTTTTAGGGTTGCCCTCGGTTGTTCCTGGAGTACTACTTTCCTCCTTAGTGTTGTTATCTTTGTTATTCAGTGTAGATACAACGTCTTTTTTAATTTTATTATTAGACATTTCTTTTCTTCTTTTGTGCGCAAAAGATTTCATTAAACTATTTCGTTTTTTTAATCGCATTAATCTTCCTTTGGCGTCATTAGTTTTTAAAGATTTAGTACTTCTCAAACCATCTCTGATAGAACTTGATCGTCGTTTTAATTTTTCTTTCACTATTTTTTTAGGTTTTAATTTCGATTGACAGTCAGGCTCTTTTTTTATTGAAATAGTTTGTTCCTCGTTATTATCATCTTGTACATTTTCATCTCTACATGCAGAAGGAGGTGCTGACGCTGGTCTATCATCGCCAAAGACTTCTTTAATTGTAGCTCTTTGTTTTAATACTCTACTCTCGGTTCTTGTTCTAGACTTGAGTACTACAGGTGCAAATTCTTCCGTAGCTCCTATAAGGCCATCAGTATCTTTTATAAATGCTGTTCTAAACATAGAAACAGTTTCTTTTCTAAAAGCTCCCAAATAATAAATATCTTCCATTAATTTTTCTTTTTTAGCACTAAGTGTCCCTTTAGTCCCGTTTTTAACTAGACCTAAACTGGGAGTTGGAAGAAGTTCAATAGCATTAGAACTTTTGGGAATAACTTTCGGCGCTTTTTCCTCCTTTTCCTTTAATTTTCTTTTAGTATCTTCTTTTTTACCACATTTTTGTATCAGCACATCGACAATGGAATTGCTTTTTTTCTTTGCTCTGGCTGAAGAAAAAACTGTTGATGTAGAGGCTTCTGAATCATAATGGAGTTTGTTGACAGCTGAACTACTAGAGTTCGATTCAAGATCACTATCAAGATTAAGTTTATCTGGTCTTCTATATAGATCGTCAGTTGCAGCAGAAGGTGCCGACGAAGGAGCAGGGGACAGAGGAACAGGATCCAAATCAGGAAGCGATGTAGAGCCTCGTGTAAACTGTGCCGCAGAACCTTTGGGAAAGGGTCCTCCGGAACGGCCTCTGGGAATAGCGATAAGTCTGGTAGGCATACGTAGAGATCTTTTGTACCTATATAATTCCTCTTCCCATCCGGGATGAAAATCTGATCCATCACCGAAACCTGGTTTACGCAATGGCGGTGAACTGTTATTGCTAATGTTGTCAGTATCAATTTTTTTTAGAGGCGAAGATTTTGTTTTTAATGAGCTCTTGCTATCTTCACTTTTTGTACTTTTTCGTACACGAAGTCTACTAGCTACACTTAATGCATCGTCGCTGTCAGAGCTGGAATCGTCATTCATTTTATCTTTTTTCATATTTTCAATAGATGAGGATTTCCTCTTAGTTTTTGTTAGCTGTCGTGTTTTACCCTTATTTTGTTTTTCATCTTTTGCTGTTGAATCAGTCGATCTTCTTGCTGTAGAATTCATTTGTTCGTCACAGCACTCTAATTTAACGTATGGTGACTTTTCTGATAAATCTTTGAGCAATCTTTGTTTATCTTTTAATAATTTGAGAGGTTCATCTTCGTCGCTTGACTCTATTTCTTCTTTAATAACTGTCTTTATGTTTTCAATTTCTTCGGGTTCCTTTTTAATAGGGACAATAACACTAGTTGATGATTCGTTCTTTAACAATTTACTTTTAGTTTTAGAATTATTTTTGTGTTTCAATTTGTCAATCTCTTTTTCACTTTTCTTTTCGTTTTTTTGTTTGTCATTTTTGTTTTTATTTTTCACTTTTACTACAGAGTCTTGTTTAGAAAAGTCTGGCGAGTTTATATTTGAAACCTTTTCTTCATC
This sequence comes from Boloria selene, assembly GCA_905231865.2. Classification (NCBI taxonomy): domain Eukaryota; kingdom Metazoa; phylum Arthropoda; class Insecta; order Lepidoptera; family Nymphalidae; genus Boloria; species Boloria selene. The sequence continues at coordinate 3,694,365 of HG993140.1, read as the reverse complement.
TTCGTCAATTGGCTCTTTTTTTATTTCAACTAAAAGTGGTTCTTGGATTGATTTTTCTATTGGAATTTCAGCATTCCCATCTTCTTTAGGAGTTTCTTCAGCTCGATACTCGTTTTCTTGATCTATAGTATTCGAGCGCTTTTTACAAGCTTTTTTCTTATGACAACCTGTTTTGAGTTGTTCCATAAAACTGTCACAAGCAGTAGCCCAGTCCATATCTAATTCTTCCGTATTATAGTTTTGTTCCAAAGAATCAGTTTTCTCAAAATCATTTTCTGTTTTAATTTGCAATACAGCGTCTTTTTCTATTTCTTCTATATTCATTGGTTCGATTTTTACTTCTGGAATGTTAGATTCATTAGGTTTATCGTTTTTTAATACAGATTCAAGTCGAAGATTATCTTCGCGGATTTGATTGAAGAGATGTTGTTTTTGCGATTTAGGAAGGGGTTTACTTTCTGCAGCTAATGAATTAGTTTTTGGATCAAGTTTAGAGGAACTATCTGTTGACGGTGGCATTACTTTTAGTTCAGCTTTAGTTCGTATTCTTGCTGCAACATCATTTTCTGGAGTTCTGCGTTTGGGATCAGGACTATCAAACTTCTGATAGTCTGAATCCCTTGGTAATGAATCAACAGCTTTTGGCATTTTAATATGATGTCCTAATGGTAGTACTGATTGAGTAGGCATACTGTGTTGAGTTGCTGCTACTTCAACTTCCATAGGCATATCACTTATTACTATCACGGGGTCATCTACATCATCTATAACTATGAGATCAGGAATTTTTCTTGCTGGCTTGGCCGGCTCCAAGTATGCAGTTTGTTTTGTTTCTAAACTACTTCTTAATATACTTAAAACATTCTTGTCAGCAGGTTGAGCATTATTTTGGGCATCTATATGATGTGGATGTATATCTCTATGGCTCGGAATCTTTTGTATTATATGACGGCTATTATTAGACGGCACTCTATCATGATAATTAGCGTGGTATTCACTTGTTTCCTTTTTTACTATTTCTGGGTAAGAATTGGCGGAGTAACGATAATGATTATGATGTTCACGATATGAGCTAGTGGTTGCCGATCGCTTTTGGTCATTTTGGTAAGCTTCTAAACGCTTGTGGCTTGTGTAGCTGTAGACTGGCTTGCTCATTAGTTCGTGTTGTTCACGTACCGACTGATTTATTTGTTCTATCCTGCTGTCAGATGTCCATGTTTCATATCGGACAATTTTTTCAGGAATGTTGCTTACGATTGGCCCCGCAGACCGTTTTCTCTCTTCAATAATTAGTTGGCGATCATCACGAATTCTGCTTTCTGTATAACGATCTTCACTTGATCTTGTAAGATCTATCCGTGGAACGTACTCGGGTCGACTAATAGAACCATTGTATTTATTACGTTCACTGTTTACTGGCCGAGATTCTATGGAATAACTTTCAGCAACTGGCCTTGCAGAATGATAGCTTCCGTTAAAACGCATGCTAGGATGAACATTTTGCAGTACATTATATCCCTGATTAACATTTCTTTCTCTATATGGTTGAGCAAAATCAGGAGCAAAATCTACTTTGTGCGCAGCAACATAACCAGTAACTAGGGAATTTCGAGAACTTGATGTTGCTCTAGCTTGTAGTGGAATATTGTCAGTTTTCGTCGATGCAGAATCTATAGCGTCATCTTGAGTAGTAGACGAATCTGCCGAATTCTTAACTGTTTTTACTGACAAATCAAGAGGAGATTCGCGTTTTTGTTTTGTTTGGTTCATTTCATTTACTAATGACGTCACAGATACAGTCATTCGTGCCTGTTGGCTAGGATATCCAGGTTTAGCTGTAGAGCGAGATGGAGATATTTGTACATGAGTGGATGCTGAATAATCATAATTAGTCTTTGGAGCTACAGCTGTGCGATATGAAGATCTAGATTGAACAGACTGAGAACGGGAGTGGGTATTATTCTGCGCAATAGGAACTGCTGCGTTGGACGCGTATCTAACTGCCGAGGTTGAAGGCGTCGGGTAATGATAGTTATTTCTAGAATCCATTGTCCTGCTTTTACTTATTAACTCTGCTCGAGAAGGCATTCGTGATAATTCATGTGTTTGCAATTGAGGTTGAGCAGTTACACGTTCAGACGGCCGAACTGGATAATGTGCGTTAATAACATCCATATTCCCCTGTTTGTATGAAGTAGGATGTTGGGGTTCAACTCTACGATTTGGTATAGGCACGGGAACCGTTGTAGACGGCCGGTATCCAGAGTAAGCTTGCTGTGGATCATATTTTCTTTGAGGCAGAGCCGGTTGTTTCTCATATTGAGGTGCAGACCGAGTATAAGATGGAGATTCACGTCTTTGCGGCATCGATGGATAGCCTTGAGAAACTCTGCTGTCCATTGTGCTAAGTCTTTTTGTTGGTGCCAAATGTTGCGGATAATGAATAGGAGGGACCCGGTCATTATGCGGAGGCGGTGCTTGCGCGGTAGGAATAGAATATCGTTGATTGGGCATACTATGCGTCGGCAGTTCATTGTAACGACTAGGAGTGTGCTGCGGCATAGTGCTCGAAATTCTGGCATACGTCTGTGGACTGTGACGTGCCGGCATAGATGGTTGAGGTGACGCAATTGGTGGTCCGTGGGAATTTCTTCCACTTTCGACTAAATTCGTCTCATACTGATAACGAGTGAACGCTTCAGGGGGACGAGTTGTAGGGTAATGATCAATCGCACGAGGAGTGTAATGATCGTTTTGCCTTGCTGTTGGTGTTTGCACACGAGTAACTGTCCCACGGTAGGGAGCCGAAAGATCAATTTGCTCCGATACAGTTTGTTGAGGAAGAGAAACCTCAGAGGGGGGCCGAACCGGAGAAGGACTTGGAGCTGCAGGAGCTGGCGCCGGTGATGGTAATGTATGAGGTGTTGGCCTCCTTATGATATGAGAAGGTGGCGAAAGCGCCCCCATAGGTTCTTCCTCATCTTCAATTTCAGGTTGTTCACGACGTTTTTCTGCTGCCTCGCGCATCACGGTAGCCTTATGAATTATATGTGGTTCAGGTTCAATAGGCTCGGAAGGCGGCCGAGGTGGTGCCACTGGGGTTGACGCTGGGGTTAACGGTGGAGCGGCGGCAGCTGATGGTGGACGTGAACAGGGTGTCGGAGCCCCGGATAATGCAGGAGTGCCCTCCTCAGTCGAAGAACCTGCAGGCCACATCTGTTGGCCGTTACTTCCTTGTGCCTGCTTCGGTAATCCCATAAAGTACTGACGCGTCCCTTCCAACAACACATTGTTGAAACTGTCATCCATACTATGCTATCCCGCTCCAGTACTACCACCTATAAAAAAGAAAACAAATTTAATGTTAAGGCAAAAAAATAAATATATTTTACTAATTTTTACAAACACAAAGAAAGAATCTAATTCCATTTGCCAATACCAGTGCGTACAGCGTATAACATGATTATAGTCATATTTTATGAAAAGTGCTTAATGTTTATAAGTTTATTGTTACTTAAAAGTACGATCTTTACTTGTCTTATTGTAATATGCTTAAAACCATAACGACGCATTTCAATAAAATTATCGATACATGAATTATTACTAGCATGAAGAAAATTAGTTGCGAACTCGATAATAATCAATCGGCATGTTTTATGGTACGAAGAACCTAAGGTGCGTGAAAGGGTCGTTACCCGTCGGTTGCCCTTGAGCGTTCCTCGCCCCCGTTCAAACAATCCTACACGCACTACGCACACAAAGAAAAACTTCCGCGAGACGTTACTAAAAACTTTATCAAACATGTCAATGTTATCTTTTCCTATTATATTCCGAACATATTATGATTTATAGCGTATCAATGACAATCGACTTTGCCTAATTAAGAATGTGAATTTATGTGACGTTCTTTCTTGTTTAGATAAGCAAGTCTTGTTTTGATAAACAAAAAATAAATGATCGTATCGAAAACATTTTATAAAAACAAATTATATGTATTCTTATTTCCTCCAGCAATTTCGGATCAATGGTTGAGCGGAGCTATCTCCGTGACGACCGCCTTCGATCGACTGGGGCCCTAGACGGCCCGTATGCGCAGCCCCCACTAATCTATATTTATACCACTTGTATATAATAAATATTATATTTTATCATAAATTCTTGCCAATGTATGAAATAAAACAATATTATTAGCGCTACCCGCGTATTAAGACCCTTATAATTAGGTCCTATTGCAAAGTCCGTTTCTAACTGAGGTCTCCTTATAATCTACCGTATAAGCCATTCAGTGAGTCAATGACCTTAGTATATTATATAGATTCATTATTAGTTTTCAATTCTCATCAATGGTGTATATATTTATAGTTTTATTAACTTGCAGATTATCGAGAGTTACTTGTTGGATTCCTTTTCACTTAAGAAATCCATTTATCCCTTTTAGTATATTATAGTGAGTTTTAATATAACAAAAGCTACATAATATGCCGGCATAAATATAAAAAATGATATCGTTTACTTTAGTACCTATTATTTATGTATTATTTTATTAATCAAACTTTAACGTTAAAGATTTTCACTACGCTTTTCATTTGCATCTTGTGAAACGTTCATTTACTTACAGAAATAGATTTAAAGCGTCGTAAACACTACATAGTATTCGCGTAGTTGTTTTAATTTGCACGAGTAATGTGTACCTAAGACTGACTATATACAATTGTGTAATTGTGCTGTATAGTTTTTAGGATTCCATCCCACACCGTGTGTCATATTGATTGATTTACATATTATAATAATTAATATTCTCGTAAAAAATTATCTTTTTTTAAGATTTTCAATTAAACCAAATTAGAGGATCACTTTTTTTTAAATAAATAAATCTTTATTCGGTATCTCAAAAATTTTACAATATCTGATAAGCTGATTGGGACCTCCTTTTAAGCGCATAAGCACTTGTGTTAGGAGAAACCGCTCTTCCATTACATAAGTGTTAACAATTTCAACAATAAGTTAAGTACTATATATTTTACAGTTTAATAGCAGAATCTAAGATGAAAAGTATATGTGTGTGTGTGTGTGTGTGTGTGTTTGTGTGTTTATGAGGATGAAGGTTCATGACTGTGTTTAGGTACTAGTGTACATAGTTTTTAACTGATTATTACCTTTCGATGACAGCTACCCTGCTTGATGAGAATGACAGCCCCTAACCGCGTTCATGTCTCCTCCTTTGTTTCTGGTGTGATCTGAAAAAACAAAATATAAAACATTATGAAGTGCCACTTACTACTGTTTGTACTGTTGCATTTGAGGTTGTTCATTAATATTATCTACCCTTGTTGCTTTGTAAATAATTTAAAAATATATATTTTTCTTTTATCCTGTATAGCCAAATTAGGTATGAACGTTTTGGAATATTATAAAAGAAGCACGCTCTCTATCGACTGCACAATGGGACTCGTTATAACGATTCAAATGATTGTCACCCGAATTTCGCATTTGACAAAAAAGTCCTAATTAGGTACAAAGTTAAACCAGTATTTATAATTAGAAATAGATTAAAATCAACTTCCAGCTATATGTGTATAACATAAGGTCATCATCAGCTAGTGAAAGTTTTGACAAAATTTGTCAAGCCCCTTCAGAGATTAGCGGGAACAAACAGACAGACAATATGTTCAAAAAATGTTTTTAATTCTTAAAAGTACCGTATATATACATAATTACATATCGTATATATTTACCAACCGACACTTTTATTTGTCTGTACTAACGTAATATAGATAAAAAATAGTTATATTGATATAGGTAATAGTTATATTATGGTTTTGTGGAGTTTCATTTTGTTGATAAACAGGCTGCTTTGCTTACGAATAGCGACCTTTTTCAAAAATGGCCTATAAAAGTTGTCTGTATATGTTAGCAATAACCAATAATATTTATGAATGTAGCTTGGACATTGACCTACATTCGTTCTACGTAGTGGACTATTCAGCACATCACGTGAATTGACTTGTAAAATGGTATTTGTTGAATAAGCAACGTTATATGTGCATACATTGCACCTCATGGTTTACCATTACATCGATTCTTTGTATGTATGTATGTATGTATATATGTATGTATTAAGATCTTTTTAACGTCCTACTGTTGGGCACGGGCTCCCTTCAATATTGAAAAATCTATATCTACATAGAAATTCATGATAAAATTAATGGCCATGTCGTTGACAAAGACTCATTTTTATAAACATGCTCTATTTATGATGAATATAGTACATGTGCTGTATATTTAAGATAGAAGCTAGTGAAAACAATAATAATTAGTTATATTTTTGTCTATCTTCATAACTCATATTGCTTGAAAAATAAATATTTCAAAAGTCGGGATGTAATTCATCCTTGAAATTGTAATACATAAGTGATTCTTTTTATATGATCATTTATTGTACCCTTGTGATATAATAATAAGATATTCATTAAAAATCGATTTATTATAAAATAAATTATTATTAAGTAAATAAATATGTTGGGACATTCTTACACACAACACCATCTAGTTCCGTGGTAAGCTACGAGGCTTGTGTTACGGATACCAGATAGTTGATCCATTAGACATATATAACATTAAAATACATACATTTAAAATACATAATATCATAAATATAAACACTGATTGGTGTACTCAACGAATATCCCCAGCGGGACTCGAACCCGCTACCGCTGGCGCAGAAAGTAGAGCCATTACTAATTGAGCCAAACGTATCAAATTGTCAAATTCTTAAAGATATCGCGTTAAATAAACAATAACTCCGACAACATCTCAACTAAAGTTTTTATTTAGTACCAACTCTAAAACTCATCCAACCCATTAAATTCGCCAAATAACTAGAGATCAACAGAATTAAATTATGCGTACAAAATCCATAGAGCAATACATCATCGACTCCGACACACAAACACACGTTATATTTGTGTGCACTATTTATACAGCTCACAGCTGTGCCGGTCGTTGCCCCCGACGCGAAACAAGGTGAATCGTAAGACTATCGTTTTTGTCTTCACGCTGAAATGTGACTCGCGAACTTGTCGCTAAATAATGGACTACCAGTGTATGAGATCACCCTCATTTAAAGTTTAAACTACATATATAAATAATAATATCGTATAAATAAATCGTTCGTACGTTTCGCTAAAAAATATGTGTTCGTTTATGTTTGTAATTTTAGCGTAAGTTATATTTTATCTAATCGCAAGTAGATACCAGATATCATTTTAATCTATTATTTATGTAAAATACTATCAGATCATTCCTACTCTACTTTTTCAATAATAATTACTAAAAACGTTTATTCAAAAGTATTTCCTTGGCACATTTTCTGTGTTTATTTTAGAAGTATTTTTTTTTAAATTAACACTTGTCAATTCTTCGAGTATATCACTAGACTAGTAAGTTGTACGTGTAATTTACGTTATATATCTATAACTTCACAGGTCCAATATCATGGTTATTTACGTTTTAACGTTTAATGAGGTGCAATCGTCTGTTAAGCATCCGCATAACATTAACACGACCCAACACTTTCACTCGAACTCTACACAGTACGGCGCCCTTATCAATGAAAACGATAATGTAATTTATCTAACCTTTTGCTTTTTAAAATGTAAATTTGTGATATATACCTACACTATTTATACAGTTTTACGGTTTGGTATGAATTAGGTTCTTGTTATCAATACATATGATAAAATTCTAAGTCGAATTTGTATCTACATCCATAAAATTTCGTTCTCTCTATATGTTGACCTGGAATACCAGATTACATCAAACTCTACAGTGGATTTCTAGTGATACGTTCACAAACAGAAAGAAAATTCTTTAAATTTGGGCTCTATATTTCTATATCCAAAAATAAATAAATACATATTTTAAACACATTATAACACAGTAAGAATTTTATAACGTACCTAGATTACAAAACTAACTTTATTCTTACTGGTGATACTGAACATTTTTTTAAAGTTTTTATAATAGACGATTGTCAACAAAATTAAATGTAACACAGATGAATTCCTGTGCGCTACATTTTCGAAGTATTGTTGCGATTCCAATTTTAAAATCCATTAATCTTGGCACCCTATGTAGAGCTTCGGCAAAATAAAACATATACGTAGATATAGTGTACATAGTTCAAACGACTCTACACGATAGATAGTGAGGACCGGCCTTTAAATATAAAATATAAACTTTCTTTTATTACATTATGTTAGTATAATATTCTTATATTAATATTTTACTAGATATACTAAGTTAAGTATTAAGTAAGTAATTACATAGGTAATTATCATAATAATTAAAGATTTTCTAATATCCATTTAATGTCGTCTACGACGTTAATTTGTCTAACGATCACTAATAAATATAACTAAATTACCCAAGTAAATTGTATAGGCACTGTATTTACTAACGTGTACACTGTAAACGTACAGCCAACATAATCGTCAAACACTCCGCTATGTCAATAGGGGTTGGAAAGGGGAATGAAAATTATACCCCAGGCTCTAAGGTTCGATAAACGTGACGAGATAATGTGTGCAGTGCATTCAATTGAATCAATATAATGTGAAAACGAATTCAAAAGGATTTAATTAAAGTATTTAAATAAGCCTTCCATTTTACGTTCTGTAAGAAAAGAACTCAAAACACTTAAATAATAGTTCTGTTTAAAAAAATACATGTAAGTTATCTTATGAACTAGGCAAATATACAGTTCAAAGATAGAGCGCAATAGCACACCCTGGGAGGCCTATGTCGAGCCGTGGCCTAAAACAAGCTTAAGATAATGATGATTTAAAGGAAAAATATTATTAATAATAACAACAATATAATTATTTTCCGTTATTACAATGTTTATTTTAATTTTTTGACTTTGTGTATCTTTACTGTTAAATTCATTTTGTAACAATAGCATAATTTTAAGATTCTACGTAGTCTTTTTAGTTTTTCTCTTTACTTAATATTTTGTATTTTTAGATATTTCGAGTAAAATCACATTATGTATACAATATACATACATCCATATACATTGAAAGGTAATAACGAAGAAAACGACGAAAATAACGTCAAGGCAATGTCACTGCAGGAAGAGCTTTGACAATGGCGCGGTCTCTTGATAGCAACTCGAATTTAAATACTTGTCCTGTTGTATTCTATGACCTTGTCACCATTATTAGCCAAGGTATCATGAAATTGTTAACTAATTAGAGTTACATTACTACCACTAACAAACAGTGTACAATAATTTCACAATTATGGTTGTTAATGAGTGAGTAAAATGTATTGTATATAACCAAATAAGAAGATCATAATTACGAGTATTCTAAATACAAATAATTAAGTAATTATATAATTTCATATTTACGTAAAACGTACATCACTCTATTTTACGTAAGTTAATGTAATGTAATGTATGCAACCCCTTTTAACGCCCCACAGCTGGTCCCGGCCTCACTTCAATACGAGGGGAACCAGGCCATAGTCCACCAAACTGGCAAAGTGCGGGTTGGCGGACTTCTCATGTCATTCAAGAACTTGCTAGGTTCCTCACAATTTTGGAATAAATATTTTTAGGTTAATACAATCGAAACTCACTTTTACGTCTATTTATTATTTTATTCGTGAATAAGCACATGAACCGCTGACGTATTTTGTTTTTCATGTAAAATATCTATGGTGGCGGCGGCTACGACACGCTAAACAGCTGTTGACGTGGCGACGTATTACTACGTCTCTACGCACTCTGAACTATTTATTTTAACTCTCTTTCCACTCGACTCGGCGATTCCATTTTGTCTCTCTTTCACCCGTTAAGCTCGTATTTTCTTATTAATTTTGTCATATATATATACTGTTTAAAAACTGTCACGCATATTTTCTGACCAAAATAGCTTTAACGTCTCACATCGCCCAGGCTGCAACGGCATATTTTTTTTAAAACTAATAAAAATAAAGTTTATCGTAACTTTTGAATAAAGTACTATTACATCCTCATTGATACTAAATGGGATGATAAAGAAATGTAATTATTAATTGGTTTTAGCTAGTCTATAGTGATGTGATCAGCGCGTTGCGCGGCGCGCCTATGCCCCACAAACGCGTTCTATTTTTCGCCACTCCTCTCTAGCGCCCTCTATAATTAGACGCGCATTGTTTATTGCGATCGACCGACTTACAGAAAATTGTTACTTCCTGCATTTTGTTACAAACCAAGTTGACTTAATGAAAAGCAAAATATATTATTTATATGTTAAGAATTTTTATACTAACTGCACTTCTGTGAATTTGTAAGCAATTCAAAATTACGTTGGCCTAAAGAACTTAATAAAGCCATTACGTGACTCTAATTTAGCTTTTCCAGGCATTACAATTTTCACAATGTACTTATCGCCATAATGAACTTAAAGAGAATAACAAAAGGGTAATTACAGTAATTATTTCCTCGACTCTACACCAGCTCCAACGAGACATCGCAAAATTGCGAGAGAAACCAAAACATGTTTCAAAATAACGTTCGTATATTCTCATTAGTCGTATTTAAAGGACTCAACATCTGCCTGATGTTTGAAGCAAATAGGTCGTGATAAAATACCTGCTGGGGCTATTTTAAGAACTGAAACTACTAGTGCTGTCTGTTTGGAATTTGTCCAACGTACTCATTAGAAATTAGGTTTATTAATTTACTCTTATGTTTACTTCCGAAGTAAACCAGATTCCTATCAAAATAATGAATAACAATAATCTTTAGCTTTGATTGAAATAGCTACATACATTTGCCGAAATATTAAAAGATGTTTCACAAAAATATAATCGTACGAAACAAATGCAAGCTGGCTATATTTATACCTTGAGAGATGTCTTCGACCGCTAATGTAATGTATATTAAAAATCTTGGATAAATTTCAAATATATTTTTATCGATCACATTTGTTTTATATAACCTTGAATTGTGCATTATTTTATTATTTAATTTTATACACTTTCCGCGGACATAAGTTCGTAATTTGAATAAATGTATAGTTTTACCAAATAATAAGTAAGTTATACTAGCGCGTGAAATCTCATTTGTTAACATATAAGCAAGTAATATATGTAATGCAATAAATTCTGTTGAAATTTCTTATAAAGAGCAGTACTTGTAAGTATGAATTTACACATTTACTCATATCGTTTTTTAATCATAAATTATTGAATAGTCTTTTAAAAAGCTGAAACTTCATTTTTTCATTGCAATAGTCGTGACTCTCAGAAATCGTTAGTTTGTTCGATCGCGACTTGTGACACGCAACCAAGTTGTTTTCCTTCTGTTTGTGTGTCAGTGGGTCAATAGCTGGTTACTGAATTTTGAAGCAATACTTAAAACCGGTTCTTAAATTACATTAGCTAAGCCTAACTCGAATGCATAGATATCGTGAATGCGAACCGTCAAGGTTTTCACGAATCATTGCGCTGGAATTTTAGAAATACTTTTCCATTAGATAATTTCAAGTGCTCATAGAAATGCAGTGGAAAATCCTTTAAATTCAGATTATTTTAAAGCAGCAATACATTAGTATAAATAAATAATTTACAATTGAAAATATTTCACCGAACACCTATTTCAAAATACATACACCTATGAGTATATTTCAAATGTCTTTATACATAAAACATTAGTTCCGGAGTTCAAACAACCGCTGTGATTACGCAAATAGATATGAAAATCGTGGATAGCAGATAGCAACGGCATGATAAAGATCATAGTTGTGCAAACGAGCCGGCGAGTGAGTGGGTCAGCGGGCCAATGTCACTCACTAGTCCGCTCCCTGGCCGCTCGCTCTAAATACAACTATTGTACTGTATTATCTATCGAATTACTTGTTACATATGTAGCGAATATGCACACAAACACACTGTTTCTATTATTTCTTCTTATATGATTTGTACGAACCTACCCAAAATTTCTCAGAAGCTTTAGACATGTGTTTGTGTTCTGCCCATGTTTTAACATATATAATAAATATAAAATGTTAGCTTCTGTTTGATTATTGCTTTTTCGTTCGAGTTAGACAAATTGTACGGCTACTTATTAGGTATCAGTCGAAAGTATAAATATATTCCTTATTTCTATAAGTTTTAAATAGCCAAATCTAATTTTACCCAAATAAGTATCAAAATTCAGTACAAACACTTACAAAACTGATGTATAGCAGAGAATAAAATTTGGTTCTTCTAAAAATGCATCTACAATATTACAAGGATAAATATTTATTAATGTTCAAAATATACAAACTTTACAAATTCATTCTTATTGGGTATATTTATGTAAAAGATTACATCTCTATAATATTACTGAGATAAGAACTAATACTCATAATTGCGCTTCCTAAGTAATTTAATCATATATCTTATCAATCCATTACCTTAGTTCTGATTGTTGGTACAATAGATGATTCACGGTTTGGGTCGTTTATCCGAAATGCCAACGGACTTTCCTTCTGGGAATCGATGAATAATGCTACAATAATAAGCTCGCTGTTTGTGAATACATGTCGAAAAAAAATTATAAGAATTGTACAACTAAAACCCGCACTATAATTAATTGGAGAAAATTTTAATAAAACCTAACAGTCGATATCGAAATCATAGACTTATTTATGCAAACATACCGGTTAGAACTATTTATATACTAGCAGCACCTCTGTTTTCCTGGAACTCTAGGTATCGTACGCGTGGAACTAATGTTTTTGACATTGCGATATTATATTTCATTTCATATTTCATAAGTTGTGAGATGGTAAATATCAAACGTATTTATTATATAGATGAGCAATAATATAAGCCCAAGTTTAATCGATAGATAAAATCGTTATATTTTAAGCAACATTTTATATATGACGATAGGATAAAAATAACAATGATGAGCTAATAATTATTAATTAAACCACCTTTCGGATTATGTCACAAATTTATATTGTTTTTTGATTTCTCTTCCCAGCGCGACGTCTCTACTTTCGAATGCTTTACAGCAACCACGGGAGAGACTAAGGTATTTGACGTCTCAGAGGTTTATATACTTGTTACAGACAGAGCCTGCCGACAATTTACAAAAATTTTCAAAATGACACCAGAGTATCTTATTGCCATTGTATTATGTGCTTATAAGTTATTCCCCGTTTCAAGTCAAAGCAAAACTTTTGTGACACTTAAATTCATATAATGTCAGAAATAAATCATCTCTACGTAATAATTCGCAATCGACGGCTAAACCGGGCGCGGGCGTGCGTCCGCTAGCGACGCGGAAGTTGTGGTGAAAGTGCGCTGCGGTGAAAGCGTTTACCTAATCGCGGCCGCAGTTACATCAGACGTGAAAGTCAATGTTATAGGCACAAACTATACGAAAACAATTAACTATGAAATATTTATATTTATCATTCTTCTTCGCCTTACTTTTAAATAAGAATGATCGTAATTTTTGTCATTGCTTTGGAATGTTCATTATTATTCATACAGACGCCGCTTCTATAGTTTTTACGAGTATAAAAGGGACATAGTTCCATCCCCATGTAACGCTGGATATCTATTTAGGATATAGGTACAAACATTTATTTAGACAAATATTACCGCCTATATTAATAGACAACCAATAGCTCTACATTTTATTTATACTTCAATATTATTTATTCTTCAACATTAGAAATAATTAAAAAAGAATCCTTTAGTAAGAAATAATTTCTAAATAAAGTTACTACATAATGCATTTATAAAGCAACCCATATCAATTTAGCTTGAACTTGTTTGTCCTTATCGAGGCATACTATAGATAAGTTCGGTTAAAATGAGAAAACTCAAAAGAAGAATTTTATTTGTAGATGAGTTTTTGATGTTTACAGCAAACCAACATGATAAGATTCTAAAACTATAAAGGATCTTATCATTTACATTTACTGATACTTTATCGATTGAATACAATCTATATACATATATTTAAATTTTGAGTAGAATCTATACATTTAGGTAATATTTTTGAAAAATCTTATTAAAATAGTCACTATTATCGAAACAAAGGCCGAATCTAGTTTATAGAATTTTTGTTTGTATGTCTGTATCACGAGAAAACCACAGGGTAGAATTCGAAAAAACTTGGCATAATAATAGCTGGATGTCCGGGTCAACCGGGTCAAGCATCACATTTCTGAGAAATCTAATACAACTATCAAAACGTATCTAGGAACGAACCCGAGCGCAGTGACATTTAATGTTGCTAGATATATAACAAAGAAGAACAATAAATTCTAAGACAATAATAATTACTTTTCAAAGGAAAAAAATATTAGATAGATTATTATTAGGTATTATAAAAATATTTAATTAAATAGTTATCTATAGAGAGATCGATGGCCGCACGTGACAAGTCGATTAGTAACGACACTTATTAAAGACTACGATCACCTCAATTCAAATTATATCACGTTCTGTGATATATAAAAATCATATCTACTATGCATAATGAAATTTTTAAAATGAAAAATTTAAGACTTTTTTTAAACTACTTACTCCAATTTGCTTTGGAATGAATATTCAATTAGAATGCGTTTCGTTTATCACGATGGTAATTATTTTCAATATATACTACATTCTTCGTCGTAATTAAATAATTCATAATTACTCATTAATAATTATTTACTCTTATGATTGATGTCTTGCTTTGTCTACTCGTACTATAACAGTTATGAAATTATCTTCTCGTGTTACAAAGAAAACTTTGCCCACTAATTCAATGTTTTCACGTAACATACTACCTACAAAGTTTCGTACCGACCATTAACAAATATTAATATTAATTAACAATTATAACGCTTTGCTTTAATTTATTGCTCTTTGCTTTTGCATTTTCAACTATAAAAAAATCCCTTAATCCGGCCCTATCGCAAAATCCGTTACTGTCTAATTTTATCTTTATACGTCAAGCTGTTTTCGATATTATATAGAGAATTATATGATATAGAGAATTATATGATATAGAGAATAGAATTTCGATATTATATGATATAGAGAATAGAGTAATAGCAAATTAACGCTACTATTTTTAACTTTCATTTTTAGTGAGATTCGTTTATCTGAATTAGAGTCAAAAATAGAGATATTAAAAAAAAAATTGATATGGATCCGATCTGCTGGTGCTTGAAGAAAGGATAAGTGCAAATTTTATCAAATTTGTTAATTAGGAGAAATTATGGATTATGATAAAAATTGTAGCTATTTTTTTACACTAATAACAATATATACCGTACCATAACAACAATAGTTGAAAAAGGAATGTAGAGAAAGTGGAGGGGCGTTATCTCTTGAAACTTATGCGACTAAATGATAAAGTATCTAAGTAGGTCATGAGAAACGTACATCACACTCGCGACTTGCAAATCTAACTACGAGTACTTATCGTATGGACAAATACTTACTTATTTGTATTTGTAGTTTGTTTTGGTATAAACAAGATCGAAGAGAACAGAGAGTCCTGGCGGACAACAAGTAGTATTTCATTCTGGATTACATAACAATAATAAAAACAAAACGTTTATCTTCGAAATCCTTGGCCTAAAATTAAAATAGATAATTATTATCGCGTGACCCGCTATTGTTAGTGTCTTTATTCTAATTTGAATTGTACAGAATTTCCCGTAAGTATAAGAATTTTATAAAATCGTGAAATTTCAAATATTGATATCTGTAAATAATATTTTTGACCGAAACATTCTTACGAGCATAAAATATATACTGTATAAGTAGTAATAACATAATTCCGTTTACCGAAATACGCTAAGCAAGTGTGTATTTCCTAAAATATGACTCACCACAGTTATAGGTAATGTTTGATTATTATCATTTTGTACACTTCTCCAGAATGTAATAAACAAGTTTTTAGTATAATTAAAATAAGCTTTTTCCTTACAGGAAACATCACAGCAATTATTAATTGCAAATTATTAAGAAGGAGTTGCGCGGAAGACCCTATGCGGCACGGTCGTGTTTTTTGCAAGTAATATTGAATACTGCTAAGCGTCGAGATAAGAAACCGGTTTACTCGCTAGCCGTGTGCATTGTGCACTAGCGAGCATTCTAATAGACAGTTTACGTAAACAATATTATGTTTTATATCTATTATGAACAACGTCGCAAATAGCCCGTCGTCCGTGCAAGATAACATGGAGAATAGGAGTGAAGTAGAACAATATATGGAGAACGAAGAATTATTTCGAGTGGAGGAGACTGAAGAAAATACAAATCTATTGCCAAAAAAAAGAAATCGAGAGGAGGATGACGGGGAGAGGTGGACCTTAGTGTCTAGAAATAGCAAAAGAAAATATCGTAGAAATTTATCGGAAACAAGTATGGAAGAAATGGACGATAGAATAGAAGTGTGTATTACAAGCAAAGAGAAAATCCCAAAACAGATAGAATTAGCGAGGTTTTTGAAAGAACACAATATATTAAATATATCAAGAGTTAAATATGCAACACCGTATAAAATTTTTGTTTTATTTGAAGAAGAAAGTGATGCTGAAAAACTCATAACTACTACAGCGTTGCAGGACAAAGGCTGGAAATGTTACAAAACAAGTGAAGTCGGATTTTCCTATGGTATTATCAGAGATATTGAATTAGATCTACCCGAAAAAGATATTCAATTGAGTATTTCGTCAGATTTAGAGATAATATCCGTTAAAAGGTTATTTCGTAGAAATAATGAAAGCGCTGGTTGGACTGAAAGTGAAACAATACGCCTTTGTTTCAAAGGTTCCTCCTTACCACCATATATATTCATATATGGCTTAAAGGTAAAGGTTGAACCTTACATATTTCCGGTGACGCAATGTTCCAAATGTTGGAGATTTGGCCACACTCATAAATTTTGTCCTTCAAAAAATATTATATGTCCCAAGTGCACAAAAAACCATAATAATTGCGAAACAGACCAATTCAAATGCGTAAATTGTGGTGGGCAACATATGTCGTTGGCACGGACATGTTCGGTATTCCTTAAAGAAAAAAGAATCAGGCAGTTAATGGCAGAGTTTAATTGTACTTTCAAAAGAGCGACTATGATGTATGTTCCCCCTTCTCCTATACCAGAGAAAGAAAATGATCTGGACATAAATGAAAACTTTCCAGAGCTTAGTTCATATCAGGAACCCGCCCCAACCACGAATCAAACCCAAAGCTATTCAGAAGTAGCAAAGTCCGCTAAGAAAATAAGTTATGAGGAAAATCAAAAGAAAAGTAAAAAGCGTCAGAAGAAACATATCTTGAAAGAAAATAATGGTCAGTCACGAAACACTATGGACTGGGACATATCAACGGATTCTGAATCAAATATTGAGGTGACATCAAACTGTTCAAAGGAAAGACTTAATAATAGCAATGACCATACGACATTTAAACAACTTTTAGAAAAAATACATAATATTATATTTATACGTAGAATATCTCTGAAAGAAAAAATAGCAGAATCTTTATCTATTGTATGGGAGTGGCTAATTTCTTTATGCAAGACCAAAGTTTTAGAGTTATCAATTTTCAAAAATATTTTTGATTCTGTACATGGATAATTCAGTGTCCAGAAATTATAGTAAATTAAATATTCTACAGTGGAATGCACAAAGTCTTAAACCTAAATTAAGTGACTTTGAACTATTATTAAATAGAAAAAAAATTCACATTGCAGTGATTAGTGAAACTTGGTTGAGTGAAGGAGATGATATAAGGATCTCTGGTTATAACATCTATCGTCGTGATAGATCGGATGGTTATGGAGGTGTCGCTATTATTTCTCATTATTCTGTTAGAATGGAAGTTTGCCAATTTAATACAGGAAACTCTCATATTGAACTTTTACATGTAAAAATTCATAATTGTAATAATCTTGAAAATATTTATGCTATATACTACCCTCCATGTATACAAACCACACAAAATAATTGGGACGAAGTCTTTTCTCGAGTCACGCAAAAATCTATAATATTAGGTGATTTTAATGGTCATCATCTTAGCTGGTCAAACAGAACAGATAGAAGAGGAACCCAAATTTTTGATTCGCTTTTAGATAGTGGATATGTAATCCTTAATAAGAATAGTATTTCAACCCGTGTGAAATTGGTTAATAATAGTTTGCAAAAATCCTCTCCTGATTTATCTTTAGTATCATCAGACATCGCCTTAAATTTTGAATGGTTTGTTACAAACGAGTCCTTAGGAAGTGACCACCTAATGATTATGTTAATTTTAAATTATAACGTACCTCATAATCACTTTATAAAAAAGAGAAACTTCAAATTAAGTAATTGGGAATTGTATCGTTCTGAAATTGACTCGTCACTGCGCGATTTGACTTTTCCTGTAATCGCGCAATTAGGTTATGATATGATGCTTCATTGTATAAACCGTGCTGCAGACAAAAATATTCCTTTTATAAAAATTAGCCTAAGTCCTAGTAATACTTTTAAACCTAAACCATTTTGGAATATGATTGTATCAAAATCTATAGCTGAACGACGATTAGCACTTTCTGTATTTAGAGATAACCCTACGCCAAATAATCTTGATATTTTACAAAGTAAAGTAGCAGAAGCTCAAAAAATATTACGTCAGTCTAAATCGAAATCATGGCAAAAATTTTGTAGTGGTATATGTGAAGTATCTTCAATAAATGAAATGTGGTCTCAAATGAAATGGATAAAAGGGCGATACTCAAAAAAATCTTTCATTAGTGGTGATAGCGCTCGGGATCTCCTCCAAGGTCTGGCTCCTGATTTTGTTGTAAATAATCGTCCTGATTTCAGATCAAGTAATCACCTATTAGAAACACCTATTTCTAGAAAGGAATTAGAGATCTCCATCAAATCTAAAGATACTGCTCCTGGAATCGATATGGTTTCATTTTCAATGGTAAGAAACCTTCCTGAAAATGGTAAAAATTTGCTCTTACAGCTTTTCAACACATTTCTCGAATATGGAATAGTTCCAAAACAATGGCGAGAAATAGCTATTATCCCTTTTCTGAAACCTGGATGTGATCCTCAATCACTATCGTCTTTTAGACCTATATCTTTAATGTCTTGTTTATGTAAAGTTTTTCATTCAATTTTAAATAAAAGACTAGAATGGTATTTTGAAAAATCAAGCACCTTCTCTGAGAACACTACAGGGTTCAGAAAAGCTCATTCTTGTTTAGACAACTTAAGTAAGCTAGTTTTATGTATACAACATGGATTCGGTCTAGGCAATTCTACCTCTTGTTGTTTTATTGACATCGATGGAGCATATAACAGCATAGATATTTCCAAACTTTTGATTTTAATGGATGATTATGGGGTTGGATCAAGGATTTGTAATTACTTATGGAATTTTCTTAATTATAGATCTCTAAATATTAATTTTGATAAATTATCAATTACTAGATGTTGCAGCCGGGGTTTGGCTCAAGGAGATCCGTTATCACCTTTACTATTTAATATTGCAACAGCTCACATATGTCAGTCTATTAAAAATGTTTTCATCTCACAATATGCAGATGATTTTGTTTTGTATACATCAAATAAGAACTTGACTATCGCTACCAATGATTTAAAATCAGCTTTAAGAATTTTCACTACATTACTTGATGAATTAGGTTTAAGAATTTCCGCTTCCAAAAGCAAAATATGCATATTTAACAGAGCACATATTAATAAATCTATTAATCTTCAAATGGATGGTATTTCTTTAGAAACAGTTGAAAATGTTAAATATCTTGGGTTGTGGTTGAATCGAAAATTAAATTGGGGAAAACATGTGAGTAGTGTCAGGAATAAAGTTTCCAAGTCGTTAAATTTGTTTAAAGTTTTAGCAGGTACTGGTTGGGGTATCCATCCTAAGTATTTAAAGAAGTTATACATTTCTATTTTAAGAAGCCGAATTGAATACGCGAGTTTTTTGTTCGATGACGGCCCGCACACACATTTATCTAAATTAGATCAAATTCAAAATCAGTGCATGAGAGTTATTGGAGGGTTTGTAAGAACAACTCCAATACATGTGATGGAGAGTGAATTAGGTTTACCGCCTTTAGCTATTCGTAGACGTTATCTGGGTGGAAAATATTTGTTAAAAGCAAAATCTTTAGCAAATAACAGTATTATTTCTTTACTTAATGATTATATACCTCAATTCCAAAATTCATATTGGGTCAGAAAGAAAAAGCCTTTATTAATTATGTTATTTAATGAAATGCAAAATATATCAATCCATAGAAGTATGCAACTGGAAATGTTTAATTTAAATGTATGGACTTCAAAAATTGACTTGGATCCACACATTAAGACAGATATTCCCTTTATTGATAAAAGTAAACGCTCTTATAACCCTCTCGATATTAAAATGAAATGTTTAACTTATTTAAATACACAATATATGAACTATTATAAATTATTTACTGATGCATCGTTAGATAATAATGTAGCGGGAATAGCCTTTTATGATCCTCAAACTGAAACCAATTTAAAAATAGTTATAAAATTTCTATAATGTACGCAGAACTTATCGCTTTGGCTGAAGTGTTATCTTATATTGAGACAATTAATTTTAGTAAATTTATTATTTTTACTGACTCAAAAAGTTCACTGCAACATTTGGCTCGCTGTACCTCGACTTTTCGAGGAACACCGATAGCCAATACTATAATTGAACTCCTTATTAAAATGAAGTCGGTCAAAAAATTTGTTGTTTTGCAGTGGATTCCTTCTCATATCGGAATTAGTGGTAATGAGAAGGTCGATCAATTTGCCAAACAGGCCTGCTCTGATGGTGATATAATTAATGTGTTACCATTCTATACAGATTGCCTTTATTTTATAAAAGAAAAATGTCGACAAGCTTGGAATGAATATTTTGATAGGAGGTCCAAAGAAAAAGGCATATGGTACAAAACCATTCAACCACAACCTTGTTATAATTCATGGATAGATACGTGTCATTTAAAACGTGAAGATATTGTCATGGCATTAAGATTGCGCTCCGGACACATTCCATTAAATAAGTTTGGATATTTAATGAAAAAAGTTCGTTCTCCTAATTGTCCCGATTGTGGAGTTGTAGAGGATGTTTACCACATTTTAATGGAATGTGTTCGTAGTGAACCTCTTCTCTCACAATTAACAGATAGAACTATTGGAATATGTAATATAAATCTTACAAACCCTACCTCACAGGTAGCCAAAAGTATGTATAATTTAAGTAAATATAATATAAGTAAACGAAATTAGATTTAGTATCATAATTAAGTTATATTTAAGAATACTTGTGTAAACTACCAGAGCAACATAGTCACATCTGTGACTCAGCTCTTAAAATGAGAATAAAAAAAAAAAAAAAAAAAAAAAAAATTATTAAGAATCGATATTGTAATGTCCTAGTATAATATAAATACGCGGCAGTAAACGTTGAGAAGAATATGATTGGAACTGTTGATTCTTAAGTAGATTTAACGAGTCGCTTCCTCGTCGGTGGCGATGGTAGGAAACGCAACCGCCCGCGAGTGTGCCTTGACCTACTTATACTCTATGCCTCTCTACGTCTAGCTCTCGCAACCACAAGATTCATTCGATCTTAGCATCGGCTAACAGCGACCAAACTTTATTACTATTTAATATTATGATGGAGATGGCGTAAATTTCATTTCTAGTAGGTTCATAAATAGTTTTTACTAAATGAATGTTGTTTGCGAAATATATACGAGTAAAACGTTTCGATAGATATATGATTACAAATGTTTTATTAAATATATGTAAATATGAGGAAATAACTTATGAAAAACAATAATAAAAATAAAATAATAAATAAAATCTCGACTGCGTAAAACAAAAAGTAATAGAATTATATAATACTAGCGACTCGCCCTCGCTTCGCTCGGGCTCTTCCCTAGATTTAGCACAGGTAAAGCCGCGGGATCTGCTAGTTATGCATATAAACCTTCCTCTTGAATCACTCTATCCATTTAAATAAACCGCATCAAAATCCGTTGCGTAGTTTTAAAGATTTAAGCGCACATAGGGATATAGGGATATAGGGACAGAAAAGGCGACTTTGTTTTATACTATGTAGTGATGATGATGATGATTAAAGGATCTTTTAACAAGTCCACTTTGGTACTTAAAATTTATTTCTAAGAATAATCTAATAATTATACTTACGAGTATTCCAAGGTGGAACTCTTAATGAGGCAGTGATAGCAATATTGAGTACCGTAAATACGAATTTATCAAACTTTTTTGTATCAATTGACCTTGCTGGCTGTACCAAGCTGACGACAAGATTAAAGTTACTATAGCGCTCAAATTGCGCGACGTATTTGATTTCGGCCATGACTTCGAGATGTATTTGACCTCTAAATTGCTGTGACTAATATTTGCTTCAAAATTAAACAAACTTACAGTACACAATACAAGTATTATAAAGGTATATTTATAATAAGAACTAGCATATTATTTTGTTTCACTCTGTCTAACGGCACTTCGCGCTTCTGGCACCCGTATTGCATACCGATCGTTTGACTACGTTTTAGTTTATACATGGACTCTGACGTCATAAAAGCTAAAGCTCCGTCTCTAGAAAAATAAGAGCCTTGATTTTATTTTAATTTACACACATTTGCTAATTATATCATTTAATTATTCCTATTTTGGCAGTAATATATAAAACACTTTTAAAAAAGACCCTGCATTTAAAGAAAAAATAAATACGTATTTTAATAGATAATGTAAAAAATATACTTAAATGTAGCTAGTTATATTTTGTTTATCAAAAGAAAAATTACGATAGCTATTAGTTATCATTTTTTTCAATTAGTTGCCATTTAATGACCTCAAAACGGAACGACGGTATCTAGTCAATATTTATGATATAAGATAAAAACGGTTAAAAACAATTTAATTAAACGAAAAATAAAACTTGAGATTAAAACTACATATATCAAGCAATATGTTATGTATATACCTAGTACCTACTATAAATCAATGTTATCAAAACTCTATTTGTAATATTGTAAAAACTATGAGAAATAAATATCTTACAGTTATTTGAATAGAAACCCAAACAAATTATTAAATATGAAAAAAACTGTTGCTTTTTATTTGTTCTAGTGATAGTGATTTTATGACTATTATATGGAATAAATGTGGATTGCGAGTTATATAAAAAGGCTGTATTTTTTTGTTAAAACTAACGAATATGAAATATAGAAAAATTTACTCGTAATCTACCTTACTATTTATCCTTTGTATCAAAATATTACAAGAAGTAGTGCAATACTGTCACTCCCAATACAGCTGATAGTAAAAGCGATAAGGTAATTTTTTTAAGAATTCTGAATACTGCCGCGGCAGTCTTAATGCAGATAAAGTTAATATACATATATGAGCAATGTTCTAAAATTAGTGAATTTGCAAACGAGGTCACTTCGCACGTCAGTTAACTTTATTGTTAGATTTGCTGGGAATGTACCTTCATAATCGTTAATTCGATATTAATTAGCTATTTACAGTCGTTTATAACGACATAAAAGTTTAGGTTCAACGAACATACATTGCACATAATGGTAAACTCATTGATTTTATAATACTACTTTTTTAATCTGCTTGGTGACTGAGAATGCATACAACAGTCAACAACTACAGTCTACACCTGCGCCAACGCGGCAATGGAAGCTAATTTATTGCCTCCCCGCAGAAAATATTAAGAAATCTACCTGGAATCTCTTTGTAGTTTGATCATTAGTATACGTGAATTAAAGAAGTGGTGTTAATAATATATAATAATAACATTACTCTTATAATATATTTATACATTAATACCTATACGATTCTCAGTGTAGAGCTGAAGTTGGGATTGTAGAGCCTTATTACAATTGAAGCCTGTTTACAATTGAAATTCTTTGTAAAATTGTTTACAGTCTTAAAAGAAACTGGTAGTAACATTTGTTTATTGTTTTCTAACATAATAATGACGCAGTGCAAATAGAAAACGATTGAGGTTTGCGATAGCGTAAGAAATTTTGCATTAGTGCTCGATTTTACATTTAAGTGAATTATTTTGCAATAAAACTGTTAAATTTGACACATTATAAAAACAGGGCGACCGACTTTGTTTATATATAACACAAGGTTATATTTTTTTTTAATAGGACGCACATTGAACGTATCTTAGCTATTTATATATGTCGTAAGACGAAAATAACAAGCTACATTTTTAAATGTACTTACAATTGCCATTGAGCTGCTTGAAATCCAAATGGTTAACAATCCATTAACTAATGACACAAATCACTTATTTGCGATCACAATAACAGAATAGTAATCGTCGCAGTGACACTTCACTTATGTACAAAAACACTCTCACTTCTATCTAGTCCAATACACTAGCACTGTCAAGTAAAATTAAATAGACACTAACGTTTATTCAATAAAAGTATACATATGGTTACATAAAACTACACACACCGTATCTGGGCTCACACCCAGTTCCAAGTACCTGTAACAAAGCAATGCCATGAAAAGTTTGATATTTATAAAAACTGTTAAAATTGCATTCAAAACTTGAACTGTACTGCTGAAACTCACATAAAGAGCAATAAATTGCACTGGGCACTACAATTAAGTGGGACGTAAAGTATATCGTTCCGACAGAGCTCTACACGTATTATCAAGAAGCTGACCGAACGATGACTGGCAGCGCAGAGGGGAAATCGGAGGGAGGGGAGAAGACGGAGGACAGATCGAGGGAGGGAGACTGTCTGGTCGACTGGTTGGTCGACCTATTGGCACGGCACACACACAATCATAGCATACTGTCAGTAAAGTTTCTAGGCTGATTTATTTCACGCCTACAGAAGCGTAACAGAAACAAATAAATATAATACAAAACCGATTGACACAAAATATTTAAGAATCGACTAGACTATTTTGTTTATTAGGTTAGCACAGTCTTATATATATCCCGGAATTACTGCAAAGTAGCTGGCATCCGCAACCTTCAGGAGTTCTCATGGCCACGCGCTCGAGCGTAAAGGTCATCTTACACTGTTGCTAGCGAATAAATGCTTGTCGAATTGAGCTCTACCGGTGACTCTACCTCGGACAACGACAATGCGAAGACACATGCGTAGATTTTACGAGTAAGTACTGTGGCGTTGATAACAATAGTTATCCGAAAGCAATTGAAGGAAACGCCAGTAAGATAACCGAGGCTGATAAGCTAAATACGTAAGCAAATACGAGACACTGAAGGGCGAGTAGAGTTCATAATTAAAACACATTAAAAAAACATTTAAACAGGTTTATACTTCCTATACCGAATCCATCTTTGCAACCTTGATAAAAAAATGTAATCGTAATATATTGCCTGTTTTTTTTTAGTTTTTAGACAAATTAATCACATTATAAATATATTTAATTCCTAAATGGAAATCATAATCTGTAGTTGCCACCTGCTTTACATCAGTTTAAAATATTTTGTTCTTTACATAAACAATAATAACTACGTAGCTTCCGTGGTAAGTATATTTTGTAATTCCTTCCTTTCTAAACTTATATTTATGCTAAATTTGTACATTTTGTTTTAATTAATATTACCTTCCTAAAAATATTCAAGTTATTTTAAATTGTTTATTACGTAAGAATAATAATTCATTGTCAGATTTATATAAGTAACGAATATTTTATATTATTTACATAATACCATAAACAATTTTTACTGCCATTCTAAACAATTACGAAAAAAAAAATACGTTAAGTAGGTACGTAGTTAAAATAAGTCTTATTCATAATTCCAAATTATTCACAGTTTTACCAACACATACATGAAAATCATTGAAATATAGCAGTACACATTTAAATATTCGTCTTAGTACATATACGGGTAATATCATGTATACTTTACCGTATGGGTTAAAGCCGCTAGGCGCAGAGATAAATAAAAATAAATGCGCGGATAATCTTCGTGGGGGTAACGCACTTGTTTGGTTCTGTGCGTTCTGCGCTCTTTCCCTCTCGCACTCGACTGTTCAACTTTTTTTGCTCGTAAACCGAGTCATCGCCTTACCAGTTTTTTTTTATTTTTAATGGTAACTACATAACTCGTGGCAATTGGCGAACCTTTCACTAAACGACTACCAGATTTCTTTAAAATTCTTATTTGTTTGCGAAATACACGATGAGGTAATTTATAAGCGAATCACCGCGCAAATGACCGTCAAGGTTTATTTAATCGAAGCTAATTCAATTCAGATAGAATAATACTAACTAAGAGTATAGTTACATAGTTGGACTTACATATATACGAAACGTCTTGATACATTACAAAAGCTTAACTTACAAGTGTTTATGCAGGAAATCGGTATAGATACCATATTTTCTAATAATCCACGTAGTTTCTAAGTATTGCAATACTGGTTTTCAGTTCGTGGGCACGTTATAACACCGCTCGAGCAAGACTGAGACCTGTTCGAGAGAAAGTGAGCAAGCGATTACTTTCCAGCGGTCGTCCAGTTTACTCCGTGGTCTTTGCACTGTCCGGCGCTCAGAGGCTACCGTTACCCTCTTTTTGCGCAACGAGGTCACCCGTAAGGTACACAAATTGGATAAAACGACTTAATAACACCCGTTGTGTGCTGAGTTACATATATGAAATTTCACTATGCTTTATTTAAACAAAACTCTTACATAATAATAATAGATTAACATTAAAATCTAGACGAGGTAATTAAGCATTATATAAACCACTTCTGCAGAATAATTTAATACAATTTATAATTGCATACATAATTAAATAAGCAATTTTAAGGAATGTAGAGTTAAAAAATAGTATGTAAATAATTTGTTCATTATTCTGTATTTAAAATTATGTTTTTTTACGTAACAATGATATTATGTTAAATTTTAGGTGGATTAGGTAAAATATAACCATTGTACCTCTTACAGTAAATAGAAATCTAAGGAATATATTATAACTACAAAGTGTACAGTTAAATGTATGTTAATATTTTTTTTATAAAGTAGCACTAAAATACAAAAAATCAATCCTTTTTGTAAATTGAATAAATACTTATAATAATATATTATGAGGGACATGTTTTAAACGTCAATGACATTGACATTTTACAATAAGTACTGTGAGTGTAACTGTAACAGCTGGACCGATATTGATGACACTTTCACACGCAGATAGCTAATGCTATAAGGATTAACTTAGGCTACTTACAAGAAATTTGTAAACATTTTTAATTTATTTTATATTCGCCACAGCGTGCCGAGTTGCTAGTTACATATTATAACAACGCAATAAAAGAATGTAGTTGGTATGTCAATTTCTCTCCGCCACGTTGTAGCATGTTGAGAAGCATTGTTTCACGAGCGTTCACAAGAGCTGCTGTGATTCACATTTCACAGCGTTCGAAGTCGATATATACGTATGCGTTTAATTCCACACTATCAAGAGGAAAATACTAAATATGTACCTATATGTATATAGATTGTAGCCAAAGTTTTTTTTCTTGATAATACCCGATTATTTTTTGTAATGTTATTAAATTGTATAACAAATATTTAAGTGCATACTTACACGTACTATGGGATTTCTAATATAACTTAAACTTAGAAAACCTAATAAGGTTTTAAAAAATCTTAGTGGGCAATACATCGAATGCAAAGTGACACTGACTTGGCCTTGCTTGCCTCTCATGGACACAGAATAAGGTCAGCCGGTCGATAATTTCGCACTTTTACATTAGGCATATTCAGGTTTTTTACTCAAAGAAAAATCTTATCTTCTTGATTTTTGACAGGAGTATAGGTTGAATAAAGCTTAAAGGCAAGAACTTGGAGCTGTACTGGCCTGACCTTGTCTCTCACGGATATACAATTGGGTCACGCGGTCAGCAATTTTTGCATCACGTGTACTTAACGTTGTTTTCGATGTCTCGAAACATTTCCATTAGTAATACTAAATCTGTATTAAAGTTAATTTGTAGATACTACCTATTCTAAAGATAAGGCGTAATACTTTTATAATGTTACATATTATTGTATATTAAAACTTAAAAGTAATATTGTAATAGTATATTCAATTACATTAATGAAAGTATATTTACACTAACATCACGCGAAAGAAACTTTTGTTTAAATGAATAAAGTATAACACTAAAAGGGTGAAGGAAACCATCATCAGGAAACTTGTACAAAATATAACTTTGAATTTTGAAGTACTTTACGCATAGTTTTCGCAAGCATCATGCTTAACAGGTGGATGTTTTTATTATTATTTTATCATTAATGTAAATAGAAAACCTCCTTATAATCTTGTTCAAAATACTACTGGCTATTGTAGACTTAAATTAATATTATGTATATCTTTACCTATGAATTACACTTGGTGGAACTTTTACGAGTATGTTCAGAATAGCAGTAGGTATATTTTGTGTTTAACCTTATTATCTTACAAAATCCTACAAATAAAACAATCACAAATCAAGCAAATATGGTCATAAAAACTTATTCCAATTCGAAATTTTTTGTTCGTTGCATATGTTCACTGGAATCGTTAGTCTTACTGACACCATCCTCAATAAATAAAGATCGACCATAGACAAGGGGATAAAAAATCCTGCACCATTCCCTTTCGCTGGTTGACGCAGGTAGAGAACATAACGTAGATTGTGCAAGCCGTATGTCACTTAAAAAAAGTCAAAAAAGAAAGAGACGGCAGGTGAAGATGACTATTGTTCCATAAGATCCTGTTTTTTTTTCATTTTAAGTTACAAACTGCGTGCCTTTATTGTTTGTATATTACACGAGGGAGTTTTTTTGCAGCAATAAAATATTTGAGTTACCTATTGTTCGCCGATAACACAATTGATCTAACGAAGTTACATAATGCCCTAAGTTCACAGTTCATGTCAGATATATGGTTTCACTTGACTAATTAGTGTTGTAATTGTATATTTTTTTGTAAATCAAATCATAATTATAAAAAAACAATTAAAAATATATATTTTAGTCAGAAATAATTTTATATACCTACATTTTATGTAATGTACGAGCGAAGATCAAAAATTAAAGTAAAAATATTTATTGATTCAACTCTTTATGACAAAGCGAGAATTAAATATATTGTTTTATTTATAACGTTTAATCTAATCTACATTTAATTAATTACGGCCTATTATTATATTTTATTTTAATTTTTGAAGTGAAACTTCTTTATCGACGTATGGGAGAAATTTTGTAGCAATGTAAAAATATAACAAGAGTAATGATGAAGAAGATATTATAATAAGAACAATAATAAAATAAATTACTCATTAATTGTATGCATGTCTATAATAATAAAATAGCTTTAATTCAATACGGAAAAAATGTTTTTCTTAAGGCTTAAGCCTTATCTACCCCATTTTCGTGAAGTTGCAAATAGTAGAAAAATGATATTATGTCGTAAAGAAGTTTCACTTCTTAGTTCTTACCTGTGTACTCTGGTACACACACATATTTTTAAATTAATATTGTATTGCACTTGACGCTGGCGAAGGAGGCTTTAAAAATATGAAATCAGCTTTACATTTCTCTAATCCACTTATTAAAAAAAAACTTACATGAATTACAATTATTAATTATTATCAATAAACAATATTGACAATTTTAATCTAGATTTGACAACAGTTTGAAATAAAATTAACACAGATGTTGCGCAAGTCGGATGCTGCGGACAATGTCGCAGTAATGACGCGCTCCATTTATATCTACACTGTTATATAATTACTGTGCGACCCGACTTTGTCCTAATAAACAAATACGCTTACAAAAACACCTAAAAAAAATTTGAAATATTTTTTTTCATAAATTATTTATACATACTTACGCATGGTTTTCTTCAGCAAATATATACATAATACGGTACTAACCTCAAAAAAAAAATATTTTTTACTTTTGTCTGTCTGTTTGTTTCGGCTAATCTCTGAAACGGCTGGACAGATTTTGACGGGACTTTGACTCGCAGATAGTTAATGTAATAAGGAGCTTAAACTTAGGCTGCTTTTATTTTAGAAATTTTATTTATTTTACTAGCGGAAACCACGGCTTCGCTGTCCCTAGTAAAGAAATATTTAATCTACAGTGGAGAAAAAAAATGATTAAAACGTACCATCCTGCAAATCTGAAATTAATTTTAAAGTAGATTGTTACTAATTTTAATCCCACATTGGAGCACTCGGATGCCCTCATCTTTTATAATATGTATAAAAAGAAAGCATTTAGTAAGAATAAAGCATTTACGTAGGTAAAAGATTATGTCGCAAGTTAAATTTTCTTTGTAAAGCTTACGGCTTGATCATTGTTAAAGTTTGTAAAGTTCGTGACGTAGGTAATATTTCGAGATGACAAAAAAACGAACAATATCAAGGGTCGTGGCACAATATGTGGCGACTGGCGAGCGAAGGCGCGCTTCGAACTATTAGTTGTGCGGACGACGGAATGCTAACAAATAATAATACCTCGTAGCGATTACGAACGAGTCATCGACCTTCGAAAAATCTGACCTGCGCCGCGCGCCGCAAGGTTGCGCGCACGACACCGCAGCGCTAGAGCTCGATGATTTTTATTAAAAATCCTTCCTATATTCTAAATTAACTAATCTGATGGCTTAGATGACATGTGTATCTAAAATTTCTGTCCTTATACGTGAAACCGCCTGTTTGTGTATTGTATAACAGTCATTAACTATATTGCTGTTTAAATTTACATTTAAACTTATATGTCTTTAACAATAATATGGATATACAATATACATATCATCACGTGCGTATTCGTGCCCTTACATAGTAAAATGAAATATTTCAGTCATTAATTTAGAAATCTTTTTATGTAATATTCAATATTAATTCGTGATGATCAATTTTATATTTTTCTATACATACAATAAAATTCTGACTTAGTCGAACCTGTGCACTGAATACCAATTTTTTGGAAAATCTAATTGAAATAGACTATAAGAGACACAGACTATACGAGTTTACCTACTAATTATCCATATTAATTTACGAACACATTACATACACCAGAAGTAATTAAATAAGTAAATAAAGTGTATGATATGGTAAAAACATTTGAATACAATATAATATAACCACCAAGCTTTTCGTCCTTGTCTTTTTTTTCATAAAAATGTTTTCAAAGAATAAATTAATAAACTACTACATATTTTTATTTCGTGGGTATACATTTTACATTTTCTATAACAAACAAAATACTTCTATAATCAGAAAATGTTTTATGAACGCAAATAAAATGCATCGTATAGTCAATAATGGCAATTAAAGAACTGTCATATCGATTGTATTCAAATTAAGTATAGTCTTCGCATATTCTACCCGTAATAGTACTAATTTGTATTATTTTGGTATGTTTTTTTGTAAAATTCAAGCAGCAAAGGGATTTTAGAAAAAAATGTACGTAGTAGGTAGTAATAAATGCATCAGCATACTTCGATGTATCAATTAACTGTATAATATTAATTAAATATATGATATTAATTAAAAATATAATATTAATTAAATATATAATATTAATTAATACATAATATTAAATAATAATAAGCGTAATAGCTTTATACCGTTAATCGTCAGAAGATGAAGTTATGTGAAGGATAAAAAACAGTAAGCAAATTATTGCCAAATTCTTATCGTACATTAACCGATACATTATTATCAGCTGATAATGATTGCGGGGTTTCTCGATAGTATAAAAGTACTACCATTTTATTCATTTTATATTCCTTGACCTTTTCGACGAACACACGTCTCGTAAACAACAATCGGATCGATGAACTACCAAGGTCTAGTTAGTATTTCCAAAAAATTGCACTAATTACGTGACTTATAAATTTTTTTTTTTTTAAATCACTTTTCTAATAAAATAAAATTTTGATCTTAATTAATTTGAAAGTTCTAACTTGTACATTGAATTTATTTCTGAAAATCGAATTGAAATAATCATTATTAACAATATTTTTGTCAGACTATCCGTCTGTCTGTCGGTGTGTCTGTCTGTGAGTGTGCCTGTGACCGCATCACGAGAAAACCGTTGGGTGGATTTTGATAGAATTCCCATCCCATCCCATCTACCATCATCATAATGAAAGCTGGGTATCCGGGTCAACATACGGGGTACTTTTATTGCAGGAAAATATCTAATTTCTGAGATATCTGCATCAACCGTTATAACGGATCTAGTTACGAACCCGAGCGAAGCGAGGATGAATCATTAGTTTAATATTAGGGAAAACGTTTAAGTCTTTAGAACTTCATTAGAACTTAAAGAAATCCATTTATCCCATTTAGTATGTATAACGCCATCTATTACGTAGTAAAGATTTAAAATGATCGTTAAGAAAAATAGTATTCTTCGGTAACATACACTTAACTCACCCTCGCTTCAGGTTCATACTTTTACTGCGGGAAGATATTATCTCATCTCTAAGAAATGTACACTAGATGTTAATATATAAAAGTGTAAAAGTAGTGACGATTCCGAAAGAAGCGGGGGTGAGTCAATCGTGTTATTGTTAATTTAATTCATTCAATCTCTATTGCTTTAAACTACCGCGGAACCACACAGTTAGTACAGTACATATACATATATACGAGTAATATGAGGTAACATTTGAATTTTGATTATTATATTGGTAAGCGGTATAGAATGATTTCATTCATGGTATAAATTATTGTAATATAAATTTAGAATTATACAGTCCTTGAACTCAATTGAAGTATATGTATTATTAATCTATTGGAAGGAACTAGTCATGTACTGAATATGATATACTCGAAGTCATCGTGGATCGTATTAAATTATGTAAATATTAAACTGTGTAGAGTCGCCTATTCACTATTAAAGCTCACGTAATAATGTTATTAATAGTCGGAAAAATTGTAACTACTATATATAATATAATTTAAGCAATTATGATTGTTTATTATACATTTATATATAATTTGGTGCTTGACTTGGCGTTTGTCAATGCACCTCTAAAGTATACACGTGTCTCGAACGAATTTGCGTGTTGCTAACGTTCTTTTTACTTACTAAAACTTGGTATCCTGTAATTTTTATTGGCAGCTTGAGGCGAACTTTAAACTTTTTAGTGGCGACAATATGGACCTGAGGTCTTCTGGGTTAAACAACATTTGTCCCCGCTTCTGGCTTGCCTTCATTGGAAGATTCCATCTAGAGTGGAGTCCAAGAACCGAGTGTAGTGTTCGAATTTCGAAAGGGTCAATCTGCGTAATAACGGCAAACCCGGTCACGAGCACTCTTGCGATGGTGTAACCAGTAACCACCTCTCGACACCCTTACCAACCACGCCAACCTTGCGCCCAAAGCTTTATACCGCTTTGTGGGGGCCCATTTAGTGGCAACTGAGTCACTATCCGCCCAATATCCAATCATAGATTATTGAGCATGCAGACGTCCAGTTAGTCCCACACAATAACCCAGTTATAGTCCATCGAAAAATTCCTTGCAAGCCTTCAAAAGGACCAGGCTCCTTAAGCCCATGAATTTGACATAGATATAATATAAATAATTAAACTTATACTGAAGATCATGTTAATATGTATAGGTTATCAATGCAAAAAAATAAAGTATAAATTACCCTGACAAATTAAGGTAAACCAAAAATGTATTATAATAATTATATACCGTTAAAATTCTCTTACATTTAAAAAACTTAGAACGTTATGCTATAATAGATTTTAAAATCAAAAGCATGAAATTAATTATTATTACGTATAACAACCTTAAGTACCTATGTATAATGTAGGTAGTTGTTTTTGCAATATAGTAATAACTGCCAGAGGTTCTTGACCTTGCGTGGAACATCTTTAATCAATTATTCTTTTAATTAATAATATTATACGATAAATGTGGCATGTTTAGAAAACAATCTTATGATTTAGACATCGATATTCAAATGGAGGTATCATTCGGAGGCGATATGGAGTTTTATTTCAGTATAGCCGTGTCGTTTAAGGTCGATGAGGTGAACACCCCTCCAAGGAGAACCGTTGACCCCCGATCATATCCGTGTACGTATTGGCACATTGGCTTGAGGCTTTATGGGTAAAAATTACGTACTTTTTAATTTGTCACCGCTCGTATCTCGCCTTGTTATTAATTATTTTTTTCGTTCAGTAGTACACGATATAAGACGTTTTACAAAAAGTTGCGTGAGTATTCTAAATATAACAATCTAAAATAATTTTTCTTTTTCTAAATTAGTTTGTTTATAACTTACAAATAGGTAATTGTAAAAACCCCACATTTCTGGATAAAACTTATATTTAATACATTAATTTTACAATCACATAAATGTAGAGCTACCCAAATGTTTTTTTATAAGAATTAAAAGAAAGATATAGATTTGTGGCACCGACCATACGTCATTATTGCATTCAGCGTTTGAGTATACACAAGTTACCGTTTTCATCCGTTAGAGGGACTGCCTTTATAAACAAGTTATCCTTCCGGGCTTATGCTTCTAACTGTGACTTGTTGATTTTTGCGCACTTTTAAACCAACACACTTATTAATTATATCTAACTAGCATTTCCCGCGGCTTTGCACGCGTTCTGAAGATCGGAAACCAAATTCTTTCTGAGTCGCGCGGTATGAACTAACGCCCGCTCTTCCCGTTTTTGCAACATTTTTCATGGATGCTCCGCTCCTATTAGATGTAGCGTGATATAATATAGCCTGTAGCCTTCCTCGATAAACGGACTATCTAACTCAAAAAGAATTTTTAAATCGAACCAGTAGTTCCTGAGTTTAGCACGTTCAAATTATATTATAGCCTACAATGTGTTACAAAATATACACATGCTGAATAGCTCTCGGATAAACCTTAGACTGCAGTGGGTTCCATCTCATATAGGCTTGGGTGGTAACGAGGAGGCTGACAGGTTGGCCAAACTAGCGATAACTAGTCCTGAAGGAACAGAATTTAATATTGTGCCTTATTACACTGAAATAGTTAGTAAATTTAAAATTATTTGTTTTAAAAAATTTAAAGAATACTTCAATGAAAGAAGTACAGAAAAGGGTATTTGGTACAAAACCATACAGTGTGAGCCTCCTCGCGTTCCATGGTTCTACTATCATAATTTGAGTCGAAAATACATTGTTGTGTTAAATAGATTACGTTCTGGACATTATCCATCAAATAAATTTGCCTACCTTATGAAAAAAGTAAATTCACCCTTATGTATTAAATGTAATATGATAGACGATGTTCATCACATTCTGGTGGAGTGTGTTGGGCATCAAAGGGAGAGGGAATCAATATTGGAAAAACTAAATGTTAATAGTTATGATGTTGGTCCGTACCTCAGTATCTTAGCAAACCCAAGTATTGATGTTGTCAAAGTTTTGACAGACATGGTTTTGCAACATTGAAAGCATCTCCTTTTGATGTTAAGCACATTCCGCCGGAGTGTGTTGAACATCGGCTATCCTTTGTGCATAATTTTTATATGTTATACTTAGATAAAGATACGATGGGACTGGCATATCCTAGAAGGACAAAAGTCCCTTAAAAATTTAGAAATAAAAAAAAAAAAAAAAAAATTATATTATAATAACATTTGTTGTTACATATTATATGTATTACGATTACCTAATTAATAATAATATAAACAGTAAACAGAAGTAAGCCCAAACTATCGTTACACTTACATTACGCCTCACACATCTATATATAATATTAATTTTAATGACAGCATTTGATTTTATTTCAATTAATAAAAACAGTGAATCCAACAGTGAATATAGTGATCATATTTTATACATTTATGTTAACAAAAATTCTTATTTCGCTTACAAAGTTTCGAAGATAGCTTTTAAAGGAGGTTGCAGCTTTTAATGTTTAAGTTTAGGGTAAAAAAGTTCAAATGCGTCGTTAATTATTGATACCATTGTTTGTTAAAGTGTCATAGTAGTGACTAGTGATTATATTTACTTAGGGAGGGTCTTGTAGTGTCCCTCCGAACGTGCGTTCACCGTGTCGTGATGGGCGGGGCTTATTAGGGTCCAGCAATCCACTCAGGCGAAAACCAAGATAGGCACAAGGAGGTGACATTCTTAGGTGGCCTGTGCACCATGCAGGTTGCTCTAGTACTTCTCTGGCAGCAGAATGGACCATTGGAGCAACCATGTAGTTGTTGTAGGCTGATGCGGCCGATCTGCCATCGGGCCATGGTTGATTGCGTAAAGTTGGTTTTAGTTGGTAGTGCTGACTTTTCTAGCTAGTGAATATGCATGCAGATGGTATGCGAAAATGCATCCCAAAAATAAGCTTTGTAGTGTGAAGAGTATGTATGTTATATAATATATGCGTCAATCAATTTATTTTGCTCCATGTTGATTATTTATGTCAAATATAAACGGAATTATAGCTGAATTCCTTCCTTTTTAAAGTTGCTTTATGCAATATATACGTTGTATAACGATATTATGTGCAAGTAAGTAATCAAATAAGAGTTGAATGAGGACGAACCTTGAACTTTAAGATATCTCGGCATCCGCATTAATTAACGTTAGTTAGATTGATTGGGAATTGTAGGGAATCCGTTTGCACCTTTTGTGACTTTAGTGCAAATCACTAGTTTTAAAAGGTATTAACTATAACACAGAATAACTAAGAAAATTGATTGTGATATTCTTATAGGTATGGCAAACAAGGTAGGCCCTTGGACTTTAGTGCAAGGTTATGATATTTAAAATATAATTGAGAACAAAAATGCTCTACCTATGTAAAAAAATGCGAATCAATTTAACAATACATATATGTACAAGTATTTAACCATAATGATTTATACACACTATACCTAATTTATATAAACAGGTTACTTCTTTATAAACTGTATGCAAATTATTACTACTTTGGACAATATTACAATTCAAAAAGCACTTGAGAAGACATTTAAGATTATAAAATATTCATAGCCTTCGCCGCCGTCGCACCTGAATCGAGTCTCGGCAAGGGTTGGATTATACTTGATGTTTCCGGTACTTGTCCGTACAATTTCATCTCTATAATAATAAAATCTTGACAGATGTCTAACCATTTTTAACTAAATTGATGAATGCTCACGAGCAATCAGTAAATATAAAAAAAATATCTCGCAAGCGGACCGATGTGAAGGCAAAAAATACATAAAGAAACTTTCGACTATTCTCGGCTTGAAACCATTACGAAACACTTTGCGAAAGCGACTGTTGCGCCACAAGCGCGTTGAGTTTTTGACAACGCCTCAACCTCTTCACGATATCATCTAAACCGGTATTTGAATACTGATTAACACGATATCAGTCGTCGTGGGAGTTCTGAGGCTACAGTGCCTCGGCAATCAACATTACAAGCGACGGACGGCGCAAAGGTTAGACAAATGGATTTAATATAGTTTCAGAATGTAACCTAGCAAGAATGTTTAGCAGGTAGGCGAGTGCAGTAACTTAGTGTAAACTAGCTAGAGGTGGCGGTAAGCTATATGGCTCGGTCGGGAACTGGTTCAGGCGGGGGGAGGTGCGCGAGCCCCAGACGGAGGGACGTCATTGACCTGCGCCCCCGTCTCCTCACCTCGCGCCCCCTGCCGACACCCGCGCGAACCGTAACTTCATTGTATTGCTGCACTGCGAATCAAATTCGGTATAGCGGAGACGTTTTTGCCGACATCGCTCGCTAAGTGAACTCGATTAGGCGGCTTTTTAGACTTTTTAATTTTTATGATAAAGAAAATAATAAAAATCTTTACCTGGTTTTAACATGATTTCTATCACATTCATTTTTTAAGTTTAATACTGTCGTCAAAGTAATATTCGATGTCGACATACAAATGTGAGAAACAATAAGTTTCACGAAGGTCAGAGCAGCCATCACAAAACTAGAGAACATTTTTCGCTCGCGTTTCGTCGTTTAAGCCACTGAATCAAGTTAATTATAATCTCTTTAGATTAAAAGATTTTTACTATGAAATTGTTTATTTTCAATCAAAATTATTATAATATAATAAATGACAGCTGAATGTAGACCTCCCCATAAGAGAACTATTCCTGCGTGCGTCATCCGAATCTAGTTTTGGTCACTTCTCAAGTCTTCGGAAATACAAAGTAAATTATTTTAAAAATCAAACATTTAAAAAGTGACTTTATTTAGAAGATCAGTGTAACGCCAACTAGCCCTTTGTTTAGCCCGATACACAGACCGTACTACTTGCGCGCCTTCCGTCACAGGGGTATTCTGAATTTCTCCGAGTAAATTTAAAGCGCCGACCAACATTTCCTTTGCGTCCAGAGTCTCAATACTCCAGAACTCATCCAAATTTCCAATTGGTAGCTGATTTGCGTAATCTCCGACATCAGGTCTAAAAGTGTACGGATTCTTAAGATCGCCCATATAATTTGATGTAAATTGACAGCAATGTCCACTGCTATTGTAATCTATACACTCTACACTCAACATACCCGAATTCTTTCTTTCGAGATATGAGATAAAGTTATGGTATGTATTAATATCAGCTTCTAGATCTCGTGTTAAATACTGATCTGGCATGATCTGATCTGCATTTAGCAGTAATGGATGGTTCGGGTCACCTGCGGCAGCTCCGGCTGGCAGTCTGTTACGCTGACGTTCATCATCCTCAAGAGGGAGAGTCCACTCCGCATAAGGCAGAGGATTATTCTCATAGAACTCCCGCCTGATCTGAACTGGTGTTTGCGCATTAGCCATTGCCGTCACTACTGTTCGTAAATTACTGAGGAGAATCCCTAATGTTGGGTGGGCCAAAGGGCGGACGTAAAATTGTGAGCCTTTATGCTCAAAATTTCCAACATGGTGAATCAAGTTGGCCATTAGCCCAATCTTAACGGGTGTCATCCTAATCAGATCTTCAAAATAATCATCCAATCGGGGACGGTAGAAAAGATTTTCCTGTCCCGCTTCTGTTGATATAACTTGGTTTCTATAACAAGAGAGCAATTTGAGCTCCAACTGGCCAAGCGAAACGCGGTAGAAAGCCCAAGGTGTACAGAGCGGTATATTACGATAAATGGCATGGGCTTTGCTGAAAACTGCTTGTGTGTTAAGCCCTACTGCTCGGGTACTAACTGGAAGTATGACTGCACGCTTTTGCACTGTAAATTCCTGTGGCATCGGTAATATGACTCCTTCAAAATATCTGGTATAGCCAGAACACTGGGGAGTTTGTAGGAGGTTTCGATTTCTATGTTCACGATTTCCTCGTCCACGGTAATGATGCATCTTGTCAGCGGAATTCAGCTGAAAATAATATAAAAGATAAGGCAGTGGTAACTCAGTGGTGAAGCGCTCGCTCGATTAGCTGAGGGAGACGGGTTCAAAAGCACACCTCAGATATTTTCTATGCGAATAATTTCTAACATCTTACAAAAAAAACATTATGAGGAAACCTGCATGCCTGAGAGAAGCTAGCAAATTTTCATAATACATGTGCATTGTAAACACACACTTGGCCAGCGTGGTTGACTATGGCCTGATTCCCTTTGTATTGAATCGAGGCCCTTGCCCAACAGTGAGACGTTATAAAAAGACTGAATTCAATTTTTTAAGTTTGAATTGTATTTTAATATATATAATTCGACGACACAATGGCTCAGTTTGTAGTGACCCTCCTTACTGCGCCAGCGGTCGCGGGTTCGAGTCCCGCTGGGGGCATACATTTGTTGAGCGCGAATGTTTGTACTCCAGTCATGGGTGTTTATATTAATATTATGTATTTATTTCAAGTTATATATGTAGTATATCAACTATCTGGTATCCGTAACACAAGCTTCGTAGCTTACCACGGAACTAGATAGCGCTGTGTGTAATAATGTCCCAACATATTTTATAATTCCTAATCACCAGAACCATAGCATCCTACAGGTTATTTACAAGGCACATGTCTAATAGCACTCAACACTCAAGTGTATGTGAATCGTGAGTGTACTATAGCATAACATGAAAAGGTCTTGACGACGTCACCACATGTGTTCCCAAACTGATACATTATATTAAGATAAACAGTATACAATTTCTTGTTCTCTCGTTTCTAGAGACAAGTAAACATTGTTACAGCGATTTAGTAGAAAATTGTAAAATTCAAATGATTTTGTAAAACTTATATATCATTTTAGTAATAATTTAGTGCTTATTATAGACATAGAGTTACTTGTTCGTTAGTCCAGTTATTACATGCTTGATTAGATTAAAAATACGTAATGAAAGTGAATATTAGATATAACTAGCGAGATATATTTTAACTGTTAGTATAGATTTTTCAGAAATCAGATAATTTTCAGTAAAAAGTATCCTATAATGTTGATCCATCAATGTCTGTCTAGGGGTTTTCTTGTCATGTAGTCACAGACAGACTAAAGTGCTTTTTAGATTATGTACATAGAGAACTAGATTTTTCCTCTGTATCGATAATAATGTCCTATTTTAATATATGATATAATACGTGCCACGAAAGATGAGACTTGACGAGCGTAAGAGTTATGTACATATAATTAATTTCAAGTCTCATCTTTCGTGGTACGATCCATTATATTAAGCTAAACAGTATAGTATAACATTTTTCAAAAAATATTTAATGTACAGATTCGACTTAGAATTTTATTAATATTTATAGACAAAATCACTGAAATGAAGCTAAAATTGTGATTTTACTAAATTTTGTGCCGGTCGTTTGGAATTATAAATACCGGGAATTGAAAGGTGCAAAAAGGAACAAAACATCAAAGTGTCACTAGCTACAGCCATTGTAGGCGGCGACTGGCGTAATTTCAGGTTAACAGTGCGATCATCTACAGAAATAAAACTATTAACGATTTAACCAGGTCACAGGTGCATTCCGTCGATAACAACGTTGTTAACTTAACTAACTTATTTTTATCATAATTGCATTTTGTATACAGTTTATTGTAATACATTAGTGGGCGCGATAAATATGTATATTTAATTATAATATTAAATGTAGTAGTGTCTTCAGTTACTTCGAGTAAAAATTACTTTTGCTTTTAATTAATTGAAAATAGAGTTGGTAAAAAAGTTAGGCAGTTGGTAAAATTAATTTGATATGTAAAAAAGGTTATAATTTAAAACCAAATACAAAAATTTTCTTCATACGAGTATATTGTGAATGTTGACAAAATGCGGTGTGAGTATTGTTATGATAAAAGAATAATGTGGGTTTTAGGTTAAGTAAACGGTGTCACGAGCACAATCGAGTTGTGCTAGCACCTGTACCTTTACTGCTACAGTTTATTTGTAGAGTGACATAGGACTTATATGTTTTATAGAAATTGAAGTAAATTATCTGCACTTCATTTTTTAAATATCCATTTCGACAGCTAAGTACACCGTAATGTAAATTAATGTTAATAAATTGGACGTTAACAAATAATCTTTCGTAATACATTAACAGTATCGGGACCATCATTTAGTCGATACTGA
This sequence comes from Boloria selene, assembly GCA_905231865.2. Lineage (NCBI taxonomy): Eukaryota > Metazoa > Arthropoda > Insecta > Lepidoptera > Nymphalidae > Boloria > Boloria selene. Next base: position 3,652,734 of record HG993140.1, on the reverse strand, counting down.
AAATTATTCTTTAGGCAATTAGCCTAAAGAAGAGCCAAAGTGCTCTTCACCATTGTCAGTCACGTCACATCATCTGAAGACATTGCCAAGACTTTAAAACCTACAAAGTAGTAAGCCATGCTATGCTTAGGCTTCCGATGTTCCGATGTTAAGTAAAAACCATTCTTCTTAAGCACCGTTATAAACATTGATAGCTCCTCCTTATTTTTCTACCTAAGGCACCAGGCTGGACTGGGCCCATACCTTTGTCAAGTCTTTAATTTGAATTCCGCTCCTTTAATCACTCTAAACTTTGATTTTTGTTCGATGTTAATATGTTTTCTATTTATTTTTAAAATATTAAATGTTTTAAAAATAACTTTCTATTTTTGTGCGTCTTGTGTGCAGATAAGTAACAAACTGACTACAGAGATATGAAACAGCAGGCTTTGGTTACACCGCTGCACGTGTATTTTGTTTCTGATAATTACATAAGACCCTAAACTTGACACATTTTTGTTTACTTTTGCGATCATAAAAGTCATTGACTATGACGCTGTGCCTGGATACTCTTACGTAATGATATTGTTTACAATACAGCTGATAGTTCTAACAGAAATAATACACCGAAGATATTCGTTAATTGTAAACGGTTATGTTTATATATTTTACTCGTTCTCCGATACCGAAATCTCTATAGTACATAATATATAGAAAGTGTAAAATTATAAGTTTAATAATAAATACATAGTAAAAATATTTATTTTATATGTAGTTTATTAATAATTAACATCTTAACATAGGCTATTAGGTAGAATACATACTTTTTAAGTTATGAAATGAATAGTTACCTACTATATTATATAATACATAAGAAAATGTATGTAATATTATATCTATAAAAATATATCAAGACGAAAAGACATACAGAGCCGAGACGTGGACACTGACGGTACGATTCGTTCACCGGCTTAAGGTCGCTCAGCATGCTATGGAGAGAGCTATGCTTGAAGTTTCTCTGAAGGATCGGATCCAGAATGAAGAGATCCGACAAAGAACCAAAGTCATCGACATAGCCCAAAGAATTAGCAAGCTGAAGTGGCAGTGGGCTAGTCACATTTATCACAGAACCAATAACAGATGGAGTAGAAGGGTTCTAGAGTGAAAACCACGACTCGGCAAACAAAGTGTAAGTGTAGGACTTCCTCCAGCTAGGTGCAGCGACGATATACGAAAAGTGGCTGGCAGGTTGATTGATTGAAGATCGAGCTCAGTGGAGTGCCATTGGAGACGCATATGTCCAGCAGTGGACAAATATAGGCTGAATATGACGATGAAAAAGAAAGTTAAATACAGCGAAGAACTATTAGACCTACTTTCTTTATTTTTAGCGAAAACATTTTGGTTGTTTGAAGAACGTAAACAAATTTAAAAAAAATTATAGAAGTTTAAAAAAAATTATAACATATATAGGAATATTATAATTTAAGTAAACATACATCACGTAAACATGGCAACTAAATAAAGTCGTGCCAATTACCAACAGCCAACTCTTCGATGAGTTGCGCGCGCGCAACATGGCCGCCTACAAGATGGCGGCTGGTGAAAGTGTTGAACAATTTCCGATCGCAAAGGTATTTCCTAGCATAGTATAACGCTTAAAAGTGACAGTAAATTATCAAAAGAAGAAGTAGTAATGTAGGTCAAAGCAATTATAGTTAAAAAGATTGAAGTATCTTAAGCAATATTGCTTAATAATTATAAACTGTCTTAATCTAATACTTATGGAGTAGATAATTAGAGTTACATTAAAAACTATTTCACATATGTTATGCACGTCTTTGCTGGAAAGACTAGAATATTAATAAGTATCTTCGGACCAGCCATGTGCGTAAAGTAGAAAATATCCTTTTTTCTCTTCACTCTTATCAGTAGCATAAGAGACACACACACAACAGATGCAAACAAAAAGTAAATTAACATATTGTTACGTTCTACGGGTTCGGGATCGAAAATTAAAAGCGTTCTCGCACTAAAGTTGTTTTATTTACACTTAATATACACGCGCAGTTTGTACACAACACGCAGTTTAATTTAGTCTCTGAGCACTATAATCCACCACTTTTAATAATTCACTATGTTCTTCTTCACTTTTCCACTATTTCGTATCTCTTCGCAATCTTCACTCAACTCCGAACTTCAACTGATGTCTCGACACACTGCCGGCCTTTTTATATGCGTAAATATAGAACATAATAGTATCGAAAATTCAAAATGTTTCTAGTAATTTCCAAATCTTTCCTGAAAATGCTTTCTGTCTCTCTGACACATTAAAATTTGCAATAAACTGTTCTTGTTATCTAATTGTCAAAAGTTATAAATTGACATTAGCTGTTGTAAGGCATGGTACAAGCGTGCTATTATGACGGGTTCGCACTCTATTCCGCGACAATATGTAGGTATACAAAGTGTAAACTATCAAAATCGTAAAAAAATCAAGCCGAAGATAAACGACGGAACGTGATACAAATGAATAATTGTGTACCATAGATCTTTTCAAAAGCCAATGAGATCTACAAACAATGGCTACACAAAAGTCAGTTAATACGGATATGGAAACACCAGTAAAAAAATCTACTCAAATGCAAGTATAATGTAGATTGGTGTTGAAATGCGTGAAAGATTAGCTTTACGTTTTAATATTAAACAATTTGGTAATATACATTTCAGATTTTTCCTAGAAAAAGGTCAAAATAGGATCCTTTTTCCAGAAAATCCATTCCATCCATTGATTTCATCAAATGCATTTCATAAAAATCGTCCAGTAGTTCTTTCGTGATGCGTTCCCAGACAGATAGAGACATTTAATGTAGAGATTAAAGTATAGAAGTGTCTACCTATTTTCGATCGCAAAATTAAGAGTATCTTTAACGATACAAAACTTTCCTAATGAGAGTGTTAGTTACCATTAAATATTGATTAACTAATCGACAAGTTAATTATAAGACAAAAATGATCTTTTGAAATTAAATGTTATAATTTTGATATGAAAATATAAGCCATGAAAAATAAGCCACATAACAGGAATAGTATATTTAATTGTTGAGCCATTCTACGAATAAGCCAGCAGAGTTAATTTTATTTAGCTCATTTGTGAACTCATTTTACATGTAATGTGCGTTTGTGACTGAAAAACTGTAAGCCAAAGCCTATTGCAACCTATTTACAAACTTCAGTTTATCACAGAACCTACATTAAATTACTAAACATATAAGGAGCCACTTACAATCGATAACTTACTTTTTCAGACTCCTTTGAAATACGTAACCTAATTTCCGTTTCAATTTGAATGCACGTACACAAGCGGAAGAGAATAATGGCCGGTGTCGTTGAGGCTCTTTACAAACTTAGCTCTTAGCATGAAAGGTCCTTTGCTGATGTGTAACGGTAATTTTGTTTCGTTCAGATTCTATTGCCTATTTATTAAAATAATTGACTGCTTTTGTTTTATACATGTAGTATTTTTGTTTTAATTAGGAATACGTAACGGCCTCTCTCTGGCAAATCAGGATTTACAATTGATTGTATGATAGTTAGGGTCACTAGTTATAAAGATGAAACTTGAAAAGTCAAAGTAAACTGCATTCATGTCTAAAATATTTCTGTAACCCTACCATAGTTCTTTGGCTCAAAATTTAAAATAACGTTAATAGCTTTTCTTTAAGTCTTTACGTGCGTGAATCGCAATGTACAAATTAACGATCGTAAATCAGGCGAATGTCAGCTAGCGTTGAATTATGATTCATGGCTGATGGAAGAAGTAATCTTGGTCAATTACCTACCGCCCAACCTTGCGACGGAATGACTTTAAAGAATACCCTGTGCACGACTGTTTACGATTGCCTTTGCAGATTATAATCAGAAGGACGTGATGTTTGAATTTAACAAAATGGTGACCTAAAAGGATTACTTCGTATGAATGTGTTGTAAAGATTTTAGATTCAGAAATAGTTACGTAAAATACTTCGACCCAAAAATAATTAGGTATATACATATTTTTACAAACAACAGAATGCCTAGGTACTCTACATAATTGTATAATTTCAAGGTTGAATTACCTACATAATACATTAGATCCACAAACTGGTTGTTATTTTTATTACAGGAAATATATAAAACAATATACCTACCCAACGTTTAGTTAAAGCATTGAGACATTCGAGGCTAGGCACAACAACAGTAGAGTTTGCGGTACTAAGGAAAGTCAAGATTACCTAGTGGAATGGAAAATAAATAAAAATGAATGAAAAACTATTAGTGAGTTCAGAAAAAACAAACTCAATTTATAGGTGCAAAGATTTGTCCCAGTTCAAATTGAGAATGTGTTTAATTACAAACGCGCTTCGGATTTGAAACGTCCCGATAACCCGCCGACCTCATATGTATTACGTTCAAACATAGTACGATAAGTGCGCGGGCATCGAGACAAAGTCGAGGCCATTAACCTCGGGCTATCAGCTGACGACATCGCTTAAATGCGGGGTAAATTATCTTTCATGCAATATTTCGGTCGTTCACTACAACCCTTTCTTCACAGGCTGCCTTCATAATAGTCGAAGCGATGGCTCTACTATGCTCCGATAATATTTTACAGAATCTTGTCACACTATAGGTGTATACACTTCGATTCGTACTTTATTAAGACACTGTTGACTCAAACGTTTAAGTATAAATCACAAAAGGCCATTTGGCCTTAATATAAACATATAAATGGGATGAATCAGAAAACTTCCGGCCATTAATATATTTTTGGGTATTTGAATTTAACCCGTTTTAATTCTCAGAATATGGACCTGTTAGTATAACATAATAAATATGAATCTATATTTACAATGGAATACAAAATACTAGCGACTCACCCTCGTCACTCCGCTCGGGGTACGCTTTAACGGTTAGTACATATATGTCAGAGATGAGATATTTCCTCGCAGTAAAGAGTCGATTCAATGTAATCGTACAAAAATATGTTTTTTAAAAGAAATCACATTACAAATCTTTGAAATTATCCTCTTTTTTACTATAATGTGTTTGTATTATACATATAAATCTTTTGAATCACTCTGTTGATAAGAACCGCACACATCCGTTGTTGTTGTTTAAAAGATCTAAGACTATGTAGAGATTTTCGTCGTGCATTCGTTATTTAGAGTTGTACCAAATGTATCATATTATATATTTTATATGTTTATTATAATGTATAGTTTTGTATTTATTAGGTATCAAAATATTGTCATTATCGATGTTTTTGTCCTTCTGTGGCAAGATGCGAGTCGCGCGGCGTCGCGAGCGCAGGTACGTCGCGTCGCGGCCGAGCAAACATCGCGACCTACTTGCGAGCCCCGCGCCCGCACGCCGTCACTACCTACTAAAAATAGACGAAATACTAAGAAAGCAACACTGCGCATGGACATGGATTCGATTGATCGATTGTTTTCTATTCCCTATTTGTTTATATTTGCCTTTGTTTGCTTCTATTGATATATATGTTGTTTGTTTTGGTTTCTTAATCATAGAGTATTTTAAAACAACCGGGTCTTCTGGATGTGTACTATAAATGATTTAAGTTAATACTGTAGACATTTAACTTATTGCTAGCTTCTCATTGCCAAAGAAAGCAGAAAATTTGGCGAGATTTTGCTTTAACCTGACGCTGTTGAAAAGGCCAAGACGATGTTGAAATTTCTCAATTGGTCTCTCGTGCTGGACGATTTAAAAACCCGTCCCCGAGGGCCTTGGAAACACTTGGCTATTTGCCACGCCCATCCAGACTTGCTGGAAAACAACTTTATACTGTTTTTTCAAATGGTTTGCTAAACTAGCCACCCCTTCATACAAATATAATATTTGTTCCCTTTATCTAATATGGATCTCTATTCTCTACCGAATGTTACTTGCGAGTTTTGAACGCAAGCCTTGAAATGAAAAGCAGATGTTAAAACTGTTAATGGGAAGAACAATAGTTGCTTCCTCATACGTAGCCTCGATTTCAAGATAAGAAACGACATTGAAACATGTTAAATGTTTCCTACCACGTTAATCGAACTTAAGTACTACTGTGGAAATTTAAAATGTGAAATATTTCGTTACAATTTACAAAAGAGAACACTATTAAAAGTTATGGTGAGCTGTCGGCAAGTACACGACGTCAGATAACGGTACAATATTCTGTGCAATGCTTACCGTTGAGAAGGCAGAGAACGACTCCTTGATAAATTCGACAGCTTATTTAATTATAACACGTATGAAACACGGCAACGCAGTCCGGTTTCTTCCACGTATGCAATCATTCACATCAGCAGGACCTGCTGTATTTACTTTGCTAGAGTCGAAGGATCCACGACGAGCACAATACCTCGCGAAGCAGTCACTAGCACTCTCACAAATCCAACAAAGCACTTCTGCACGAAATCCTCTTAGCGTGGTCCACCGTACAGTGCACTGAATAGGTATAGAAGAGTTCTTGTAGAAGACGTACGCATTAAAAGTGATCAATTCGGTACAAACGAACGAACGACGCAAACACTCTCGCATGCGGTCGATTGAAAACTGGTGTAGGCGATAGATACCGACCGCGGAGCGAGTGGCCATGAGCGCCGAGCGGGTAGAGAGGGGCGTCGAGGTCTCGTTCGCTCTCGCGAGGCTCACGTAATCACATCCGAGGTAGGGGTTCGAAGGAGGCCGAGAGGTTCCGAAAGAGGCCGAAGTGCCGCGCAGCAAGTCACGCTGACTCCGGAGGCGAGAGAACTTCGAAGTAGAGCCGTCAACCTGCATGCATTGAGCTGCGACTCATGAGTCGTCACTAAATATCGACCTAACACTATGATTTTATTAGATCATTTGTAAATCTAATTGACTATTGAGTGCTAATGGCAATGACTTTTTCGTTGACAATATCCTGACTTTGTTACTAATTATTTATTATCATAAATTCGTAAATGGTTTATTCTTTACTCGCGTAGCGAATTGTGCTAGGCTCCAAGTGAATTATTGCATAGTTAAAAATGTAGAGTGACAGACTATTTTAAACCCAAGTACCTATGTCAAGTGTTTACTGTGAGTATTATCATATTGCAAAAGTTGGATGCTGCGGAGGCGCTAGCACTAAGTATTGTAATTTAGTGTAGATAGGATCTGTGCGAAGAGGACATTTTCATTCAATAACGAATTTTATATTTTGTTTTTAATTAATTTAATGACCACTCAACAGTGTTAGTGTAATAAATAAATAACTAACTAAATAAATTGCGACATAAACATTAATTAAGATATTAATGTAGAGTTCACGGCATTTATTGAAAAAAACTGGTAGGTTATAAAATAAAATATTTTTATGTATGCAAATGAGCACTTTGTATTAAATAAGAACAAATAAAAACTTAATAAAATTATTAAAACTCTTAAAACTTTCGAAATATCGTACTTCATGTGGGTCTCAAAAATGACCTAATAATTATCGTAAAACAGAATATGAACCTAAAGTTTTCCTATCGGAATAAATCACGTTGTTTGTATGAATCTTATTTCTACTTAATAAACAGAAGTAATGCGACTCTTAATATTTTGAGATATGTAACCTACATATGCTACGCTGCTTCAGTTTGACACAATTAATTTAGGCGATAAGGCGATACGACGTAACGTACAAAAATAGACAATCATAACAACTACTTACATCGCATTTGTATAACAAATAACATTACATAACGGCTTAATTTTAGTAATAAATCATTCATTGACGACACGTTAGGCGCTATTTGTAGTGGCTCTACTTGCTGTGCCAGACGCCAGTGGTCGCGGATTTTACTCCCGCTGGGGGCATTTATTTATGTGATGAGCATGAATGCTTATACTTCAGACATGGGAGTTAGCTCCGTAGGGTTGCCATTTGCCAGCCTTTGTGTATACCAATAGAAGGTTATATATTATTATGAATTTCATTAATTCTCAGTAAAAGTAAGCTTAAGTGTGAATACCTACATTTGCCTAAGTACGTACGTAAATGAAACTCTTTGTTTTTATACAAATGGTAAACACGTTGATCTCGGAAGCTTTTCAACTTTTCTCGACAACGTTCACACAACTTTCCGAGGTATTGTTCAAACTTCTAAACACATGAGAAGTAAGTTTTTGTTCTTTTTCTAAGTGTTTTCATACAAAGCGCTCACTTAGACGCTTCTCAGCAGTCAGTTCACTGTGATAAGTAATTGAAATCAGAAATGTACGAGAATAATTTAACTGCATAGAATGTCATCTATTGTTTGATAGGGAAAAGATTAAGTATACGCAATAATGTTTTTATTCAGCTCTTATAACATCTAACTGCTGGGGATGTCCTTTACTCTTAATACGCGAAGGATAACGCCATAGTCTACAGTAGAAATATTTTATTAATCAGTAACCTTACTTCAATATTTCATTATATTTTGCAACTAGCCTTTCCCGCGGCTTCACTCGCGTTCTAAAGGCTGAAAGTCAAAATAAATATTTTACTCCCGTTTTTGCAACATTTTTCATTGATGCTCCGCTCCTATTGGGCGCAGCGTGATGTCAATCATGACAAAAATATTTTTTCTATTCGGACCAGTAGTTCCTGATATTAGCGCGTTCAACCAACCAAACAAACAAACAAACTCTTCAGCTTTATAATATTAGTATAGATTAGTGCACCCATCGCATCGGTGGAGACTATAAGCTACCTGCCACTTCTTTCGTATCTGTTGATTTTTCATTTTATTTTCAACTAGCGACTCGCCCTAGCGCGTAAAACAAAAAGTAATAGAATTATATAATACTAGCGACTCGCCCTCGCTTCGCTCGGGCTCTTCCCTAGATTTAGCACAGGCAACGCCGCGGGATCTGCTAGTTATGAATATAAACTTTCCTCTTGAACCACTCTATCTATTAAAAAAAACGCATCAAAATCCGTTGCGTAGTTTTAAAGATTTAAGCATACGTATATAGGATATAGGGACAGAGAAAGCGACTTTGTTTTATACTATGTAGTGAAGTGTAGTACAGTTCTCGAGGCGTAAGCTTAGCTTTGCATTTGTGTGAGTGATAGCTAAAAGCTAATAGCCGCGCATCAAAAACCAGTTAAAACAGGTTTAAGCCAACTCGCAACGCAATCTGGCATTTTCAGCCACGCACAACCACTCTGTGGAACCAGCTGTCGCCGGCGGTCTTTCCAAACCATTACGACCTGGCAACCTTCAAGAAGAGAGCGTATTCCTTCTTGAAAGGCCGGCAACGCATTTGCAAGCCCTGCGGTGTTGCAGATGTCCATGGGCGGAGGTGATCACTTTCCATCAGGTGAGCCTCCTGCCCGTTTGCACCCTTTGTCCTATAAAAAAAAAACGCGCAACGCCTTCGGTCGTGTCTATCCGTACACTGCCCTCACATAAATGCAAAGCTGAGCTTATGCCTCGAGAACTGTAGTATAGTTAAATAGGTATAGTTAAGTAAACCTCCATTAGAGAAATTGGTAATAGTTTAAAACGCACTATAATATTGAATTTTATTGAGAGTAGTCAGATTCACCTTAACAAGCTGTATCTTGATATGCTAATAATATAAAATATAATGCCAAGGCTAATATGTGGTCCAAGGGCAAGGTTATTTAATTATATCATAATCAGTTTTAAAGCAAACTCAATTTATTACACCTTGCATAATTATGTATTTGGCTAACAAATCATTATGTCAAAAATTATCGACATGATGTTATAATCTAAGGTTATAATAATGTACTAGTGACGAACCCTCGCTTCACCCGCGTGCACCTTATGAGATAGATTAGATAGATTGATAGAACTGAAGAGTATAATTTTAAAAGAAGAAGATGATTATCTAGCACATTATTTTAGAAGTTGTCTAAGGTGTTTTCAACGATGTTTTCTAAAATTTCTCATCTGAATACATAACTTCTCGAAATACTCGTTTTTTTTTCTTTAAGAATCTAGTTGTCTAAGAATTTTTGCGATATTTTCAATAAATTATATTGAATATTATAATTATATTATGGATTCTGCTGGGCACGGGCCTCCCTTCAATATAAGGGTCATAGAGGCCATAGCCCATAGCGGGTTAGCGAACTTCACATATCTTTGAATCTTAAAAAAGTTTTATTTATTATAATTAAAATAATGTCAAAATTTTCCAGTACCTACCTAAATAAAATAAGAAGTATCCTGTCAAGCATTAAAAGTAGAGCTAAATACAATCTGACTTAGATAAAATGTTGCTCTTAGAGTGCTTCTTGTCAGTGGCCTACGGTGACGTTCGGTTGCGTAGATATACTCGTAGTATAATGCAATTTTATTTTAATTTTGAGTATATACCAATAAAAATTTATTCAATAAGTTTACATTTCCCAAAAAATAATATCATTTTTAACAGTTTAAAAAGTTTTAAAATAACACTAAATAATTCTTAAGATCTACCTTCTCTATTTTGAGAATTGAGAGTACTTAAAAAATTATTTTCTACTCAATTTAAGTAATAGCAAGTACATTCCTGAAACATATCTACACGTGAAGCGGGAAATGTTTACTGTTGTGTACTCCCTTGTGTCGAACACTTGGCAAGAGCTAGCCGTTTTGAATTCGTAATGATGATTTATCTTGACCTAGTCGCGAGGGCGACTTGTATTTGTCAGATCTGGATAAAAATTTGCCTCATTCGGGAATTACACCCACAACCTTCGGAGTAATGCATACCAGTTTAATAATATAAACTACTACGCCAGGAAACCCGTTGGCTTGGACAATTAAAATAAATTACATAGATCACTTAATAATATCATGTCAATTTTCAAAGTCCCATCTTTGCAACCCATTTCAAGTTAAGAAAATAAACAACGTACTCGTAAATGAAAAAAGACTAATTATTTAAACTTGTATTTACTCATGTTAAATCATTTTAAAATTATTATTTTACATTAAAGTAGCTTTCAAGTCCTATATTATCATTTAAAAAATAAAGCAAAGTTGCGCTAATTTTTATTGAATTTGCAAAGAAATGTTTTCTAATCTCAGGTGATCATCATAACGGTACTGTTAGAGAACAGTTCTAGCTGTTAATAGGTGGAAGCAGAAGTTAATTACATAATATTATAAGCAACAGTTCGCATCTCCGGCTGGTGGCGTGACGCAACGCCCGCGCCGTGAAAGCCGATAGCGCAGGAATTGGGTTAGCGTGCGAGCTGCGCGCGCGCCGCACTCTTGTCTCTACCCATTTATTTTTGTTCAACTCGGTTTTACTGTTACGTTACGGTTATCCATTTCATTGTTTCACTTTTTGAGAATTTATAACCAGTTTAATATAAAACGGCGATTAGTGTCCATGGCAACGCGAAATTCTTAAATTTATTGTTTGATACGGTTATTTTTTACTGTTTTAAATTTTTATACATTTAAGAATATTTTAATTGATTAGGTATCTCTAAAAGATTGAGATTTTAACGACTTTAAATGGATAAGATGAGAACAGCTTGTGAAATGTTTCAATAAACACGTGCACGCCAGAAGGCAGCAGTCCGAGACACATGATAGGTGTTGGAAAGCGACTTGTCCACGCTTACTAGGAATTTAGACATAAACTACTTACTTTCTGCCAATAAATGAATTTATATTAAGATATACCTACAATTTACTAGTGCCTATTACTACCGGTTTTTTCTATAATATCAATAATTATTATTATAAGTCATTAATGCTTTTTTCGGTGGATTTAAAATCATATAAACAATTATGAAATAATTGAAATATAGTAAGTATTAGTAAAGTATATTCGCGTGTTTACACCTTGTTATTATATAAAACCGAACAAGTGCACCGGCAGTACAACGGCTCTCGCAAGGCTTCCGCGTTTGGCTTATCTGTAGTACCTCAATATTGCAAGCGTTTGAAATTTGAATAGAGCTAATTCAATATGTAGAGAAGTATATCGTTGCCAATTTAGAATTCAAATGATCTCGCTTACATGTGGCTTCCTATACAGAATAACTTATTACAAAATGTACGTAGTACCTATTAAATATTTTTAATTTCTACTTATATTTATTTTTAAGTAGATAACCAAGCTATAAAGCTTTCTTTCTTTTTATTTCGGGAAATGAAAATATGAGTATTAGTACCTACTTCGCTACTTTTATTGAGATATTATTATTTCTTGTCGATATCATACAATAGTAAAATCGAAAATGTAAGACATATTAATTTTAACTCAGTTTACTGAACTGTTTATTGAAGTACGGACTAGAGTAGGTACCTACATGTCGAACTAGATTTCAAAATAATATTTGCTAGCTTTTAAGCTTATAAATATTAATATAAAGTCAAAATTTCAAATTCTACATTGCTGTTGTTTTTAAAAAGCGCAATTGTTTGTTTTGACGCAATCCAAACACCGACATTGTCATTCCAGCTGCGACATGGCTTTGACCCGCCGGATTTAGGTCAAGAGGAATCGATTTATGGTCTCGCTGCTCATTTACTTTTTATTCCATTTTAGAACGCGCTTTTCTCTTTTTTAGCAATTATGTTATGTTCATCTTGTAATAATAACTGAAAAATTAGACAATCTACAAATTATAAGAATAAAACATATTTTCTATGCATCTTAAACGTACCTACGTTGGAATTGGTTTAAATGGAAACCATTAAAAAAAATAAACCAAAGTTACTCCTGAAACAAACAGACTGACAAAAAGATAAAATTAAAAAAATGCTGTCTTTTCGCTTATGTTGACGCTTCAATTTAGTTAAGCGTGAATTAGGTAAATGATACGAAAGCTTAAAGATTACATTAAGCTCAGATATTACGATAATTATAAACAATTTATAATGAATATTTTAGTAAGCTCAAATGTGTTATGACTTATGAATGTGTGGGGTGTACGTAGGTCGTAGGGTATTAGAATTTATTCCTTTTCTAATTTTAAGACTCTCTGGACACTTTTATGGCATGTGGTGTGAAAGAGAGATTCTATCTCTCTTTCAATCTATTCATATGGTTTTATTAATAAAAATATTGAATGGAATATATAAAATATATTCTGTAAAAGATAAATAATATGTACCCTTAAATAGGTCTTTCTCAGCCTCTTTTTTATAAATTCAGATCTAAAGTATATTGAATATTTGGGTGAGTATTAAGTGTGACTTTCATATTCAAGGTTTCTTCGACGTCGTAGGTAGTCATTCCCTTGATGTCGAAATATATTTTAGTACAAAATAATGCGAACGTGCCTAGTGGGCGGCGCGCGGCTTATTATAGCCTCAATCCTCACCTTTGGCCTTTGCTAAAATTACGAGATGAAAAAGAATTATTGATTTAAGGAAGGACTACGCAATATTATTCAAAACAATATTATGTTTCCTATGTTGTTTTCAGATTGTGGTAAAAAAACATTCAATGCCATACGTGAGGTTTGCTCTAATCCAATTAATAACATTCAGCGAATAATAATGTAATGTGAAAAAAAAACAAATTGAGACAAACAAAAACGAAATGCCACATGCATGGATGTAGAGTCTGGACTAAACTCGATATCTATAGAAAGTCCTTAACTTACACTTTTTATTTTTTGCTTTTTAAACACTAAAAGGTGTTTTGTTCTAGAAACCGCTTTATATTTGTTTTTTGACGTCTGGAAGTCTGATTTTACTTTTTTAAATAATTATTTTTCGTATTTTAGTGTAGATCTAGTAGAAAAATTGTAATCACCAAGTTAGTTTTATGCTAATTTTATATGATTAACATTAACATTAATTAAAGGCAATGATTTAAATCGCAATCAGTAAATAGCAAATTTCGATCCTTTGCAACTACAGAGCAAAAGTCGACGAAAGATTGCTTCTGGCAAATCTTGAAAAATTGATGCTGATCTTGAAAAACTGGTTAGAAATAAAAAATATATAAAAAAATCACAAGGCTTCCAATTACTTATTGTCCTATGACAAGTCGATAGAGTTACGTAACTACCAATTAGTACTTTAGCAGAAATTGTAAAGAATAAGATAATTGGAAGCAGTGCCTATCTCTTTACAATAATCCAAGATAAAACAGATTTTTAATATTCTCATTTAATATATGAAAGTACCTACTATATTTTCTATACTCTTTAAATAGAATATTTATTTAATATCAAAGAAGAAAGAAACTGTAAAGTCTTTTGATTTAAAGATTGCTGTGTACTTATACCAAAATTGGACTTCACCGTTTTATTCGCTAAATGTCTGCACGAACAAGCCACAGTCATTATTCATTAGTGGCTTTACCATCGAGCGGCTATAATTGCAAAAAAGGTAACCGGTTTTGTTTCTTATGCAGACGTCCCCGACGGAACCTACAGCTACGATCCGATGAGTGGTCAATAAATAAGTAAGTAATTGCTATAACGCAGGATAACGGATGATTGAAAATGAAAACTGTGCAGATGTATTCTCTTTTTTGTTTTAGTTTCAGTTCATGTAATATGAGTCAACCAATAATTTAATATAAACTCGGACTAACAGCAATAAGTTAAGATTATTGATGGATTATTGTATGTAGTAGGTACATATATGTATAAAATATAATAGAATTGTAGATATTGTTAAAAGTTACTGGAAAAATTATTTATTTAATAAAATTTTAGTGTCTATGGTTAACTCCATTCATTCCACCTTCTGAAAAACTAGCGCCTGAGCACAATTTACTTAGGTAGATCAGGAAACTTAATTGCATTAGTTGCTTGCCTTGTTACGTGGTGCTTATGGATGCCATTGATTAAGCTATAATGATGACTGACTCAATTTTAACCTCCTATATTTAAAATAAGTATACTACACTAAAAATACCAAGGAGGAATCATCGTGATTCTACACATGCTCCGAAAAGATTAATCTCTTTGGTGAGCGGTATGTCATGCGGTTTGAATGCGCAAGCGATCCTGCGACACCCTATTATGACGGAAGCTTGGGTCTTAGCACAAAGTAACTTATATAATATTACTGGTCTTAGTATGTTGTAAGGGCTAGTTTCCTGTTACTAGCCGGTGAGTCCCACATAATCACGGGTTTTCTCCATGTAGGAATGCGTAAAAATGTATTTCCCAAGTTAAATATTGCAATACATCTGATAACAATAACTGATCAGTAAGTCAGTTTATATAGTCTAAGATAGAGATCACTTTACAAGAAAACGTAAAAGTCACATTATTTCTTTTCCCATCCTACTCCACTATATAATTATGAGCTACTTAATAACCTTAAATTATTATAAACTACTTGAATGCATAATTTAAATTTGTAGAATTGATACTTTCATTTCTTACGATATATGTACAGTTTGACTTCAGTTGTTTGTTTTTATATCGTTGCTTATGAAGCAACGAACCAGATCCCCAATTTACCTTTAATTGGTGTTTTTCCATTTGAAGTCATGCCGTCTATAAGTTGCGGGTGGAAAAATTTGAGACTAAGAACTCGAAATGAATGTAATATAATGTTTATTCTATACTAACCGCTAAAACGAAGGTACCTAGAGAAAAATCCAAGCGAAGCAAAGGTAAGACGCTAGTATTTAAACAAATAAAAAAACAGAAAAAAATCAAACAAACTATTATATTGATACCCACGTAAGATATAGATATAATTATTTGGAATACGAAAATCATTCTATTCTATATTCCATTATAAGTAGCGCAAGAATAATTTCGGATGATATCATACATAAACTTATTATTAAAGCTTTAAAAATAGGTAGGTATCTACTTATAAGTTTAAATCAACTAGCCATTTCAAATTTCGAATCGTTTAGCTTAGAAGTTAGATCTTAATAAAAGACCCATAGCTTAAAAGCCATTTAAAAGCATTATTAACTAAGTAATATGTTGAAATTCTATGTCCTCAATTCAGAATGTAAGAGCTCGGTATTGTACAATGTACCGGTACGTATACCGTGTACGACATCGTTACGCAAACGTACTTCGAGGTCGCGCGCTCTCAATCTCCTTTAATCTAATGTCAGGATCAAGGCCATTGATTCTGTTATTTGTTATTCACACCTGACTTTTAATATTTATTGTACAAAAGCTAACTACCTTCATTGTTATTATTATTGTTTTATAGTTTATAGGTACAAAACACAAACATACACGCATGCGCAATGACATATAATATATAGCTACCTACTAATTGGGTATTTGCTCTATGGACAGGAAATCGTGCCAGACGTTAAAATGTTTGGAAAATCATCGCATGTATCAATTAATTTGAACATGTTCGGGGAACGTGAATTAGGATTTTATTTCATGTGTCTAAAAAATACGAGTGCAAATTTCAAAAAGACTTAAACGAGACGGCTAACGGGTAGCTGGGAACTTAGGAGGACATAAATATGTATAGATAGATAAATAGATTTATCAATTTTGTAACATAAAAAAAACTATTAAAATTAAATCGTCCTTATAAATATTATGAAACTAAATTATGCAAAAAAAATAAATATTATGCATTTACGTACACTGTTAGATAATTACGAAATTTCTTCACGTCTGACGCTAAGGGACAGGGCCGTTAAAAAAGCCGTTAAGATTTTTATCAAAGTAAAACACTATTTAAATTACTGTGTACATAAATATTTAAAACATGTTAGAATTGAAGGTGACTTTCTCTAAATCTAGAGGTTAGTTATTCTTTATTGTATTTTGTCAATTGTATCGTTTGAAAATTGTAATGCAAATAAAACCTACATCTATTAAAGCGACAATACTTTTTATTTTTTAATAACTACCATAATAGAATTAAAAAGTAAATAAACTATTAAAATGAGACGTCTTGAATTAATATTGGTCGCGATCGTATAAGTCGTCGCTTTGCTCTACCACAGGCTCTACATAGATTTGGTTCACTCGGAACCATGAATTTTGTACAACTTGTATCCATGATTTGTTAATAGTTTCTAAATATATAGAGAAATCTTAGAAATGAGATAGAGATACCTGAAAAATGTGTATATTTTACATCTCTCAAGTCTGAATATCAGATTTTTTCGTTGCGTTTGAGTAATATGCTACGTTATTACTACGTATACTACGTTTATTTTTAGTAGCATCTTAGTTGTTTTAAAGAAACGAAACATGACTTTTTTAATAAAACTTTAATACTTAATTTCATTAATGTAAGAATTACAAGTAAAAATAAGACTAGATTATTGAGAATTCTGTATGAAGTCGGTTAATTAAGCTGAGTACTTATAAATCATCAAGAATTTATTTTAACAGTTTATGGCCATTCAAATATTATACAAATATAATATTAACTTTGGTAGTATTAAAATACTAATAGCACTTTCTTCATACATATTAGATTCCTAATAATATTAAAAGAATAAGTAGGTTATCGGTACCTACTTAGTTTCAAGCACGTAGCTACTATTTACTAACCGACTTCAAAATAATGATGATAATACTAATGTATAAATGTTAATCTAATATTTGTATTCTAATATGAATATATATAAACTAATACAATGAGCAGAAACAATTTTTAAATAAAATCTTTTTCTTAATATTAGGTAATAACACAACCACACAATTAAAATTCTAACTGTAGACTGTAGTAATAAAAAATTAAATTATGCACACATTGAAACTGAAAACAACCACCCTTTCTATGTCCAGAAATTAGGTACCTACCTAAGCCCTACTTAATTAGGTACTCTTGATTAAGAAGGACAATACTTTCTACTACTAGACTAGAGAAGAAGCCAATAAAGCCACTTCCATTATAAACTTTTATCAAAATTTTCATCTCAGTAAAATTGAATTTGTTTTTGTTTAAAATCATAATTTTGTATTAGAAAATGTCTAACACAGAAAATGATGCATCTCTAACTCTTTAAAGTTAAAGTTCGTCAAGCCGATACCATCGTCATACAAACAATTTCTTGGTGAAATAGATGCAACGATTCATGAACTTTTAATTTTACTTCTGGCTCTCGTCCTCTTTTTGTATCATTTGAGTACTCAATGAATCAATAATACAAAACTCACTTGCAAAGAAAGTAGGTACCTACTTACATTAAAAGGCTTTCAGATATTTATATATCACACCTACATTTAACATAACCGTTACAATAATTGATCTTTAATATATTTAATATTTATAAATGAAACTATCTTTTCGGATTTTGTCGCGGATTTATTTAGATTTTTGGTTTCCGACGTTCCCGAGACTGACTCTCTCTCGTGACCATGATTGTTGTAAAGAATTCGAAAGTTTATATAGTTATTATAGTTTATAGTTTCATTTATAATGTCAAATATTCGCGTAAACCTAAGAAAGTATTATATTTTATGTTTGTAGACTTTTATATTCATAATATAAAAAATTGTTGAAATATGCGGTAATAATATTGTAATAGGTATGTATATTATGTAACAACTACAATAATATAACTGTAAGGATTCAGTCTTTGGTTTTATACAAGAAATGAAAATTATATACTTAAATACATTTTGTGTCATGTGGCCAGGTTTATCTTTTTCTATTGCATAATAAAATTGATTTTTTTATTTTTGTTTTTTCCCTATTTACATTCTACACAAAGTTTAATTAAAATCTCTATTCACAACACTTTATTTCATACTTACTTTTATTATGTATACAACTGAAGTATACATAGATTATGTAGCAAGTTAATATATAATTATGTAAGAATACATTATTTTTACATTTATTATTGAAGACATGGATTTCTAACAAGAATGATAGTAACGAAAATCATTACATACATTTAATTTTGCTTCTTTTTCCCACGATCATACTTACTGAGCAATAAAAAGAGAATCTTATACTTGAAATAACTCTTACATAATCTGTGCTACTACTTTCTAATATTCACATTAACACACTTAACTTGTTGATGATTTAATTCAATATTAAAAGAAAATCTTGTTTAGCTTTTAGTACTAGATAGCTATTATATATACAACTAATCGTTTATTATTATTAATTTTTTTTTTATTAAAATTGAATTCGATAGTGATGTGTTCGTTTATTATTGTCTTTGGCGGATTCAGCAGAGCGGCGGCGTGCGGCGGCGTACACCGCGAGCTTGGAGGGAGAGGGCAGGCTGGAGTCGCGCGGCCGCACGAGGGACTCCCTGGACTCGGCGGCGGGGAGGGACGCAGAGGTCGGCACCGAGGGCAGCTTGCGCACTGTGTCGTAGGGCGACGGCGAACTACGGGACGCGGTAGATGCTATAGATCCTGATCCGTCTGAATCCTATAACAAATGCACTTTACATAATATAATAATACAGTACAATTTATAAGCCTCGTAACTTACCACGGAACTAGATGGCGCTGTGTGTAATAATGTCCCAGCATATTTACAATATTATAATCTTTTTGTGTCCAATAATAATTAGATCTATTTTTAGTTTTTCTTTACATAAACTAACTCAATTCCGCTAGGATAATAACAATTAAGAAAAGCGTTTATGTTGCTTGAAAAACATTAAGTTTATAAGGAAAAATAATCTTTTCTTTGCACATTTGTACGATTGTAATAAAACTTTGAATAATCATGTTGTTGTTCTACGAATTTCAAAACGTTCTCAAACAATTCATCCTAAAACAGGTAATTTCTAAACATATAGTTGTAGAACTATCTTCTTTAAAGCATTATGTAAATAGAACTTAATGGTCAGACCTTTCTCGCATCCCGATGTTCAAGCCTATCATAACGCGTGTTCCTGGCGGAGGGCTTCCTCGGAGGGCGCGGGAGGGCGGAGGGCGGCGGCGGCAGGCTGGAGGAGCGCGTCTGTTGCGACGCGCGCCCTTGCCGCTCCAGCAGTAGCGCCTCCTCCCCGCGCCCTCCCCCGCGCGCGCCCACCCCCGCCAGCCCGGGGAAGCAGCATAGACCACGCTAAACCATACATTACCATATAAGATTCAAATCAAATCAAAATATTCTTTATTCAAATAGACTTTTACAAGCTCTTTTGAATCATTTTTACATTATTAAAATTAAATGTCAGTCTGTAAGTCTGTGATATATACCTGTGCCTGGGTATATATTTTTTGAGCTATAATTTATATTACTTTCAATATTGTACTTTCCTTTAATTATAAAATTAGGTCAATCGAATACTATTCGTACAATGAGGTATAAACTTTATATAAGAGCAATTTTGTTTATTTCAACAATTTTCTTCAAAGGAAACTTTTCAATGGAAACTTTTTAACTTTGTTAACAAAACAACAAAAATAGAAATGTTTAGTTGAGCAATCATGTTATTGCCGAGTTAATGAGCTGACAATGGAAAGAAAAAAAAAACATGAATATAAATAGCTCTTACCTCATTAAGGAACCAGCTCTGAAGAAAGTCGTTACATCGCCTTTTAGAACGAACACTAGATACTATATTTAACATCGAAGACGATTCTAATGGTTTAATTAATACATTTTAATATATTTAATTAATAATCAATTTCAAAAATTATTTGCAATAAATTTTATTTAAAAATATTTAAATTTTACAAATATTTTAATTTTACTCTAAACTTTGCAGTTATTTAAGTTATATATATTTCGAAACATTTTACTGTTTTTCTGCTCACCCTTACTCTTCAGAAGTGATGTCATTCGAACAAAAGTATTTAGAGGGACGAAGCCAGTGGTCGTTCACAAACAATGCCAGGTTGGTTATAAAGCTTTAAAAACTTTTCTTAATTGGATTCCCGAATCAGATATGGTAGAATTAAAAATAAGCTACTTCAAAGTTAAATTACATGTATTTAAGGTATTTTAATGGCAAATTAAGCCTTAAAATGGCTCAATTTCGGGATTCCAAGCAGTTCATAATATTTTTTAATTAGGTTAATTCTTGCAAAATTCAAAGCTTCTAATATTAGGAATGGCTATTAAAACTACAACAAACAAAACCATGTTTTTATTATTCAACATGCTTCGTCGAAGGTATGTATAATGAATACAAAAAATATTATAAAAAATATCGTGTACACTCCCTTAATATAAGATCTTAATAATTAATTCTCGTAATGACAGCTTTCGAAAAGGCACAATATTTATTTTAAAGTCATATAAATACTTCTTAATGTAATGTGTATACATCGTATGTTTATCTTTAAGTCACAAAGATAAAAAAGATTCAACAACATTAATTTATAATATAACAATTTAGTAATACCAAATATTTATTTCAATAGGCTTAAAAACGTATCTTAATCATTATTCTTAAATATGATATTACAGCTAAAATAAATACGAGAAAATAAGTATATAGAAAACGTCAAAGTATTTATCTCAATACTATACAAAAGCAAAGTTTTATTTACGTCTAACTTTGGTTTACTTTGTGACCAACATATTAAAACTAATATAGCTGCTAATCAGATATCAACATTTTCCTTGAACTTTTAAATATTTAATAAAATTATTAAACATGACGACACATATGTATTATGTATAATATAAAATAATATTATAATAATGAATTAAAACGACTAGTGGAGTTCCATTTTCATATCTCAAGAGATTCTTAAAATCTATACATTATTGGCACCGACAATCTCGTATATAATCTATGGTTCATTCTTTGTAAAACTTCCAAATAAGGCACTTGACATAATAAGGCAATTTTCAAAATACTTCAAAATATTGATTTATACATATATTACAAAGACTTAATATTTTTTATCCTATAATATGGATTTTACATTAAAAAAATTAAATTTTATATATTTTTTTATAATCTACGTTCCGGTTTTCGACAAAGAGAACATTTTCACAGTTAGAAAGCTAAGTGTTAGATATAATTATGAAAACAATTTAAAACACACAAAACACAAAAGCTACACACAGTTAAATAAGAATAGTTTAAATATCGGTTGAAGGAATGTTATTGTCACTGCTGTACTATTGGAATGTCAGTGTGTGGATATGGGGAATGAGGAGTAATGATTAACCATATGAAACGACTGGTCTCTTTGATGATACATACATAGATATAATTATTTGTTCAATATGGCGAGACACGGAATAAATGAAATAATTTAGATATAGAAAAAGTAGGAACTGTAAAGTCGAATTAAACGTATAAAATTTTTTCTTTCTCTAATTTTTTTCGGTTGAACATTCATCTTAAAAATATTATGGTGAGACATTCCCACCAACAAAGCTTGTTTTGAACTTTAAAGTCTAAGAGATTTCCGTTCAATCTCTAATTTATACAAATTGTCATAGATCGTACTGATCGTTAAATGTAAATGGAGCAAACGTATCTCAGTAATAGTTGCCATGCGGACGCGAGTGAGAAGAGTGGGAGGAATGCGAAGAGTGAGAGGAGTGGGGAGAGTGTTGGGAGTGGGCGAGGGGGGAGTGCATAGAGTGAGGGGAGTGAGGGTGTGGGGAGTGGGAGTGGGCGTGGGGCGCGTCGGGGAGGTAACTCACGGCGGGCACGGGTGGCCGGTCCAGGCGCGACTCCAGCGCCGCGAGCTGCTCTTCTAGCCGTAGCGACGAACTATCAAAACCGCAACCTGTTTGAATATACATATTAATTAGTATGCGGCCAAAACTGATTTTCCGAATCGAAATCGAATAAGGTTATAATTTAAAGTCGAAAATTAAACTTACAGGTAACTAAATCATTTGCTAGTTGCAAAAATGGTATTGAATTTTGTTTATAAATATCAGATGCTGGTAACAGCAATCATTTAAAATTCTATCTATTTATTTCTATTTCATTATTTTAGTATTTCCTATTTCATGTGGTAAGGAAGTTTTCTATTCCTCTTACAAAAATAAATAAAATTCTTAATAAAATTTTATTAATATTTCAGCCGTTCCCCGGGACCCGAACGCAAGACCTAAAGATCTATAGCAATAGCATTAAACTGACCTCACTACCAAGTGCCATATATAATCAGCAAGAGTAAGAGAATGAAGAGAGAGCGAGAAGAGAGAAAGAAAGCATACGAGAGAGAGAGAGAGAGAGAAATAATCAAGAAGCATACCGCTCGCGTTGTCGTTGTGCGGCGAGTAGTTGCGGCGCGCGAGATGTCGGTAGCGGCCCGCCACCGACCCGCCCGCGCCCTCCGCGCTCGAGAACGACGCGCCCGATGATAGACCCACTGGAAACATTGTACATGACATTAATATTAAGCTATATAATTAATATATACGTTAGGCACTAAATGCAACATACGACAAGAAGCAACATAATAGTAAAGCAAGTGTTCGCCACCAAATGAATAGGGAAAAAAACAAATTTGTACTTATGTCCATTCATAGTCTTAAAATATGTTAAACCCGAGTTTACATTTGGACATAGTTATGCAGACCAGACCAACCCACAGAATGACTGACTGGTTTTGAGATATGATCGATTTTCATAAAAAAAACTGTATACAAAGTTTAAATAAACCTCTTTCCCAAAAATACCTTTATAACATTATAGAATATGTAGATAGCTTAGATCTTTTTAGCATATATAAAACACGCAATTTTGGACCTATCTGTGTACTTAGCTCAATTTCATCACCATTGTGGGTTTGTTCTGAGCTGCATAACTATGTCCATTTATTATCTCGACATACAATATCAAAATCAAAATATATATTTACCCAGTTCCTCGCGACTAGAATTATTCCTTAGAGAAGCCGCACTCGTGTGTTTCTGCAGCACTTTGATCATCGCGTCGCGCTCGGCCACCTTCGACTCCAGTTCCTTGACCCTATATTATGAAAAAAACTGTTTAAAATATATTTTTAGACATATTTGTTATCATTTTAAAAGTAATATCTTTTGTTCCCGTCTACTTCAGTCCAGTCGTACTATTATAATCTTATGCTTATTATGCTTATAATAGCGCGGCATCATTAATTAAAAATAACATGTGCCATTGCCTAATATTTTCAAATAAAATAAAAAACACAGTTTTTTAATGTTGGCAGTACCTGCTCTCAAGATCCGCAACTTTCTTCTGTGCCAGGTGCAACTCGTCCATGTGTCTGATCTTCTCACTGCGAGCCTCCGCCATGAGTCGCTCAGACTCCGCTGATGTCTTCTCTAGAGCCGCGATTTTGGCATCCCTGATGAAAGTTCGTAATATGAAATAAATACGGGGTCTAAAATTAAAATGATTTAAAATTCTAATGTATAGTTCGCGTCGCGTAAAAAGAACGCTGGAAGAAAATCGTGGTTGCGCATGAGTACATTCACACTCGAAATTACTAAGCTTATTCTTTTATTTTTGAACTAGCCTTTCGCTCGCGACGTATGTTGGTTATTTGGTAGGTACGTTGGAAAATATATTAGATAGGATATCATTAAATAGAATTATATTAATGAATATAAATTTGTTTGATTCAGTGTAGAATGTTTAATCTACTTACAAAAAATTAAATTCGTTTAATATATATATTTTAATTATTAACTGTATTATTATCAGACTCTCTTTATAAAACAATATACGCCAAAATATTTTTTCTCTATTTTTTATATAAAACCATTTCGTAATTAAACACTTTTGTGAGCGCGATGTTATTTTGAACTGACAAACCAATAGCTCCGGCAAGCATGCAACGCGTGCAAAGCATCAAAGCATAAAAAATCACTATCTAAACAGATACATAAATAAAATTGAAGATGATATAATAAAAAAAAGTGCGTGTGTACAAAGTACACATGTCAGAAGTAAAACTTGAATTTAAAATAAGGCTAACTCTTCCCCGTCTCTGAGCGCCTGGTACTATGGACTTATTTTTTCGTTTCATCGAGTTTGAAATCACATCGATTCTAAAGAAGTTTCACTTCAAAATAGTAAGTCTGTCTGTTTGTTCCCGCTAATCTCTTTAACAGCTGAACAGATTTTAATGTTACTCATACGATGTATGTATACACACTTGGGTATAGACGCGGCGGAGACGGCAGCCTGTCGCAACGCGGCCTCCTCCAAGTAGCGCTGCTCCCACTTGGCGCACTCCCCCTCCAGCGCTAGCAGGCGTTCATCTCGCTCGCGCAACGCACGCCGTAGCTCTGCCTCGCCCCCGCCCCCGCCCGCACCCCCGCCGACCCCGCCCCCGCACGCGCACTCGCGCTTCCTGTGGCGATAGATGCTGTATTTAATTAGAATGAACACTTTTTAAACGGTTTTGTATAGCTCCTTCCTTTTGAGAGATTCTCTGAGAGATTTGATATATCATTCTGTTCTCATAATACGATAGAAAGTATTCAATATGCAATATACTCAGATGGGCAGCTGCCACAAAATAGCGAAAATTATATTTTTATACAACTTCCTCAATATGTGTATCAAATGAAGGGCTTTATAAGTAGAACACATTGTAGTAGAGTTAAAACAATTAAAAATAATGAAAACTAAAATCTGAAAAACAATTAAAAAATAATAAAACTATCAGTTTGTTCCAATTTATTTACAAGTTAAATTAAACCAAATAATAACATCAATTTAATTTTACTTCAACGGCGACTTTCCACAAACCACTCATATGTAAACAGATAGTACACAGACAAATAATTAGCCAATTATAAAAAATAAAAAGTGCGTGTGTACAAAGTACACATGTCAGAAGTAAAACTTGAATTTAAATTAAGGCTAACTCTTCCCCGTCTCTGAGCGCCTGGTACTATGGACTAAAGAAGTTTCACTTCAATAAACAAGTAATCGAGCAAGTACCTGAGCGCCTGCAGCTCGGTCTCGAGCTGCGCGCGCAGCTTGCGCTCGGTGTGCTCGCGGCGGTCGGACGCCTGCTGCAGCGACGCCAGCGCGCGCTGCAGCCCCAACACGCGCTCCACGTACCCGCTCGCGTGCCGGCACTGACACCCCACACATTATGTTACTCTTTACATATCTATTAATTCATCTCATAATCAATATTTGTATCATTATCATTTCTTGCTTCCCCTGGAAGCATGTTCGGGCCAAAGGTTGTTACCGAACACCTGCATTCGTATTATATTCGTCATAATGAACGGCTGCATTCATTATCATTAAATAGCATCAATTATCATTATATCATAGTATCAAATCAATAAACTCTACAACGATCTCAGACTGTATTTAATTTATCAAGCATTTAGTAGTAGGTCGCGTCCCCTACAATACTAATATTATAAAGCTGAAGAGTTTGTTTGTTTGTTTGGTTGAACGCGCTAATCTCAGGAACTACTGGTTCGATTTGAAAAATTCTTTTTGTATCGGATAGTCCGTTTATCGAGGAAGGCACGCTACAACCAATAGGAGCGAAGCATCATTGAATAATGTTGCAAAAACGCGAAGGGCGGGCGTTAGTTCTGCGAGGTATCATACCGCGCGACTGAGAAAGAATTTGGCTCTCGGTCTTTCATCATCATCAGCCCTTTTTAACGTCCCACTGCTGGGCACGGGCCTCCCTCAGTACGAGGGGGATCAGACCATAATCCACCGCGTTGGCCTAGTGCGAGTTGGCGAACTTCACATGCCTTTCGAAAACTTGTTAGGTTATCTCAGGTTACCTCACGATGTTTTCCTTCACCGTAAGACAAGTGGTAATCGTGATATAAATGATTCGCACATGAAAATATCAGAGGTGCGAGACCCGGATTTGAACCCGCATCACTCGGTTATCCAAGCGACGCGTTACCGCTGGGCTACCACTGTCTACTACTGGCTACTGTCTCGCGGGTATTGCTAGTAGCAAAATAAACTATAACGTGTCAGAGAGTGTGTGTGTGTGTGTGTGGTACCTCGTCCTCGAGGCGCACGACGTTGGCCTGCGCGTTGGTGAGCGCGGTGTCGAGGATGTCGATGTGCGTGCGCTGCTCCTGCAGCGTGGCGCGCTGCGCCGCCATCTCGATCTCCTGCCGCTCCTTCGCGCACGCCAGCTCCTTGTCTGTACCACCCAATTTCATACTTCATAAATTAAAACTATGTAGCGGGGCTTAGTATATTATCTATATAAATAAAATGATAGAGGTCTGCAGTTGTGCGCGCATCACGGAATAACTACTGGATAGATTTCAATGAAACTTTCTAAGTTTTATTTCTTAGACACTTGGCCCTTATAAAAAAAATGATTGCGATATCTTCATTTAATAAAAAGTTATTAAAGTTTCAAGAAACCACGATTTGTATATGCACTGCGTGTTCAGTGATGTATGTTTCCTTCTCGCAGAGTAGTGGGGCAAGCGGCGTAGCGCGCATGCGGAAAACTTTGTTAATATTTCAAGCAACGCGGATGAAGTCGCAGGTATCAGCTAGTACTTAATAAATTAATATGTAGCGGGGCTTAGTATAGCATATAAATATTAAGGAGTCTTGTGATGAGGAGTATAATAAAGAACGTTATCGGGAGCGGTTGTGTCTCATTGAATCTCCCCCGCTCCCCTCACATTGCATGGCGACCCTGCCTTGCCGTTGCGTGGGCGAGTGTCGGGTGACCGGCGAATCTCGCAACGCAGCGGATTCCTTTGTGCCTCGGTGCCAGTTATCAAATCAATAAGATTTAAAATTTAAAAACAATTATTCTATCTTGTGGATTCTTTTCTTGATATAATACTTACACTAAAAATAATATTTTTTCTGCACGCAACACTGTTACAAAATGATCTCACTATATTTCAGAACAATATCTTTAAAATCGCGTAATATAAATCAGTCCATACCATTCCTTTTGCCATTTTTTAGAGATCTTTAGTATTTTAGAAGTTTTACTTCTTTCGGCGCGTTAGAGAAAAATGACGAGAGTAAATTTTTAGGATGCGCGCGCACACCGTCACGAAAAACCAACATCCTGAAGTTAGCTATAGGTAATGCGTTATAATAAAACTTTCAATGTATTAAATACCTTTTTTCTATTGTTAGTGTCGATTTTTCTACAAACGTAGAATAAGGCGAAAGATAAAATTTTTAAAAAGATTTTTATCTTGTTACGCCAAAGAATAACTTTTAACGCGTGTACATAATAGTTCGGGAGGTAGTGTCAAATTTGACCGGAGCATTTTGGCATGGCTTTTGTTTTATTGTATAGTCAGTTGTTCCAACGCTTATTAATAAACAAATTGTCAGTTGGCCCAAAACCGGGGCATAAGATGAGAAAATGCCAGGAAACTTGATAGTAAAAAAATGTTCTTGGACTATTTTGGCAAAGATAAAAAAGTATAAATAATTAGTTTATGAATTGTAGATCTCAAAAAAAAGTGTCAGCTGTATCATGTACGTGACTAAATATGTTAGCTGATCATGTGAACATGTCAAAAAATCAGAAAACCTTGTAGCATTTTGGCAAAGCTGAAAATTGTATATATTGAAGATTATAATTCAATAATCATAATAATTTATGTCAGCTGGAATTTTAACAAGGCACAACCTGTTAGCTTGACTTTCAAAGTTTGGTTATTAGGTATATCAGATCATTATGGCATGGTTTTTGGTTTTTTGTATAGTCAGTTGTTCCATCGCTTATTAATAAATGAGGTATCAGTTGGCCCAAAACCGGGGCATAAGATGAGAAAATGCCAGGAAACTTCAATAAAAAAAAATTTTTTTTGGACTATTTTGGCAAAGATGAAAAAGTATAAATAATTAGTTAATGAATTGTAGATCTTAAAAAAAAGTGTCAGCTGTATCATGTACGTAACAAAATATGTTAGCTGATCATGTAAACATGTTAAAAAATCAGAAAAACTTGTAGCATTTTGGCAAAGCTGAAAATTGTATATATTAAAGATTATAATTCAATAATCATAATAATTTATGTCAGCTGGAATTTTAACGAGGCACAACCCGTTAGCTTGACTTTCAAAGTTTGGTTATGAAGTATAATATCAGATCATTTTTGCATGACTTTTGTTTTTTTGTATAGTCAGTTGTTCCAACGCTTATTAATAAATGAGGTGTCAGTTGGCCCAAAACCGGGGCATAAGATGAGAAAATGCCAGGAAACTTGATAGTAAAAAAAATTTTTTTGGACTATTTTGGCAAAGATGAAAAAGTATAAATAATTAGTTAATGAATTGTAGATCTTAAAAAAAAGTGTCAGCTGTATCGTGTACGTGACAAAATATGTTAGCTGATCTGATATTATACTTCATAACCAAACTTTGAAAGTCAAGCTAACAGGTTGTGCCTCGTTAAAATTCCAGCTGACATAAATTATTTTGATTATTGAATTGTAATCTTTAATAGATACAATTTTCAACTTTGCCAAAATGCTACAAGTTTTTCTGATTTTTTACATGTTCACATGATCAGCTAACATATTTTGTCACGTACATGATACAGCTGACACTTTTTTTTAAGATCTACGATTCATAAACTAAATTATTTATACTTTTTCATCATTGCCAAAATAGTCCAAGAATATTTTTTTTTCATGTACGTTAATATTTTCTCTAGCCCAAAAGCCCCGGAGTCGCGCCAGCTGACAATTTTTTTTGTTCTCATACATGTACTAACTATCAAAATAAGTTCATAGAGTCCATGCCAAAATCACCGTAAAAATTTGACACTACCTCCCGGACTATAAGTACACACACACATAATCTTTTTTATTTGTTTTTATTTTATCGTAACATAAGGAGAAAATCCAACTCACTCTGTGTGATAAGCTGTGCGATGAGCATCTCCCTGTTCTGCAGCTCCTTTCGCAGTGCGTCGCTACCATCGCCCTCCGCGCGCACGCCCTGCGACAACAACTCCACCTGCCATACCAAACAATATTAATTTCGTTTTAAGTTAGCGACAAAACTTACTCGTCGATAGTATATGAAGACCTTTTAGGTTTCACACATTTGCCAATACTAAATATTGGAGTTTCAGGAACTAAATCTAGCACTGCAATATTGAGTCAGCCGAGTAATTATTAAATCTTAGCTTCAATCGAGAAGGTAGTCTTCATTAATTAATAATGATGAAGTATTGTCGACATCAAAATCCAGCATTATAATTCAAGTTACATATATTAGCATTAAGCAGAAACTAGTTAAACAATTTAGTGTTAATAACTTTGTAAATTACTACGTACAATATAATTTTTACATCCACACTCAATTCTCTCTTGTTCAATCTGTCAACATTCAAAATTCTTCCTTATTTTCCCGCCTTTTGTCGTTTGTCCCTCAAGTCTATGGTCAAACTAAATTCCACATTTGTTTATAAAACAATTATTTAGTTTTTAACGTGTTCTATGGCTTATTAAAACATTGCAAGTTTCTTAATTAAATATTAACAATTTCTGAAGTCGGTAACAGAAGACCTTCTCGGTAATATTTTAATGTTAAATAATAATTTGATAAATAACCTGTTGTTTCAACGCGCGGTTAAGTTCGTGCAGGCGCCTGCAGTCGGCCTGCAGGCGCACGCGCGCGGCTCGCTCGAGGCGCTCGCGTCGCTCACAGGATCCCACCAAGTCTTCGTGTGCAGTACGGACCTTCTCCACTTCTTCCTCTAACTGATATAATATTTTTTTTTGTGAAATTTCTTGTCGCGGTATTTTACTTAGTATACATGCACCCATAAACTGTATTTAATATAGGAAAATAGTTTTCTACATACCTAATTTGGTTTAAATACAATAAAAAAACAATAATAATTATGGTAGGTACGTAGTCTTCCAACAAGTTGAGAAACTATGTATTCACATATCACAGTTGTCTTGTATAGAATAATCATATTATATTCATTTAAAACAAAACTTGAAGTATATAAGTATAAAAGAAAAAAATATTTTTAGGTTTCAAACAACAAATAAGAAAAAATAATCAACAGCAAGGTTACGAGTTAGTGAATCACCCAAAAAATAACAAGATTCAGTGCAACGTACTTTACAATGATTTTCATTCAAATCGCGTGAATGACGCTGCTACCACCAAAAATAAATATTACTCACGAACCAAATTAAACGTACGAGGAACTGTGCGATCGTATAAATGATAGCTTCTTAGTTCTTACATTAGGTCACCTACTTTTTGAACACGCAAAAACATTCAAATAAATCGATTTATAAAATTAATCAAGTTTTTGTGAACTAGTTAAAATGCCTATGAGGCTTTAACCACGACAAAGTTGATATTTTTGGATATAGTCAAGCTCGGCTGATTAAATATGGGATTCTTAATAAGAATATCTGTACCGTACAGGGTCACGCAACTATTGCAGATAAATGATAATCAAAATATTTAGGAAGGAGTACTTGAAACCATCAGATGGTCGGTTATTTGCAGAAAAGTGGGCAATTCAATTATTTGCCGGTTTTTACAAGTCGAAAAAACAAAAGTATATATTTTATGGACGATTTATTTTTCTTCGGCTTGTGTGGAGATGGAGAGCGGTAGATAATTGAATAGCACTCTTTTTGACGCGCTCAAGTATTTTTAGCTTATGAACACATTTTTTATAATCGCATATTCTTGAAAAATAGTATTTATATAATCTTAATATATATATTTCTTGTGTGCGTGTGTATGTGACTGAACTCCTCCTAAACGACTGGACCGATTTTGATGAAATTTTTTGTGTGTGTTCGTGGAGATTCGAGAATGGTTTAGATTCACAATTCGGTCCACTAGATAATGTATTTTTTATATTATTTAGTTATTTATACATTTGCACAATAAATGACATATTCAATTATAAATAAGTCGTTGCTAGGCAACGCTGTTTTGCGCATGCATACTAAAACATTTCACCGGGAGCAAAAGTTTATAAAAATTTTCTATATGTACAGGACAACGTCTGTAGGGTCCGCTAGTAAATTATATATTTGTTACATTTTATGGTAAATTTGAACTTGATGGTGAGATGAAGAGCAGACTAGTGTATTCTTTCAGTTATGTTTGTGTTTTAAAATGTCAAGGGTAATTTCTGTCTAATCAGTAAATAACACATTTTATGAGAATAAAATCGTGAGAACTGTGTTATATTAAGAAAATAATTATGTATTTTTAAACCCAATGCTTTAATTTCTCTTTTATGTACACTTTACAATTATACACACTTTACAATAATCTTTTATGTATACTAGTAGTAGTTAACTTGTGTGATTGTACTGTTTATAGTCTGAATTAATAAGAAAATTTGTTCAGCACTGTTACCTACTTAGTATATGGCAATGATGTCGAAATTATTTAATGTGTGTTATTATTATTTTTGATACAAAATATATAGAAACTTAAAAACTTAGACATCACAGACTAATACGCATAAAACTAATAAATAAAAAAAAGGTCTTTATTTGCTATATTATTGATGCGTATTTCTTATATTTTATGCGTATTATTAGTAATTTCTTTCTACTTTTAAATTTTTATATATTTAATGCATGTTTAACTGAACCAACCGTACAGAATCATAAACACATATGAAGGTGTTTATTTTGATAACCTAAATAGTAAATGTTAAATTGCGTAATATGGACGGTATGACGCAATGTTATATTTATTTTAAGTGCTTATGTGCACTTATATATAACATAACCCAAAATCAATACTAATAGTATAACTTGCCTAATATTTTAAAAAACTTGTGAATGGCAATGAAAGTGAAAGACCCCTTATATGTACAACTTACCTTGATCGAGCAATTTAAAATAATATGACACGAGTATTGAAAGTGAACTTTCAATTTTCTAAAGAATGCGCTCTACATCCTGCTCTGTTACTTAAAATATATTTCTGATACGTAATTATTAAATATCACTTTTTTAAGAGTAAATAAATAGCAATGGGTTCAAAATTAGGAATGCTTAAAGTTATTAACTAGTGAGAGAGAGCGCGAAGAGTGAGAGTGTAAGAGAGTGTGGTGTGAGAGTGTAAGAGAGACAGTGTGAGAATGGGAGAAGAGTAAGAGTTTAAGAGAGTGATAGTGTGAGAGTGGGAGAATAGTGAGTGTAAAAGAGTGAGTGTTAAAGAGTGAGAGAGTAAGAGACAGTGGGAGAGTGTAAGAGAGACAGTGGGATAGTGTAAGAGAGACAGTGGGATAGTGTAAGAGAGACAGTGGGATAGTGTAAGAGTGGGAGAGCGTAACTGACAATGAAAAGAGTGTAAGGGAGTGACATCGGAGAGAGTGTAAGAGTGTCAGAGTGAGCAGAACAGCTCACCTTATTAGTGTTGGCGACTCGCTCGCAGGCGTCGGCCAGCTGCCGCTTGAGCTGGTGGTTCTCCGCGGCGAGCGCGTCCAGCACGGCGGCGAAGGCGTCGTCCGGCTCCTCCAGCTCGCCCTCGCCGCCGCTGCACCAGCCGCTCGACTCCGAGCCGCCCGGCGCCGCGCGCACGCCCACGCTGCCGGGACATTACGAGTTACTGCACGGTCCGAATACGCTATCTTCAAAGTAAATCGACGACTCTGATGCTTGTCTCATTAAATAAAGTTAACTCGTTTGGATCAGTTGGTAGTGACACTGCTTTCTGCGCCTGCGGTCGCGGGTTCGAGTCCCGCTGGGGGCATTCATTTGTTAAGCACGAATGTTTGGTCTCCAGTCATGGGTGTTTATATTTATAATATTTATGTATGTATTTAAAAAAAAAGTTATACATTTATATCTAGTATGTCTAACTATCTAGTATCTGTAACACAAGCATCGTAGCTTACCACGGAACTGGATGGCGCTGTTGTAAGAATGTCCTAACATATTTATTTATTTATTATTTACAAAAAAAAATTAATGTAACAACATTTGGTGCATTATAAGTTTAACTTTTGCTATTATTTTTGCTCTATTATATTTCACACACACACTGTTAAAGAAATACCCGGAGCAATACGCATGATACAACTCACGCCTCTGAGTGTGTCTCTTAGCGGCATGCCCGGCTGAATTGCCGGACGCAAATGTTAATGTAGACAGCTTAAAGTAAATATTGAACACTTTTCTTACCTTGTCAGATCAGGCTGAGATCTAGACAGATTAAGTTTTTCTTTGCTCAATTTTGCTTTGGAGCCCTTGCCTTTCCTCTCATCTCTAGGCTTTGATGGAGCCCTGTTGTTGTGTGGAGAGTGTGGGGAGGCGGGGGGCGTAGGACCTCGCGGCGTCGGAGACTGAGCTACTTCCTTTGCTAGGTGCTTCAGTACTGATGATTGATTGAGGAAGTCATCTGGTATTTCAGTTATTTCCTAATAGAAAAATAGGAAATAGAATGTCATACAATAATATAGTAGTTATATGTGATAATGACAATAACCATGACAATAATTTTCTCTCTCTACTGTTTATACAAACCTTATAATTAATAAAAATTAGAATTCTATTTTACTAGTTTCAGTTTTACTGTCTGAACTATATGAAAAATTATAAAATGTAAGTCTAGCTTTTAGATTTTTAAATCATATCTCAAAACTTTTATAAGCCATTTTATGGCTTGAGTATAAAATTTCAATAAAATTATTTAATTTAAAGATATTGTAATCTGTCATGATTAAATATAAATATGTACAAGCAATTGTTTTTATTAATATTTTATGGACAAACCTGAACACCATGATCTGGAGGACTAGTATAAATCCTCTGTCCTCCAATATCAATATAATTAGCACTAGCTGTGATTGTTTGTTCTTTGTGAATTTTTGGCAGTGGAATACCACTGGGTTTTTTCCCAACTTCACTCTTCTTTAATGTGTGATATGGAGATGACTGAGTATTTGGATGCTTTACTTCACTATTTGTTCGTTCGTGTTCTCTAATAATAAAGAAAGAAAACCTGTTTATAACTTTATTATAAAAAAGATGTAAGAAAAAATGGTGGTGTAACAATGCTTACCGAATAGGTGTCGGACGGGATGACCAGGAATCATCCTGGTTATGAATAATAAGTGTATTATATGATGAAGAAGATACATCTAAGGAACTTCGATTACTGTTACCACCACCCACGGAATCTTTGAGAGAATTTCGATTACTGTTTGAAACATTGTCCTGTTGTGAAAGAAATACTTATATTAACAATTATATCAAATTAGACAAGTATTAAGTTGGCTTCTATTACAAGAGTGTCAAAGCAGTGAATATTAAATTTCTATGTAATTATTATACAAGGTTTCAGAATTTTACATTGTACCATAGAAATTTTTATACTAACTTAATTATATATAATGTCACCTTTAAAGAATTCCTATTGTTGTTATTAGACTGGCTTTGATTCTCTTGGCCTTGTGGTTCCACTCTTGCAGTATGTCGAACCACATATCTTTCCTCTCTAGATAAATTTTCATTTGATGTTGATACATCTGTCTCACTGCCGGATAAACTTTGAGGGAATCCACTTGGAACTAACAACAAAAAATTGTAAATCTTTTATAATATTAGCGCTAATAAGACTCTCCCCCACTAATTCCTATATAAGTCTTTTTTTAAATGTAACCCTAGTTCTTTTTCCAAAAATAAAAGAGCCTAAATTACTCTTTTTAAAATTAGGTAATGCCATAGAAAGACCTGTCAAAATAAGTCAAGCCATTTTGAAGAATAGCCAGAAAAACATAGAGAATGAATTCTTTAAAGTAGGTATTATTATATAGAATATAGGTACTTAATATGTATTTAGTAAAAACTTACAAGTGTTTTATTTCAATTTCATTAATCAGTAAAATATAAAATCAAATAAAAATTTATTTAACTTTGAAAAACCTACTTCTAAAGTTAAATGTCACAATTTTGTGCTTTTATTTTTTTATTTATTTTATTCTGAACTAGTTTTCGAACTCTTGACTACGTTCCACCTGAGGGTAAGTGGTAACACAATCGGAGATGGTAAGTTGCACAAATTCAGTAGTAGATGTATTTTATCTATTGCTATCATGCAAACATATATAGCTAACTTATATGTAATTTATTACAGAAAAACCTCAACAAACTCTATGAAGCTATAGTATATATTTACTATATAGTATATATATTTACTAGTTCTTTTGAGATGTACAATTAAGCATTTTATTTTACACTAACAGTCTTTGACATTTATGTAAAATACCATTCTTTCTATAGTTTTAATTAAATAAGTTTAAAATTAATTTATGTATAATTAATTGTACCATGAAAAAATTATATAAATTCCCTCATATGATACATAACAACAGCAATGATTCATAGCTAAAGCTTTACACCAAAGATTATATCTTTCACATTAAAAATAAAGAAACTTTTATTTATTTAATTACTTACCAGTTTGCTTCTGTGTTCTTTGAATGTTATTAGCAAATGACAAAAACCTTCCTGTTGGTCGCATGGACCCCATTTTTGGAATATGACCTTTAACTTTTAAGTATAAAGCATTACACTCTGTTTTGTAATTATGTCATTCGTAGAAAATGTTATGTTTAACTCATCTGTAAATAATTTATCATCGACATGTTTATTAATATCACTCACGGATAGAAATAGATTGCAATAAGAAAGAAAAAACGAGGAATACTCAATACTATGTCGCTATTAATGCAGCTATGTAACATGACTTAAAACTTTAAACTAACATAGCTGTCTCACTTAAGCAAACTAATCAAGTTATTGTTAAAATATTTATTTGAGGAACTCACAACATTAAGATAAACAAAAAATATCAAAGAAAGATATACATCGAATTTCTTTTTATTTCATAATAAAATATGTACCAAACCAAATGATGGATATATGTTCAGCCAGCTGTCAAGAATTATGTTTTTATAGATTTATACCATCTATGCAGTGTTGCCAGTGGCAGATAGTGAAAAGTAACACAAGACAGCTCAAAAAGAAACATCTTCACAAAAAAAGTAACATTATTTTATTTTGCCGTGTTGCCGATGTCAGATTACCGTGTGTTATAGTAAAAGTTAAAAAATTGCCGTGTCTCATACAAATGTAACGAAAATGTAGACCTTTGTACCTAATTGTAAATTGTTCCTATAGTTTTAGTGGCAAAAAACCAGGGTTCCTTAGATAATTTATTAAAATATATTAGATTAACCAAATTTTATTTGAACAACTTTGGTAAAAATTATAACCATAACATAACTGTCTGGTACCACTAATACTTATTTCTTCTACTTTTTCTTTCTTTAAATCGTATTTTGATCTAAAATTTGTTTGGTTGATTTAAAATTAGTTTGACTTCCTATACTAGTTATATAAAATTATTTATCGACTAAACTTAAATAGTAAAGTTAATCAGTTGAACGGTGTTATAGATTATATTAAATTTTGTTATAGACTAGCTGTTACCCGCGGCTTAATGCGCGTGTGTTGTGCGTGTGCGCTGATTGCCGTGTTTCAGGATACAGTAACGATTGTTCTGCCGTATACCATGCTCTTCTGGTAATGGCCCCCAAATACCGTGTAACACGGCAATTGCCGTGTAAATGGCAACCATGAAACGAACTGAGACTGACTATGAAATGTCATAGTATGACATTACGTGACATGTGCGCCAATACAACAAACGAAATACCGTTCCGAAACGAGATGCGTTCCGTTTCATGACTAATTTTGGTTGATGAAAAAAAATATTTTTGCTACTTCCTTAAAGTAACGTAAAAGTAACATTTTGAGTCGTGTAACATGTAGGTAACATGAGGTAGTGAAAAGTAACGTAAAATGTTACAAAAGTAACATTCTGGCAACGCTGCATCTATGATTTATACTCACAGATTAAGTATTAGTTACTACTTAGTACTTAAGGGCCCCATAGACGGGGCAATTATCGCAACGATCTGTCGTACAATGTTAAAGTCGAACGACAGATTGTACGTGTGTGGCAATATCGCATCCAATTTTGCAGTCGTTCGATCGATCGCAGATTGCAACAAGCAACCCCGAAAATATCGTTTGCGATCTCAACATCGTTCGATATATCGCACGTGTATGGCGTGATCGGGTGCGATCATTGTCAGTCTGCCTTCCGTTTATTAGTATTGCCTCATATTGGTATCTTTTTTTATTATTCTGACAGATATTTTTTGCAAGAGCTATAAATATGTTTCCTCTGACATCCTACGGTAGTTATGCCAATCTTTAGGATGAAAACCTAATTCCTCCAGAAGGTGGATGTGGGAATATTGATGCCTTTTCAGGAGCCATCTTTTAGTCCATTCTCTCCTAGTCGTCCTTTTCGTTATTGTTGTAAATTTTTTTTAAACGCTTAAACAACATAGTTGCGACTCCATCGTGCACACACTGAGAATCGTTCGATCGAATCGGCTACACAATTTTAGCACCCCATCGAAGGATTTTTGAAATCAAAATGACCTTAATCGATAGGTCTACGTTAGGTCCGTATAGGTCCACTATCATTTTTAATAGGTCCCCTGTAGTTTTTTAATAAATATTTTTTTAAATTTAACTACTATTTTTAAAAAATCTTAGCACCTCATTTAAACGAAAACTGATTAATCTTTATATTTCTACATTCTTTATCGTTAGGTCAGTATTGGTCTCTATAGTTTTTGCTTTTATATTATCCATTTATTTTTTTATTAACAATTGTCCGTATTTATGCAAAATGGAACCACACGACAAATTTAGGTTTTTAGTTTTTTTGAAGAATACTTATTTAAAAGTGGTCTAAATTCTTATACAAAAAAGAACCACGTGATTTTTCCCTTGGAAACAAGGTATACTAAAAGCAGAATGGAACCAACAGCACCAACAAACATTACATATAAAGCAAAACCGAACCACAGCCCAACGGGACTCGATTGTTCAAAAAAATAAACGATATTACTACTATGTAATTTTATACAAAACAGATCCACGCATACTTAGTACCATTATACATTACACTTTTTTTTATTATTAACAATTATTTTTAATACACCAAATGGAACCAAGTTTCTGTGGTATCGTTCTGCGTAATTATTTTACGTACGTTTATTCATAATTTAATTGCTTATCTTTTTTGCTAAATGGAACCACAAGCATTCGATTCTATCATGTGTAAATAAATATTGTAAAACAGTAGAACCACTAGTATGTAGGGACTCACCAAACTCAATTTATTTTAAAACAGATTTCCTTGGTAGTTCTGTGGAAGTAAATATAGGGAGAGCTCCTGTTCGCGGCAGACCAGCTGTCATCTTGACGGAACATTTAGTTCCTCTATGGCCATCAGGAAAGCCAGTATCACCAGCGAAACTAGCCGGTATTCAGTCCATACTACATCTCATTCCACAAGATGCACAAAGTTTTTATAATAGTCTCATTTGTGATGATGCAATAGAAGACGACAAAGATGCTCTAGACACGGTGGATTTCGAAATCCAATTTGATGACAACGTCGACTAAACGCTCTCTTTATGTATTGTTTTAAATTTTTTGGGAATTAAAGCTTTATTACGATAATATAAATACATAGTTTCATTTATATTAGCAAATCCCTTGGTTGTGGTTCTTTTTTGTATATGAGAAATCCTATAAATTACTAAATGTAAAAAGGAACCACATGCACATTTTCTTAATTATCTAGAAAGTTTAATAGTATTCAGAGCAAATTTAAATACACATACATAAATAAGTTATTTATCAATAAATTTAAATTAAATAAATAGTAATTTTACTTCATCTAAAAGAGCTGCACATGTTTTTGTAAATCCTTTAATATCTCAGAAGTGCGCGTTTGCTGGATGGTTCCTTTTTGCATAAATACGGACAATTATTATAAATAATTGCCATTGACAATGTCATAAGTCATTTGACATCTCATTTATGTTACCTTTTCAGCATTAGCTTCTTGTATTTTGGCTGTACATTTTTATGTCATATAATATGTATTGTATAGTCTGTAGTGACCACAGTACATAGCTGTCACACATTTACCATACCATAGAACCATATACATACCTTGTAGTGACATATTACCTGTCACACATATACCATACCTCAAGAACCAATTACCTACCATATACATACCTTGTAGTGACACAATACCTGTCACAAATTTACCATACCTCAAGAACCAGTAACCATATACCTTATTACCAATCAACACTGAACCTGTTACCTTACCAGTTTAACATGCCGCATGAAACAGTGAAGCAATCGTCTTGAAAAAGACGCTTTAGACATTCTGCATGAAACAGTAAGCTGTCGTCTTGAAAAAGACGCTTTAGACATTCTGCATGAAACAGTAAGCTGTCGTCTTGAAAAAGACGCTTTAGACGTTCCGCATGAAACAGTAAGCTGTCGTCTTGAAAAAGACGTTTTAGACATTCCGCATGCAACAAGAAAGCGATCGCCTTGAAAAAGGCGTTGGTTAGTACAGAAGCAGTGAAGAGGCGCGGGCGCAACATGGCGTCGTCACAACGCCGCGCACGCCCGCCATTTCGCTCTCGAAACAGCAGAGCAAGCAAAGCACCAGCTCCCTCCGCGTTTTTCAAACACAATCACACACGCACTTAATACTTTATAATTCTAATTTAATTTAGCAAAAGGACACGCGACACTGACAATACACTACGGGTCTACGGCGGATGACTTCACTCGACGGCGACGCACTGAAAAAAGGCGCGCGCGCGCGCACGCCACTCCTACTTATACCTACGCAGCGAATGACGCCACGCCGCCCACGCGGGAAATGGCATCCCGCGCTTTGCGCGCGGTTTTTCACGACGGCGCGTCGCTATTGGTCGAGCGGTTGCTAACGCTGTCTAGGGTATAGATTATGCCAACATATTTGTATATATATATTTAGGGTGTTAAGTCAATAAAAGAATTCAGTCAGCTGGAGTTTGCATTTTTATTTAAATCTCTGACTCCCCACTAAAAGTCTATATTATGTAGTTATTTAATATTATTATAATTTTTGATTTGTTTTTAAGTTATTGTTTTGATTTTTGTGTTTTCTTTATTTATATGCATTATCATTATTTTTTTATGCCTTCATACTTTCTATTTTTGGATTTCTTTTGTGCAACACTGAACATTCATAATTTTTGTGTTATAAAAATTTTGTATTATCTTTCCTTGTAACTGGCAGGTGTTTAGGTATTATTATTATAACTTTAATTTATTATATTTTATTTATTTTATAATATTGTTTATTTAATTTATTTAAATGGCAAGTAACAGTAGTAATAGCAATGACTCCTCTCTGTCCTTTTCATCCTTATCTTTTGGATCGAGCAGTAACTACAGTTTTTCCAGTATTCCTTCATTGGGCGATACATTAAATTCTACCTTCTTAGACGTTCTAAAAAATTTCAACGTTCTCCATATAAATGCACAGAGTATTCCTGCACATTAACCTGATTATTTAGCTTTTTTTGATATTAAAAATAATCATGCATAATCATAATATTTGGTCTCTGATATGATTTTTTTCCTTAAATACATATATTATTTTTACATTGTAAATAACGATTACAGTATAGGGATGGCGATCCTTATCAAAAAAGACCGATTTTTGTATCGATCCGAATCGAAACCTAATGAATAGATTCTTAAAAAAATCGTGGACTAAAAGATCGATCTCTCAAAAATTGATCTCGATTTTTTTAATACTTAAAATCTACATATTAATTTATTTTAAGTTTAATAAGACAGGCTAGGCTTTGAATTTTAGTTTATTTTCTGCGAACTTCAAATACGAACGCTTCTTTTTTATTTCTTTTATGTATTAAAAAGAAGTAAAGGAAATTAAGCGTACAACCATCTCCCTAAAAAAACCTTCATAATATCAAAATTATTCTTTAACGTCACTATTTAATGTTCCATTGATCTATGATTCTAATCCTCTGATTGGCTAATATTTATTATTTTGTTTTCATTATTACGAGTATTCATAAGATTTATTATAAAAAAGTAACTAGTTCTTAATAAAATGAAAACAGAAATGATACAATACATGAAAATTGAATGAACAAATAAATATAAATATGTTGTGACATTATTACAACAGCGCCAGTTGTTCCAGTTCCGTAGTAAGCTATGTTACGTGTTTGTGTTACGGATACCAGATAGTTGATATACTACACATATAAATTTTAATTACATACATATTATAAATATTAACAGCCATGACTGCTCAACAAACGAATGCCCCCAGCGGGACTAGAACCCGCGACCGCTGGCGCAGAAAATAGGGTCACTACCAACTGAGCTAAACGTGTCGTCGCAATAATACAACACTACGTTTTTAAATGATTCCATAAACAACTATAGGCTATACAATACATACTATATGACATAAAAATCATAGATGACTAATAAAAATAAAAATGTACAGCCAAAATACAAGAAGCTAATGCTCAAAAGGTAACATAAATGAGATGTCAAATGACTTATGACATTGTCAATGTCAATTATTTATAATTGTTAATAAAAAAAATAAATGGATAATATAAAAGCAAAAACTATAGAGACCAATACTGACCTAACGATAAAGAATGTAGAAATATAAATTTTAATCAGTTTTCGTTTAAATGAGGTGCTAAGATTTTTTAAAAATAATAGTTAAATTTAAAAAAATATTTATTAAAAAACTACAGGGGACCTATTAAAAATGATAGTGGACCTAAACGGACCTAACGTAGACCTATCGATTAAGGTCATTTTGATTTCAAAAATCCTTCGATGGGGTGCTAAAATTGTGTAGCTGATCGAATCGTTTGTGTGTGAGCGGACGAAAATCGAAAGATGGATCGTACGATTTGCTTGACGATCAATCGAATCGACTGATTGCCCCGTCTATGGGGCCCTTTACTACCATAGATGACTAATAAACTTACTAAGTAATTTATACTTTTTAATTTCAGCCACAGTCCACAGATTAGAATTCAGAATTTGTTTAACTTTTAAAGAGTAATGAGCAGGATAAATATATTAATTGAATTGAAAACAATAAAGTAAAAAATATTAAGTAAATTAGGGCTATTTTAGGGGCATAAAAAATATTTCGTACATCACTAAAATGAGATTATTTATTTACAATTATTGACAATGTCGATGTTTCATTAGTTATAATAAGTTAAAATAAATATAATTTGTTATAAATACTATTTAATGCATATACTCTTTATAATTTTTAAATAATATTTTCATGTTCCATTCTCATATTATGTCACATGACGACACGGTGTAGTGACCCTACTTGCTGCGCCAGCGGTCACGGGTTCGAGTCCCGCTGGGGACATACATTTGTTGAGCACGAATGTTGTACTCCAATCATGGGTGTTTATATTAATATTATGTATTTATTTAAAGTTATATATGTAGTATATGAACTATCTGGTATCCGTAACACGAGCTTCGTAGCTTACCACGGAATTAGATAGCGCTGTGTGTAATAATGTCCCAACATATATTTATTTATTTATTACAATATATCATTTAAGCTAATAATAATATATCATGATTTTGTATATTGAAGTTATTTTATAATTAAATCTATGTTATATTTCATTTACCATAATAAAACGGAAAACTTATTAAAATACTTGAATTTATTTAAAATATTCAATGAGGTTTTTTTTGGGGCTTTTTAAAATAGCATTTAGGGCTATTTAGGGGTACTTTATTTTAGGAGTTGATAAACAAGTCTATGGTTGTCAGCATGTTTGCCATTTACACAGCAATTGCCGTGTTAGACGGTATTCGGACCTTGGAGGCCATTTAAGGGGCCATTCATTTATTACGTAAGACAATTTAGGGGGAAGGGTGGTTGACCATGTCTTATGTTTTCTTATAAGGGGGTGGGAGGGAGTCTAAATAGT
This sequence comes from Boloria selene, assembly GCA_905231865.2. NCBI lineage: Eukaryota > Metazoa > Arthropoda > Insecta > Lepidoptera > Nymphalidae > Boloria > Boloria selene. Next base: position 3,609,015 of record HG993140.1, on the reverse strand, counting down.
TCTTACGTAAGATCAAAAAAATGCGCAAAGTTAAAATTATAACCAACCGAGCGAAAGATACTGTAGGTACTTTTAAAATTACAAATATTAACATTTCAAAAAATTATTACTTTGAAGAATAAACATTAAAATAAACCAAACGTGTATTCATTTTTTCTTTTAGACTCTTACGTAATAAATATTATACAGGGGGGGGGGGGTCTAGGTGGTCGGCCTATTCTTATTTTTTTCTTATAATAGGGGGGAGGGGGTCAAAAACTAGCGAAAATAGTCTTACGTAATAAATGAATGACCCCTTAGCAAAAAGAACAAGGTATAAGACAACAAACAGAACACTCGCTTATTAAGCCAGGGCTAGTCCATAACGAAATTAAATATAATATATAAGACATATTCATTTCAATTACTTGACTTTACTCTTTATGTTTAGTTGATTAATGATTTCATATCATTAGTATAGGAAGTCAAACTAATTTTAAACCAACCAAACAAATGCTATATTATATGAAAATCAATAAAGAAAAAGTAGAAGAAATAAGTGTTAGTGGTATCAGACAATATTATGGTGATAATTTTAACCCACAGACATATATGTCTGTGTTTTAACCAAAGTTATTTAAATAAAATTTGTTAATCTGCTATATAGTTTTAAGAATTATGTAAGGAATCATGATTTTTAGCCACTAAAACTATAGGAACAATAAACAATTAGGTACTATTTGTACTTATAAGACACGGCAATTTTTTAAATTTTCCCTTAAAACACGGCAATCTGACATCGGAAACACGGCAACTGTTGTTTTTTTAATGGCAGCCCCGGCTGCCGGCTGGTTCATGGTTGTCAGTTGTCACTTGTCAACAAATTTAGACTAGGCTGTATGGACTATATAGTCCTTTGCCTTTCCCTATTGGGGATAAATTTAAAAAACAAACAAGAATTGTCCAGTGTTGCCAGAAGGTTACATTTTTTACATTTTACGTAACTTTTGATCAGTTCATGTAACATGTATGTAAAAAACAATTTTAGTTATATTTAAGTAACTTTTCAAGAATTACAAAACAGGTAAAAATAAAATAAAATCTTAAAAAAAACGAACAAACATTGCAATATTTACGGTAGCATTCGAAAATTTATAAAACCCGCTTAACTGTTTTCAACAATCAATCAAATTTAAATAAAAACTAAATTTAATAAAAATAAAAACTAAACTAAAAACAAATTTATTTACTTTCTTTCATATTCTTATCTAACTCTATTTAATAAAAAACAAAAACTACCTCGAAAAATTAAAAAAAAACATATAAATATATTGATAAATATTATAATTTTTTTTTAATTATTGTGTACAAGAAAATTTAAAATAATAATAATTTATAATCTGTAAGCTGAAAATAATGCTGAATGAAGCTGCATGGTGACATCATGCACGTAAGTTTTAGTTTGAAAATGTAACTTTTCAGGCATGCTAACGTAACTTTCGACCAAATCACTCTGGCAACACTGGAATTGTCACTTCCTCACTTGTCAGATTACAGATGATTATTGATTGATTACTGCTGCCTTTTATTAATGCCCAATTAACATTTTTATTCTTCGTAAAATTGCCTACCATTTAAATTTTATATTCAGCCTGAATTATTTGTCAAGATTTTGATAGTTAAATTTGTGCAAAAACAACTTGTAATATTTAGAACTAGGTATTATACATTACATCGTTGTTTTTAAAATGTTCGTTTTAAAAAGATCTGCACAAATTTCTGCACATTTGATACGGATCCGTGGAAAACAAATAATTAATTCTTCAATAAAAAACCTTATTGCATTTTGTATGTTTAAATGTAATATTTGAATATTGAGATATTGAAATCATTTTAATTATTTTAATATAAAATTGTTTTTACCGTCTGTCTAGCTTCAGGAGGACATCAAACAAGTAAATCATATATTCTCCAACGTTTTTACTCTGAACAAGCAAGTGTTGAAGAATTGATAGTTGATTATGAGTATGTCAATAAAGCAACCAACAATAAAAAATCTGTACTAATTGATGTTCGGGAACCAGAAGAAATAAAAGAACATGGTAAAATACCAAATAGCATCAACATTCCACGTAAGCAATAACATCTTCAACTTTCATGCTTAACCATAATTAAGAAGATATCCTTAAATTCCTAGCATACACCAAATTTTGAAAAACTTAAGTTATTTACATATTTTTCAGTGGGTAATATCTCTACTGTTCTTGGCACAATGACTGAAAAAGAATTCCAAACACTATATAAATTACCAAAACCATCAGAAGAAACAGAAATAATATTTTATTGTATGATTGGAAGGAGATCAGGAATGGCACAGCAAAATGCTATTAATTTAGGTTTTAAAAAGTAAGAATAAAAATTATATTAATTAATTTTACCTTACATAAATCATAATTTATTACCTTATATAAATAAAGAATTAATTGCTAATTAAACCTTTCAGTGTCAAAAATTATCTTGGCAGTTGGACAGACTGGGCAAGCAAAACACAATAATTGTTATGGACCAAGAATTTAATTTCCTAGTAATTTTTTTCATTGTTCTTTACAATATTTCTATTAGAATACTCTAATATAGCTTTGTGTAAAAAATAGAATAAAACAGTGTTATATTATTAACTATTTATATCTGCGCGACCAATCATTCCAGCTACCTAGGTAGGTCTTGGATCTGTAACAGTATAAAAAATATTACAATTCAATAAAAAAACTAAAAATATATTTTCATATGCAAATCAGATCTTAAAATATTAAATTGAATTACAAAAACTATTCATTTACTAATTTAAATGTCTGCTCAATTCTTAAATTAGTCAATTGAAAAATTTTGCTATGATTTTTGATCTAGTTATTCAATAGGATTATTAATTATTTCAATAGGATTCAATTCCTTAAATTCTAAAGTAAATATTTTTTTATATTTACAACGCTATCATCATAAATGTATAGCTATCTATCTCTATGTTAGCCTGATATAAGTTAAATTTATGCCAGAAATAACTGTATTTATACACAATTACTTGCTATATCCAAGTTTTAATGCTTTGTCAAGAGCTTCAGTAGAACGTTTGCCAGATTGACAATAGAAAATCAGCTCATCTGAAGAAGATGGTTTAGGTCTTTGGAATTGCTTCTTAAATTCTTCTTCAGACATAGTTTTTAATGCATCTTGGACGTTATGCACTGTAATAAAAGTATAACATAGATTGAAACAATTGAAATATTTTAAAAGAACTGGGTATTTATAAGCATACATGGTATGTTAATGCTGGAAGGTATTTTTCCAGTTGATGAAACTTCTTCTGGATTTCGAACATCAATTATTACTTTCTCGGGTTGATTAATATTTTTAAGCATCTCCTCATAGCTGAGAACTCTTTTGGGGTCAACCATCTTTGATAAGGACCCTAGAAAAAAAATATATAATGAGTATTTTTGTATCCTACTTCTAGCAGTTGCCTGTAAGAGATCACTTTTAGTGATAAGACTGCCTTTGCACATTTCTTTAAATGTATTTGTTTTCGTTTGTATAATTTTTAGTTGTGTGCCATACTGTTTTTAAAAAAAATGATTTTAATGGGTACAATATTAAAATATGCAATTTATAAGTGCAAATTAAAAGTGTCACAAAGAAATGAAAATATAAAAACAAACTTGCAAAGTATCCAAAACTTAACAAGTTATGAGATGCAGATGGTGCCAAAACAGAGGAAATTCGAATAATAGACATAGATTTATGCTTAGTTTAATCTGTCTTTAACTTCACTAAAATGTACATTCAAGATTCAGTACAGTAAAATAAATTTAAAAGGCAAATATTTAAAGTTTTTTACAAAATATGATACTATGTAGTACCTATAATACCTATGTTATAAAATAAATATTGTTAATGTACAAAGTATCAAGTATCAATAATCAAAATATGTCAAAACTCGAATGTCAATCATCAATAAGATCCGTGGCACTGACATACATATACAGCCCCTCTAGATCTCCCCGTGAGTATTAATGTTCTGTGCTCTAGACAAATGGCAAACGCTCCGTGTCGATCATAGAGTATATTGATACATATGTGTCGATTCTATTTCGATAAACGCTAACGCCTTGCCGACTGCCGTACGCTAACAGCAGAATTCGTTTGTCAAAAGTGCCACTTACTTAGCTTCAATCTGTATGGGGAATTATGTACTAATCTGACGTTTCGAATAAATTATATCAACATTTGGCTACCAATTACAAATTCGATACCTACATTGAATCTAATCACTATGGTAAGCTTATGTCAATCCCATACATTGATTATTCTATTCTACTAGCGTTTATGCCACTTGTCTAAAGGCTGATTTACACGTATTAAGTGAATAAGTAGTTAACTAAATTTAAACTTAATTTTAAGTGACTTATATTTAAGTATCTGTCCAAACGTATTTAAGTAGATAAGTACAGTTCGCGTCACGTAAAAAGAACGCTGGAGGAAAGTGGTGGGGGGTGTGTTTGCGCATGGGTACATTCGCATACAAAATTACTAAGCCTATTCTTTTATTTTTGAACTAGCCTTTCGCTCGCGACGTATATTGGTTATTGGCAGGTACATTGAAAAATATATTAGATAGAATGTCATTTAATAGAATTCTTTAAATTAATAAAATATGTTTGATTCAGTGTAGAATGTTTAATTTATTTACAAAAAAATATAATTAATTAATTAAATATATTTTTTAAAATTATTAACTGGACTCTCTCTTTATAAAACTCTCTCTTTATAAAACAATATACGTCAAAAATATTTTTTCTCTATTTTTTTTATATTAAATCATTTCGTAATTAATAACTTTTGTGTGCTCGATGGTATTTTGAACTGACGGACCAATAGCGAGCCGGAAAGCATGCGACGCGTGCCTCGACGTCCCGCGCCCCGCGTCTTACCACCAAATTGGCCGATAAATCGCCTCTGCGCAACTTGACAGCCAGCGTTCTTTTTACATGACGCGAATTATAGTTAAGCTCTTTAGTTCACTCAAGATGGACAATCAACAACGCAATGAAGTCGTAAATTCTGTGCTTAAATTTGTTATTAATGAGGTCTTGGACGAAATAAAAGATGAAATAATTAAAGAAATTCGACAAACTTCAGAGTCATTATTTCACTCCACTTCGACATAATAATAATGAATTAATTAATTCAATAATAATTAAAATAAGCTCACGTCTATAGAAAAAATTTGGTTCTATCCAAAAAATGGCGCGGAAAACTTATGCGATTTACTAAATTTTATCTGTCCAAACAGATCTGGATGCAAACCCCGCCCACCTACTTATTCGAAAAAATAGAAAACATTCTAATTTAGTATTTAAGTAATTAACTAAATTTTAACTTGCGACTTGCTACTAAATTTTCTGTTTACACGTACGGAATCACTTAAAATTAAGTTAAAATTTAGTTAACTACTTATTCACTTAATACGTGTAAATCAGCCTTAAATCAGCCTTAACCCCTGCCCCTCTAGACAAGTGGTATAAAGTGGAAGCGTTCTCGCAATTCGCATAGTCTCCGATGCCCCCCGGCCCCGTTCGTAAAGAACTCGTTCCTGGGTGCCTAAGATGTCGCTTGTTTTAATATAAACGTGGTGATAAATTGTTGCTGGCATAAAATCTGATTTGATGCGTTTAATTATTTTTTTTATTTCAATATTGTAAATAGTTTTTTTTTTAATTGTAAATATTATTATTAAAAATAATTTATTGTGTTTATATATTTTTTTATTATTATTTTATTATTAAGAATTAAGACATGTAACAATTAATGTTACAAGAATCATCTTTTCTTTCTGTCTTTCTCACATACAGACGCACGCACCCACATGCACACACGCGCACACACACACACACACACACACACACATATACATACACAAAGTAGAGGCACAAAAACTTCAAAAACACTAAGTGAGGAGCAGACCGTTAGGCGTAGATTTTTGTATGGGTGCAGAGAGTGGAGAGGGAAAAGAATATATAGAAGGAAGGTGTACATACACAGCACAAAATTTGCATTACAGACATTATTGCAACGGCACCATCTAGCTACGAGGCTTGCGTTACGGATACCAGATAGTTGATATACTACACATTGTAATACATACATATTATAAATATAAACCCTCTTGACTGGAGTTCAAACATACGTACTCAACAAATAAATGCCCCCAGCGAGACTAGAACTTGTGACCGCTAGCGCAGAAAGTAGGGTAGACTACCAACTGAACCAAACGTGTCTTCAAAAAATTATATTATTCAACATTACATTTTACAATTTTATTAACAATAAATAAGGCTTATTTATGTTATACTGCTGAGTAGGGTGTGAAAAGAATTTCGAAAGAAATAAGGAATGTTAGATAAAAATTAGAAATCTATTTTGCTTCCAAGCCATGTCGATATGGCTGACTAACTTACATGGCATTCTGTTCTCCTGAGTCACTACGAACCGTCCCGTACGCTGGTTTGACGACTTCCAGCCCATCAATAAAGACAGTTTCCCTAGATTCTTTACCTTTGCCCTCATAAACATCCTCACCGAGGACGAGGAGTATACTTAAAGCACAGATAATAATTCACGGCCTAGGTCCTCGTCCTGACGAGTCTAATGACTAATCACAGAGTCTAATTCATGATAGCAGTAGGACACGGTGACAAATTCTCCAAAGTTGTTTACCTATGCATTGGAAGATTTCTATAAAGTTCTAAACTGTTACAGATCCCGATTCATAGGTATCACATCTCTGATGCTTTCATGTGCAAATCGCATCTCAACATAATTACCATTTGTCTTACGGTGAAGTAACTTAACACTTAACAGTGCACCATGTGCCAACCCTCTCTCGGCTACTTCGGCTAGTGCGGTGTTCCGTGTTCTATAGCCTGATACTCCTCGTATTGAAGGGAAGCCTAGCAGTGTCATGTTAAAAAAGACCTAGAGAGGAAAGTTAATCGATGAATTTGTATGGGTTGGATACCCTTCAGTAAGCAACGTATAATTTTTTGTATTAAATGCCACAATATCTAGATGATAAAAATTTCGACCAGTGGTTTTTATAGTTTCCATGCGAGAACATATTATCAGACTGGAGAAAATTTGTAGAAAGAAGTAAATCCATAAAAAAATCACAAGGAATAGTCGTTGGTGAAGAAGAGTTTTCGAGTGCGACCCGGCCGAGTATCATAAGGCAGTAAAATAACTTCTGTAATTTTCTCCAAAATGTTTATAGTGTTAATTTATAAAAATTATGAGGCGTCGCAGGATGGCTTCTTCGTTGATAGATAAAGTTATAGCTCAACTTTGGCTATGGCTAGGAGTCATAACATGTATATTGAACTCAATTTTTATACTTTGTGGCTCTCAGGAGTGCCGTTAAGGCACGTAGGGTAGGTAGGGTAAGTGAACAAGGTATAAAAATAAAAGAACAACATTTAAAAATATAATATATTTTCTTGCCACCCCCATATTAATAGCATATAAAAAAAAGGCAATATTTGCATCAGTCTTGACACTGGATAAGTTTTACTAAAAATAATTGTGCTCTACTAAACAACTTGAGTATTTAAAAATATATTGATCTATTTTATATACAAAAAATCTCGTCAAGTGCGTGTCGTACTCGCGCACGAAGGTTTCGGTACCATTATCAATAGCGCCTATACAACTTGGAGGACTAACTTATTTGGCGTCAACTATATATGTATGGGAACATCCTTTAAGTTTTACCTTTTTAATTTTTTGAAATTTTTCATTTATTTGTACTGTAAGACCTTGCTTGCCACATTTCGTGATTCTAGGTCAAAGGGAAAGCTACCATATAAGTTTTCGACCCAAAACCTATAGGGTACTTACGGTTGACCTAGAATTGCCAATTTTGATTAAAAGAAATGTCTTGCAGCACAAGTAAAGGAAAAGGTTCCTGAGAAAATCGATGGTGACACATAGACTGAGAGACAGACATACAGAGAGAATGAACTTATACCATACCATGGGTTCCTTTTTTTTACTTTTGAGGTTCGGAACCCTAAAAAAGTAAGTTGAGGAAAAAGTTGAAAATGTTAATTAATATTATTATTTTACATAATTGCCATCCTTAACACTAAACTAAATGTAAATGCTACAAAATTAGCAAAAAATAAGTGTTACTAAATATTATATAATTTCATTATGAATATTTGTTCTTATCTTTAGAGCATATGGTTTATCTCTTAATTACAAATTTATCTGTCTTAAATTGTAACATACTGTCCTAATTGTTCATTAAACTATCTAGGCGAAGTAACAATAATTTTATTTATCACTATGATTTTATGCTGCAACCTTTTCAAAATATTTTCTTTTTTCTTCTGGAGTAGGAATAATCTGAAAGAAATTATAAACCACAATTATATAAGTTATATTAAAATAAATATTAACAAGAGGGATGATATAACTTGTTACATTTGATATTTAGTTATTTTATCCCTTAGATTTTTAAGAATCCAAATAAATACAAAATTTCAAGTATTTAAATAGAAAATTTACTCACAGTATCCTGCCCAGGCTTCCATCCAGCTGGGCATACCTCACCATGCTTATCAGTATATTGGAATGCTTGCACTAATCTTAGAGTTTCATCTACAGATCTGCCAACTGGCAGATCATTCATTGTGATCTGTCTCAAGATTCCTTTATCATCAATTATGAATAAACCTCTTAATGTATGTCCTAAGTCTTCTAAGTAAACTCCATAGTCCTTGGCAATAGAGTGTGTTAAGTCACTCAATAAAGGTATGTTTACTTTACCAAGTCCACCTTCTTTACGTGGAGTGTTAATCCAAGCAAGATGTGTAAAATGTGAATCAACTGAACATGCAACAACTTCAGTATTTAACTTCTTAAATTCCTCTATTCTTTCCGAAAACGCCAAAATTTCAGTGGGACATACAAAAGTGCTAAAATATATGATAACTTTTAATAATCAAAGATATAAATTAAATCACTAAATACTTTTACTTATTTTATAAACCATGTAAAGTACTTACAAATCTAATGGATAAAAGAAAAAGACCAAGTATTTTCCTTTAAAGCTAGATAAAGATAGTTGCGTTATTTCTCCATTTATAACAGCTGTCGCCTCCCACTCAGGGGCCGGTTTTGAAACTGTAAATTAAAAAATAATTAATTATATCCGATTTAATTATTCCATATAAATAAAAGTTTCTAGGGCAACCTTTAAACATAGTTAAAAGTTAAAACTTACTCATAGCTTTAGTGAATTGTAATTTGTGATCAATTTTTCTAGCGCCACCGGGAAAAACATTACCGCTACCAAAAGAGTAACATGAATCGCTTTCAAACAATGATGTATGACAACTTGATATTAAAAATATTGCAATAATTAAAGTGACTGTTGTCTGTTTCATTTTATTGTACTAAGAATTAAGATGTATATATTATAACAAAATCTTAAACAACACAAGCGAAACTACCGAACTGAAATCAACAAATGTCAAATTTGAAATATTATTTTGATTCTTGAAACTTGTCTTGATATAAGTGTCTATGTATCTATGCTTTTGAGTCTTGACACGTCAATATTTTTAGATAAGTTTATCTAAGGCTTGCTATACACTTGTTTCGTCGCTGATAACCAAAATGTTGATTCGTAAAATATATAAAGATTAATATAAAAATTCACTGGGAGGTAAATAGGAATTTTGCGGAGTACTCTGTGCCTAAGAACTTGGTCATGATTATTAATTAGGCAAAACTTTTCAGACAAAAAAAATCTGGTTAAAGACAACTACTGGCCGCACGCTCGTTTAATCGTGACGTGAACAAATTAGGCTGGAATATTAAAGACTACTGTGTAATTCTGACAATTACAGAAATATAAAAACCAATTACCTGAAGAGAACTAATATAACTAATTATATTTTTATTACTTTGCCATGATGAACATTCATATCCACTTGGTGAAGCAAAAAGAACAATATAATAAATATTTTCATAGGCTCACTATCATAAAAATATATATTATTATATGTATTTTTTTTCCTAAAAAATCTATTAAAAGTTAAAAAGTCTGAAAACAATGTTATAGATCTCTTTTTATTGTAATTCTACTTTTACAATCTACATTTGTGTTCCTTTACATTCTCCTTGCATTTGCGTTTCAACTTTTATTAGTCATCTATGGTTTCAACTTTCAACAATTCAAGTTGTATTATCTGTTTTGCATCGTTCGCATTCGCAATAAAAGCGAATGTTAGTCTTCTACTTTCGTAATATCATATTTGTATGAAATCATTAAAAATGTGTTTGTTTTCGTGTTTTAAATCATATTCTTAAGTTTAGTTTAGTTCAAGTCCATCGCAACCATTTGCGGTAAGTTTTGAATGATTAGTTTGTGACTATCCACTTGTCGTTCATTATGGCGGTCTGATTACATTAAGTTTTATGTTTAGACTGAAATGTAAATAATTTTTCAGAAAAGCTGATTTTATTAATTATTTATTATGTAATCTCAACATTTATGTATATTTTAGATGGACGGAACAGACGAGGGGGTTTTAGATGTGGATTTATTAGCTGACGATGGATCAGACGAAGAATGCGAAGCCCCGCCGTCTTCAGGTACCAAAATTTTATGCAACATGAAAAATGTTTATTATTTATAAATGTGCAATTTGTAATTTTGTCACATTGTATTTGCTTACTAACTTTATTATATTCGTAACATCAGATTTCTATGCTGGGCCTGCTTCCACACCAACATCATGTGCGTCTTCACCGCGGGGCGAAGAACCGGCCTCTCCGCTGGCCGTGGTTACACAGCCTGCATTTTTTCACCACCAAGCATATACACGGCCATTTTTCACATCAGGTAGAAGAGGCCCTGGTAGACCACGTAAGGAAGGCGCCAAATTAGCCCGTGAAGGAAAGATAGTAAGACGGTAATGGCTTTTTAAAAATTGTTTTTAATTTAATTTTTATACATACTGCTTACCTGTTTTAAAAATGTTTTACATATTATGTTTGTTATAAATTTTTAGCTATAGAGGTAATGCAGGTTCAGTTAGGGGGGCTAAAAGACACCGTAGTAGTCGTGATGAGGCTATTGATGATATGATGGATGAAGATGACTTTACAATGCCTGCACCTGAGGAGCCACCATATACACCAGAAAAATGGTACATTTACATACTAAATAATAAATAGATAAATATCAAGGTTACAATGTCAATGTTGCTTATTGTAAACATGTATTATTTTTAAGGGGATAATAGTTTGGAATAATATATTTTTATACTTGTTCTATATAAATTGACTAACTAAGTTTTTTTATTTTTATAGGCCAGGAAAAAATTGTGCCTTATGTAATTTAAGTGAGCGTAGTCAACTTGGTCAAGGAGAAATGCGACAAGTAACTTGTAATGTTGAAGGTGAAGGAAGTACCACACCAAGTGTCACTAACTCAGGTGGTGCAACACCTACAAGTGTAACAACTCCTGGTACACCAACCTTACCTTTATCTGCTGGCTTGACATCACCACCTCCTGAGCTAGTTGACTTTCAGCAGCAAGTTGTACCTCTTAGTAGAAGGCAAAAAGCATTTAATAAATGCAAGTAAGTGCAGTGTATCTATACTAATATTATAAAGCTGAAGAGTTTGTTTGGTTGAACATGCTAATCTCAGGAACTACTGGTTTGAATTGAAAAATTCTCTTTTTGTTGGATAGTTTGTTTATCAAGGAAGGTGTCTAAATGGACTATATAACATCACACTACAACCAATAGAAGAGGAGCATAAATGAAAATTGTTGCAAAAACAGGTGTAAAATATTTCTTTTGATTTTCAACCTTTAGAATATGAGTAAAGCCACGGGAAAGGCTACTATAATATATATTAATATTAAAGAATTTTCTACATGAGAAAAGGTGCCTTTAAGTAATTTATTTAAGAATACCTGTTTATTTCATAAATGTGTCTGCAGTGTAATTTAATATTATTTTAATAAATATTGGTATATATTATTATAAAGGTATATAGTAATAATTTAATGATATTTTATTTATTTATTTAAGGACCCCACTGTATAACATGGAGCACACAGATGAACTTTCAATAATTGGATTTTCTGAATCTTTGGAACTGCCTGCTGTTGTAACATCTGGAATGTTCTACTTACATCGTTGTTGTCTTGAGTTTAGCCCACCATTTCAAGATCAAGTTGCCTCAGCATGCAATACGGAAGATGATAAAGAGCAACTAGAAGAGGCAAGACTTAGAGGGATTGTTGCAGCAGCTTTAGCTAGAAAATGTGCTTTTTGTCAAAGATATGGCGCAAGCATACCATGCAAGGTAAATTATATAGCTTGCTCCCAAGTTTGTTCAAATTGTTATTACCTTTATTTTTCAATTATTCATTAATTAGGCATTAAATTAAATTACAATGAGTCATAAAAATAAGTTTAAGTATTTTGTTCTATATGTGTGGGATTGTAAACAAAGATTATTATAAATAAAACACGTTGCACTTGCAGATCACAGACTAACTTAGACTCTTTATTTTATGAAAAAAGGAACATTGACAGCTTTTTTTTTTATACTTTTAAGAATTGACAACAGATAATCTAAAGACATAATACAGATACTATTTTGATATTATATTATATAAATAATATTTTGATATTATTCCTTATATTCTTTAACACCCCCACTATATCAAAATAACAAAAAAAAAAAGCTAATACAAACTATACAAATAATAATATTTGTTTTGTTAATAACAATCACAAACAATTTACTTTTGAACAATACCAAATTTTTGCATGAACTCATAGTGTTTTACTCCTGACAATCCTTTGGTTAACAAATCTGCAGGCATGCTAGAAGTTGGCATGTACCTAGTCTCAACCTTATTATTGTTAATCACATCTCTGATAAAATTATATCTAACATCGATATGTTTGGAACGTTTATGAGAATAATGGTTGCTTGCCATCTTCAATGCACTGCGATTATCATTATAAATAACAATTTTATAGGAACAACCCAACAATTCATATTCTAAATTCTGTAAATATAAAGCTTCTCTGCATGCTTCAGATAAAGCCATGTATTCAGCCTCACAACTACTGAGAGCTACAGTTCTTTGCTTTTTGCTTTCCCAAGAAACAGCAGATCCAGATTTCATGAAACAAAATCCTGTATATGAACGTCTATCAATGGCATCACTGGCCCAATCTGCATCCACAAAACCTACCAGTTCTGCTGCTTCTTTAGAATATCTTAAGCAATAATTTTTTGTTTTCAATAAATACTTTAAAATTCTTTTAGCATAATTCCAATGTAACTGTGAATAGCAGTTATTAAATTGGCTTAGATAACTTACAGCATATGCAATATCTGGTCGTGTCATGACTGCTAAATACATAAAGCTACCTATTAGTCTCTGAAAGGGCAAGCAAATCAACTTAAAATCTATTTTGAAAAGTCAAATAATTCACTATCTATCATAAACATATATAATAAAATAATTGTAACTGAGTCAAATCTGTACATAATTTTTTTTTTTAAATCTAATTAAAATAGATAAAAATGTAATTAAATAGATAGACATTATTATCCATACAATCAAATCTATCGTTTTTAAAATTTTTGTCTGTCTGTCTTTCTGTGACTGCATCACGAGAAAACCTCAGGACACACATATTAGATTTCTCTATATTCAATTTACTTTCTATAGGTGTGTTTGCTAAATTACAATCAGTCATATTAAATTTATTTGCCAACTGTTCAATATAATTCTCCTGATCTATTGTAATAAGATTTTTATTTATACTAATTTTCATGCCCAAATACTGTTTAATTTGACCCAAATTTTTGATTTTAAATTTTTGACTCAATGCTTCTACTAGAGACTTGGTTTCTATTTCTTTATTAGAAAAAATTATAAAGTCATCCACATAAACACCAACAATAGTTGTATTATTTTTATCATGTTTTTTTATAAAAACACAAGGTTCAAGTTTACATCTACTGTACCCTAAATTACACAATGTCTCATCTACTCTTTGGTACCAAGCTAACGATGATTGTTTGAGACCATAAACAGCCTTTTTTAATTTTAATACTTTATTAGAATCTTTAACAATAAATCCTTCTGGCAAATGCATGAAGATATTTTCCTTTAACTGACCATTAAGAAAAGCTGTTGTCACATCCAAGTGAGTGATATGCATATCTAGTTGCACACTCAAAGCAAATAATAAACGTAATGTTGAGTGCCTAATCACAGGTGAAAAAGTTTCCTGATAGTCCACACCAGCTTTCTGCGTAAAGCCTTTGGCAACTAATCTAGCACGATGTCTCACTTTGTTATCACTATCAACTTTCTTTTTTAAGACCCACTTGCACTGTACCACACTAGCACTATCTGGAGCATCAACAATCTCCCATGCTTGGTTGTCATCGAATGACTGTAGCTCTTCTGCTATCGCCTGCAACCACTGTTGTTTCTCAGGACCGCTGATAGCTTCTGCATAAGTCAGTTCATCTTTTACTATAGGTGTAGTACTCAAATTTGCAATTCCGTATCTTTCTGGCTTTTTTCTCTGCCTTTTCTTTGGTTCTTCAAAATTTGTCTGAGGAACATTACTTTTTTTATCTTTTTGCTCTTTCATGTCACTCTCTTTTTCTACATAAGGTATTTCTTCTTTATTTGAAAAATCATCTAGGCTTTCCAAGTATTCACACTCACTGGAACTTGACTGATCATGAGTAGGTTCTGTCTTCACCTCGGAATTCTGCAGCAATTCCCCCACTGAATTTGTGCTCTCCACGGGAATAGCTACAGTTTCCATACTTCTTGGCTTTTCCATAATCACCACATCTCTACTTGTGGTAATGTTTCTTTTAATTGGGTCATAGATTCTATAACCTTTGATATTTTCACTGAAGCCAACTAATATATGCATCTTTGACTTTTTATCCCACTTGGTTCTTTTCTCTTTGGGTATATGCACCATTACAGGACTTCCAAATATACGTATATGTTGTAAATCTGGTTTCTTCTTGGTCCAAGCCTCATATGGAGTTTTTTCAATACTTGAAGCTACAGATCTATTCTTTAAATAGACAGCTGTGTTAGCAGCTTCCGCCCAAAATTTTTTATCAAGACCTGCTTCAAAAAGTAAGCATCTTGCTTTCTCCACTATGGTTCGATTTGACCTTTCACTCAGTCCGTTCTGTTCAGGTGTGTAAGGGTTTGTTTTTTGATGTATGATTCCCTCTTTCTTTAAAAAATCTTCAAAATCATTGCTGCAGTATTCACAGCCATTGTCCGTACGCAATATTTTAATTTTTTTATTCTGAAAATTTTCTACCATTGATTTGAATACTTTGAAATAATTTAATACTTCACTCTTAGTCTTCAAGAAGTAAATAAATATCATCCTCGTGTAATCATCAATGAATATTAAGAAATATCGTGCACCGCCTATTGACACAGTCTCCATGGGTCCACATATATCTGAATGAATAATTTGGAGAGTCTCTGTGGCACGTGATCCATGATTACTGAATGGAAATCTTGATTGTTTTCCTTCACAGCATATTTGACAGCTAGATTTGCTTGTTATGAACCCATCAGAATAATCAAGTCCTTTTACCATTCCACACTTCTTCATTTTGTTCATATCCATGCTATTAATGTGACCAAGCCGTCTATGCCATGTATCTCCACTGACAGTCAATAAACAATTCTGTGTTTTTACTCTTAACTTATATACTCCATCAACAAGGTCAGCTATTGCAACTAACTCATCCAATTTGTTTCTTACGAGACACTTATTGTGGTCAAATACGACGCTGTTTCCATTTTTAATTAATTCGCTTACTGACAAGAGGTTAGTCGTGAGACTTGGTACACACAACGCATTCTGCACAGTGATGTCGTAATTGTAGCTCGTCGTTATTTGTATTTCTCCTGAACATAAAACGGGAACTTTAGTCTTATTTGCAACAATAATCTCTGGTAAACTTGATGAGTATTTAGGATTTTTCAACCAAAATTTATTCGGCGTCATGTGCATGCTTGCACCCGAGTCAATATAAAAGTCACTTTTACTAAATCCGCCACTGAGAAAAACAACGTTGAAAGCGTTACTTTGTTTCTTATTTTCTGTTTTCTCCTTCAAAAGTGGGCACTGGTTACGATAGTGACCAATTTCCTTACAACGATAACAAGTTATTATTTTTGTGTTGTTAACATTAGATAATGATTTTGATGTATTTAATGTCTGTCCGCCATGTTTACTAGTGCTGCCATGTTTACTAGTGCTGCCACCTTTTGTCGATTTCCTATGCCATTTTGTTGCTAATGCCGAGTTACGTTCCGATTCATTTATATCTGACACTTCCATATCAAGTAATTTCGATTTGATCGAATCCGCAGTTATTTGAATCCCGGAATGTTCTATAGCCATAATCATAGGCATAAATCTCTCTGGTAATCCGGCAAGTAATAAGGAACCAACCCATTCATCATTTATGGCGAAGCCTGTTCCGCTTAAACGTTGAGACGTTTCTACAACTTGTGTCACATAATTCGTCATATTTTCACAGTTTTCCAACCTTATAGATATAAGATGACGAAGCAACGTAATTCTCCGAGAAAATCCCGAATCGTCGAACAAAGAACGTAGCTTTGTCCACAATTCCTTCGCGGTCGTTGTATCCTTTATGTGCACGAAGAGCGATGAGTCTATTGTCAAAATCATTTTCGCGCGTGCCTTCGCATCTGCCGCTGTTGCATTTTCATCAGTTCCTTCCTGCTTTAGGTACTTATCGGCGCCCTCTAAAATTAGCAAGTTCTCAACTGCAAACGCCCAATCGTCAAAGTTCTCGCGCCCTTTTAGCTTTGGCACGTTAGCGAGATAACTGGAACTCATTTTTCACGAAAAATGCTACAACTGTACTGTTCTAACTTAAATGGGTCTGGGCCCATAACCTATAAATAAAACACGTTGCACTTGCAGATCACAGACTAACTTAGACTCTTTATTTTATGAAAAAAGGAACATTGACAGCTTTTTTTTTTTATACTTTTAAGAATTGACAACAGATAATCTAAAGACATAATACAGATACTATTTTGATATTATATTATATAAATAATATTTTGATATTATTCCTTATATTCTTTAACAATTATTTTATAATTAACATTTAAATAATTACCAATTCTTTATTTATATAAGGGCTACTATTTTAACAGTCAAGAGGAAAGACATTTAAAAAAAATGATGTAGTTATTGGCATATTAGATAAAATATTTCTTATGCTCTTTGACTTAAAAAATGTCGGAAAAAGTTAAAATAGCAAGATAATAAGTTATATATTATTGTCTATGATTATGTATTAGTATAATTTATAAATTGGTTTCTTTATTTAGTAAAATAATGCATAATAATAGACATTGAAATTTAATAATTTGTTACAGATGAGTTGTAGCAAATATTTTCATCTGCCTTGTGTTCTTGCTTCGGGAGGTTTTATTGACTTTCACACTAAATCATCTTTTTGCAAGGATCATTTATATCAAGCACCACTTGTATGTGAGTATGTTAAAAGGCTAATTATATTTTATAGTTTTACTAAATTAATTTTCTAATATTATTTTTTTAATCAATACTGTTAATTTTTGATTGTTTGTTAATTTCTTTGTTTGTGTGTGTCTCTAATTTCTAGATTTACCAATCCAATTTAATAAAGAATTTGCATTAAAAATCTACTAATATAGGCAGTCTTTAGGTTCTTATTATCATTGCTGCATGGTATTCCTTTTTTAAATATAACTCAAGAATTTAATATTGTATTCTGTTTCTGACACTACAGGTACTGCCGATATTGACTGCAGAACTTGTCGAACCATCGGCGACATGTCCAACCTTATGACCTGCGTGACCTGCGGCGCGCACTACCATGGCACTTGTGTGGGGCTTAAACAGCTTCCTGGTAAATAATAAATATATTATAATTTTCTTCTGATAGTTAATGTCTGTATTTTATTATTCCCAATGCTATTTTTTGCTATTAGATCCCATGCTAAATATCCATAAATCCATAGATAAAAAATACATTCTCCAAGATCTGGAGCCCAAAACAGTGAAACTAGAAATTGCTACCCATAATCACTACCTACCAGAAAAAATATCTAAATTCTAAACAAGTCAAATCCCTGGCTGACGGTTTAACGGGATCTACAAGTACTCTCACGGCTATCTCTATCCACTGTCAGTTATATTAGTCCATATGAGTTCTTATGACAAAGTTGTATAATTTAAATTACAGTGTGATAATTAAATTTCATACCATAATGGATTTGAAGTTATATTTTTAAATATATTTACAAAAAGAAAAAGTACCAAAAGTAATCACACTCCAGTCTCTGCATATCACGCATTTCACTTCTTCACTATTTTTGCGTTTTGTCTGGGTTTTGTTTTCCTGCGAGACGGACCGTATAGGCATATACGGTCCGTCTCGCAGGACCATTAAATAATGTACAGTCGTAAGCAATGACATGTATACGTTGACAACTTTTCAAATATATGTAAACATCAATCGTTGCAAAAGAAAGTATACAAGCTTTGTGTCAAAATAAAGTATACGTAAGATGTTTCATAATTATGTATACATTTTTATCAATTCATAGTAAATAACATTAAACGAATATTATTGTATACTTTTCGTAATATAAGTAGTTAGCCATTAGTCTGTGCACAAAAAAGTGCACAGGTTTGCGCTCGAAAAGCATAAAATAATATTTTCGTATTTGAAACAAAATTTTCTAATGCATATATAGTGTGTCTCTTCCATTAACATTTTTTAGTTCATATTTTATGTCAATATTATGCTATTACTTATAATAATTAAATTTCCATTTAAATTTCCGCCACGCTTTTATGTGGGTGGTCCATAGAACCAGTTATTGTATTATCCAGTAAGAATAAACGATTATCCTGTAGTAAACGGTATCCTACATATTGACCTTAGTAGGTAATAAGCGTTTAGTAGTCGATTAGCGATAATGGTTGCTGATATATTTTATCTGTTTCATAATAAAACTTCCCAATAAAGTAACTGGCAGATAAATTTATATGTATTTAGCCCGTTTAACTCAAACTCAGACTAGAACCCCCATCACATGGATATCGAAGCAAGCGCGTTACCACAACGCTACTACAAATTACAATGTGTCAAGATAAATTTATATTAGGCCACATGTTATTTGACGGAACGGCAACCGTCGTAAGCGACGCGACGTTGCCGTTTTGCGCATTGATACAAAGACATCAACTTAAAATCTATTTTGAAAAGTCAAATAATTCACTATCTATCATAAACATATATAATAAAATAATTGTAACTGAGTCAAATCTGTACATAATTTTTTTTTTTAAATCTAATTAAAATAGATAAAAATGTAATTAAATAGATAGACATTATTATCCATACAATCAAATCTATCGTTTTTAAAATTTTTGTCTGTCTGTCTTTCTGTGACTGCATCACGAGAAAACCTCAGGACAGGTTTTGATGATGATTTTGTAAGAAATATCGACTAACCGTTACAAACCGACTATAAAACGTCACACGGTGTGTGAAATCTAAGTATTTTGTTTCCAGTCTTTAGAACGCGGGCGGTGCCGCGGGAAATGCTAGTTTCTTACATTTTTAAAAAGATACATTTTTTTAAATATTCTTCTAAATAAAAGATGAATTAATCATAGTGTGATAAAAATCATAGATAAGTATACTCAACCAGGTGGGGATTTGCGAATTGACCTGGAGTGCAGACTTGTACTCTTCCTCTCTTACCTCTCTTACACTTACTTATATGACCTCCTGGTCCTGTTACCTGCATCTTACAGGAGCTTATGCAATTATTATGGTGGCCGAGTTTTGGGCTTCTTTTTTTTATCTTTATTTTTAAGGGGTTTTGGGCTTTCTTACTTTAACTATTGCCATCGACTCGGCAAGAAGAAGAAGACTCAATGCATAGAAAGTATATACGGTACTTACATCCATACATCAATTGTCTGTCTGTCTGTTAGTTTCGGCTAATCCTCGAAACGGCTACACTGATTTTGACGGGACTTTTGACCTCAGATATCGTAGCTAATGTTTTAAGGAGTAACTTATGCTACTTTTAATTATGAAAACTGTTTTATTTATTTTATCTTACGCTGAGCGCAGCGGTCCGGGCTCGCTAGTGGTAAATATTAATTATAAAAAAATTAGGTTTACGTTCAAAAATTTGCGTAAATCAATCAAATCAAAATATTTTTTATTCAAATAGACTTTAACAAGCTCTTTTAAATCGTCATTTTTACATTATCAAAATTAAAAGTCAGTCTGTAAGTCTGTGAGTAAACTACCACCGGCTCGGAAAGCTGTTCTGCTGAGAAGAACCGGCGAGAAGCTCAAACTCGGCTCGTAAAATAGACACAGATGAACTTACCGTTTAATCACTAGCTATCCAAAGAAAACTCAATACAACCAATTATTATTTTTTCCTGTAAATTAAAATGCTTTTATGTAATGAAAAGTATCCTAAGTCATGGTCCGAGAAATATGTTATAGGTAACTACACAATTTGGTTAAAATCGGCCAAGAACTTTTTGTGTTAAACGAAAACATACAAACAGACAAAAAAATTAAAACATATTTTTTGGGATTTATATTCAATGCACTATACGTTACAGTATTTTTTTTATAAAAACAAAATAAAATATTTCATGTATAGATTTTTTAACTCACTGTTCTATTATAATTATACGTATTATTGTATATTCTTATAAATTTACAAATGTGGAAAACATATACTCAATGATGATGACGAGCCACGTTCATCACGGCTCACTCCTTGTCCCTAAATCGCCATCCCGTATAAAATGCATAAATTAAAAGATACGCACGAAACAAAAATTAAAAAAGTTATCCACGCGCGGGATTTGAACCCGCGCCGCAAGGATATTATACGCATACTACAACTACGCCAATTGAGCTATGACAACTTAATATCATTGGGCGAATTCATGAAAAAGTAAGTTTCTCATAACAACGCAAACTAAACAAATAGAGAATTGTCAGTTGTAATTCTAATAATTTCGAATTCTTTTCAATGCTTTGTTACACATTAAAATTTTATAATAAACTGATCTTGTCCTCGAATTGTCAAAAGTTTAAAACTGTCATCCAATGTTGTGAATGTGTTACAAACGCTCTTACACATACACATATGCACAGTCTATTACGCGATAATATTTGTATTATACGTATGATTTAAAAATGTATTATAATATTTAAATTTAAATACATAATAATACATTTTTAAAAGCAAAGTATTATGCTTCATTTTCCGATGCAAGAAGCCTAAGATCTTAAAACATATTTTACTGTTAATTATCTAATTAATAAGTTTACGAATCATGGTGTTACAATATTTTAAATCCTGTCTGTGCTGTTGGCTGCAGAAGATATCTCATATACCCTGGGTAAAGCTGTTTAGGAGAGCTCTGCCTAAAGTGAATCCAAGGCGCGTCCTAGAGAATCAGGTCGCAATTAGTCGAATTGATTCAATCACTTAACATATAAAAATAAATTAAACTTCTAACGACCAGTTTAAAGAATTCACGTATTTAATGAAAGAGACACAGTATTTGTATTAGAAAACTTTGTTAAATACGAAAATAATATTTAATGTTTTATTCTTAGTTCTTAGACTAATGGCTACATAGTTATAACACGAAACTTGTATGTAATAGTATTCGTTTTATGTTATTTACTATGAATTGATAAAAATGTATACATAATTATGAAACATCTTACGTATACTTTATTTTGACACAAAGCTTGTATACTTTCTTTTGAAACGATTGATGTTTACATATATTTGAAAAGTTGTCAATGTATACATGTCATTGCTTACGACTGTACCAGTTTTTGTTAACTAATAGACATGCATATTCGATAAAAGTTAAAATACCACTTATACATATTATTACGTACTTGATAGCGGTACGCTAACTAACTTAATTTACATGTTAAAATAATAATAATAAAAGCGCGTGTTGTATGATTTCATGTATTTATTATATGTCTAGCTGTATTTATCATATTTAACTATTATCGCAATAATCAATATAAGCTAAAGAGATATTAAGCATCAATACTAGTAGTGTATGACATCAACTACTCAGCCCTAATAGACGCCTAATGTATGTACTTCTGCATCCAAACCTGTCAGTCAAAAATCTGAGGCAAGTGATACGGGCGGATTGAAATGTACGCTGATTGGTTAATTCAAGGTTGCGACACTTGCTAATTAGACAAATAGTAGTGTGAGGTGTCTATTCAGGCTGAGTAGTCGTTGAATGTATGACCTGTGCCAGGTTTGTTCAAATAATAATAATAAAAGCGCGTTGTAGATTTCATGTATCTATGATATGTGTAGCTGTATTTATCATTTCACTACTATCGGAATAATCACAACAAGCTAAAGAGAGATGGAGAATCAATACTATGTTACCTGCAGGGGTGCGCGCGGGCTGGTCGTGCCGCTCGTGCCGCGTGTGCCAGGTGTGCCGCGGCGAGGCGGGCGGGGGCGGGGCGGGCGAGGCGCGCGCGGTGGCGTGCGAGCACTGCGACAAGCTGTACCACGCGACGTGCCTGCGCCCGGTGATGGCGACGGTGCCCAAGTACGGGTGGAAGTGCAAGTGCTGCCGCGTGTGCTCGGACTGCGGCGCGCGCTCGCCCGGCGCCGGCCCGTCGTCGCGCTGGCACGCGCACTACACCGTGTGCGACTCGTGCTACCAGCAGCGCAACAAGGGCTCGTGCTGCCCGCTGTGCCGCCGCGCCTACCGCGCCGCCGCCTACCGCGACATGATCCGCTGCTCCTCCTGTCGCAGGTATATATTATGTAGATATGTTAAGAAGAAGAATTTAAAGTATATGAAGAATTTATATTGTACAGAGCGAATTTTTACCAATATTGTATGTAAACAGAAAAAAAATGGATAAAAATAAGTGTCTTAATTTTGATGATCATTTAAATTATTACGTTAATGTAATGTCTTTTTCTTAGGTACGTGCATGGAATGTGCGATCCAGATGCAGAGCCTCTACAATATAGGCAAAAGAAGGAACAAAACCCAGCATATGAATATACCTGCCCTATATGTAAAGCAAATGTGCAACTAACCGGATCCAAGTCTGGTTGTAAGTAATTTAGTGACATGTTTACATTTTTCATTACAATAGACTTCTTATAACTTATAATGATATTTTTTAGCATTTGACGATGACACTATGGCTTCAACCTCTCAAGATTCCTCTTTTGGTGACGATAACACACAAGATCAAGATCCATTAGCTATAGAACCTAAGGTAGGTCTGATAACTTTCAATGTCGTAATAAATTTAAATAATGAATAAAATAAATAACAAAGTTTTATTTCACAGCCGGACTTTGGCCTTGGAAAGGGTAAACCTTATACAGTATCCTCGAAAGTGGCAAAGAAGAAAATTGGTGGTTACAAACTTAAAGGCGCATTCCCAGCTGCTGGTAAACTGGGCTTCCAAAAGCGACAGAGATCGGTTTTAGATTTTGGTCGGAAGAGAGGGTCTAAGCCGAAGATGAGAGGGGTGTTTGGAGTCCCCGGTTTAGGCCTACAAAGACCGCAAGCTCCAGATAATAAAACTTCTGAAGATGATCCAGGTACACATTAAGAGTCAAGTTAACTGGTATAAATAATAATATATATTATATAGGATGATAGTGAAGAGGTACAATTAGAAAATTAACATTAATCCTGACAATTTATAATATTATTATTATAATATAATTTTTACTATGAGAACCTCTTTTAGAATAATAACCTCCATAAGGTTATTGTTTTAAAGTTATTTTTGTTGTGATTATTTAGTTTTGCCATTAACAATAAAATATATTTTTAGGAGTAGAAAATAAGTTGGTACTGTGTTCAAGCAAAGATAAGTTCGTCCTAACTCAAGATTTGTGCGTTATGTGTGGCGCCATCGGCACGGACTCTGAGGGCTGCCTCATAGCGTGCTCGCAGTGTGGCCAGACTTATCATCCTTATTGTGTTAGCATTAAAGTAAGTAATTTTCAATCAGAATCTACTTATTTTAATTAAGTGTGTTCTGTTTTAATTTTTTTAATAAAGATTGTATAATGTATTAAGATTAAGGACACAATTGTTATTAGATAAGGAGTATTTTTCTCTTCAATTTTATTCATTTTTGAAGCTCTAAATATTTTAACTGCTCGTATATCAAAGTGAGATAGTGCTTGTGGTATTATTGCCTGACGAAAAACCTGAACCGCAAAAACGCGATAAGTTTACCAGTCTGTCTGCCTGCCTGCCAATCAGCCTGGTTGTTGTCTATTTTAGTTATTGGGGTCATTGGACCTAATTTGCAATTGTATGAATGTGTTAATCTCTGAAAGTAGGGATTTGATCCAAGTTGTCTTATCAATATTTTATTGTCACAATAACTTTAGCTAAAGTACTAAAAAGTGTCTGTTAAATAGTTTTATCTGTACACAGGTGTCGCAAGTGATCGTGAGCCTGGGCTGGCGCTGCCTGGACTGCACGGTGTGCGAGGGCTGCGGCTCGCGCAGCGACGAGTCGCTGCTGGTGCTGTGCGACGACTGCGACACGGCGTGGCACACGTACTGCGCGCGGCCCCGGCTGCCCGACGTGCCGCGCGGCGCCTGGCGCTGCCCGCGCTGCCGCCGCTGCCTCGTGTGCGGCACGCGCGACACCAAGCTCTGGTGCGACAACTACACCGGTACGTACATATCAAATCAAATATATTTTTATTTTTATTTCGTAGGTAAATCATATTACACTTGATATTTTATGTCGTTTTGTTACAAAATCATTATTTGTCTATAATTACATTTATCAATTATAACTTTGAGACAGCCATTTAACAATCCAGCGGCTCAGTCCCAGGGGTTATTTAGATCTAAATATTCATATATTTTATAGTACCCATTTGTATGTACAATTTTTTCTTTACAACTGATTTATAGTTGTTTATAGGTAAGTTCTGTATGTCAACAGACTTTGTTGTAAAAACGTACACATAGACCTCTGAATGAATTTGTAACTTTACGTAGGCAACTTACATGGACAAGCAAGCCTATTCTTATTTCTACACACACACACACACACATACCGGACAGACCTACGGGCGCGGCAGCGGTACAAGGAGGTTTTCCTATTCCTGCTACATATATTATTAAACTCTTATTTTAATAACCAGTCTAAAATTAGTACATGTAATGTAAACAAGTGTTAATAGACCACTTAATTAGTATGAATGAAGATGTAATATGTAGTAATGAATTTGTGCAGAGTGCGCCCCGTGCGCGTCGCTGGTAATGTGCTGCGCGTGCTCGGAGCCGTACTCGGACGGCGAGCTGATCATCCAGTGCACGGCGTGCTCGCGCTGGCTGCACGGCGCCTGCGACGCCATCCGCTGCGAGGCCGACGCCGAGGCCTGCTGCCGGGCTGGGTATGTGATCCCTTGGATTCTTCCTTTCATCTTTCAGGTGTAGTGAAAAGTAAGATATGTTTTATGCAAATAAATAGCTTTATAAGTATCCTTATTATTAAATATCTCACGTCTAAATTGTGAATATGTTTGTTAAAGTTCGATCACCTATAGGTATTTTTGTTTGTAATGTTACATTTGCATTTGGAGTTAGATACTAAATTGATTGCTCAGGGAAAGTGGAAAATGGACGAAGGATGTATCCCAATGGACCCCTAGATTTCCTACTAAAAGAAAAAGAGGAAGACAAAGAAAACGATGGTCGGATGAAATTAGGAAAACTGCAGGTCCATTATGGCAAAGAACTGCCTTATCTAGAGATGAGTGGAAAGAGTTGGAGGAGACCTTTGTGTCCCAAAGACACGCAGATGAATGTTAACATGTACCTATATAATATCGCTAATCAACATGATTTGTGTGAAATATTGTTAACTTTATCAGCAATAAAGGTTTATTATTATTACTAAATTGATTTAATCTATACTTAATATTATGTATACACTAGCGACTCGCCCTCGCTTCGCTCGAGCTTTTCCCTAGATTTAGCACAGGTAAAGCCGCGGGATCTGCTAGTTATGCATATAAACCTTCCTCTTGAATCACTCTATCTATTAAAAAAACCGCGTCAAAATCCGTTGTGTAGTTTTAAAGATTTAAGCATACATAGGGATTTAGGGACAGAGAAAGCAACTTTGTTTTATACTATGTGTATACAATATACATATATGTAAAATTAGCGCGATCTCTGTTGTTGTATCAATTTTGATCAAGTTAATATTTGATAGAAATTGCACATTGAAGAAAGACATAGGATACTTGACACTGACATAAGCAATTTTTCATAAAAACAAAGTTGAAAGTATATGGTGTATATGCATTATGCAGGTACAAGTGCGTGGTGTGCCGCGGGCGCGACGTGCCGCCGCCGCACCTGGCGCGCGCGGTGGAGGGCGCGGGCGCGGGGGCGGGCGCGGGGGCGGGCGGGGAGCGGCCGCGCCCGCGCCTCACGCCCGTCGCGCTGGGGCTGGGCGGCGAGTACTACGTGGACGACGTGTGTCTGTCCCAGTGCGGCGCGCACCATATGAAGCAGCTCGAGGCAGAGATGGGCATCACGCACACGCGCCGCAAGAGACGCTTCAAGAACGAGAACACAGAGAAGGATGCAGGTGAGACTGCCTTTACCTTGTCTGTAAAAGAGATTTGATTTTGAAAGAATTCATAATTCCTGTCCTATTAGTAATTCAAATAGCCTATGTCCAGATTAAGGTTGAACAACAACACAATATGGCTTTTTCATTAGTTCCACCCTAGTTATAGGTTGTTAATTGTAAGGTAAAAGCAATAAATCTAACCATTCAAAGTTACTAATAGGTAGCCAATATATTCAATTGCAGTAATTTGACAGTACAAATGATAGATATTATGTAGATCTTTGACCTATTTTTAAGAAATAACAGTGTTAGGCTAATTTACTTATCAAAGTAATATTAGTTTAGGATGGACTAAGCTTAATTATAAGCACTTTATATAAAAGGCAAAGAATTGACCAGTTATGAATAAAAGTCCAAGTAATTAAAAATAGTAGTCAAGTATCTAACATGACTTTTTATGTGTTTGATGCTGGCATATGGATTAGAAATAATGGCATCTATTGAAACAGTGGTTCAGAATGCAGAAGGGGAGCTGGGAGACGACTCCAAGCCCGATAGCACCGCTGACGTCAAAGACGAGTCTGGTACGTTGCTACTCTGCACATGCATGCTTATACTGTGATATACAGAGCATGGTATATTTCATAGAAAATGCTTGAATTTATGTAGTTGTGTATATTTCGTATGTATTTTGTGTAAGTCGTTTTTAAGTTATAAATATTGTCTAACATAAACAAACGTACATGTTATAAGTAAGCACTTTCGCAGGGCTAGCATCAAACACAAATCTCAAAGAAGGCATTCTCTGGAACGTCGCAAATGATGGACCAGTACCAGAAGGTTTTACAATTTACACTACGGATTCAGGCCTTACAGTACTGAGGAGAAAACGACAGAGAAATTTAAATAAATTGGGAATAGGAGGCTTTGTTGTACGACAAAGACATTCTACTGCGAAAGCTCAGGCAGATGATGATAAAGATGGAGATGGATCTCAAGGTTTTGGAGGTAATTTTTTTAGATAATAAATTTCTTTTTTTTTTCTTTTTTAAGCAAGATGTATGCCTACAAAGCTTTTTCATTCAAGCATTTATAATTACAATACAGTTTTGTACTATTTTATATAAATACATTATAGAATCGCCAAGTAATAAACGGAAGCCACGTCGCAAACCACGTTCCAAATTGATGGAACAATTCCCTTCGTATATGCAAGAGGCCTTCTTTGGTAAAGACCTGTTGGAGCCAGCTAAACCCACAGTCAGCTCTACCGGTAAGTATTAATGTTTTATTTATCATTGTTTATTTAAAGTAAATTTTCTAAATATGCCAGTGACTCGTTGAGTGAATGTGGCGTGGTAAGGTGTTTCACAAATCAAAAACTATAAAATAACGAAAAAAGTAAATATTATAATTATGAAGTTATGAGTTATAAATAGACACTCTATTATCAAAAATCATAAAATCGTCGATGAATAGTAATACAATTGCCAATTTGGCTCTTTATACTTTCCATGTTGAAAAGGCTGGTGAATTGCATGGAATTTAAGAGACCAGAACACAGGCTACTGAACGATAACTAACGAAGCAAGATTTACCTGATAGTTATTTTATTAATATGTAATTACAATGATAAGGTTGTGCTGGTGCAGGTGCGGGTGAAGACGCGCGCGCCACGCCCGAGGGCTACCGCGAGCTGCGCGACCTGGACAACTCCGACAGC
This sequence comes from Boloria selene, assembly GCA_905231865.2. NCBI lineage: Eukaryota > Metazoa > Arthropoda > Insecta > Lepidoptera > Nymphalidae > Boloria > Boloria selene. The sequence goes on along the minus strand of HG993140.1, from coordinate 3,580,427 downwards.
GACGCGGAGGACGTGCTGGCCGCGCTCTCCGCCTTCAACGACCATGACACAACCGTTTTTATTACACTCAATACGGTATGTTCCAGAGTTTGTGTTTACAATATACATGTTGTTACAAAATGACCAAATCATAAATTGTTTTTTTATTTCCTTTTAGGAAGAATCCGAACTACTCCATTCGCTAAAGCCGAAGGAGGAAAAGGATGATGCTCTAAATGCGCTAACAGATAGCACAAAGATTAAAATAGAATCGTCCGACGAGGGACAACTAAAGCACACGGAGGATTCTACGGCGTTAAAGAACGCGATATTAGGCCCGCAGCCCAGCGAGCCTGATGTAACGCCTGAGAATGCCCCGCATCCACCCAAAACTGAAAATATTAATACTGGTTAGTGTTAAATTAATTTTATTGTTGGTATAGCTTGAATAGCGTAAATAAAACTTTTTGGACGCTTTTACAGATTTATTTAGTTCAAAAAATTTCTAGGTAATTTGTGAAATGAAAAATATTCGCGTAAATATAAAAAGTAATAATAGTGTCAGTTTATCATACAGTAGCCAAGATGTGACTATGAAAATAGTACGTAAGTAAATAAGTATTGTTTTGTAAGACTGTGGTTCATGAAAATTGTTCTAAATAATTCAATTTTCTTATGCAACATAACAACACAAAAGTAAATAGTTTTCAAATACTGTATAAATAATGTTGTATGACGCGCAGACACGGGCGGGTCGTCGCAGGCGTCCACCATCTCGCCGAAGGACGAGCTGTCGCTGCTGGGCGTGAACCTGGACGCGATGGTGCGCGACTCGCTGCCCGACATGGACAGCAACGACGTGGACGAGATATTCAAAGGCGTGCTCACTGATGATTCGCAGGTAATTAATTACTCATGTATAATTCGCGACATGTAAAAAAAAACGCTGGGTGTCAAGTTGCGCAGATTTTTTTTTCGGCCAATTTGGTGTAAAAGGGGGGAGAGGAGGCTCACGCGCCGCACGCTTTCTGGCTCGCTATTGGTTCATTAATTCAAAATACCATAGCGTTCACAAAAGTGTTTAGTTACGAAATGATTTTATAAAAAAATAGAGGAAAAATATTTTTGACGTATATTGTTTTATAAAGAAAGAGTTGATAATAATGCATAATTTAAAAAATATATATTAAACGAATTATTTTTTTGTAAGTAGATTAAATATTCTACACTGTATCAAACAAATGTTATTAATTAATAGAATTCTATTTAATGACATTCTATCTAATATATTTTTCAATGTAACTACCAATAACCAATATACATCACGAACGAAAGGCTAGTTCAATAAAAGAATAGGCTTAGTAATTTCATGTGCGAATGTACCCTTATAACATGTATCAAACACACACTCCCACCACTTTCTTCCAGCGTTCCTTTTACGTGACAAGAACTTTACTTTAATATGCGTTAGTTGTGGGTTCCTTAGTATGAAGTTCCTTGTAATGAACATTTATAAAACCTTAATAATATATTACTTAGTTACTTAGTTCATTGGTTATTCTTGTTAAGATTGATAGGAGAAATATTTTTAATAAGATATTTCAAACACATTAAATAATACATTTTGTCTAATCTGTAGGAGTCGCAAGAGTCATCAGTGTCTTACGTCAACTCTATAGGAGGAACCTCTTATTCTCAGCAGCGTCAGCAGTTACAAAGCCCAATGGACTATGCATCTCCATATCACAATGAATTTGGAAGCAGGTAAATTTTTATTTCTTATATAGTAGGATATTATGATGTTAATTTTATATCTCTTAAATGTTAACTGGACTAATGGATGTTGAAACTAATGATTAGTCAATAAATGAAAATGTTATTTTTTAAAGTTATCATGAAGTGATGTTCCTTCATTTCCTTCATATTTTATTATATTGTGTCTGGAAGTTTTCAGAAAAATATATATATTTTTTTATTTAAAGGTATTTTCGTAACAATAGCTCATTGTATAGTAATATAAATGATGTCTTAAGAAGCCTTTATGAGATTTATTAATTAAATTAAATTTCTATATAATTTAATTTCTAATAGCTATGTAAGACATAGCTATTGCCTAAAGATTCAACTTGAGAAATATATAAATATAAATAAATAATATATCCTAATGCTGTACAACAGTAGCGCACTGAGCCCTCTGTACGGCGAGTGCAACAGCGGCAGCAGCGGTAGCGCCTGGAGCGAGCAGCCCGCGCCGCCACCCTCCTACAACCAGCGCAGCGCCGACAAGATGCGCGCGGACGAGAGTCAGTACTTTGTACATATTGTTATAATGAAAATTGCAACGAAAATTATTGATACTCACTATTTTTGATATTTTAAAAATGGATTTCATGTAATATACACATTTTAAGCACAAATTAAAAATGTCTCCTATACTAACTTTTATATCTATACTTCTATACTAATATTATAAAGAGGAAAGATTTGTTTGTAAGTATCTTTGTAACGAATTGGCTCAAAAAGTACTGGACCGATTTTAAATATTCTTTCACCGTTTGAATGCTACATTATCACTGATTAATATAGGCTATTTTAATTGCAAGAAAAAAAACAAGGATCCCTACTAAAACTACAATAATGTTACCTAAGGTGTAAAAAAATACCTATAAAATATCTTTCATCTCATGCAATGCGAAAACTATTGATGATAGAACAAAAAAATGTTCCACAATATTAAATAACATATCAATATCTACGGGAAGGGCGGGCGTTATTAATTCTGCTAGGTAATGTGGTTCCGGCCTTTAGAACGCGTGCGAAGCCGTGGGAAATACTAGTAACATTTATTTTAATTCAATATTTGTAACTGTTTTGCTCATAAATCTAAAAAAGAAAATAAATCACGTCTTCTTTCATACGATTATCAACATGTAGGCCTAGGCTCAGCGGCCACGATATCCGCCGTACTGTACGCCAACACGAACCACCCAGAGTGGAAGACGGAGTTCCCCAACTGGGTGGACCGCTGCAAGCAGATCCTCAAGAAGTGGCGCGCGCTGCCCGCCGAGCAGAAGGCGCCCTATCTACAGCGCGCGCGAGACAACCGCAGCGCGATCCGAATGAAGAAGGCACAGCAGGTAGGCTATCACTCCCCGCGCCCCTCCCCCCTCCCCGCGCCCTCCCGTGTGTGCTAACCACTACTCACTGTGTTGAACTCATTGTTGCTATCCGATCGAACGTATAAGTTTGTCTCATAACAGTCTGAACTATACCAATGCCCACAGTTCGATCGCATAGTACTCGCGCCCGTGTGCCGTGTGACCGCCCTCCCCTCTCCCCACTCTCCGTTTTTCCCAACGACACTGAGCTTATAAATACTTGTCTGCTATTTTAACTTGAACTTTTTTAGAATATTAAACATTTACTAAACACATATATGATACATGTGATTAGAGCTGACAGACATTTATTGGCTGGTGACTTCATTGCTATCACTATAGTTGCCTTTGGGAATATTTCAATACTATAATGTATAATTTTCAAGACATTTGTTATCGTCTATTTTCCTCATTCTTACTTTTCTTATGAATATAAAATTTAATTGTCTTTTCTTGCGTAAAATATTGATAGGTGTGTTTATATTCTACTTGTTATTTCACAGAAGCTTTATCATTTATGTTACTGTATAGTGTGTTGTAGATTCTTCCACCTTTATTGTGGTCGGTTCTATTAAGACTCTAAATAAATTGTTTGTATTCTCTTTTATACCCGGAATTATAATTCGATTCCACATTTGACATTAGCTAATGTCATTTTGTGAAATAATGATACCACATATAACAGTGTAGTGATGAACACAAAAATCGATAAACAATCGCGATTTATGTTTATGTAATCATAATATAAGTGTGCCAATTAAAGACTAAGTTATTGATTTTTATTTAAATAAATACATAATTATTCGTAATAATTATTTATTAATTAGTATTTTGAGGAGTGGTATGCTGGAGTCTTACCAAAATTAAGACTTAACTCAATTGTGGTGATGGATAACGCACCTTACCACTTACGAAAATTGGAGAAGCACCAAAAATGAGCTGGAAAAAAGATGCCATTCAAGACTGGCTTTTAAATAAAAATATTCATTACGAACCAGATATGGTTAAAGCTACGCTTTTAGAACTGATTCCACATAACGAGTCTTTTAATAAGTACGCTGTAGACAAAATGGCAGCACAACATGGGACCACGGTTTTAAGACTGCCCCCTTACCATTGCGAGTTGAACCCTATCGAATTAATATGGGCGCAGGTAAAGGGGCATGTAGCTCAAAATAATAAAACCTTCAAATGGACAGACCTGAGAAATTTATTTGAGGAAGGAATTCAAAAAATGACGGCTACCGAATGGTCTAAATGCGTATCCCATGTTGTCAAAGAAGAGGAAAAAATGAGTAGGCTAGATATGTTAATTGACAATATCACAGACACATTTATAATAAATGTTACAGAAAGTGTCAGCGATAGCGATGACTGCAACGATTTATAAAATAAAATAAAATATTACCATAATACATCAGCTATTTGTTTTATTTCTCATGTTCCTTCATGATCACATTTTTTATATATTCCACACACAATTATTAACGAAAACTCTCAGATTCTTAATAAAATTAATCGCCATAACTAAATAATATCCGTTCAGAAATATTTAATTTCATGATATACTTAGTTTCTATTAAAGTAGTAGTTGTTTCAATATACTACTATAAACGAGAGGAATCGATCCGGAAATATTCCATTTCCGTATCGAATAATTTCGCAACGTCACTATTTAGTACTTGTCATAACGTTGCAACACTGAAACTGTCAAATCTGGAATCGAATTAAAATTCCGAGTATAGTATAATCTATTATTACTTAACAGATAAACTTGAAATGACTTCATATTAAAACATGTTTTGATATTCTTAAAATATGTATATGACTTATTTCAAGTCTGAAAACTTATTGTTACCAAGCGGAAATCCAATTGTATTGTTTAAATGTAAAATGATTTTTCACAAAAAAATAATTTATTATTTATGCGTCACTTTACTTATGAATTTATCACCATTTTATTGTTTGCTAAAACATATGATATTATATGGTTCTTCATTTAGTTAAAAGATATAGAGAGCCATTTAAAAAAAATTACAGAAAACAGAGTAATAAAATATTTAATTTTAAATTTCAATTTCATAATGCAAATGCATGAATCAATCTACAGCACACTACTTATAAAGTTAATGTTATAGTTTTAATTTTTTTTTAATTAATTTAATTAGTAAAGAATAATATTTTTTTTATAATAAATGTATAATCTGTTGTTTATAAAAGATAAGTAGTACGTTTTTTATATATATGTGTGATATTTTTTATAATATTAAGTTTTACAAGTGTAATATTTTTCTTTGGAGTTTATTATTATACATATTGTTTAACATACTATAAGAAGTGTATCTCGTTTGTACGTCTTAGTTTTCTGCGATGACCGACTCAAAAGATTTTTAAAGCCAAACTAGATTTATAAGTGGTCATGGTAGAAGTCTAAGGTAGACGTATATCGGGTTCGCTGTTGTGTAACGTGACGGACGCGGCAGAGCTCGAGCGGCGCAACCAGCGCTGACGGCGAGGGCGGGCGCTCCCCCGCGGGGGCGCCGCCCGGCCCCGCCGCGTCGCCCGCCCCGCCCCCCGCGCCCCCTGCCGCGCCCACCGCGCCGCCCGCGCCCCCCGCGCCGGCCCCGCCCAGCGGAACGGTTCGCGCGCCCAACGTGACGGTGACGGCGGGCGGGCTCCTGGAGGCGGACGCGCACATCCGCGTGCTCACCCCGTCCGAGATCATGCGCACGCTGCCGCGCCTCGCGCCTCCCCCCGCACACCCCGCACACACCCCGCACCCCGCCAAAAACACGGTACTACACCCGCCCTCGCATATACACACGCACACCACACGCACGCACACTCGTTACACGCAACACGCGTACAATATTTATTTTCCTTTGGATACTTTTTATTCATCTTTTCGTTTATGTTATCTTCTGTTATATTATTTGTATACTGTAAACATTCTGTCATTTTTATTATGTATTTAAAAATTTGTACTACACAAGTATTTAATTTACAGATTATTTTACTATATATATAAACACAGTTACGTACTTGTTTAATTATATTCTTATTAATGAAATATTCATGTATACACTACATTTATTTATATAAAACAAGCACTCAACAATAAATGTGTATATGCGAGTCGCTTCCCGTACGTTGTTGGGTGATAGCGCGCTCTTGTACCCGCGATCCTTCTTTAACTTCACTCAGAATCCATTTAAATATATACTTGTCACCCAACAAACTGGTTGTTAAATGGCGTTGTAAGCTGTGTGATTATTTTTTTTAATTTCATTTAGCTTTTTATATCGAGGATAATACTCTCGAACGCCTCCCGGACGCGTCCTCTGTATCCGTAACGTTGTTTATTTTAATTTTCGCTTTGTCTTGGTAGTGTTGGCTTTAACATTGGACGGTGGCTGGTATCGGTGTGCTAACAATTCTAACCCTAGTCTACATATATGTAGTTGAATATTTCGTTGCGTTATTATGCTCTTGACTTTCTGTAATTTAGACTTAAGTTTGCAGGTAATAGCGTAACATGAACATGATAAGACTGATTAACGACGATTATTAATTTTGTTTTATTTTCAAGCACTGTAAATAAGCCTTATGTTTTTCTAGTGTATAAGTTACTATAGTATGTTTTTATATTATATCAAAAACAATAAATCAATCATAAAGTATATTTTTATTGTTTAATATAACTTCATTCATTAATAACAGCATAACATGGATGGAAACAATTAAAATCAATTACTAATATTTTGCATATATTCTTTTTAATACAAAATGTAACATTTTTTATAAATTTTAATATTTACAGCATGACGATGCTACTTAATCCATGTTAAGTTAAATAGGGTTGTACAGAATAAAATTTGCAATTAATGATTTTGCATGTAACTGTTTGGTAGCACTTGTTGTTTTATTTGTTGTATTTCATATGTTTACGCACGACTATTTGTTATTAAAAAGAAAGATATTGAAACTCATAAATTATTGAACGTACGTCTTTATTGAATTTAATAGATGATATTCTAGAGAAAGCAATGGTAATTAATAACAGTACGTGATATTAAAATGAATAGTGTAAATATATTACATGAATATAAAGTATAGTGCATGTGAGTAACGCTTCATGTTAGTTGTGCGAAGTTGTGCTGTGGGCGAGTCTGACGGCGCGGGTGTTGCAGGAGCAGGAGCGCGCGTGCAGCCAGCAGCGCAGCGCGCGCGAGGCCGAGCAGGAGCGCCAGTGGAAGCAGCTGCAGCAGATGCGCCAGCAGCAGACGCAGCAGCAGCAGCAGATCATACACGACCAGCGGATACAAGGTGTCTTGCACCTCCGATATACATTTATTATATGTTGATAGTAATAACAAAATAAAAATATTTTTATTGTAAAATCAATTTTAGTGTAAACTAATAGAATTTTCAAGTTTATATATTTTGTACTAAAAACTAATTTATCTTTAGTCAAGTATGATTAATAAGAAAAACAGTAATAATATTAATTGTCCAATAGCAGAATGTAAGTTCAGTATTGTATTATGCTCCATCAGAGCGTGTGTGTGTTCAAGCAGCGATGCAGCGGCTGCGCGGCGCGGAGGGCAGCCCGCCCGCCGCGCCGCCCGCGTCCCCCGCGCCAGACGCGCCGCGCCCGCCGCACGCGCAGCACGCGCCCGCGCAGCGCTTCCCGCTGTTCGCCACCAACGAGGACATCAACAGGCAGCTGCGCGACCTGCTGCAGCGACACCCCGACAAGATGTGGCCACCGCGTTAGTATACCACTGGCTGTGGCGACGCCAGTTCGACTGCTAATTTATCACTAAAGAATGTTAAATCGAGTTTATAACTATCGTTATTAAGAAAATACAGGAAATTTTTAAATGTCAAGCAGTTTGTCTTTATTTATTTTGTATAAATTATAATATTTAATTTAAATGTTTTAAATGTTGCGTACAGAGTCTACGGAAGAAGGCGTGCGCGCGGGCGTGCCCGGTGAGAGCGCGTTCCGCTCGCCGCTGCCGGTGGCGCTGCGGCCGCGCGCCGCGCTGCCCTTCCCACAGGGACCGCACTTGCATAGACCTGAACATAGTCAGTATATTATACATTACAGTGCTTAGTAGACATTTCATTTAAATACAGTTTAAAAAACATATACAGATGAAAATAGGGCCTTCTCTGTCTTGAAAGTTGCTGTATATTTTTAAAAACATTAATAAATAGATCAATTCAATATTATTAAATAGTTATATTGTTAAGTCGCTTTCATAAAAAAATCACTGCATCACTTAAAAGTATGTTAGATTTTTAAAAACTTTTAGTTGAAAGTTTGCAAGTCATAAATAGCTCAAGAATTTAACTAGGCAAAAAGTAATAATGGATGTTTTCAGTGATAATTCAACATCGTCTGGTGAATGCTGAGGGTGTTCAGATGCAGCAGAATATGAACAACTCTGCAAACACGCAGATGATGGAACAAAAGATTGCTGCGTCGCAGGCAAATGGTATAAAAAATGTTTTTAATACGATTTATTTCTCCACAACCGTTCTGCAAGTTGACTTAAGACATTATCAACCTGTTTTTAGCGTGGAGAACAGTAAATGGTATATAATATCTTCTTGATTATTGTTTAACACTTGTGTATTTTAAAACTCTAATATAATATAATATACCAACAATTGATATTATGTTCCTTATTTGTGCATTTTTTTTTTCTGAATAACACATAATCAAGACTTGCTTGCAGCAAATCCAGACAAGCAAGATAGTGCCGCTGATAATGGGCATGACGAAATGGATATTGGAGATATGGACAAGCTTGAACAAGACACAGGAAATATTGGAGAGGTATAATTCGCTTTATGCCTTTTATAGCTTTAATTTTTATTCTTTCATTCCATCAACATTATATATGTAAAGATTTGGATGGTTGTTTGTTACTCAATCAAGCCATAACTGTTTAACAGATCTAGATTTTGGCACAGAGATAGATTATAGTCCGGAATAACCCATAGATGTTACTTTTATACCAGTAAAATGTATGGTTTTTTTTTGGAGCATATTTTGTTTTTGTCCTTCACTTTGCTAGTTTTTATGTAATATTGTAATCTTTCATTGTTATTTTTTTCATTAAAGTTCATATAAATTTAACAATTTTTGCTTATTAGAATTTAATATAAACAAAAATTGTTAAATATTATTAAAATTAAAATATGTATTAAGAAGAAAGTTGTATCATGTATCAAAAAACTACAAAATATTGAAGTATATGCTATCTCTGAGCAGGATATCCTGACGGGGCTCGGCGGCGAGGACGACGAAGAGCTATTGAAGTCACTGACGGCGGAGATCGGCGAGCAGTTCAACATCCTGGAGTACGCGGACCCCGAGCTGGCGGCGCTGGGCGACGAGCACCTGCTGGACGGCCTCGAGCTGCCCGACGACGCGCCCGCGCGCCGCCTCCACGAGTATGTACACCACTTACTATAGTCACGACTCGGGATGAGAACCTAAGACCTCCGACTCATATATAATAATACTAGCGACTAAAATTACAACGAAAAGTGGCATTGATTTTTATATATATAGATAAACGAACTCAACTAAAATTGACTTTTGACTTCTGCCAATTTGCTTATGTCAGAGTTATACTATATTTTTTTATGTTTTCAAATTCAACTTAGTCTTTTTATATTATAAAAATGTTTAAATAAGAGTACTTTCTAATATTATTTTGAATTTACAGAGATGACTCAGAAGCAAAGGGAGATAACAAGATGGATAGTGAGCTGCAGAAAGCAGTTAAAAACATAGAATCAAATAAATCTGATGTCAAGGTTGAAATGGTAGAAGTAAAGTCTGAAAATCCTGAAACGAAGTCCGACGTGCCGACCACCGTCACGCAAATGTTTCCTGAAAATATACAACGAGTTATTTCACAAAATCAACAAATTGCCTTACAGGTCAGCTTTCTTGTTTTATTAAGCAAAATAAATTTATTATATACAAACGACATATTCTGTATTTATAAAATTAACAAAATTTTTAACTAAAAATAAATACAAATGTAGATTTTTTGTAATTTATTATATTGTTTATCAGAATGCAATGCAGGCAGTGAAAGCAGAGGTAAAAGCCGAGGGTGATGACAACAAACCTGAAGGCGAATGGCAAAGGCCCGTGTTTTCAAATATGTTTGGTCTCCAATTGCAACAGGCAAGTCTTATAGCTTTTTTATAAATACAATTAACTGAAATAAAATTCTTGTTTTTTTTCTTTTATTTAAGGTTATTTTCATTTATACATTTAAACAATTTGGTGTATGTGCGTAGACGCAAGGCGGCGTGCAGGCGGTGCGTGCGGGCCCGCAGCCCGCGCCCGGCGGCCAGCGCCCGCAGGGGCAGTTCATCAATCAACATGTTCAGTTCGCACAGGTATCCTTGGTAGCCAATCGGACTACTATCATATATTTTAAGTACCTGGGGAACATCTGGAGTTGTCATATGCAAAGCTATTATGTGCTTTTCTTTAAAAATCAAGTACTGAACTTATTTGTGTTTGTCTCTTTATATATAGATTTACTAAATCGGTAGCTTAAATAAATAAAGTTGGACAAATGCTTGAATAGATGAAGGTGAAGGTGTCGCGAAATTCTAATTTCGAGAAAATTGAATGCAAAGTTTGTTGAATGTATTGAGTGTATGCATAAAATGGCAGTCAATTGTTGTGAACTGAACTATAATAGTCATAACCGACATGTGTCGTCCTGTGCGTGCAGGGCAGCCCGCAGAGCATCGTGCACGCGATGACGGCGCAGGTGACGGCGGCGCTGGCGGCGGGGCGGGCCATCGCGCCGGGCACGCGGCTGCTGGGCGCGGACGGCGCCGTGGGCGTGGTGCGCCACGACCGCTCCGTCGCGCTCGCCGCGCTGCCGCACTCCGGTACGCACTAACTAATAATAAACGTGAAGTAGCAGCTATGCTGTCGCGTTTCGTCCACTCCCCGTCCCTTCACCCTACCTCCTACCTCCCTCTTCCATCCCTCCTCCCTCCTTCTTCTCTCTCTCTTCTCTCCTTCCTCCCTTTCCTAAAAGGCCGGCAATGCATCTGCAAGTCCTGCAGTGTTGCAGATGTGCATGAGCGGAGGTGATCACGTGAGCCTCCTGCCCGTTTGCCCCCTATAAAGGAGGTATACGGTAAAAAAAAAACACTTTTTCGAAATGTTGTATTGCATGTATTGAACCCTTTTTAACATCTAACTGCTGGACACGGGGGGGACCATGCCATAGTCCACCACGCTAGCCAAATGTGTATTGGCGGACTTCACATGTCTTTCGAAAACTTGCTAGGTTTCTTTAAACATGTTGATTTCCTCACCATGTTTTCTTTCACCGTAAGACCACTTATCTTTAATTATGTTAAAAATCATTCTCACATGAAAATATCACGGGTGCGAGGCCAGGATTCGAACCAGCGCCTTTCAATTATCTAACCGAGCCCGGGCTACTTCTGTCTAATTTATATACTGTTTATAAAAAGTAATTTGTATTATTCCTAATTATCAGCTCGCAACATGGTGGCAGGTGCCCGACAACTGGCGCCGCCCCCTCTGCGACAGGACACACCGCTGACGGTTGCACCTCTTGCTGGTTAGTATCCTTATAAGACAACTAGTTTTGTGCATACTTCAAGATTATTGCATTATTGCTATAACCAATGACTTCAATTTTCATACAAAATTTAAAGTCATACCCAACTAACAAAGACGGAGGAAAGCAATCGCGGGTGTATGTACAAATGATGCAAATTATCATTATTTTTATATAACAGTAGGAAATGGTTTTAGAATTGACCGGTAAATATTTTCCAAAGATTTTGCGGTGAAAATTGCTTTTTATTTTGTTGTAGTTACTTCTTAATATTTTTCGCGGTTTTAAATAAATATTACAAAAATTCAGTATCTCTTGTGAATATATATGTCTACGATAGTTTTATTGAAAACAGCAAATATTAGCTTGTATGTAAGTTGTAGGGGACGCGACCTACTACTAAATGCTTGATAAATTAATTACAGTCTGAGATCGTTGTAGAGTTTATTGAGTTGATACTATGATATAATGATAATTGATGCTATTTAATGATAATGAATGCAGTCGGTTTGATTGCTGTCCGAACGTGCACTGACTGTTTTAGGTGTGTTTTGATGTATTTATAACACACCTACTAAGCATTATTGCTTAGGTGTTCGGTAACAACCTTTGGCCCGAACATAAGTATTATTAAACAGTAAGTGTTTGCAGGCAGCAGCGGTGTAAGCGCGCCTCGCAACGCGCCGCCGCCGCCCTACCCGGGGCTGCGCGCGCCGCCGCCCTACCCGCAGCTGCAGGTGAGTGCCAACAACCCCCCCTGTGTTGATAGCGTCGTCTAGTACTTTCTATGTGAATTGCTAATTCTAATCTTGTACCTTTGTTCCTAAAGATACCTTTTTTTACCTAATATTAAAGCAAATACAATGCATTTTATATGAACAAGCTTAAGTATAAATTAATTCTTATTGATTTTCATAAATTATTAATTGATTTTAGAAGTAGCAATTCATTATTTACGGATAAATATAGATTTTACTTTAGATCTTTAGCATTTGTTATATAATGTTGTTGTTGTTATAAATATTATTTGTGGTGGACATACTTGTTTGAAAATTTAACCTATTATACATATTTTAACTAATAACATGAAGGAAGTAAAATTAATCCTAGTCAAAAATAATAACAATATGTTTGTCCACCATTACTTTAGGAAACATTGCTCAGATTGATCAGGTATTCAGATAACTTATATTTTTTGTGTGACCAAACAAATAACAATACAAATTACAAATTATTTTAATCTGTTTGTACACTACATAAAAGTAGTGTTTCGATTCTCCCTATATCTTTTAAAAGTTATCTGGGTCACACATTTTTAAATAAATATAAAATTTCTAATTAAATATAAATGTTACTTTTTTTAATTTTAAAATTAAATTGTTTTGGAGGATTTTTTTAAATTATTAATTTGTTTTGCATGTCATTTTTCTAAATGTTTTAAATTGAACTTGTTCTGCCCCAAAACATGGGGTGAAACAGATTCATAGCTTTAAATGTATGCTGTTAAAGTTGTGGTTCATATTTGTAATGATCATTTTAATCGAATAGTAATTTAAATATGACTCAATACGTGTATTATCGCTTCGATTGTGACCGCATCGCAGTGTCATGTTTGTTTGTATCTATGTGTACGTATCCAAAGCAATATTAATCGAGCCAGGCATCGGTGGAGGTTCAAAACATCTTTACAGATAAATAAATAAAAATCGCTCGTCCGATTTATAACATGCTTCGGAAACTAATATTGCATGGGTATATGAACTATTAGCCTCACTTTCATACGTTTGTTGTGTTTTTGTTGCAATTTATAATGAAAAGTATAAGTATAAGACGTGAACGGTATGAAAGCGAGGCGGTCGTGGAGGATGTTAGGCGACGTGCTGGCGTGTTGTTGCATGTGGGTGATTGGTGGGAGCAGGCGCCCTTTGACGACGCCTGGGGCGACTGGCTGCATCGCCGCCCGCTGCTGCTGCAGGTACACGCGACCTCGGATATGTCATAGCCAATACAACCAACTAACTCAACAGAACCAAACCAATATTTCAAAATACAATTCTTACGACCAATAAATTTCTCCTTTTCATTAAACTAGCTGCTCTTGAATTAGAATTCAACAATGCACTTTTCTGCACTGTGACACTTGCCAAGTACCCATATTAAAGATGATAAACTTCTACGTACTAGAATCTTTCAGCTCGCATGATATCCAATCCTCAAGTTCATAGGTTTCGTTATGAAAGAAATATATGACTAGTACTTGCCAAACTAACTCTTAAAAGAAGAAATTGATCCCTTCTAGAGACTTGTATTCCTTTTATCCTATATGCCTAGAATGTGAAAGACACACTGGAGTATTAAGATCTAGGGCCAGGGCCTCGTCACTACTAATCACCTTGTAGTTAGTGCTTTTTCTTTGCTTGCTCGCAGCACGCATGCGTACTTACTAACCTCTGTTCCTTTTCAGCATCTCTCCTAACATAACACTATTAAGATAACAATTCGTATACCAATTCATTAATATACAATGTTACATACATAGAAGTATATTTTGAACAAAGAAATTATACCTATATCGCTTTCCAGAAAACGGTGGTGGACCAGAATTATATGGTTTCGGGTCATTGTGAATGGCTTTATATATGACATATTATGATTATTTTATGGAGACTACTTTGTTACTAGACAATAATTTTGACGATGACACGTTCATAAATAAAGGAATTTAAGATTTCATAAAGCAAACCAATCCACCTTCGTACCTTTTTGATTTTGATTTCTAACAGATGATGAAAGCATACAAAACAAAAATTATTATTTAATCTAGTATATTTCAAGTTACACAAACATTTACACGGCCTTATTTCCTTTTTGTTATTTTGCTATAGAAAGTAAAGCAAATTCGGCACTGTGTGTAGTACTAGATTTGTCAGCCTGAATTTCATAAATTGCACTAACCTCTTCCTTAGTACTTGAACTAAATTAAAGAACCGATTTTATATATTTAATAAAGTATTTACCTCATTTTTGAAGCAATATTAATCCTCAATTTCCCCTAATGCTCATAACATTTATTAGACGTTAAACATTTGCTGATGAAAAATAAAAAAATAGTCACCGATTAATACATCGCTCACTCAACGAGTCGGCTTCGATCAGACCGGGTGTTGCGAGACGCGTGCTCACAGTCGACAGTCGGCGAGTGTCGAGGAGCGATGTGAAAACAGACATTTAACCGTCAGAACGTAAACCAGGAGCAACCGTTGCTTCTGGAGGAGCTGCTGGAGCAGGAGAAGCGCGAGCAGGAGCGCGACGGGGAGTGGGGCGGCGGGACGGGGGAGTGCGCGCCGCCGCCGCCGCCGCCCGCGCCGCCGCCCGGCGTGCCGCTGTTCGGCGCGTCGCCGCCGCCCGCGCCGCCCGCGCCGCCCGAGCGCGCCGCCAGCGACGCCGACCGCCGCGCGCGCCTGCTCTACGAGCAGTGGCTCAAGCAGTACAACACCTTCGCGACCGACCAGTTGCGCTACTACGAGCAGGAGGTCCAGAAGCTACGCAAGATGCGAAAGGTGAGTGATAGTGCGCTTCTGTGTTCGTGCGCTTCGTAGTCGCGTGTTTGCGTCCTCCAGTCCGCGGTTCTCTTTCAGGTATCGAGGGGGTGGGCACCTGTGTTAACCGAATGTCTATGTTTACTAACCGGGTGTTAGAGTGACGCGTTTCGCTTAGCCACAGCTACACTATGACGTTATATTTTCAGTCGTTGAATAGCAAGCAGCGTCAGTTAAGAAAATCTGGAAATGAATTAATGCCTAACGACGCAGCAGAGCTGCAGCGGGTGTCTTCCGAGCAGCAAGCACTCCAGAAACACTTGGAGGTTGCTAGAAAACAAGCCAGACAACACAGTATGCTTATTCAGGTATAAAATTCGTTTGGCTGGCATGTTTCAATAAATATTATTAAATATATGGTTAAATTATTATTAACTGCTTTCAGGAATATGAGACAAAACAACGTCAACAAAACCCACAACACGCCCAACAGACAGTTATAAATCAACAACAAATAACTAATCAAACTGTTTACGCTCAAAACCAAAATATGAACCAGTCACAACAAATGCAACAACAAACTACTATCAATCGTCCAATGCAAATAGGAATACAAGGTTCTACTATGCAGCAACAGACGCTTATACGGACTCAACAAACAGTTCTTGGTTCAGACGGTCAGCCAATATCACAACAAAGAATAGGTCTAGTTACCTCACCTTTAAATACACAAGGCAGGATTTTGCAAGGTGGTCGTACTTTAGTTATCGAACAAGCCGGAGCTCCGCAACAACAGCTGGTACGACAGTTGTCAGCAGTTCAAGAACGTCCACAGTCAGTTGGAGGCATTGTACAATTTAGCCAGCAACAATTAGCAGGAATCAGAAATGCAATGCCGACGGGAAACCAACAGCCTCGCCAACCGGGATCAAGGCCTGCGATGTCCCCATTACACATACAATCTCCTCATTCTCAATCTCCACTCCATTCAATTGCGCCTCAATCCCCTCTTCATCCTATGGCGTCTCCGATGCAATCTCCACTTCACTCGCAACAATCTCCATTGCATCACACATCGCAGTCTCCACTGCATCCTTCAACTCAATCTCCTCTGCATACACAACAATCGCCAATGCATTCTCAACAATCGCCAATGCATGTACAGCAAACATCTAGTTTGCCACAACAAAGCCCTATGCATCCTCAACAAAGTCCAATGCATCCACAACAGTCGCCCATTCATCAACAATCGTCGATGCATACGCAAAACCAAATGTCGACGCAGCATTCGCCGATGCATCCGCAGCAAAGTCCGATGCACCCACAACAAAGTCCGATGCATCCACAGCAAAGTCCGATGCATCCTCAGCAGAGTCCGATGCATCCTCAGCAGAGTCCTATGCATCCTCAGCAGAGTCCTATGCATCCTCAGCAGAGTCCTATGCATCCACAGCAAAGTCCAATGCATCCACAGCAGAGTCCAATGCATTCTCAACAATCTCCGATGCATCTTCAACAATCTCCGATGCACACGCAACAGTCGCCCATGCAATCGTCTATGTCTCCGCAACATTTCTTGCAACAGTTTCAAGCTCAAAGAACAAGTCCGCAGCTGCCTACTCCTAGTCGAAGTCCTCAGGTATAGTACTTCTATTTCTTTAAGATTATCATTGAATAACAATTGTTTCTACTCATAGATAGCATCGACTACTGCTGAATTGTAAAAAACCTGAGGTAAAGGTTTATAGATGTGTATATATTTCTTTCTTCAAATGAATTATGACTTTATACCACTATTCTACTTCAATTGTTTTATAATTTGAAATTATGCATTTTGTAAAATATCTTTCCTTAACGCGCCATTTTGTTAAATATCTAAACAAGTTTTCAAACTTTATTATATGTAAGCAAAACTTTTGTTTTTATACAGATTTATCAACAAACGCAAATACAAAGTCCAGTGGCGTCTCATTCTCCACAGTTGCAGAATGTAAGTCTAACATACAGTGCATATTATTAACATACTTGTAAACTTATTCAGTTTCAATATTTTAAATTATGATTTCAGAATGACTATCAAACGGGGAGATTCTCACGTCCCGCACCTGGATGTTCCCCATTACCTTCCCGATTCGCTAGACCACCACATCATCAACAAGGTAGTTAAATCATTATTTTTGAAGTGAAACTTCTTTAGAATCGATGTGATTTCAAACTCGATGAAACGAAAAAATAAGTCCATAGTACCAGGCGCTTAGAGACGGGGAAGAGTTAGCCTTATTTTAAATTCAAGTTTTACTTCTGACATGTGTACTTTGTACACACACACTTTTTTTTTAAATGTAAAATGCAACAAAATATTTTTTTTAATAAATTCATTATTTGCTGTCAGGTATGCGGGTTGGTGTACCTTTTGTGGGTCGTCAGCAGACGTCTCCGCTCGGTAGCCCTCAACCGCTACCTTCGCCTGGAAATACGAATAACGAAATGACTGTAAGTAAAAATTTATAATAACGTCGTACTTATTCACTCCGACCCTGTAAAAGTTTAAGAAAATTAAGAGACAAATTGACATTCATTTAATGTTTTTTGTTTTCAATTTAAATAAGTCATAGTAAAGTAATTTATTAGTTAATACACTAAACAGTTGAATATAAAAGTAAACTATTTATGTGTTACGAAATTCTAAATTTAAATAAAGATGTTATTTATTGTTTTAGCGCCAGCAAATACTACAAAGGCAACAATATAGTCCCATGGGTGGGGCTCCAGCCTCGCCCTCGCTGTCTCGCTCGCCGCACGTGGCGCGCACGCCCACGCCTTCGGCCTCGCCCGCCGCGTCGCCCGCGCCGCACCACGACCACGGCGGTGGCGCGCACCACCACCACATGGCGCCCATACCGCCCGGCTACAGATACTTCAAGCCTGGCCTCTTCGGAGGTGCTCCGGTCTGGCCCAACAAAGAAGACGATCGCCGACGAACGACCCATCTCAATAAAGTGTCGATTTTAAAGAGACGAACCCCACCACGACCAAGATTCGCCGGAAAAACGGCTGCTACAGAACATCGACAAGACGACATTAGTGAAACAATTGATGCAAGGAAATTTGTATTGTACTCTTCGGATAGTATCGATTATCCGAGCACTTCAGATGAATCTGCGAGAATGAGTTTTAGTAAAGATGATGATGATGACATACATGAATTTGATGATCATTTAGATGATGATGACATTGTGGTTGTTGAACGTTCAGGAGCTATGTCTCCAGAAGAGCGTATTGCTACGGAGGAAGACTTCGAAGAATTGATAGACAGTGGAAAGCCTGAAGATGAAGCAGAAGAGGAAATGCCCCAAGATAAAGGCACACGTACTGAAACTACGACAAAAACTGTCGCAGTAATAAGCTTAGCGCCGGCAAAACAGCCAAATAGTAACATGCAGCAATATAAAATAGTAAATCAATCGCAAGGTTCAGCCCTCTCTCGCTTACCTGTTTTAAGTGCAGCAGTACTTTCACCTCATACAAATACGAAAATTCTTAATGAAGTTTCTCAAGCTACAGTGGCATCAGTATCTATTGCAAATCAAACTATTTCGGTACCAGTTTTAAAGAATCTTTCTGTTCCTATAGCGAATGTAACTGGGCACGCCAGTGGTATGTCAAAATCGCAAATCAAAAAAGTACCGCTTAATATTAGCAATCCGCCATTGGCAGTAAACATGTCATCTCAGTCACTCTCTAAGCCAATCAGTTCAGTTATAAGTGTTATATCTTCCAACGTAGCCAAAAATGCTAGTATAAATCCTGTGATTACACTTGCTACATCAAATACGATCGCTGGTGGCTCGAGAGTGCCCGTTTCTATTTTGACACATCATCAAGTGAAACAGAAAATAGTAAAAACTATAGAAAAACCCATGGCCTTATCTTTATCTAACTCTAAATCGTCGTGCTTAGCTGTTAGTCATGATGTTACATTACCAGCTAAGATATTTCAAGATGAAGCTGCCTCTCCCGATAGTACCGTAATTTCTGAAAGCAATTCAGATTTACAAAACCCCTGTAGCTCGCAACATTTATTATCAATAAGTACACAAGACTCAAAAGATCATAAATCCTCTCTTCTGAAAGATACTAAAGATATAGACATAGAAAGTGAAATAAGTCAGCAAACAGAACTTCCACATACGCTTTGTTTAACAGATAGGACGCCACTATTATTGGGTAAAGCTGATATTAAAAGTCCTGATCCTATACCTGAGAAAATACCTGATAATATTATGGAGGGTGATGACGAAGATAAACCAGAAGATAACATGCAAAGTCATTTGTTACTTTCGTACAGTAAATCCTTACAAGAACCACGTCCGACGAGCACTCCGCCTACTGAAGGTACTTCGGAAGAAAATGTGGTAAAAACTATAAAGGCTATCGCAAACCAAACTAAAGAGATGGTTATAGATTCAAACATGCAAATAACATCAGATGTAACTCAAGAATCTGTTCAAATATCTATACCTTCGCCGACTCCGTCTCAAGAGAGGTACCTTAATGACATCACTATGCGAGAACATTCTGAAACAGTAGAAGGTAATCCGAAGCACGTGGAGTCTTTTGAAGATATGCTTTGTATGCTAGAAAACATCACCGACGATGCTAAACCATTTGGAATGAAACAACAAAATCCTAAAACAATGAATCCTCCAAATCAAAATGTTAACACAAATATTAATACTACGCCTAAATCTGAGAATAAAGAAATTCAAGAGCCACCAGCATTTCCTACCAGAGAGGCTGATAGACTTGCTTTACAATCAGCAACAGTACCTCAATTGTCGCCTCTTTCTCAACCATCGGAATTAACGTCCAACATGGCTAATGTGTCACAACAACTACGTACAATTATGTCGTCGTTAAATACTAACTCTTCTAAATTAGAACCACAATCAATTATTAGGAAAAATAGTGATGCTACGACACCGACTCAAGTAAACTTCGAAAGTTTGCTACCATCTTCAAAGGTTGAAATTGCAGTGTCTCGGCCGTCTCCCGTGCAAAGAATAGATAAACCTCAAGCACCAATATCCAGTTCTGACACAGTTCCAATGAGTGCCGCACAATTAATTGGCACTAGAGTCAATACACTATCATCGATGGGACAAATAAGAAAATCCCCTACAGTATCACCCATCAGCTCACCTGTGGGAATACAAAGCAGTTTAATGAAGTCCCCAGCTCAATCCCCTTTGATTGGCCATCAAACATTTAATACAAACGATGAACCTCAATGCCCTACATCGATTTCGTCACAAATATTGCAAATGCCAGCGCTCTCTAAAATTCATAGTAACTCACCTGTATCTACCTCGATGATGCATTCAAATAATAATACGACGACAAACGTAAGTGGTTTCCAGAAAACTCAAGCTTTACCGACCAGCATTCTAGGGCATACACTACTTCAACCTACGAGACAAATAAATGCAAGCAATTTGCAATTTAATCCTCAAAATATAAGTTCAAGTCAACCACCGGCCTTGGTTATGACTTCAAGAACAATTATTGGCAACAAAGAGCCACCCCCTAATGTCACCGTGCGTACTCACAGTATAGTGAGTCCAGGTATTAATCAAATGCAAGCAAAACCTACGCAATCAATTAATTTTATTACGTCATCTAAGCTTTTGCACTCGCAATTAACTTCCCCTTTAAAGAGATCTAAATCTACTGACGAACCTAAAAGTGAAGTTATTGTTGGGCACATCCAGCCTACAAAACGTCATAGCGTAGAATCAGTTATTGTTAAATCTGAACCTATGGAAACTGAGGAATCAAATAATACGTCAGTAACAACTATCGACAATGCGGGAAACAAAATAACTCAGCAAAACGCTGCAAATCAAAGAAGCCACGATGAATCACAAAACGTATTATTAAAACAGCTCTTGCAGACAACTACTACATCCTCAAATGTAGTTCCGCCGAGAACTATGACTATACAACGGACTGCACCTGCCCTGGGGACTATATCATCATTAGAAGCACAGCTTGCGAGGCCTTCTATTCCACCTCCAACTTTAGGTCTGACGCAAGAAGTAGAAATGCCTAAAAATTCTCCAAGGCTTATGACTACTGTGAGTTCTCCGTTCACTACTCGACCAATTCAAACCTCTATACCTACGTCGTCTATATCACCAGTGATTTATACTTCAACTCAATCATTAATGGATGTGAGGAAACCTCCAATGAAATTGCTCAGTAAAGACGAAACGACGCCAATACCAGAGTGCTCACCAACTATGAAAACTATGCCGATGTATCCAATGAACATCGATAATCAACAGCTACATCAAGCTATAAAGAAAGAAGTAGCTCCACCACAGCAGAGTCCTATCCATCGACCGTTTACGCCACTGGACGTGAAAAAGGAACTCCTGGACGAAAGTTCTCAGCAATCGGCAACTTCGGGAGTTTCGACTGCGTCAGACCAGGGTAAACTAGACCAGCCAATCAAAGAAGAATATCCAGAAAGTGTCAACATGGACAATAATTCGGAAATCAATCCTTCTGAAACGCCTTCAGAAGCTAAAAAAAGAAAACGTCGTGAATATCAACAAAAGAAGCGTAAACAGTTACAGCTGCACATGAAAGCTGCTGCTGAGAATAGTATGAATCCCGCTAACCCGAAAAAGCGACTGCGAAAAGGATCTCGATATGAGGAAGATTATGATACCTTCATAGACAATTTAATGACACAACTGAGGCTATTGCCTCCAATGCAGATACAAGAACCCGCACTGACAACAAACTTTGCAGTTTGCCCTCTCTTTGGGTCAGGTGATCTAACTAAGCTTAAAAATAAAGATTATGATATTCTTAAAGGGGACTTAACTGGAGAGTTTGGCAATGCCAAAATCCCTAACGTCGCTGACTATTATAATACTAAACCGTTCGGTGATGAAGAACCATTACCTGAAAAATCGACGACTACAACTCAGAGAGGCTTTTACGATCAAGAGTTTCAACCTATTGTGTATGAGGAAGACCCAGATGATAAGAAACTTGATTTTATTTGTAAAGAGAGAGACACTGATACACCGGATACTATTGTTAGCTGTTCTAGCCCAGAAGGATATGACATTGAACTTGATGATAGATTTCCACATCTTAAACCTATCGATGACGAAGATGACGAAGAAGATGAAGAATCATCGCTTTCTGGTCGAGTTTCGCCTATTATACCATTAATAGCACCTATACCCATAAGAGTTAAACCTTTGTCATTACATCAAATAAAGGATGAAGAAGACAATCAAAAGTCGCTTAAATGCTCGGATACTTATGATCCTGTTAAGACTAAAATGGAAGATTCACCAAGTAGTACGGAGAGCAATGAAAATGTTACTGTTACTCTTACTTTGACGTCTGGTGCTGCAGAAGATATTCTTGGAGTTTTAAAAGAACTGGCTGGTATACTGCATATACCACCACCTACGTCGTATCAAATTATAGAGAGGACGGCCACACCACCGTCACATAAACTCGGGCTATACAGATCTAAAGGAAAAGACGGTAAAGAAGGAACACCCATTGATATTCAAAGTATCCTTAATGGAGCCGCAAAATTCTGTCGACACTGCGATGTAGTAATTTTAGATTCCGTAGTGAGAGCGAAAGCCTCAGAATTCCCTCTATTATCGGCCAACAAAGGAAATGCCGAGGAAATTTTATGTGATAGCGATTCCGAACTATTTTTCTGTAGCACTCAATGCTATGAAAGATTTGCATGGCGTCCAACAAACATAATATTAGATGGAAAATCAAAAACTACAGTCAAAGAAGATAGCAAATCAGATCTCGAGACAAATCTATCAAAAGACAGGGATGACTTTGACACTGCATCGACGGAAAGCATGGAAACGGACGATTTAGATATAAAACCAGATATTAAAGATGAAAAAATGGACTTATCTTTTATCGATTCACTAGATAACGACGAGTTGATGAAGGAAGTCGGTGACGACGTAAGTGTACTCGACGAAGACCTAAAAGGTATGGAGCAAGACGAAAAAAGTAATCAAGGTGTGGAAAAAGAAAAGTACCGGGGCATCCGATATAAGTCCTGGTCTCCCGGCTGCATTGGACCTCCCATTAAGTACAAGCGTCCAACAGACCGTGAGCTAACAGAGCTCGTTTTTCGTACCGGCGTAGCTATTATGCCCGTGACCAATGAAGATACCCGTAAATGTGAATTGTGCGGTATCCAAGGCGACGGCGTCGCTGACGGCGTGTCGAGGCTACTGAACTGTGACGTGGACAGATGGGTGCACCTCAACTGCGCGCTGTGGTCGGAGGGCGTGTACGAGACCGTGAGCGGCGCGCTCATGAATGTAGACTCTGCTCTAGCGGCGGGTTCCAGTGCGACTTGCGCGGTTTGTCGCAGACTGGGAGCCACCGTGAGGTGCTTCAAAGTTCGATGCGGCAGCGTTTATCACCTGGGCTGTGCTGTGAAGGATAACTGCGTATTTTACAAGAATAAAAGTGCGTTTTGCGCTTCTCATGCGCCGAAGGTGAGTATTTATATTTATAAAATAACTTATGACTGCTCTAAAATCTATTATTTCAAATTCTATAGCGATATGAGATTATTTCGGCACTCTTTAGTTATATATAGTGATCCAACAAAAAATTTAATCTCAATATTCGGCTATTTTAAATTAAATACATTCAAATACTCAACATTTTACAGTCTATCCAACCTCTTACGCCACTGACAAATCTGTTAAAACAAACGACATTTTTAAGATATTTTCAGACGTTAATCACTTAGCCTTTCTAGAAAAGTATAATTAATAATAATATTATATTAAAAAACATAGTTAAGATATTTGTATAGTCTGGCATATTAAAAGAGTATAAGGAAACATTCTAACAACCTGACTTATAAGCATTATGGTTAAAGCATAGTAATTGCCATACCCTGATTCTAGTTTTCCCTAAATTTTGCAAAAATCATTGTTAAGTAATCCCAAGTAATTATTTTTTTTCCGATTCAAGATGAATATTCAATAAAATACACTAAAATAGTTTATTTTAATATACGAGTATGTATTATTTAGAGTTTAGAAGTTGCTTTTAGTGGTTTTTACAATTCGTTAGTTAACAAATATTTCATACCTTTGGGCACCCTAAAATTTCCCGATATGGGGTATAATGTCAGCTAGAAACACTTTTGTCATGAAAAAAGTTTCAAAAATTTTCGAGTGTCTACTTTTCATTAAACAGACTATTACGCTCTCATTTAATAATCTGTTATATTATAATGAAATAATTAAAATAATCATACATCAATGTTAATGATGATTAGTAATTGTAATAGCCTCAATACATAAGAATGAGTGTGTTTGTGTGTACAGAACGAGAAAGACAACGAGCTGACGACGCTGAGCGTGGGGCGGCGCGTGTTCGTGTGCCGCGACGAGCAGCGGCAGGTGGCGTCCGTGATGCTGCACTGCGACACCAACCACCTCATCCGCGTCGGCGGCCTCATCTTCCTCAGCCCCGGCCACCTGCTGCCGCACCAGCTCGCCGCCTTCCACACGCCCAACTACATATACCCTATCGGATATAAGATTGTGAGATCATTTTTTCAACTTTAGCTATTTCCATAGCATTTTATTATCAAATATTATTTTTTTGAAAAGAGCAACTTTTGAGTTTCTCGCCGGCTCTTCTGAACAGAATAGCTTTCCGAGCCGATGGTAACTTACAGACTGACATTTAATTTTAATAATGTAAAAATGACGATTCAAAAGAGCTTGTAAAAGTCTATTTGAATAAAGAATATTTGATTTGATTTACTAATATGAACTGTAAACTGTATTCACTCTTATAAAACACTTGTGTTTAGAGGCTGTATGCAGAGTGATGAGGAACAGAATTTGTAAATGCAAATTGTTTTGTTATTTAATATTTATTGTAATTATTGAAACTTATTTTAGAGGATATTTATAATATTGTCTTATTTGATATTCAAACTATAAAATACAAAATTGTACTTAAAAAAAAGTATTAGCACCAATAAAAATCAATAATTGAGAATGTTATGTATGAGAGATATCTTTTTTTTAACTGACTTCAAAAAAGGAGGAGGTTATATTTTAATGAACAGTCCAGTACATCGGTGTGTGTGTATACACAGGTGCGGTTCTACTGGTCGATGAGGCGTGCCAACAGCCGCTGCCGCTACGTGTGCTGGATCTCTGAGAACGAGGGCCGGCCGAGCTTCCACGTGCGCGTGCAGGACGACTCGCTGCACGAGATGTGCGCGCCCACGCCGCGCGCTGCCTGGGCCAAGGTACGATCGGATATATGACGATTATATGCGAACCGTTTGTGAAATTATTTACAGACACTTCAAAATCTATTTATTTATTTATTTATTCAGATAAAAACAGTTGTATACAAAAAATAAATAAATCTTAAATAGTAAGAATACAATAATTATACCCATATTACCCTAAATTATTACAAATTTGTCATAAAAAGTGACTGATGCTAAATAAGTATGTTTTACAAAAATAATAAGTATAATGTTTAATGTACTGACATTTGTTGAACCGATCTTGTTTTTTGTTTGTAACGAAATTATTATAATATACTTCTAAATTGAGAATTGCTTTTTTTATAAACATCAATTATTTAAAAGGAATTTGCTTTAGGTGTTAGATGCAGTAGCTGCGTTAAGAGAAGGCAGAGGTGAAGAAGGCGTTTTAAAATTGTGGCCCGATTATGTAACAGGCGAAGATCTCTTCGGACTCACCGAACCCGCCGTCGTCAGAGTACTTGAGAGCTTGCCAGGTACGCTTACATAAAGAAACGATGAGGCTTATATTATTTCTTTTATAAATAAATTATTTATAAATTTTAAATTGTATAGTCGTATAATTATTTGTATAGTCTTAATTAAAATAAATTAATTGTAATTTACGAGTTATTGAAGTGAAACTTCTTTAGACTCGTTGTGATTTCAAACTCAATGAAACGAAAAAATAAGCCCATAGTACCAGGCACTCAGAGACGGGGAAGAGTTAGCCTTAGTTAGATCTCGCTCATCGCGAGTCAGTGACATTCCTAACTATGTCTAACTCGCGCCATATCTTTCTCTCAACGAGCTTAGACGGGGTTATTTAGTATAAAAATATAAACGAGATTTAAAAATTAGTTTGCCAAAGAAGTTTTACTTCTGACATGTGTACTTTGTACATGTGTGTTTTGTGTCGCGCAGGCATCGAGACGCTGACGGACTACCGGTTCAAGTTCGGGCGGTCGGCGCTGCTGGAGGGCGGGCTGGCGGTGAACCCGTCGGGCTGCGCGCGCTGCGAGGCGCGGTGCGCGCGCGCGTGGCGGCGCGGCACGCGCGGCCTGCTGCCCGCGCCGCCCGCGCCGCCCGACGCCGCGCTCTCCCCGCACGCGCTCGCCGCGCACCCCGCCTGCCCCTACTCCAAGCAGTTCGTGCACACCAAGAGCAGCCAGTACAAGAAGATGAAGCTCGAGTGGCGCAACAACGTATACCTCGCCAGGTAGGAGACCATCATATTCTTTTTTTATGTTAGAGAAAGGCATACAATCAGTACAAAGTATTATGATTATCGGTTGGAAAGGCAACTATTCAAGGAAACTATTTTTATACGTTTGAAAGGGCATTGTAGTGTCACTTAAGCAATCAACCACAACGTCTGATTTAATAAGATTGTTCTCAATGTCCTAATAGAAAAATAGTAGAAGCAGTCCACCACCTACTGTCTTGTCTAGTCCGCTGTACTGGATTGCTGAACGGCAATGAGAAAGCCTACAATTTTATGATATATATGTATATTTACATACAACAGCAACTGAAATGTACATAAAAATAATTTTATTTTAAACTTTAATTAAAACTTATTAAAATAAAACCATATTGTATTTTTAAACATACATTAAAAATATATATTTTATACCATAGGTCTAAAATCCAAGGGCTGGGTCTGTACGCCGCACGGGACTTAGAGAAACACACAATGGTCATAGAGTATATCGGGGAAATCATCCGCTCAGAACTCTCAGAAATCCGCGAGAAGCAATATGAAGCTAAGGTAAAATGTTTGATGAAATATATCAAGCTAGTTTTTATTACAACCGTATTTGATCTTAATTAGTGTTTAATAAAAATACATAATCACTACATAGTATAAATCAAAGTCGCTTTCTCTGTCCCTATATCCCTATGTACGCTTAAATCTTTAAAACTACGCAACGGATTTTGATGCGGTTTTTTTTAATAGATAAGTTGATTTAAGAGGAAGGTTTATATGCATAACTAGCAGATCCCGCGGCTTTGCCTGTGCTAAATCTAGGGAAGAACCCGAGCGAAGCGAGGGCGAGTCGCTAGTATTATTTATTTTGCTTCTTCGTTCTGCATACATGTGATGGGTACTATATGTTTATTATTGTTTATATTTTTTACATATAATACTTTTTCTTTGAGTTAACCTGATGACATCGTCAGGGTGGTAGACGCAAACTTAGATGACATGTTTTGCGCAGTTTGTAGTGATCCTACTTGTAGCGCCAACGATCGCGGGTTAGAGTCCCGTTGATAGCATACAATTGTTAAGCACAAATGTTTGACTCCAGTGGTGGGTGTTTATATGCATAAAATGTATGTATTTAATGTTATAGACTTGTGTAATGTATTAACTATTTGTTATCCGTAACACAAGCCTCGTAGCTTGCCACTGAACTAGATGGCGTGATGGCGAACGCGAATGGGTAGCGTGTTAAATATTTAAAGTTGCAATGCTGTAAGTGTGTGTGTGTGTGTGTGTGTACAGAACCGCGGCATCTACATGTTCCGCCTGGACGAGCGGCGCGTGGTGGACGCCACGCTGAGCGGCGGGCTGGCGCGCTACATCAACCACTCGTGCCAGCCCAACTGCGTGGCCGAGACCGTGGAGGTGGACCGCCAGCTGCGCATCATCATCTTCGCTCGCCGCCGCATCGCGCGCGGAGAGGAGGTACACCCTCATACCTTATTGAAGTGAAACTTCTTTAGAATCGTTGTGATTTCAAACTCGTTGAAACGAAAAAATAAGTCCATAGCACCAGGCACTCAGAGACGGGGAAGAGTTAGCCTTAATTTAAATTCAAGTTTTACTTCTGACATGTACACTTTGTACACACGCACTTTTTTTAACTAAATTATTTATTTATTATTCGGAAGACAAACAGTATTTAGTTACATATAAAACAAGAAAAAAAAACTAACATACATACACCAATTAAGTCTTCACAATGTACAATTTCTAAAGGTAGGTATAATCTATGTTAGCTTAAATAAAGCATATATATATTATATTAGTACATAAAAAAGAAAGAAGATAAAATAAAAACATTACGTACAACTTCCAGTTAAAATTTTGAACTTATATAGTGAATGTGAAAATAAATCTATGCCATTATATATTTCATTATGCAATTTGCACGAGCGGTATAAAAAGCTATTACGAGCATAATTAGTCGTTAATTTAGGCAGATAAAATAATGACAAATTACGAGATTGAGACTTTATATTGAGACTTATATACTACTGTGTAGTACATCATCATCACGAGTCTCCCTCAGTACGAGGGGATCAGGCCATAGTTCACCGCGCTGGCCTAGTGCGTGTTAGCAGACTTCACATGTCTTTCGAAAACTTGCTAGGTTTTCGCAACATAGGTTTCCTGACGATGTTTTCCTTCACCGTTAGACAAGTAATCATGATAGAAATGATTCGCACATGAAAATATCAAACGTGCGAGACCCGGATATGAACCCGCATCACTCGGTTATCCATACTAAAATTATATAAAATAAACCTGTCGACAAAATGTGTCATTCACTCGTCGTACGTGAAATTGCATGCAGCGATAAAATAACTTCTTATCCTCTATACATTTTATATTAATTAGGTACATCATTATATTAAACTATGTATATCATTGGGCCTCGTCCGGCTTTAATCGTCTTATTAGTGAAGTTTTTCACTGTATTCTTAATAATTTTCTTTCAGCTGGCATACGACTACAAATTCGACATTGAAGATGACGCGCACAAGATAATGTGCATGTGCGGTGCGCCCAACTGCCGCAAGTGGATGAACTAGATGCAGACGCGACATCATGTGATATAATATAATTTTTTACCAGAAATATAATAGAACCCGGTCACTTGTGAGAGGGCCTCGCGTTGAGTAGTTTCACTAAGTAAGGCTATGAATGTTAGTTGTGTGTACCAAAGTGATTTTACACTCTTATACTTAAGTAAGCGCGTATTTTTAACATAGATTAGCCCTTTAAAGCTGACGTGTGATTTAAAATATAAATTAGACAATATATACAAGATTTTAAAGAAAACGGTGAATAATTAAATTAATTTTGTAATATGACCGTATATAGAAGACGAACTTTGTACATACTATATAAGTAGCTATAAGAATCATTGTTGTTATTAAATTTTAACGTTTTAGATGTGAATGTTCCGAAAATAAGTAGAAATTAATATTCGATATATTGTATCGATGTTTTCACTGCTTTTATAACTTTCGACATTTTATTATCGCCTAATTTGTTAATGACTAAAGTTTATTTACTGTTGGATCGATTTATAAAATATTTTCACTATTACGTATAATGTATGATAAGTTCTCTGATAAATCATAATTTCATTTCATCAGTAGGCAAAGTTCATAATTTATAAATGAACAATAATATTTTGTTATACGATAATCTCGGGAAGTGTAAGTACGCGAAGTAGGGTAGAGATAGGTTAAGTTACCAAATAGAGAGTGCATTTAGCGCGGGGAACACGCCACATAAATTCAACCTAGTTTCATACAAATATAGTCCCGACGTCCTATTTGATACTTATTTTTACAACGTTAACGGCATAGGTGATTATGAATTATTTACATGGTTAATGGACTATTTAAATTAGTTTTATTTATATACAAAAAATATACGTCAATTTTTCGTAAATGAAAGTGTCAGACGCAATCTGAAGTTTCACATAATACCCACCTCGTAATTAGCAATATTCGCTCACACTAAAGTGATTACAGACTATATTCACCTGCCTCATAATTTCAAGTGAATCTCAATAGAATGTAGAAACAGTTTACAGTTAGTGTTATACTTTGATGTTTCATCACCCTTTGGCTGTTGAATTTGTGCGCGATTTATAGTTAGTATAATTTATAAATAGTATTTTTACGAAACGGATACGAAATAATTAAATTATAATTAGTTTGAACACTTTTTTGAAGCAGTTTTTAAATGATTTCCAATATTTGTATTGAAATAAGCAGAGAATCGGAGGTAGTAGTGTTCGCCGAAATTATTAGTTGCAAAATTAAAAATATATTTCGTTTCCACGAATTCAATTTTATATGAATATTCTTTCGTCTAGAATTCAATTTTATTTATTTTATAAATGATACTTATCGAACACAAAGTTTATATTAGGTTTAGTTGATATATTATTTTAACCCACGTTGCCATTTGCAAACTTTTTGTCATGCAATGTTATTATAAGTTTGAATGTGCAATATATTCTCAAATACCGATTGTAAATATCCA
This sequence comes from Boloria selene, assembly GCA_905231865.2. Lineage (NCBI taxonomy): Eukaryota > Metazoa > Arthropoda > Insecta > Lepidoptera > Nymphalidae > Boloria > Boloria selene. Next base: position 3,549,444 of record HG993140.1, on the reverse strand, counting down.
CTTGCTGATGCTAGAGAAATCTAATTAATAATCATGTATTTTTATGTTTTAATGCATTGTATGTACAATCTTAGTGATGTGACATCACCTTTCTATCGACTTATTTATTTAAAGCATTCCCATTTGTTGACACGGATATATTATAGCTGACCAGTCACTGGACGGATTTTTCGAGTCCTAGTGAAATTATATCTTTTAGAAATATTCTATACTTAATATTTTTATCACATTATTTTCCTTTCATTAAATTTTTTAAGTATAAACTTTATTTTATTTTAACTCCCCTTAATTATTTATATAACAGAATATACTTACTAGTTTCTGACACACTATGTCTGTAATAGGAAATGAAATTAAACACAATTTGTTCCATATAAATTTTATTACAAACTTTGTTTTTGGACTTACTGCAAATCATACACCAAAGTACAATCAAAGTTAAACTAACAAAGCAAACCTTAATTGCATTTAATTATTAAAAACGGCTAGCCAACATTGTTTTTAGCAAAATCATTTTTTTAATCAAAAAAATCTGAAAACACTTTGTGCCTCAAATGTGTTGTCAATAGATTACATTATTATTATTTAATCAGACAAGTTAATGTCTTTAAGAACAATACAGTTGTAGGCCAGCCGCTTCAGTATTTATATATTCTACTATTTGCCAAATCATAATATAGATTATTGTAGAAGTAATTTACAAAAATATAATTGTTATGTCGCTTTTAAAAATATACAACACAATGAGCACTATCAAAGTAATATCGGAACTATACTGAATGTGAGTGGAATGAGAAAAATAATCTAAAATATAGACAAATTGAAATTATTAAGTATAAATTAATTTTCCTAGAAAGAAATTAAAAAAAAAGATACTGGTCAAAGTTTTGATAAAGTGATGTACACACATAAATATGTTTTTGCACCATTACCTAATAACAGATGAAATAGAGGTTTCAAAAACCTAGAATATGATCGGAATAAAAATTAAATATATATAATTGTAAATAAATATAACCAGTAACCAATGAACATACACTGACAAATGTCTTTATAAAAAAATTATAACATTTCCTAGCAGAGTACAAGAAATTGAAATAAACAATTGACGAAAATGTACACTATATGTAAATAAAACATTACACGTAGCGTTCACCTTCCGACACGATCACATTGACGAGGCGGGACGCCGCGACGCACAATGATACATTGCAAGTTATTTAAGGCGAAGTTATTTTGAACGTATTCAAATTTTACCTCGCTAACTAGTAACGCCTGGCCTGGCTCGTAACCAACAGAAAAACATTATCGATATATTTTTGTACTGCGATTTAGTAAGTACGTTGTAGATATTGAAGTTCAAGTGGCAATATTAGCTCTAGTCTGTACTATAAATAAATTCTTTTGATAAATTTATAACAATGCTTTTAACATTCATTATTTTATCAATTATTGTGACTTACATGTAAATTTAGATATTGTATAACTATTTGAAATTACACCATAAGAATTTTTTGTTGAACATCCGGCACGAAATTTATGACATATTGTATCATCAAATTATGCAATACAAAATCATTTTACGTGAGATTAAATTCTAGAAATTAGAGCCAAAAAGATGTTTCATTACTAGCGAGCGAGAGGTCGGCCTATGTTCAATGTTCATATACGAGAACAATTTCGTACACAAATGGAAACGTAGCCACATGCCGCCAACTGTCACTAGCGATAAAACGCTATTTTAGTTATTCGATTTGATACTAAAAGAACTATAAAATGTAAGTAATAAGCTCAATCTAACAGTCAAGAGCATTAGACGAGACAGGCTTCTTACAGTGGGGCCAGTGTCAGATAAAGAGTATCATTTGAAGCCCACTTTTTTTAAAATTTCAATAAAAGTAAAAAGATTTTAAAGAGTGTAGTGTAGTTATTTCATTTAATCGATAAATATAAAACACATTAAAATGAAGATAAGAATCAGTATGGGCAAAATTGATCACATGATTGGCCCCATCTTGTAAGTAAGCCTCAACTAGTGTTGCCAGAAGAAGCAAACTTTTGCAGAATGTTCTGATGGCATTTCAGCAAGGAAAGAAAGTATAATAGCTACCTATCAATATTGAGATTGATTAATGTTTCTATTTTTACAAATAAGGGATAAATATTGATCATTTAAAAACTGGATTTTTAATTTTATAGACTTAATTGCATTATGAACCTGGCAACACTAGTGTTAACTAAACATAGGCTACGTGTGGTGAAGGGTGTGGAAACGGCGCGCGCTCAGTCAATGTACTGTGCAAGCCAGCGGAAGCCCTCGCCGTAGCCCTGACGCTTCAGCACGGAGCACATGAACAGCTCCAGCGGCCGCCCGGGCAGCTCCGACCGGGAAACCTTGCCCTGAAAACACATTTTTAACTTTCACATTATTTTAATCTAACTTGCGTAGGTTTCATTGTTGTACAGTAACAGACATAAAAAAAACAGTGTTTATGCACAATTTCCTTTTTATGAATAACAACTTCATTATTTTAACAAAATAAAATTACCTTTCCAGTAGTTTGCTGAAAGAGGTTGAAAAACTGTCGTAATTCATCTTCACTGGCAGCACCAGGTTTGTCTATTTTATTTCCCAAAATTAAAACAGGGCAGTTACTGAGAGTTTCATCTGTTAGTAGAGAGTCTAACTCTGTCTTAGATTCTGGCAAACGTGGACGGTCACATGCATCAACAAGGAACACGATAGCGTCTACAGCAGGGAAGTAGTCACGCCATACGCGTCTCGCCTGCTGATGGCCACCCAGATCAAAAGTAGTGAATCGCATGCTCCCTATTGACAGCTCTTCAGATGCTACATAAAGAATAAAAAGGATAAATAAGATATAACACCAACTGGCATAATTTTGCTATTGAAATAATACAATGCTCTTATTTAATAAAATTATAGTAAATGAAAGCTATACATATTATATAATGATAAAATCTGATTATAAAATTTTAAATTAAATCCTTCATGGTCAAATCCAAGGTGACTAAATAAACTGAGGACACAAATATAAAAACTATGCATTAGATACTTCGTTTTTTTTTTGGAAATTCACACAAATATACCAATGATTTTATAACAATAATATTATATTGTGATTATAAAAGAATAGATTAATTATAAAGTTGTTTTTGTTTTTTGAAGTTTAAGTTAAAAACTAATTGAAATTATAATGTTTCAATCCAAATCTGTAAAGAAGAATTACCAACAAATTATTCTACTAATGAGGTAAACAAAAAGTTAATGAATAAGCAAATTTGTTAATATTTATGGATAATATCAATGTTGAGTGAAGGCCAGATCAGATCATAATGTGCTAAGATCAAAGAAGGTGATTTATATTTTATGGTCACTAATAAAACAGTATTTATTTTCTTCAATTTGTCATACAGTTTGCCCTCTAAAACTAAAAAAACTGAGGAAAGGATAGATAAATTTGCTATGTAGTAATATTATTATTCAGAGCATTATATGCATATAATTTGGCTTCAAGTAAAAATATGTTATATTAAAATATTGAAACTCACTGGGATGCAATGTAGGTACATGTTGAGCTAGTCTGTCATCCTTCAACATATGCAGGAGTGTAGTCTTGCCGGCATTATCCAAGCCCAGGAATAAAAGTTTACCAGATTTCTTATATAAACCTGTCACAAATGATACATAAAACATCAACCAAAGAATTTATTCCAATAATAATATGATTGAAAATAATTAAACTTTAGATTTAGTTAATTTACCTGAATACAAAAATGTCTAATTTATACAATTTTCAAATAATTACAAATATGAAATACATGAGAATACCTTTTTGTAAAATTCATGACATATATTGAATAAAACAATATATTAATACTTAAACGAAGGCTTAAATCAATCACATCAAAATTAAAGTATCAATTTTATCTGAAAAAGTATACATTTTAATGAACTTTACAAAAATAATATTACATATTATATGCCTTGATTTACACTTTTATTTAATTTAAATTACAAATAAATAAAGTTTCTTACCCAAGAATCCCAGAACACCAGTGAACCAATCCCAAATAAACATTTTGGATCTGGAAAATTTGTAGAAATGATAATTCAAAATATCACAAAATTTTGCACAAAGAATACTAGATTAGTAAAGATGACTTGCAAATCTAGTATACAATAGGGTATGTGCTAACATAAAGGCAAAAAGTTAAACACTACTAATGCACTTCCAATTTAGATACTTATGTAGTCTTTAAGGATTCATCGCAAATCGTAGAATTGCGATAGTGGATTGAGTAATGAAGATGACAGAACGTCATTTTTGCGTAGTTGAAACTTCGATCAAAATTTCCGAGAGTTGAAAATGAAATACTCACTTTTTTAAATTGTACTAGATTAACTAACACTAAAGTAAGTTTATCACAATGTTTCGCTCTTATTTGCAATATATTTCGTCGCTTAAATTGACGATATTCTCGACAACGAAATATCAATCTGTTGGCAATGACGTACACTACATCCGGAAGTCGTTAGTTGTCACACTGCTTTACGGATGCATTCTTATTGTAGTAACCCAGATCTGAAACACTTAGTTCGTGAATTACATTTATAATATAAGCACATCTATAAAATTGTAAAATATACTACAATTATATAATTTCTTTTCTAAAATATAGTTGTTAAAATGTGTTCAGGCAACTTTAAACTATAGACAATAGTCTATAGACTTAGAGAGCGTTCCCTACCCAACTTTAAAGTAAATACCTACGGGCTGGAAAGTGTAAAAGAAATGAAACGAGTGTGTGGCCAGTAGTTGTTATCTAGAATTTTATTGTCTGAAAAGTTTTGCCTTATCATGTATGATGTTTTTGATTTTTTTAATTCTCGTCAAACATACTATAAAATGCAACATCAACAATGTACAAAAAAATATTGCACGGGTCTTCTCACATTCCCCGCAAGGGGAGTGGGGTAACGGCATCAGGGCTTTCTGCCCTCCGGCCGTGGGTGCTTTCGCCGCCCACAAATATGGGCGCGTCCCTAGGGAGTCCTACTGGACCCTTCAGGCGTCAGAGTGTGTGAAGTAGCCGCACGGGCGATCAGCCCAGCCGGGTGAGACCCTCAGTTGCCCTGAGGGAGGCCCAGCTAGACGATCAGCGACCGTTTAGTGCGGCGACTCCGGCGTCGTCGGGGCCAGGAGGTCCCTAGGAAGCGCGCGACGGTCAGGTGGGCGTGCATGCCACGGGGCGATATTTTTGATATGTGGATGTTTCGATGCGTCCGCCCTCTCGAACATCCCAGTGCTCAATCGGCGGACGAATTCGTCAATGCTCTCGATTTTGAGATCGCGCTGGATAGTGGAGTTTCTTACGAATCTGGGAGCGTTGACTATTCTTCTTAGGGCCTTTCTCTGTATGACGCTAAGTTTGTCTTTTTGTGTCTTCGACAGTAGCGGGTACCATGCGGGGGCTGCGTACGTTAGCCGGGGTCTGATGTAAGTCTTGTAAATCCCGACCTTCGTACGCAGTGGCAGCGTAGCGGAGCTTGTGATGGGATACAGCTGGGCTAGGGCTGACTTGGCATTGTTGATGGCAGCAGTCGCTTGTTGGTTCATGGACAGCAGACGGTCGATGTGGACTCCGAGATATTTAACCGTCCGTGTCCATGGAATTTCCTCGGCGTTCATGACTAGCTTCGGTGGAAAGCTTATATGGGTGCCTATGGAGATGGCTTGTGTTTTTGTAACGTTAGCAACCAGTCTCCATTTAGATAACCAGGGTGATATGGTATCTAATGCTCTCTGTAATTTCAGGGCGGCGTGCGCGGGCTTGATCGAGGTCGTCACTAGCGCCACATCGTCTGCATATAGTGCGAGTGTCGCGCTCTCCATGGCCGGGATGTCATCGGTATATATCGAGTAGAGCAGGGGCGAGATGACGCTGCCCTGCGGGACGCCGGCTCTGACTGGTCTGTAGCTCGACAGGGAATCTTCAACGCGAACGCAGAATAGGCGCTCGCGTAGGTAAGATGCCACTAGCTGCGTTATACGTAGAGGAATATTGGCTTCAATCATCTTATATAAAAGGCCTTCGTGCCACACCTTATCGAAGGCCTTTTCTATGTCCAGGAAGGCGGCTGCAACTTTCTCCCTCTTGTTGAGTGCCGCGGCAGCTAAGTGAAGAATCCTGGCCACTTGGAGGGTCGTGGAATGATCCGTGCGAAAACCAAACTGTTCGGCTCGCGGTTGGAAGTGAGCTTGGAGGTGTGGTAGTAGTAGCCTCTCGAACAGCTTGGAGATCGTAGACAGCAGTGTAATCGGCCTGTAGCTAGCGGCTTGGAGGGGGCTTTTATGTTGTTTTAGCAACATAATAATGACCCCTTTCTTCCACGGAGTCGGAAAGTGTCCTGTGCGGATGATGGTGTTAAACAGCCGTGTTAATAGAGTCACGGTGTTAAAAGGTACGTGTTGTAGCGCCCGGTTGGTCACGCGATCCACTCCGGGGGCTTTACGCGGCTTAAGCTTCGCAATTGTTTTTCGTACCTCGCTTGGAGATACGAATATTGGCGTCTCTATGTTGCGTAGCGAAGTTTTTAGTGTAGCGGCTACGACGGTTTCAATGTGCGTATGGAAGCGCGGATCCGTGCTGGCGTTCGGAGAGAACTGGCCTACCAGATGTTCGGCAAAGATCTCAGCTCTCTCCGCCGGAGTGTATCTGCGAACGCCGTCTCTGTCTAGCAGCGGTCTAGTAGCCGACTTCTTGTTCGTCAAGCTTCGGCAGACGTCGTGGAGCGACGTTCGATCGTCGGCCGCGATCGACATCCTTCGGTCCCATTCATCGGCAGCGGCTGTGTCGAGGGCCCGCCTTATCTCCTCGATGAGTTGATTAAGGCGGGTCCTAGATGCTGGGTCTCTGGTAAGTTGCCAGAACCTGCGTATCCTTCTCTTCTCTTCCAGGAGGCGGCGCAGGCCTGGCGGCGTAGGTGGGAGGCGTCTGACGTAGCTATGAGGGATGGCTGCTTCCTGGGTGGCTTGAGTGATGACATCTGCGAGTTGTGAAGCCATTGCATCGATGTCGTCACTATCACATAACGGCGCAGTCGTGGGCGGCGTGTTTTGAGAAACAAGGCGCGTAAATTTTTCCCAATCCACTCTGCCCGGGGTGGCGGGAAGTCTGATTCTCAACGGCGATGCTTGTATTGTAGCGAGGATAGGCAGATGGTCCGAGTTGTGATCCTCAGGTAGCACTTCTAGGTCGACTTGAAGTGCCCCTTTGAAGATCACAAAGTCGATCACGTCGGGAGAGTGGTTGTGTACCCGCGGGTAATGTGTAGGCGACGCGGGGCCTGCGATGCTGTACCCTCGCCTTGCGGCGTCCGCAACGATGCGCCTTCCAGCAGGGCAGGTGGTGGCTGCATTCCACACTGGACTTTTAGCATTCCAGTCACCAGCCGCGAGCGATGGGATGCTGTCGTCCAGCAGGTGATGTAGTTCCTGAAGAGCCAATAGTGTCCTCGGAGGCCTGTAGACGGCGTACAAACGGGCGGGCCTACCTCCTAGGTGTAGCTCGACGCCCAAGGATTGCAACGTCGGGGAGTTAGATGGCGATAGCTCGTGGTGAATGATTCCTCTCCTGACTAGCACCAGCAGTCCTCTACAGCGATGATCCCTCGCTGTGTAGTCAAGACGGTGCTGGTGATAGCCAGGGAAGTTAACGGCGTCCGGCGGTGCAAGGTGCGTCTCGCTTATGAGAGCGACGTCAACACGCTGCTCTCTAAGCGTCCACTTGAGTAGAGTGGTCTTGTCCCGTAGACCACTGGCGTTCCAAAATATGATTCTTAATTCATCCATTGCGGAGCAGGGACATCATTCCTTGAAGCACTACCTCCGTGGGGTCGCCCCCGGTACGTAGTGCGATGAGGACGTTCTTTAAAATATCGATCGCCGTCTCTAACGTAGTGTTGGCGATCGACTGCGGCTTCGTCCCGGACTGTGCGGGTGCGGGCTGTGCGGATGCGGGCGGCTGCGCGTTGGGCTCCTGTGCGGCGAGAGGTGCCGTTGTAGCTGCCGGTGCAGGTTGTTGGTCGTCGGCAGCGGGGGGCTGAGCGCGCCCCCGGTTCTTCCCACGTTTCCGGCGCCTAGCAACCACCGCTCCTCTCGGCGTGGGGTCATTGGCCGGTGCCATTAAGGACGCTCCGTGCTCTAGCGGTGGTGCGGGTGCAGCTTCTGCGGCGGCTCCCGGTTTTCTAGTCTCTGTTGTTGTAGCCACCGGTCCGGCCTTTTTGTTTCTAACCTCCCTCTTGAATTGGGGGCACGAAGCATAGTTAGCCGGATGAGGTCCTCCGCAGTTCGCGCAGGTGGCTGGCTCGTTTAGCGGGCGCGGGCATTCGCGCGCCATGTGTTCGCCTCCGCATCTGACGCAGGCCAGAGTGCGGTGGCAATGATGGCTTGAGTGGCGGAAGGCCTGGCATCGATGACACTGGGCGGGGCCCCTCTTACCCCTCCAGGCCTCGATAATGATGCCAGGCATGTACAAGAGTTCCGTGATTTCGTATATCTTCGGTACTAGGTCCGGAGTCCTAGCTAGTATAGCCAGGAATATGCACCCGGGCCTGCCTCTCCTGGCTTTAATAGCCCGGACGTACTCGGCGTTGAACCCTAGTTCCGCTAGGGCTTCCTGGATTTCTTGCGGCTCGGTGGTAACGGGTAGTCCCCGTATCGCTACCTTTAGGCTACGCTCCGTAGGCAGCGAATACGAGAACCAGGAAATTTTTTCAGTCTTCTCGAGCTCCCCCAGGTACCGTTGTATGACCCGGTACTCTTGGTCGGACGTGGGGGAGAAACGTACGCCTCTGCCGAACGGGCGCGCGTTTGGTGGATGTCCCAGTTTCTCCTTGAGCGCTCTGAAATGCGACGCCCAGTTCGGCAGCGTCTCGACTATCAGAGGTGGATATCGCGGCGGGCGGGATGCGGCGGCTTGCATCGGTATATCGGTTGCTGGGGCTGCGGCGGCGGGCGGAGCGGATGTGGCGGACTGATTCCGCAACGCATCCGCAAAGGTGGGTGTCGGTGGTTGAGTGGCCGTAGGAACGGCGGCGGCGCTCGTAGAGGGCTGCTCCGTTCTGTTACGGAGGCGCGGGTCTCTCTGGGGCTGCGCTAGTTGTTCGGTGCCTGTTGGGCAATGTCTCTTGTTGACAGGTTCTTCTTCAGGCGTGCGTCTACGCCTAGTTGGTGTGGCGGCGACGGTAGCAGGCATCGTCGGCTCCTTCGGCTCGAACGTCTGCAGCCTGTCGTTAAGGAACATTGAAATATGTTCCATTAACGCAGACGACAGACATCCTTTGCGCTGGAGCGCTGCAACGACCAGTAAGTCCTGGTTGATGAGGGACTGCGGTGACAGCTGCGTGGTTTCAGGGCGCGCCGGTGCGGAGGGCGAGCGTTGTAGCTGCCCGGTCCTATCTCTCGGACGCGATCTCTCTGAAATCGGGATTTCTGTTGCTTGCGCGGCGGGTCGTGCCGCGGGGTCAGGCGCCGATGATGCCGGCCCGTGTTCGGCCGCAGCATGCGCGAGGATATCGCGCGACACGGCTGAGCGAGGGGCGCGGGGATCACGCGGTCCGAGCGGTGATGGAGTCGTAAGTCGTTGGGCGACGGAGGGGAATGGTGTAGGGGAGGGGGAGGGGCCCCGAGTGAGGCCGAAGGAAGGCGACGGAACTCGAGTGAGTGTGAAAGAGGGAGAGGGGACGACGGAAGGGGAGGGGTTGAGGGGGGAGGGGGATACGAATACGGCGGCGGCGGAGGTCGGTGTCGTCATCTCGCGGTGTGGCTGGTTGGCGCTGCGCACTCGCGATCTGGAACGCGACCTATCCTTCTCTGATGGCTTCGAATGGCCCTGAAAAGGGCCTTGTTGTTGGCCGCTCATAGCGGCCGGGGATGCGTTATCGGGCGACTGCCTTTCGCGACCCCTCGACCACTATGGTCGGGCTTCAGAATGGGTGAGGGTGTCCCCTCGACGCATTGAATGCGCGGCCGGATTCCACCCAATTTGCAAACAAATTGGGTAGGAATGCCGTGGTTACAAAGAAAAATCGGGTCCGTGCGAAAGTCGATGGTTACGAATGGTTACAGCTCGACAGTCGCGGCGGTCCAAAAAAATATTTCGCTTCGGGCCTAAGGTTACTACAGACCTAAGAGATAGAGATAGATATTGACTGCACGATCGCTTTGTCTCTTTCTAGACAATGATCAACTTCAAAGTTCAAATTATTTTACATTCTCTAATCTCTTTGGTTCAAATTCATTTCATATTATGAGTTTTCAGTTTTGCTTAGTCTGTTCTCTAAACTTGTGCCTTAAACGCTTTTTATTTAGTATAAAATACTATAACGTCATACTCGAAAAATATTTCATAGTAGGTAATTAAATAAGCTAATTTTATAACAATAATATTCTTTCATAGACATATTTATTATTTATATTTCATCATTCCCGGTTTCTTTTCTGTCGCTATGCTATGATAGGGATGGAAACAGTGCGAAAAAAGTCGACTTTTGACTTTAGAATCGACTTGGAATTTTTTGATTCTCAAAGTCGATTAATCATTGCTAAAAGTCGACTTTTCGACTCTCAAGTCGACTTTTTAAAAGCACAATAACTATATAACTCATAGTTAAATGATATTTTACAAATTGTATTCGACATATTTCTTTATTTTTAATAAACAATTTATTTATCATTTGCACTTTTTATTTAAACAACTTACACACAAAGGATTGTTTTTAACATTTTTATAAAAGATACATTCTACATAAAAATTGCACGTAGTATGGCACCGAAAATAAGTTTGAAGTATTTAAATTAAGTATTTTTGAAACGTTAAAATCAATATTTAATACTAAATATAAATAAAATTTTTAAATATCAGTTATAAACTGTTAAATAATAGTTTTTAAATTTAAATTTAAAGTTTACTATTTAAATTAAGTATCTATGAGACATAAAAATATAAAAAGTCTGTAATTTAAGAATCCCACATATCTTCACTAACTGACCTTAGAAATACAAGTTGATTTAAGTGCTGAGGCGATAAACGACTTCTTAATTGATTTGCAATCAGGCCAGCATGAGAAAACAATCTTTCGCAGGGTACAGAATTTGCTACAATTGATAGAAACTTCCTCGCTATACTCCATAATCATGTGTTAAGTATTGTTTAAAAAAAGTTGAATTCATAGAGTGAGAATCGATTTTAATCGACTCGAGACAGGTTCAAGTCGATTCTAAAAAGTCGATTATTTTTATGGAAAGATCGATTCTTGACTAAAGTCAGAGTCGACTTTCCTATCCCTATGCTATGACATTTTATATTTGACAATTGACACTTCATGGAAACACAGCCTACCGGAAGTCTTTCTAGTGTTTGACAGCTTTCAAAGCCAAAGGTATCGAGAGATTTATCTATAAAAAGTTTATAAAACATGTGATTAATAATGGAATATTATAAAAATATTGTAGATTACTGTATATCCCATACGTGTACAAGTTTGTGAATTATAAAGTGTGTGGATTGCCAAGATTTTTTAAGGTTATAAAAGTGCTACAGAAGTGTTGTTAATTTCAGGCTAAACCATGGCTCCCAGAAAAAACAAAGTTGCGAAAGAGGAGGTGCAAGTAACTCTTGGACCGCAACATTTGGTCGGAGAAACTGTATTTGGAGTGGCTCACATCTTTGCTTCTTTCAATGACACATTTGTCCATGTTACCGATTTGTCTGGTCGGGAAACTATTGCCAGAGTTACTGGTGGGATGAAGGTTAAAGCTGATCGTGATGAAGCTTCACCTTACGCTGCTATGTTGGCCGCTCAGGTTCGTTCGTTAAATTACAATTTAAGAGTGTTTGTACATACCTTTCTGTAAACTTAGTTGACTCTTCTGCATCTTTGTAGACCAATATCTGATGTTATAAAGATACAAGTTGAATATTGATGTCGTACATGTATTATATTTTCCCTCTGTATTTTATAAAAATTTACTTGAATTTGAAATCATAACTGAATTTAAGAATACTTATTTCATTTTAAATCAACGAAACTTAATAAACACAATATAATTCTTTGTTGTTGTCTTAAAGATTTATTTTATTGCCCAAAAATTTTAGGATGTTGCTGAAAAATGCAAGACCCTTGGTATAACAGCACTCCATATTAAACTCCGAGCGACTGGTGGCAACAAAACAAAAACTCCAGGACCCGGAGCTCAGTCTGCACTCCGTGCTTTGGCTCGTTCCAACATGAAAATTGGCCGTATTGAGGATGTCACTCCAGTGCCATCAGACTCTACCCGTAGGAAGGGTGGTAGACGAGGACGCAGGCTGTAATTTTTTAGTTTAAGCAACTGTGGGCTGAAATAAAAAGGTTTACAGTTATTTTGTGTTTTACTAAAAAAATCGATTTCATAATTTTTATAAAAATTGTTTTATTTTGTTATATTGAAAAAGTCATTAAAGAAATTTATAAACTCAGTATTAATATAACTATCATAGAATTGATAAACAAAAAGATGTGATTGTTATATGCTAAGCTATGAAGTAGGGATTGCAATCCGGCGTCATTTTCAATCCGGCCGGATCCGGCTGAATTTCTATCAATCCGGCCGGATCCGACCGGATCCGGCCGGATTGCATTGCCCAGATTGGATTGACCAGATCGATATAATTCTCGCCTTTTTGGTTCAAAATGAACTGTTAGTAAGTTATTCAGTATCATTGTACTTAATATAGGTAAGTTGTTTATAAAAAACTAGCGGAACTCGCGGCTTCGCTAACTAAAAGTACAAAAAATATGTTTGGCTATACGCTTTTACTTATAATATACCAAAAATTGATTCCCCATTTACCATTTCATCCCTTTTGTTATGAGGACTACTCATTAAACCAGTTATTCGGTTTTCTTGGCGTAGTTGTAGTAGTAGATAGACCTATGCTTACTATTACAAACTTTTTGTTGACTTTGATGAGAAAAGTATTATGTTTTCAAACATGTGCAAAAATAAACTGTTATGTATTTAAATCAAAAGCACTAAGAAGTATTGATTTCATCTTTGATGTAAGCTACCCCCAAATTACTGTTTACCCCTTTTTAACCCCGTAAGACAATGGGTTTCAATAAAATACGAAAGACGTTTTCCATCAATTCTGTTAAAATATCTTTATGCAAAATTTGAAGTAGATTGGAATCACACCATACAGACATTGCTCCCGTTTTTCACTCCCTTAGGCATAAAATTTCGGAAAATCCTTTCTAATGCGATAACTACATCATAAACTACAAGGTCACACCCTAAAAGTTTCAGGTCTCTACTATTAGCAGTTTAGGCTGAGCGTTGATCCATCAGTCATTCAGGATGGAGCATTTTCTAACCCAATGTTAAGATTAGGCAACGAGCAAACAATTAAAACGTAGCGGTGGCTAGTGTAGCTCAGTGTTCCTAGATGTCACTTTCACAGATAGATCAATTATTTTTTATTTATTAAGTAACTCTATAAAATCTAATATTATATTACCTTACTTTACTGATATGAGACCATTATAATTATTAAAGTATTCGATAATGCTAACAAACAAGTCTTATATTTATGTCAGACACCAACTCGCACGCATAAACACCACGCATTACGCATTTAAAGTACCAACTCTTGCAAAAGCTCTATTATTTTGTCAAAAATTAGTAACACCGGATCCGGTCGCCGGATCCGGTATATTAGTACCGGATCCGGTGACCGTGAAATGATGCCGGATCCGCCGGATTACCGGATCCGGTTTTCCGGATTGCAATCCCTACTATGAAGTGCAATTATTATTATATGATGAGTATATGAACAATTTTTTTGCCTTTGAATAATGTAATTCCTAAAGTTGTGACTTGTGAGTAAGATTTGTTTTTTTTTGTATAAACATATTCTTTTTTTGAATCTTCTAGTAGAATTTAGAATATAAATCAATAAATATTGAGTATTTAAGTAAAAAAGGTGGTGCTGTGATAGGATAGGATAAATTATAAAGTCAGTACATACCAAAAGTATTTAGAATATTTAATACCTATATGGAGTTCAGTTATAAGGAATCACTACATAGTATAAAACAAAGTCGCCTTTTCTGTCCCTATATCCCTATATCCCTATGTGCGCTTAAATCTTTAAAACTACGCAACGGATTTTGATGCGGTTTTTTCCAATAGATAGAGTGATTCAAGAGGAAGGTTTATATGCATAGCTAGCGGATCCCGCGGCTTTGCCTGTGCTAAATCTAGGGAAGAGCCCGAGCGAAGCGAGGGCGAGTCGCTAGTAGAATCTTATACTATGTAATACAAGTTGAAAGTATCCATTTGCAAGTGGAATGTAAAATCTACCCGTATGGCGCTGTCGTACGAAAAACTACGGTTTGAACATAGCTGGAGTGAAGAGTGAAGAGTCCACTAACTATAAACTACCTTTCTGACAAATTTCACCTTTCGCTTTTATATATTTTGATGGGATTGCTTCGACTTATCATATTCTAATTAATTTTGGTGCTTTCTTTTAATTTATCCTGTGCTACCGCAGCACCGCCGATATTGTTGTCCGTGAAAAAAGACACTTATTCATACACTTATAGTTCTCCTTGTACGTGTACCTGTACTCTCCATAGTTCTACCTTTAATTTAAACCTTTGAAATATTTTTTTATAACTTGATTGGAAAAAGTCATGTTTAATTGTGAAAACAACGGAATCTTAATATTATTAGCATAAATTTGAGAATAATTCCCTTCGTCAGGTAGATCAGGGCGTCGTGAGTTATTTAATTTTTTTAACGTATGGAAACAGGGTTAAAATAAAAGAAACAACAGTTCGAGAACAATGGATGTTATTATTAATATATTAATTAATATTTTAGATAAATAAATAGTTAATGTTTAATATACATACTATGTTTTCTATGAATATACATGTTATTTTACACACATTTAAAGTAGTGCACACATATTATTTTATTTATGTTATGGAATAACGTCACAAAGAGCATGACGGTTATCCCTCTATTACATTATTGCACTATTATAGGTCAGTTTATTATAATGTGAACCTCAGATCACAATAATTTTATACGGACATAAGACTGTCATTGAAATCTCTCCATTGTAGTAATATTTTTCATGGAGACAGTGTTAAAAATTTTAATTTATATTCCCAATATTAGATGATGTAGTTTCATCAATAAGTTGATTTATTTATAACTTTTACCAAATTATCATAACTATTGTTATATACACTTTAGTAACATAATAGACATGTATTAAACAAATCTGAAAGAAATATATATTTTAAAATATTCTTTATGAGATCATCAGGTTCACTATAAACTAGCTCCTGGAGCTAAATACCTTATCTAAAACATTTTATTATAATTTACATTTATTTTCTCAAAAAACCTCTCCAAATTGTTAGAAAATTATCATCTAAAATTTGTCTATACTAGTTTTTTGTTGCTCTTTGAAAACCGTAATAAAAACCTGGCGAATATGAAGACTATTTTAAAAAGTTGTGATGTATAACAGCTGACTTAAAAAAATTTAGATTAATTTCCTTAAATTGGAAAAAAAATTTTTCAAGTTCAATTTTATTTTACAGTATAAATAGGCATTTTTAGCTGACTCTTCAAACTTAACATTTGGAAATTAATATTTAAAATATAATTAATATAAGTATTCTAGTAAACACAGTATATTAAATACCTGTTTTTTACAATAACCAAAAAAAGCAGAAAATGATATTATGGCAAGTACAGTCAAACAGAAGTCAAAAATATCACTACTTAAGATAAAAAGCAACGAAACAAAATAGATACCACAAATCACATTTACATCTAAAGGTATGTAATATATTAATAAAACAAATTTAACACTACACAATATAAAACAAGAAAATTTAATACCCACATCGCGTACAGCCACATTTTCTTTACAATTTTTTGTCTGTTTCTGTCACTTAGGCCATGCGTTTACATAAAACGTGTAGTAAGATTAAGAATTTGCATGTTCTCGTTTTATTACTAAATAGAAAATTATTTTTTATAATAATTTTATAAATTCGAGATATTGCAACGGTTTTTTTTTAATTTTACATACAATATGACAAACGATAAATTGAGCCATAACAAAGCAACTATTTATTGAGATTTATTGTAACAATATACTACAAAAGGTGGCGTACAGCTGTAAATTTTCAAAACACCGTAAACAAAGTGTGAGTGTTATGTACCTATTGTATGTATGTACACGCGGTTAGGTCGGCTCGGAGCCGGCGTTGCGCTATGAGGCCGTCTTTAGGCGGATCTTCTTGAGGTGGGAGGGCGCGGGGTTGGGGAAGGGTCTGCGCTTGGCGGCGCCGGCGTCCGCGCCCGCCCCCGCCTCCTCCCACGCGCCCAGCTCCTCGGAGGAGGACGAGGGTCGGCCCGCCCGCACCGCGCCGCCCGCCCTGACCGCGCCGCCCGCCCGCCCCACGCCTCCCGCCCGCCCCGCGCCGCCCGCCCGCAGCGAGCGCGAGTAGCTGCGCTTGCTGAGCTTGGCGGCGAGGGCGCGCGGGCTGTCGGCGTCGTCGGCCGCGCGACGACTCACTTTCGCCTTGACGATACCACTCACCTGCGTTTTACTCGTATTCGGTTTTCGGATCGCGAGTATGTTCCTTCGTTTGGTGGACAGAGTCTTGGGCTTGGGCTCGTTCTCTGCCAAGTACCTAGTTCGGTTCGTTTTGACGGGCTCGTTCTTCTTGGCAAACTTCATGTTCATGTTGGTGATGTCGTGTCCAGATCTCTGCGGCAGGAGCGGGGGAGTGCGCTTTTTCTCATCTGTTTTGGCTCCAACATACGCGTTCTCCTTGCGCTCGTCTACCTTAGCCTTGGAGCGAGTGTACACCGGCATCCGTGTGGGCGACGTCTTGGGCCTCAGTCGTGACATTGTCAACTGAAATTACATAATTAATTATATTTACGTATTTCGAATATGTTAATTATAATAATAGGGATCTATTTATTGGCTAGTGTTCGGCAATCGTCCATAGCTTAAAAGTTTTAGTAAATGACAAGCGTGACGTTATTTTGAGGCGAGATAACACATATTGCACTCTAATTAGTTCCTTACCCCATATACTTAGTATTGGTGTTTGTTTTATAAGAAGTTTGGGGAGTGTTTTAGCACTGAAAATTAAAGAGATTTTTTTGTTAAGAAAATACAGTAAAAAATCAATAAGAACAAAAATTAAAAAATTAGTAGGATAATAATTATTGGGAATGGCAAAGAAAAATATTATTATAGCTTTTAAAAATGTAAAAAAAATATTCTTAGTACATCCATAAAAAAAGAAAGTAGGTTAGGGTATTGAAATTTTAAAATCAAAATAATAATTGTTAATCAATATAAAAACAAGAATTCTTTAAAATTAATAGAAACCTTTTGTGGCGTTATTTTAGTTATATTAGTATGTCTAAAAATATGTATAAAAATGTAGCATTTTACCTCAAGATCATGTGTTTATAATAAATGAATAACGTTTATTACAGATATATTTATATCTTTAAAGTTATTTACAACTTTAACCTGTATGCTGTGCTAATGCTGCAAAAGTGTAGGTACTTGTGCGAGTGCGTGAATAAATATTATACATAGTATGACAAATGTATTTCGAACCAAAATGCTGCTAGCCTTTTAAAATTCTATTAGATAATTAACAACAACATTAAACTCATCTGAAATAATACCCATACATTACTTCAGACAAGTTTTGGTATAGTTTTTATTTGAATGTGGGCGTGTGTTATGTACATGCGTGCGCTCTTTAATCTGTACAGTTAGTACTTGTGTGTGTGTATGCGTGTTTATGTGTGAATGTGTGTGTGTGTGTGAGTGCGCGTGTGTGTGTGAGTGAGTGTGTGTGTGTGTGTTTGTGTGTGTGTGTGAGTGCGTGTGTGTGTGAGTGCGTGTGTGTGTGAGTGCGTGTGTGTGTGCGTGTACCTGCGAGTGCGCGCGCAGCCAGTCGCGCAGCGCGGGCAAGCTGCGGTGCTCGGAGGCGGGCACGCGCGAGTGCGGGTGCTGCCCCGTCAGGTCCAGGATGGACGCGCCCAGCGACCGCCCCACCTGCGGGCACACAGTATACGTTTTACTGGGATTTGGAAATTAAAAATTAATACTTTAATGATAGAACGCCTGACAGAAAATGAGAGCAATACATTTAAGCTACGTTGCTTAATATAATACCTACAATATTATGGAGTCTTCTTATTTTATATTATTAACTACCAACAGAGGACATCAAAGTACACTGAAATACCTTTGCGGAGATCGAAACCCGTTTAGATCCTTCAATTTGAATTTTGAAAGGGAAAAAATAGTATAAATATTTCAAAACACATAATACTTAAATTTTCTGTAAATTTTTAAAATCCAAACGTGTCTAACAAAGTTACCTACATTATACAAAATAAAATAAAGTTTAAAGTTTGCAATACAAAAATATATATTATGTACCTAAATATTACAATTGTAAAATTATGTCTTTACATTATACAAATTGATGGTAAAACTCAAAAAGTGCTAATATTAGCAGCAGTGAGTGTTTTTACATCGGGAGAATTTAGAAGAGATATCGTGAAGCAGCCATTAAAGCGTATTAAATACCATATCTAAGTATCAATAAATATATTAAAGATATACTACGGAATTCCTGTATGATTATACAAAAACAAACCTTCATCGCATCTATCTCTCCGAAACTCTCCATATTCTTAGCACGATAGTGTCTTACCTGGAAGTTGACACGTCGTCTGAGATATGCCTTAAACTTAATAATGTTGCTAATATGTACATTATATACTAGCATTTCCCGCGGCTTCGCACTCGTTTTAAAGACCGGAAACTACATTTTTTCTGACTCACGCGGTATGGTACCTCGCAGAAGGTTCAACCATTCTTCCCGTTTTTACATCATTTTTCATTGATGCGCCGCTCCTATTAGTCGTAGAGTGATGTAATATAGCCTTCCTCGATAAACGGACTATCTAACACAAAAATAATTTTTCAATTCGGACTAGTAGTTTCTGAGATTAACGCGTTCAACCAAACAAACTCTTCAGCCTTCTAATATTAGTACAGATTATTTTAATGTATGCAGGCCATTTTGATGTCCCACACTGCTGCACACAGGTCATCTCTTTCAATACGAGAGAGATTAGGCCTACCTTGGGTTACCTTGGATTACCTTGGGTTGGATAGGATTACCTTGGGTTGCCTTGGACAGAGTGCACGTTCTGTGTGCACTTACACTTACGCATTACATTATCTCTTGCGTAGATAGCTAGTCTCTGTAAAGTCATCATGGTTCATATCGGTGAGGAGGAAAACGTATGATCACCCCTAGTCCCCAGCAAGGGGTTTACCTCTTCGAATATGTGCGGCGTGTACTTGGGCGGCGGCGCGTCGTGGGCGGGCGCGGGGGCGGCGAGGGCGGGCGGCGCGAGGGCGGGGGCGGGCGGCGGCAGCACGTTGACGAGGCGGCCGGTGTTGTAGTTGCACTCGAGTGTGTAGGAGCGAACCAGCCCCGTGGCCTTCAACACGGCCACGCGGCCCGAGCCTTCACGAGACATGCCGTCTCGCCGGTCCCTAATCGCACACAACACTTAGTCAAACCAAACTCTACAGGGTTGCCAGATAGAAAGTTATCTAATCCCGGACAATTGTAGGACAACGGTGTTGGGTCCAGATCATAGTAAATATAGTTGTTTTTTTTTCAAAGGTTTTAGCCGTGTGACGTGTTATTCGTTGTTAGTTTATTTTGTTACAAAACTAGTAGGTTTTTGGAATCCGGGACAATATGTTTTAATTACTGAACACGGGACAAGACGTAAATTCCGGGACAATCCCGGATTTCTCGGCTATCTCTGACACGCAAAATAGGCGCTTAGTCGTCGAGTTGCGGAAACTAGCCCTTCAATACCAAACCTCACTCTACTTTGTACCCACCATGTGATGCGAAGAGAAGAAGTGAGGGTTCACATGTATGATTTCTAATAATTGTACCTTATAACATTTTTTTTTGTTTGTAAAATTGACTAAAAACAAAATAAATATGACTATAAAGGGCCTACACTTACTAACCATACTCTACATATTCAATTAAATAAGTTTAAAATATTTCAATACCTTTCAGTCAAATTACAAACATATTTACAGTTCTTGAGGCATAAGCTCAGCTTTGCATTTGTGTGAGTGATAGCTAATAGCCAATGGCCGCGCATCAAAAACCAGTTAAAACAGGTTTAAACCAATCTCGCAATGTTTATCCGTATCGTCGTGCCTATCCGTACACTGCACTCACACAAATGCAAAGCTGAGCTTATGCCTCGAGAACTGTAAGTATACAATGTAAAACGTACTTGAGATACATATTTCTTTCAGTGAAATTACACGAGGAGAAGTGAAAGTGTAGATTGTTGAGCGACATGATGCGCGGCAGCAGCATGCACTCCACGCAGCTCTCCAAGTCCTCGAAATGATTGCCGTACATGAAGATCCCTGGGAGGACACAGCGAATATAATAGCCATAGTTTAGCTTTAAGTTTAATTTATTTTATTTGAACAGATTCTAAATATATTTTTTATCTAGCAACAAAAAAATGTGTGAATAATATGAGATTAACGCTGTGCTAATACACATACGCTATATTTTGCAATATATCACACTAGCCTTTCCCGCGGCTTCGCTCGTGTTGTAAAGGCAATAAATGAAAAGAAATATTTTTCTCCCATTTTTGCAACATTTTTCATCAATGCTCCGCTCCTATTGGTCGTAGCGTGATGTAGTATAGCCTATAGCCTTCTTCGATAAACTGACTATCTAACACAAAAGCAACTTCAAATCGGACCAGTAGTTGAGATTAGCGCGTTCAACCAAACAAACAAACTCTTCAGCTTTATAATAGTAGTAGAGATTTAATACCTTTCTTAGACGCGTGTCCGTGTAAATCTATA
Organism: Boloria selene; assembly: GCA_905231865.2. NCBI lineage: Eukaryota > Metazoa > Arthropoda > Insecta > Lepidoptera > Nymphalidae > Boloria > Boloria selene. The sequence continues at coordinate 3,528,363 of HG993140.1, read as the reverse complement.
TACAAGTAGAGCCCAGAGTCGTTCTCTTTAGCGGCGAGGCGCGGGGGCGCGGGGGAAGCGGGGGGCGCGGGGGCAGCGGGCGGCTTTTTCTTTACTTTGCTTGGCGTTGAATCGGGCTTTTCTTCTTTGATTACTGTCGGAGGCATGACAGGCTGAAAGGAGATTTTTTTTAACCATGAAGTTTAGTTCTTAAGAGTGTTTTTTGTGTTGTGTCAATAATTATCATGTTGTGCTGTTTTAAATTGTTTTGCCGTAAAATTTACTGAATTCAATTTAGTGTAGCAAATCAAAAAATCTTCCTCATAGCCATAATACATCTCTTGTATCAAAGAACTACAATGAAGTTTTTTTTTGGTCAGAAATGGTATTTTACTGGACTTGACTACAGTACAGTTTAAACTTAAAGAATTCAACCATACTTTAGTCAGCCAACCCATCAGCTATATTATATAATATTTTTAATTATTATATACGGTACGCAGCTATATCAAGCTGTACACATGTGTGCGTGTGTGTTTGCATGTAAGTGCACGTGTGCGCGTGTACCGGCAGGGTGGGGACGGGCGCGGGGGTGAGCGCGGGGGAGGGAGGGGAGCACGGCGCATCGCCGCTGTCGCCCGACACTCCCACACTGGCGCGAGAACCCTCCTGCGCGTCCGGTGGCGCCACCTATAGCCATTAAAATATACATACTATTGAAAACTAATGTAAAAAATATAAACATTAAAACGTACGTATATTCTTTAAAATATATTTAGGAAACAACATTACAGACTAGTCAATATGAGAATTTATATTATAATATTTTTTATTTGACTTAAAACCACCTTATTCTGCATCGAGCTTTTAACAAAAGAATACATATAGATTTTAGTAGTCATCATAATATTATGACATTAAGAACATATTAAAAAGAGATTGTAAGCTTACATTACTGTCATTATCGTCACGCCTAGCGTATCTTTTGAAACAATTAGTACAGAAATAAAAATTATCTGTACTTTCAGCGAGCTCTGTGTCGTGTAGCTGTAACAAATAATTTCGTTTTATCTATACTAATATGTATTATAAAGAGGAAAGGTTTGTATGTAAGTTTGTTTGTAACGAATTGGCTCAAAAAGTACTGGACCGATTTTAAAATTTCTATCACCATTTGAATGCTACATTAACACCGATTAGCCTATATTAATTTTAATTGCAAGAAAAAACAAAGAATTCCTACTAAAACTACAATAACAGGAGAGGAGGAGGAGTGCACGCCGCACATAATATATGAAATAAGTAGCCGCGCGGCTCAGGAGTATATTCAAGCTGGAGTAATTTTGGAGAATTTTCAATCCAGCGAGTGATCGAATAAACTTTAGTAACGATTAAAAAAAATTAACGCGGGTGAAGCCACGAGTATTGCTAGGTCATTATAAACAAACATCACACTGAATATATAAATTTAAATCAATCACCTGTCGCTCCTGGTCGGCTAGCTGTTGTCTTTGGTGTTCTCGGTACTCTTCTATGTTTTGACAAGTACTCGAGTCTGGGAGCTATTAGTGTATAAAAGATATTATTAGTTTAAAAATAGGTAATTAAAATATACATTACTTTTGACACAAACTAATAAATTGTGCATAAGTTCATTAACGGCATTAATAGTGTTATAAATGAAACTATCTTTTCGGATTTTATCGCGGATATCAATCATAAATCCGCGACAAAATCCGTAAAGATAGTTTCATTTATAAGTTCAATTCGCGTAAATCTAAGAAAGTATTAGCATTAATAGTGTTTAATTACATTTTTTTATTTAATTGTTGCAATGTAATACACACAAACATACACATTTGGTCAGGCTGGAGAGGTGGTGGTGTACTCACCCGTGGGGCGCAGCAGGCGGGCGCGCGCCGGCACTCCCCGCACCAGCCCGTGCGGCATGCTCCCCCACTGATAAACAATTTTAATATAAAACAAATATATCGACACTTAATCTATACTATCTATACTAATATTATAAAGCTGAAGTGTTTGTTTGTTCGTTTGAACGCGCTAATCTCAGGATCTACTGGTCCGAATTGATATTCTTTTTGTGTTGGATAGTCCGTTTATCGAGGAAGGCTATAGGCTATATAACATCACGCTGCGACTTATAGGAGCGTCGCATCAATGAAAAATGTTATAAAAACGGAAGAAAAATATTTCTTTTGATTTCCAGCCTTTAGAACGCGAGCGGAGCCGCGGGAAAGGCTAGATATAACATAAAATATTTTCTTAGATTTATAAAAATACTAGTGACTCGCCCTCGCTTCGCCCGGGCTCTTCCCTAGATTTAGCACAGGCAAAGCCGCGGGTTCCGCTAGTTATGTATATAAACCTTCCTCTTGAATCACTCTATCTATTAAAAAAAACCGCATCAAAATCCGTTGCGTAGTTTTATAGATTTAAGCATACATAGGGATATAGGGACAGAGAAAGCGACTTTGTTTTATACTATGTAGTGATTTGACATTTTATTTTACTCACTCAGCGACTGAAGTAGACTCCATTAGCAAACTAATGCTGTTTTTCAGCGTGTCTCTCAAAGGTTTCAATGGGTTAGTTCCCTGTATGTTCATGTCCTCGCTGGTAGCCAAGTGCAAGTTAGGGCCCAGACAGGACATGTTTTCATTGAGGAGAGAGCCATCTTCTATATTCGACGATACATCACTAGTTTGTGACGGCATCTCTTGTAACTTCATATCGTATACCTGAGTAAGTAATAATAATATATTTTGATGTATTTACATAACATGCTACTCACCCTCGCTTTGCTTTGGTTTTGCTTCTAATGAAGAACAAAAACAATCTGTCTCATGGGAATGGAACCAGAGGATGGGTACATTTTTCCTGGATAAAAAGTCTTTATAAACCATGTGCTATTCTAAATTGTATAATGTATTCTATAATATACTACATATACTAAATTTTCATAAAGACACGTAATTTGTTGAATTTTAATATAAAGTAAGATATGAAAATTAGTTTCAAAAGCTAATACAAATATGATAAATTCTCAAATACTTCAGCGATTGTAACGCTTTGATAAACAATGAACGATGTGAATGTGCGTCACTGGGGTAATAAACAAGTTTTTGTTTCACAGTATAGAGTTAGTGTAGGTCTTTTATTATTTTGTATATACATCTAAAGTTAAAAAATTATGAATAGCTTGCGACCTCGCTCCCTGAGTGTGTTTTAACTGGTAACATTGATTTCTCAAAAGACACTGTCTTTTGAGAAATCAATGTTGTAGCCCAGAGCATGTCTGAGAAAACCTAACAAGTTTTCGAAAGACATGTGAAGTCCGCCAACTCGCACTAGGCCAGCGCGGTGGACTATGGCCTGATCCCCCTCGTACTGAGGGAGGCCCACCCCCAGCAGTGGGACGTTAATAAGGGCTGATGATGATGATGATGATTGATTTCTCAGATATGAGATATTTCCCCGCGGTAAAAAGTATTCCAAACGTTGACTCTAGCTACTAGCTATCACCATATATGATTTCAATAAGATCTATACGTATACGAGTATAATAAAATTCCGAGACCAATCTATACATCACATATTTTTGAAAAAATCTTTCAGGATTCATTACTATCTATACAGGACCGAATATATAGTTTTTAGAATTATTGTCTGTCTGTAATTGCATCAAAAAGTACCGAACAGATTTTGAAATTTGGTATGATTATAGCTGGTTATACAGGTCAAATAAGATACTTTTTATTGCTGGAAAATATATAATGTTCGAGAAATCTTAACTAACAAACCGCCTGTAAACCATTGCACGGTTCAATAATGTTATGTGAAATTAAAGAATTTAATTTACAGTTTTAGATCGCGGGTAGAGCCGCAGGAAAAGCTAGTATTACATAACTAATAATTAATGGGAGTATATAACGTTTCATACAATAATTTCCACAGCAATATTAATATTACGTTACCTGTTCAGCTAAATTCGCGGCATCTCCACTAAATGTTTGTAATTGTGTCTTTTCTCTGGAACTTTCTACTGAAACTTGTTTGAAGACTGCCGAAGACTTGTTTGTTTTGGTCTTATCATATTTGAAGGAATCGCCTTTATATGACGAGGAGCGAAGCCCTTTCTTTTTTTTTGGTACAAGTATCTGTAAAATATCATTTTTTAATATAAAAAAATATATTACTTACTACTCGTATTAAAATATTTATATATTATTATTTGTTACAGTTAATTGATATAAAGAAATTAACATACAATAAAATTAATTAGCAAAGGTGCACTATCTAGAGTTTTATCTAGAAGAGATCTCTTTCAGTCAAAATTAAGTTAGAAAGAGATAGTGGTAAAAGCAAACTAAAGTGTATATACTTAATAATAATAGGCCTATGTCTACATTTAATATAATTTTATTAAAATATAATGCATACTATAAGATATGTAAATACTACATATACAATTACATATCTATAGAATATAATAATATAATATAAATTAGTGGTAGCCCAGTGGTGACGCGCTCGCTTGGACAACCGAGTGTGGGTTAAATCCTGAGGAAACCTGCATGTCTGAGAGAACCTAGCAAGTGTTCGAAAGACATGTGAAGTCCGCCAACACGCACTAGGCCAGCACGGTGGACTATGGCCTGATCCCCCTCGTACTGAGGGAGGCCTGTGCCCAGCAGTGGGACGTTAAAAAGGGCTGATGACGATGATGTCAATATAATACGTCATAAGAATAGTAGTATAACCGTGGACTTTGCTTGTGTGAGTGCTTTAAGATTCATTTCAGTATATAAACAAATGTTCTCAGTTGAATTATTTGTATGAGATTTTCAAATAATAAAGATTAAAATAAGAACTACAAACTTACCTCAGAACTCTCACTAATATTCGGTATACTTCGCGAAGTGAGGCTCTTGCTCTCCTCGCAGACATCTTCTTCTTTCTCGCATCCAAAATGGTAATATCTACAAATAAATTGCTAAAATGTATAACTCACATAATTTATATTTTAAATTATATATTATAAGAATGGAAAAAGTTGGCTAGCGTATCAGATTATTGTTTCTGCCAGCTGCCTTCCGCATGGAAGCAACACCCGTGCCAAGCTATGGGTTGCAACAACACATCTTTATAATTATATGAATTTACTAAAATTAAATCATATAAAAACAACTTCAATATCCAGTTATTCTATTGCAAATTAGCTGGGTCTTTAATTTACATTACTCCACGACTCTACCTAATTACATCAGTGAACGAAGTATTAGTCCGGGAGGTAGTGTCAAATTTGACCGGAGCATTTTGGCATGGCTTTAGTTTTTTTGTATAGTCAGTTGTTCCAACGCTTATTAATAAATAAATTGTCAGTTGGCCCAAAACTGGGGCATAAGATGAGGAAATGCCAGGAAACTTGATAGTAAAAAAATGTTCTTGGACTATTTTGGCAAAGATGAAAAAGTATAAATAATTAGTTTATGAATTGTAGATCTCAAAAAAAAGTGTCAGCTGTATCATGTACGTGACAAAATATGTTAGCTGATCATGTAAACATGTCAAAAAATCAGAAAACCTTGTAGCATTTTGGCAAAGCTGAAAATTGTATATATTAAAGATTATAATTCAATAATCATAATAATTTATGTCAGCTGGAATTTTAACAAGGCACAACCTGTTAGCTTGACTTTCAAAGTTTGGTTATTAAGTATATCAGATCATTATGGCATGGCTTTTGTTTTTTTGTATAGTAAGTTGTTACAACGCTTATTAATAAATGAGGTATCAGTTGGCCCAAAACCGGGGCATAAGAAAGAAGATTTCTCATGAAAATGCCAGGAAACTTGATAGTAAAAAATTTTTTTTGGACTATTTTGGCAAAGATGAAAAAGTATAAATAATTTGTTAATGAATTGTAGATCTTAAAAAAAAGTGTCAGCTGTATCACGTACGTGACAAAATATGTTAGCTGATCATGTGAACATGTCAAAAACTCAGAAAAACTTGTAGCATTTTGGCAAAGCTGAAAATTGTATATATTAAAGATTATAATTTAATAATCATAACAATTTATGTCAGCTGGTATTTTAACGAGGCACAACCTGTTAGCTTGACTTTCCAAGTTTGGTTATCAGAGAAGTACTTGGAGCCAACAAGTTTGAATCCTGTCCGAGACAAAATTGAAGTATACAACGTTTAAGCGTGTCTTACTGAAACTCACCTAATAAGTGCCCTCGAAGCATATACAGTTGGGTGATAAACCAGAGATGGGTTCAAATACACTCTATTCAGATTGACGCCTCTCGTGTCCGTCCTGTAGTGTCCCCGAGCAACCCCGTCCGGATTCAGGAAGGGTATCATCTTGAACACGTATAATTTCCGCAATTGTATGGCGACGGGATCGTTCCTCGTCAGCAAGAGATTAAGGAAGCCATTGAATACAAAACTGGATGGTGTCTCACCAGGGTGCACTCGCGCTGATATGAATATTACCTAGGGATTTGTCACCATTTCTTGCAAATATTATTTTAATTTTAAATAAAAATAAATAATAATATATGAAGGCAATAGTGTTTATAACTGTCATTTTCTTTTTATATACATGATAAATATCATAGCATAACATATTTAACATTATTTTATAAAAATGACAATTAAATAACCGAATTACTAAAATATTTATGTTTTAATTTATTTTAATATATATAATATAATTCATAGTTAAATTATTATTTATGCAAATCATGTAGAAAGACATACTTTTTTATTTTGGAACTTAAATGGTCTCTCTTGGTTTTCTGGAAACAGGTTTTTTAGTCTATCTTCTCTTTCAGTTGTGATACCATGATGTGAAGTTATTGTTAATAAATCTACACGCCTCCCTATAATTGAATTAAAACAGATACATACAGTTTAATTAAAAAAATATTTACAATACATATAAAATTCAGAAACACAATGATAAAATTAAAACTTAATATCCATATTTCCACATATTATGCATATAGTATTAAAAATTGCATATGGATGTAGTATTAAGAAAGATAAGTTGTTCTTTTCTCAATCCAAGCCAATGAGACTCACCTTCTAATGAATAAATTAAACACTCCCTACAATAATATATTTCATCAGGTGATTGTGGAGAAGGAAGAGGCAACATTTTCAAGTCAATAGAGTTAAGAGCTATTTGTAGTTCTGCAAATGAATATGGATATGTGAAAGCAAAGAATGTTGTTGCTTTTGTATTTTCTGAGGTCCTATATCTAAAACTCAGAGTAAATGTGTTGTCATCCGTCTGTAAAATAATTTGTAAAATTGACTAATGATATCTTGAACAAACTTTGTGTATTGCAAAAAATAACATTACATTGGAAAACAGCCTTTTAAATTTACTTACAGAATGTACAGGACGATCTCTTATCCTCTCCCACTGAGGTTTACCTGGTAATGTTCTAGTTACAGGTGCCATACCCTGATTATACATTTTACCTTGTTTATTTAAGTTAATTAAGTTAAGTCGCACCTAAAATAATAAATTGGGGATTTAAAAAATGCACATATTAAATGCTGGTTATATTACTACATATTATTTAAAATCATTTAATGACATATGACATTAATGTTATACCTGCACATTAGGTTCACTAGCTTGTACACCAAAGTAAAACCAGGTACGGTTTCCATTTTCAAACTCAGTACCTGCACAATCAGGCCTTGTCCACAAATTGAACTCATAGTCAGGAGTTTCAGCTATATTGGTCTTATGGTTTACACCTGGTGCTAAAAATATGCACTATTAAATCAATTTCATATTTGGATAACTATAAACTGATACTTTATCCCATGTTCACTAAATAACAATTATTACTGGTCTAGATGATAAGTTCAGACTTTAGATAAATTATAATATAAAATTATATTTTCGAAACTTACCGATGAACTCAGTGGGTACCCGTTCAACATGTCCTAGGTTTCCCGAATCAAAGTTGTGTATAAAATAAAAACCACCGCTTTCAAATATATTATTGCGATCCATAATCGTATCGTTTGGCTACATTCTAAGAAAAATCATAAAAATATGCCAATATAATTATCAAAACACTAACATGACACTCAAAAATATTAACCACTGTTTTCTAAACAAAATTATGTAATTTTGTTGACATCGATTGACGGATAACAGCTGATTTGTTTTATTGGTGATCTTTTTTATATTATAAAAGTAATGAAATTTATTAAATTTACAATAATTTTCACTTAAGTAATACGCACAATAATTTAAATTAGATTATTGAAGATGTTGTTTGTAAATAAGTGTATTTAATTTTTATTTAGAATTCCACTTTTTGCCATTGTGAAATTTTATTCAAGATGGCGGATTTGACATTCTTGACTACACAAAGGAATATTTATTACGATAATAAGCTGCCAGTAACAAAAAAGTAATGCTTTATGCTACTCTACATTCTACAAGTTTGAAACGAACTTTTAATCTGCGTATTTGAGTATTTAAAAATTACACTATTTTTGTAAAAAATATTATATTATCATGTTTATAATAATATTCTACACTAAATTTCAGATTTTATGAAGGAGTTGGTAGGTATAATAAATAATGGAAAATACAATTTTCAATCGACGAAAATTTGTTCTGCTGATAGAGAATAAACTTGTCGTCAATAAGTACATTTCAGTAGAAATCCAAGGTTGGGTTTACAATAGTTTGTGATAGTTTGGCAGGAGTTGATCAGTGAAACTTATATATACGCTAGGAGTTTATTCACTGATTATAATAATAACACTCACAACACAAGGTAATTCATATTTAGAGAAAATAAATAAAAACTTAACGTGAGAGAGAAGGATAGCCAATAGGATTTTGTATGTATGACAAAGTCGTAAGATCATTATGTCAAAAATGTATCGAATTACTGAAATGTCTGAAATGTTTTTTTTTCAACTTGGATAACATAGGTCCAGAAGGTTTATCTCAAAAAATTTTCATTCTTTCTAGGTAGGTTAGGTTAGGTTAGTCATACGACCACATCGCACGCGAGCGAAGTAAGCGTACGGAGGCATCGGCCGGCGAGTGCTACATTCAAAGTCAATTTTATCAGGAACTATGTATTACCTTGTAACGGGAGTAATATAGAGATAATAGTGAGCATCTCCCCTACCCCTCCACCCCTTTCCACTGCCATTGTCCTGCCAAACGATTGTAAACCTCAACCGAAATCATCTGGCTAATTTGGTGGTTGGCTGGTTCTCCTTCACAGTAAAAATAAAACTTCAACTGCGTAAAACACGCCATGCAGTTAGAAGTGATGTGTAACAGTATCGATTGAGCATTATTTATTTATTTTACTTTAATATATATTAAAATGACATGTCCACATTAGAATATTTCGCTCTCACATGGCTTCCTATTAAACTCTTCCATTTCTTTACACGAAATCACTGCCACAGATTGCAGGAGAACTAGAGGATTATCTATATTTTTATTATAGGGGAGGATGGCACTTCCAGTATGTTTACATTGAATCTGCTTGCTATTGAAATGTGATTTTTAAAGTCTGAATTTTCGTTAAGAAAATCGCTTACTTGCTCATACTTCTTATTATATAGTGATTTTAATACTGTAATATTAGCTTTCCCTTTTCCATCAACTAAACCCTCACTAGCACGAGCGCCTGGGCTGTGTCGCCATGTGAAACCACTCCAGTGCATCCAGGCATATAGTATTTAGAAAAATAATATTTTTTTAAATATTCAAATATTAATTCAAATTAATATTTAAAATACCTCTGAATATTTACATATTTAATTTTAATTTGAAGTATTACAGATCTTAGGGAAATCCTTTTTATTTTAATAAGAGAAGACAATTTTTAAGCCAGTAACAATAATTTTTAACATTATTCTTAACACATAAAATTAAACAAAGAATATTGTTTTAATATTTTATTTTTATTTCGTTTTAAACGTTTCAGATACATTTCATTTTCTCACTAAACAATATGCATAAATAAATAGAACATATAATCCTAGTACTAGTTTATAAACTTGTAAATTATCAACAGTTGATACACATTTATACATATATCACTGAAGAGTGTTGTTCTAATTGATCCATTGCTTGATCCATTGCTCCTTGTATGTGTTAATACTTGTTAGGAATATCTCTTTTGAGTATCGCGCTTATTCAACTTGGCTGAAACAAGAAAAAAGAATAATTAAAAGTTTTACATATTTAAAAAGTGCATTATTCATTATTAGACTATATTTTTATTGTATCTTTTCTATTTTACATACAATAGCTGGACAGTTATGTATTAAATTTAGTACACATTAATAACACTTTCTCAGGTCCTTTAAATCCCTATGCATACAAGTAAAGTGAGGCTGATTTTAATAAATATATCCTTGATCCTTCATCATTATATCAGACTGCTTTTATCCACCACTGGACGATCCTTACAGTATCTTATTTAAACATTTAAATAATAATAATAATAATCCGTGCTATGATAAAAAAACTTACATGATGCGAATAGTGTTGGTGAAGCCGGAGCCCTGCCTCCAGCCGGTGACGACGACCACGTTGTCGCCGGTCTTGAGGAAGCCGCGCGCGCGACCGAACTTCAGACCGTATTGGACGCGGTTGTCGACGTCCTTTAGCCAATCGCTGGCGGGGCTTTCTGAAAGGAATATTTATATAAAAAAAAAAAAATTTTTGCTTATATTATTGGGAAAGGTGTTACAAAACAACATGGGTGAAGAAATAGATAAAAAATAATTGAAATTTTTGATTATATACATATTGCAACTGAATGCTTGCTTGGGTAACCGAGAAAAGCAGTGCCAAATCCGAGTTTTGTATCTCTGCTATTTTTATGTGCGCATCATTTCTAATATGGCGGAGACCTGCATATGTCTGAGAGAACATAGCAAGTTCTTGAAAAACACGTGCAGTCCGCCAACCCGCACTTGGCCAGCTTGGTGCACTATATCTTGATACCCCTCATATTATAGGGAAACCCAAGACCAGCAGTAACACATTAAAAAAGGGGCCTAGTGCGTGTTGGCGGACTTCACATGTCTTTCGAAAACTTGCTAGGTTCCCTCACGATGTTTTCCTCCACCGTAAGACAAGTGGTAATGGTGATTGAAATGATTCGCACATGAAAATATCAGAGGTGCGAGACCCGGATTTGAACCCGCATCACTCGGTTATCCAAGCAAGTGTGTTACCGCTGGGCTACCATTGTCTACTTACGGTTATAATTATAGTTAATATTCATAGTATTTTTTTAATTTCAGGACCATTGCTTCTTAAACTTCCTCTACCTAATATATATTAGTCGAAGCTAGTACAGTCCTCGTTTCTTATAGGTACGGATAGGTACGACTGAAGGCGTACCGCGTAGCGTGATGCGAGCTTGGTTTAAACCCGTTTTAGCTGATTTTTGATGCGCGGCTATTGGCTTCTAGCTCACTCACACAAATGCAAAACTGAGTTTACGCCTCGAGAACTGTACCATCTTCTAACCTTGGTAAAGCGTACGCTTCGAGAACTTCTCTTTCTGTACCATCGACTAACCTTGGTAAAGCTTACGCTTCCACAACTTCTCTTTCTGTACCATCGACTAACCTTGGTAAACAAGTGGCAGGAGTCCCCTATACAGATGGGCCTGGCGGGCAGTCTGCGGCAGCCGGGTGACGGCGATAATGGGGCAGCGCGGGCGGAACTGGCTGAGCAGGTGCGCCGAGCGCCCGCTCGTGGTGATCACCACGATGGCAGACGCCATGCACTTGGAGGACGCTTCTACCGCCGCTATGGCTACTGATTGGCCTGGTTCTACAGTTTTTACCTGGGATTTGAATGTTTGTTTAAGGATTTGTTGTGATGTGATTTTGGTAAATGTTTATAGGTACACTATTATACTAAAAATTAAGTATTATTTCATGCTTTTTTTTAACAACTTAGATAAATATAGCAGTTTCTGCTATAAGCTAAGGCTACACAACATTGAAACTGAAATTAATATTTCTACCAAATTTCACTTTATTAATTTTTTGATGAGACTTCTTAAAATAGAAAAGTCATAAAATCCCTAAGATAATTAATAAAATGTTAATAAAAATAATACTTTGGGCCGAGTTCAATAAAAAGCTGTTTGTGACATAAAGCAGCCTCAACCACTTAGATGTCTTGGCGAGGACATATATCAGGTACCTATTCCATGCTTCCTAAAATAGCCTGATGATGTCCACAGTCCACACCATCCAAAATGGCGATAGTCACGTCAGTAGTCACGGTTTTGTCAACACAATACACGCCCATAGATAAGAAACGATTTAAAAATATAAATACCTGTGCACTGAGATCAATAAAGAGCTGCTTATGCCAGATAGCAGCCTCAGCCTCCTTGCATATATTGGCCATAGTGAGAACGCACTCCAGCGGGTAATCCCCCTTGGCAGTCTCCCCGGAGAGCATGACGCAGTCCGCGCCGTCCAATATGGCGTTCGCGACGTCGGAAGTCTCGGCGCGAGTTGGCCGCGGCTTCTTTACCATAGACTCTAACATTTGGGTCGCGCAGATTACTGGTTTGCCGACCTGGTTCACAATTTCAATTTATATGTTACTTGATAGGTTTTTAAAGCTAGAACTAAATTTTTTATTTACTTCTTTAAGCATGGATAAAGTTATCTGTGAACTTCAAATGTATTTTTTATTTTTCGAGTCTTGTCTCAATATTGTAGTATGTAATAATATAATTTTATCTTAACTTAGTAAGCAGTTACTTATATCAATTACCTTGTTGCAGCGAGCGATCATTGTCTTTTGTGCGAGGAACACCTTCTCTGGTGGGATTTCGATACCCAAGTCACCGCGCGCCACCATAATGCCATCAGATGCCTGAAAAAATGTATAAAAATGTTTATTCACCCCTTTTTAACCCACTGCTGGGTACGGTACGGGCCTTCCCTCACTATGAAAAAAATATTTAATTTCTTTGAACATCTAACACATAATATTGCCCACGAAGTAAAAAAGATAGTAAGCAAGCAGACAAGAATTATTTTAACCCTATCAATTAATGGAAGCAATTTTAAAGCAATATAATAATTTAAACTAAATTGACTCATAAAAATTGTAGATCAATTGTAATAAACTAATACAATAATAATAAAATATTAGATTCAATAATCTGAGCGACAAATTGAATGCAGAGTTCAACTTCAATGTATCGCTTGACCTGTTTATTTAGCAAATCGTTTATATCCGTTCTTTAATGGCCTGAATAGCCCGCTTATGTCAGAATATGCAAAAAAACTAGATGCAACTTGATAGATGTTGAAATCTCTCATTCGCGTGTGTATCCAATTGATTATATACAATTGAAGATAAAATAAATAATAAATAAATTTGTTGAGACATGTATGAAGGTGTTATGTCGCATCTTTGAATCTTCACTGTTTTATAAAAAGATGTTTTAGAACTATTGTAGTTCAATTCATACAATTTTCTCGAAATTATAATTTAGCGTCAAAATGAACCGTTGAATTTCTTCAATTGTATATATATCTAACACATAAAAAGAGACAAAGTTTAAATAAATCAACATATTATATGAAAAAGAACCCCTTTTAACTAAATTGGGCAACTAAAAGAGAAGAGTTTATACTGAGAGTCAAGTTAGCATTCGTCCTTGACATGATTGCAAAGGTTAAATAAAGGTCAGTTCAGACTTATTGATCTGGTTTAGTTCCACTTACATTAAACCATGACTACAATTCCTATGTCTTTTGCTAGCAAAAGGTCATATTATGTTACTTAGGACTAGTATGTTCTTTGGCTTTGCTTGTCTGGAAAGTCTAACCAATAAAATAGCAGCTATTATTTTTAACAATAATCATTTTCAACAAAACAACAACAACTATACTATTATATATACATAGACTATACATAGTTGTTATTGCTAATTATACCACTGTTTTTTGTACTACTCAGTCCTATTGCTATTTTATTTTTTATTTTATTTATACAAGTGCACTAACAATTTGTATATGTATAACATTTCTGATAATCTTATTATAGTATAACGCAAGAACCTGATATTTATACCTAACTATTGATAGTGTACATAACGTACACTGTATACAATAGTTAAAAAGTAATAATAAAAATTCTTAAACAAAGAAATAATTAATTGGATTTAAATTATTCCAAAACTAAGAGGTCCATACTGACCGCAATGATCTCGTCGAGGTTGACCATGCCCTGGTGGTTCTCAATCTTGGAGATGATCTTGATGTTCTTGCCCTTCTCGCCGAGGATGGCGCGGATCTCCTGCAGCGCCGCGCCGTTGCGGATGAAGGAGGCGAAGATCATGTCCACCTGTGAAGTATAGGGGTTTAATATTATTTTTAATACTTCATGAAAAACACGCTTTATTATATTTAAAACTAGCATTTTCCGCAGCTCCAACCGCGCTCTAAAGACTGGAAATGGTTATCCCAACACAAAAAAAAAATTCAATTCGAACCAATCAGTTCCTGTGATTAGCGTAATCAACCAAATAAAAAAACTCTTCAGCTTATATTAAAGTATAGATGGAAACACTGTTATACTAATTTGTTATTTTAATGTCTGTTATAGTTGTTGTAGTTATAGTCTGTTATACTTCTTACACCATAATATGTTTTCTGGGAAAGAAAAAATAATATTGTGCGGAAAATCGGTATATTTTTGTTGGCTGCTGTGTAACGTCTATTAGCATTATAAGAATAGTATCTAATATTAAGATGTGTTTTATATACATAATATGTTTGTTGACTAGACTGGCTGAATTTACGAGCGCGAGGAGACCACGCATGAGGTAGGTATCAGTAATCTAAGAAGTGTAACTTAAAGTTTAAAGTTTAGTCATGAACACTTTAAACACACAAGTTATATTTAAACAAATATATATCCGAGAATCGCACCCACGATTATAGTCATTTCTTAGAACTTCTATTAATCATTTTATACATGTTATTTATAAATATGTGAACGCTAAGAATATGTTCGATTTATTCAAAGTCAACATTGTATGCAAGGTCAGTTAAATACATTTCCTAGTAAGTGGAGAACTCTGATAACACTCGTGATAACTTCACGTGATAATGTAACAATTGAAATCGCTATAAATACAGTAAATGTAAATAACCTGGTAATGATATTTAGATATAATATTTAAAAAAGTAAAAACTGGATGATTCTTCTTTTTTAGAAAATTTAAGAAAAGTAGATATAAATTGGTCGAAATACTGGCGTAAAATAGTGACGGGTTCAATTACCGGTTGTTATATTTTTAGGTGCAAATTACTGCCGACATGATTGATTACTATTTACCGTTACAAACCTGCATGTCTGAAAAAACCTAGCAAGTTTTCGAATTACGTATAGTTTGCAAACCTGCACTTGGCAGTGTGGTGCACTTTGGCCTGATCCCACTCGCACTGAAGGAGCGTTAAAATTCGTAAATACTTATGAGACAAAATATTGTTGTTGTTGTATATGAGTAATATAATAGCCTTATAGGTATTATAAAGTTATAGGGATCTACAATTCGATTTTCTAAAATTAATCGAATCTGATAGCAAATCCCGTAACACGAGCCTCGTAACTTAACTTAACCACGTAACTAGACGGCGCATAAAAAAAATTAAATTTACATTATATTTATTCTGTGAATCTCACCTTTAAATCAATACATGAAAATATACTTCAATTTAGTATGCATTTACATACATAGAAATGGACATAAGTAGGATGTAGATGATTCCAAGAAACACTTGATACATTGTGAAATATTACTCGTAATACGATTCATTTTGATCGTTTGTAGAATTTAAAGCATTGTTTTAATTTCTTAGACATGCTCAATATACATGTAAGTAGATATGAATGTATACATGTGATAATATCACGTGTTAGCATGGTTTAGATCTCGGTCTCTGACTTGATTGAACTCGGGTGATATGGAATGAACAATTTATCATTTGTTTTTTATAATATTATAATATATCTCTTAAGGTCAAAGTACCTACGCGATCGAGCTTCATGCATTTTTTGAAAAAAATATAAAATTTTGGTTTCAAATAAACTTAAAAATCAAAATTCAAAACTTATAAAAACAAAATTAGAGGGGTTTTGAGATATACAAATACATACATATATGAAGAATTACTCATTTAATATAAGAGAAGACTACAAATATTCCTATAGGAACATTTATAATTTTTCTGATGTCTGCGCCTGATATTCACTAATGTAAACGTGTACCGTATTTTAATATTGCAGGTAGTAACAAAATATGTATGAGCAATACAAGTTCTATCGCGATGATTGGGTATTAAGGTTCTTTCTCGCAATATCTCTTTCTTTCTTTCTCTCACTCACTTAATAACGACACAGCAAACAAATCGAATATAACGAGACTTCAAAGTCAGTTTAACCTTCTTGCTTTTAGCCCTTCATCAACACGAGGGGATCAGACATTACTAACACTGACTCAGTTTTACTTTTTTCCCAATGGAAATATTTGTTCATTGTGACAATAAGCATTTTTGCAATTGTTAATTGCCATTTTATTTTCTTTCAACTGCACATAAGGACACAAGTTGCTAAAATATATTATTATATCAAAAAAATATATACTCCAAAGTACTCACGCCTTGTTCCACACCAAAGAGTAAGTCTGACTTATCCTTCTCGGAGACAGCGGGCAGATCAACTGGTAGGCCGGGCAGGTTCACACCCTTCCTTGATCCCAACATGCCTAAGAAAAAAATTGATTCAGAACTATATTTTATTTTAGACCATAATACTATCTAAGACCTGCAACGAAACTGACATTCAGATTGTAGAATTATTTTCAGACAAAGTGATGTAATAACTATTTTTTGTTATAAATGTTACTTTTAAAGTTTTAAACGTGGTACATATGTTATTTAATATATTCGTCATGCTAATGTGACAGAAACCATTGTTGATAGATTGATAACTAAAACCAATAATTTCAAACTACCCAAAGCTCACCTCCATTTTCAATAGAGCAAATGAGACCATCAGCGACAGTAGACTGGCAGATGATTGAGATGAGACCATCATCTATGAAGATGCGGTTCCCTGGCTTCACCACATTGGTGATGTTCTTGTAGTCCACGAACACCATCTCTGCGTTGCCGCTCTCCTGGCAGGCGGGGTCTGTGCTCAGCTTGATGGTGGCTCCCTTCTTCAGTTCCACTTCTGCTGAACCGCCCTGGTAGAAGATATTCTTATTAGAAACTTCTTTCTTGTCAGAAAAAGGTACTCTATCAAAATAATTTTTAAATTATTAATGAACAGCGCTCACCATCTCCCTGCTCGGTAATCTCATAGATATTAGATAGTTTTTAACGGTGTATAAATTGTGGGTTACTGTCTGTAACAAGTATTATTAAACCCCTGAGACGTCAAATACCTTAGTCTCTCCCGTGATCATGATTGCTGTAAAGCATTCGAAACGTCGGGAACCGATCAAAGTAAATCCGCGACGAAATCCGAAAAGATATTTTATTCTAATGGATCTAATTTTATTAATGGATCTTTCATTTATAAATCCAGATAACCCTCTATCACCATTTCAAATTTTTTTATCTGAATTTGTCCAGTTGTTTTCTTGTAAAAAATATACACATTTTTTAATACAATGCATTTTCTTTGATGTTAACGATGAGCCACAATATTATGCATGCTTATCCATCAGGCAAACAATATATTTTCATTGTGCAAATATTTATTGTGAATTCAATATGAATGAAGTAACTTTGAAATAACAAATTCATTTAAAAATATATATAAAACAGACACGTTTTTACAAATATTTGATTAGCTGGTATTATTCTGTTCTCATTATTAATTTAAATTATACAGATATCTTTACTGACGAAACGATAACAAACGATTCATAGAAAGTTCTTAAAATAAATTATTAAATTATTACAATCACAAATTTTTAAATATCAAATTTATTAATATATATTCAAGTCACATAAAGTGCTAGTTTCTTTTTAATAAGCTCAAATATGAAATAACCATATTAGCTTAATTTGCATAGCATATATTACAAGTATCTTTTTGCCATTTTATTTATTTATCATTATATTATTAAGAAAAGATAAATACTCACACCCTGTAAGAGACCAGTTCTGATTTCAGGTCCCTTGGTGTCCAAGGCGATGGCCAGGGAGAAGGGCACGCCGAGACGCGCGCTGTAGTTCTTCTCCGCCTCGCGGCAGTTGCGGATGGTCTCCGCGTGGTACTCGTGCGAGCCGTGAGAGAAGTTCATGCGCGCAACGTTCATACCCGTCTCCATCATCTTCTCGAGCATGGATACATCTCGGGAAACCGGACCTAGTGGTTTTATACATATTCTTGTACCCTTTTTTTAACACCCCACTGCTGGGCACGGACCCTTGCTTGACGACACGTTTGGCGCAGTTTGTAATGACCTACACTATAACTTGCTAGGTTTTGTTGAGTTTATAGGTAAATAAATTTATTTATTTTTTAATGCTCCTGAGTAAATAAAATTTACATACCAATAGTGCAGATAATTCCAGAAAGACGGACATAGGAAGCTTTAGAGTCAATATCTAAGGAGCACATGTGCTGGAGATGTGAGCCCGCGTCTGCTGCAGCCAGCTGCATGCTGGGCTTGTCCTCAGAACCAGCCTGTGAGGAAAGAAAAAAATATATTTTATTAATTTCAAGAAACTATTAATCTGTTAATTCTTAGCAATAGAACACTTAAAAGGTATTGGAATAATATTTTTAAAGTATCACAAATTCCAAAGTAAAAAAAAGTTTGTGACAATTGTTGTAAAGTACCTATTTCAGGAAGAAAGGTGAGGAAAAATGGATATTCTATATTTTTTTATAATCTAAGTATTGAAATAAAATAAAAATCTGCTTGGAACTATACTCTAACAAACTGACTAATCAGCTGACTAACATGAGCTACCCTCGAACACTCAATCATCATGATATCAAGAGTCAAGACCTAGATACTAGATTTCCAAGTGAGTGATCACTCCTAATGGGGAGCCCCCTCGCTTATTACAAAATATATACCTAAACACATCTACAATAATAATACATGAGAAATATTTTCTGTGACAAATTGATTTGTATTTGCATATTATATTTATAATATGTAATATGTTTTTAACAGGTGCTAATGGACTTGGCATTGAGCTGTTACCATAAATAGTTTATTTTAGAAGTTAATACATTCTGACTACCTCTATGCACCCATTTGTATAATTTTTTTTCCTGTATACAAAATATATCTACCCTCTCATATTGTAAGGTACTATGAAAACAACTCATTATAAGATCAAAGATGTATCATTAAGAAATTGAAAATTCAATAAATAAAGATATGCTGTCCCAATTTCTTATTTTACACATAAATTAAAAAAATAATAATAAATAAATTAATTATGTTATAAAAACTTTTTGTATGTATTATTTGAATATTCAATATAATAATTTTAAAATTAAATGCAATAAATATTGAAATTTAAATGTTTCTCAGAAACAAAATAGTGCTAGTTATATCCTTACAAATATTATAAATGCGAAAGTAATTGTGTCTGTCTGTCGCGTTTTCACGCAAAACTAATAAACCGATTTGAATAAAATTTGGTACACAGATATTTTAGAACCTGAGAAAGGACTACTTTTCAAGACGAAAAAAGAGCTGTATAAGGGGTTGAAATAGGGGATGAAAGTTTCATTTTTAAAGCTATAATCTCTATTATATTTAGGTACCCACTTTAGTACCTAGGAAGAAACCCGAGCAAAGCGAGTGTGAGTTGGTATTTCATAATGAAAATGCAAAAAATAATTACCTAGCTACTTTGTAATATACACTATTAGCTATGGGTAAGCATAAAGATAACACATTTCTATGACATCACTGAGGACAATATTAACATAAATAATTAGTGCATAGGATTATGCAGTACAATTATTATTTATAATTATATTATTACTACAGTTATCACTTAAAGTAGCTGAAAAGCCAATTTCTTATCTTATATTAATTTTCGCAGTTCAATAAGAGCAATAATTAGCGACGAAAATTGCTGGCCAGTTCACCTATGATTAGAGTAAATAAGACGCAACTACTAAACGAACGAAAATGATTAGAATATAAATAGAAAATCGTTACCTCGGTTTTACCATCATAAATAGTTGACCACACCATATTTACACTATTATATCGAAAATATTTTTTAGATATACTATATTTAATGGGTAAGACCGGCGATGATAGTGATCTTGAACTGCCCTTTAATGTGGAAAACTTCTCTCGGCTGCAATGAAATGCGGACTTGCGTATTGGACACCGAATCACGAGCGTCGGCGCGCGCATCCACGTCGACGTTCGAGCGGGGTGAGTAGACCAACTCGCTCGTATATTCGATATAAAATTTAGGGGAACATTCCAAGGCTTTGTATTCTTATTCAGAATTCACCCCTTTCAATACCAATCTCAAGTTGTGGCGTTGGACGAAGCACAACAATCTGATAGTAAAAAGGGTTATTTTTTTCTGCATAGCTGTTAGTAATCTAATTTTAAACGTTTGTAAAAGTGCCAACACGGTTGCCAATACACGGCGCAAATTATGATCATAGACCTGCTGTTCTTTGTTTATATTATTTACGCGAGTTACATTTTTCAATGTACAATGTTCATATCTAACAGATTTTCCCGCTCATTATACATAAGGAAATATTATGACAAATAACAAAAGGGTCTACTCTAATGTATTTCCGATGTAATAATTTTCTAATAATACTTTCAAATTCCGATTCCGTTGTGCATACAATATACATTAGTAATATTTGGTTCAAGACACAAAACGTGAGTAATTACTTTATTTTCCATTTGCTGTATAGACCTAAATGTGAATTTAACCAATAGAGTAAACAAACAATATTATTAACTTGATTTGAATTGTATTTTATACGAATCGCTTATGTATAATATTAAGTAGTTAGGTTATAGGTACCTACATCCCAAAATATAAGGTCTATGTAAGTAGTTAGACCTAACCAAAGCTCAAATTGCAGTGCAGTCCATGCAGTGAAAGTTTATTGTTTCGGTAGGGTAAACATACCGGTTTACCGACCACTACCCCTTTTCGACCACTTCGCATGTTATTTTAAATAATAGACAGTGTTATAGACCGATCTTTTCTAATTTCGCGCCATTCGATCTGGGCGAACTTCACAGTTTATATTTGAACGGCATGACCTTGAAGTTTTCAAATTAAGCACTCAGTCGCTCTTTCAAAATTTGGTGTATGAACGCGTGTAAAATTTAGCGAAAAAAATAGTGGGTGGATTAATTTTCAAAGGTAAGTTTTTAAGTGTTACTCTTACTTTATTGGTCATTGATTTGGTTTGTGTGTATTAGGCATGTTTAATTTCAATATTCAAGTGCCTAAACTCTCAAACTTTTTATAATTTATGATATTTTTGGTGGTCGGACAATACGTTAACGATTAATTTCAAAATCTACTTTCCGACCGGGTGGTCGCAAAACCGGTTTATTCGCGTCGTTTTTCTTTGCCTTTATTGCGGAAACCTTAAATTCACCAACATATATTGCACTATATTTGTGAACAGCTAGAGTTTTGTGAATTTACAACTAGATTACGACCGCCTGTATACCTTATATTTTCAAAGATATGGCCTTCCAAAATAGCGAATATTTAACGGCCGCTGACCAGTAAAAACAAAACCTGTCCCCGACCGTTTGAAAACTCCCTTATAATCTTACTAATATTATAAAGGTGAAAGTTAAGATGTATGTTTGAATGTTTGTTACTCAAGCACAAAATTTGGTACAGAGATAGAGTATACTCTGGAATAGCACATGCTAATTTTTATCCCGGAAAAATATATAGTTCCCTTGGGATATATCTGATTTTATTTTGTAAAGGCGAACTTATTCAAGCTTGTAAATAAGCTTATATGTTTTAATGATAATGGATACATTTTGGTTGCTGTGCTTCGTGTTTGAATTGTGCTTGTTTTTTTATCAGATGGCACCTATCAGTAAAGAAAAAAAATTAAGAGCCGTGCCGCTTCAACCCCTAAACTTTCCTTTGAATTTAAAAGTCCTTCTAACAAGCGTACGAAAACGCTAGGGTGAAAATTTCACATTTCGCACAGCTCTATTAAGATTCCAGAGTTTTTCTTATATATCTCTTATTGACGTCTCAATATCATCATTTAGTGACATTCAATTATCACAAATCTTTAGCTTGGCAACAATACTATGAAAAAAGAGATATAGCGAAAGAGGACAAAGAAAACTAAATTAAGAAAAGGAAGCTCGAAAGAGCTAAAGAGAAAAGAACAACCAATTTACCACCACCAACCATCAAAGAAGAGAATTAAAAAAAAGTAGAAGAAACTTAATCCCGTGTTAAATGTGGTTCTTGTGATCTTGACCTTAATACCGTTACTTAATTTTGTTTTTAAGTCGTAAAAGAGAGTAAAAATATACAGCTTTTGTGAATTTATTAATAGTATTATTATCATACTATTATAAACTTTACAGGCTATTACACAAGAGTCGTTTTTCTACCGTAAAATAGGTGGCCGATAACCAGTGCACTAGTGGACGATAACTGAGTGAAAAGGCCGATAACCGGTATATTTGCTATTTTTACGAATATATATTTTTATTAAATTATGTATCACTGATACATCTATAGGCGCTAGGTTTAATGAAACTAGACTATTGTAGGATGAAATGATATTTTTTTGAAAAATCTTGGAGTACAACATTATGATAAAAATCAACTCCGAAGTCAACAAGCCGCTTAAACGGTCGATAACCGGTATGTTTACCCTATTTGTTTCGAAAATATTCATTTCTTATTGCTTTATGATGTAGGTATATGTACTATATTTTTTTCCAGTTTTCCTTTACATTATTTAGTTTGTTTTTAAAGTTACATTCATTTTATTCAGTGATTCATGGTAATAAACGTATAGATTAAAATGAGGGAAAATATTAGACCTGATGAGGTTGGATGTCAGCAGAACTGTAACTGCTAAATAGTAAATAGGTATTTACTCATGGTTTAGTTTAATTTAACATAACACTTAACAATTAACATGCCCCGATGTTTGTCGGCTCACGCCTTACATACTCATTCTAATCAATAGTCATTTTGAAAGACTGCAATATTTTTTAAATACTTTATAATAAAACGACGTAATTTGTTGTACATAATGTATTATATAAATATTTCAAGGAATATTTTTATTGACAATTTGACTTGAAAAACTTTTGTTGAAATAAACCTATTAATTGATTTATTTAATATTTTTTTATATTGGTCTGAACTAAAACAACTGTGTAATCATATTGATTAGAAAAAAAGGATTTGTTAGTAAATATTTTGTAAGATTTCTATGAGTCAAGATGAATGGAATTTTTTCTGACAAAGTATTGAGAAATTAACATAAATATGCCATACAATAAAAACTCTGTACTGTTTCGAAATAATCTATTCATAATTGTCAAAAATATTAAGTATTTATTGACAATCGGCAGTTATTAAAATTTTTAAATAACCTATTATT
The DNA here is from genome assembly GCA_905231865.2 of Boloria selene. Lineage (NCBI taxonomy): Eukaryota > Metazoa > Arthropoda > Insecta > Lepidoptera > Nymphalidae > Boloria > Boloria selene. The sequence goes on along the minus strand of HG993140.1, from coordinate 3,504,647 downwards.
ATATCAAAAAATAATACTAAAAATTATAATTTGTCAACTATACAATATATAAAAAATGTTTACTTACAGAAGCCATTTGGAAAATAACGAAATAAAGTAATGAGGTAAATTAAAAGTTTGTTGAAGGAGTTATATTTTAACTGTATAGATAGGTAGTTTGACAGTCAGCCACGACTTGCGAAGGACTTCTAAGGTCATTGCAATGTCGCAGGTCATTTTTACACTAGCCACATTGATAATAATTTGTGACAGATAACTTTAACTAATTTTGCGGTTTTCAAAAAATGTATAAAATCAGATAATAATTTACATTTTTTGTGGTTGCTCTACTTATATTTAAAAAAGTAACATATTTTCGATATTTTATAATTATTATTAAATTTTTGAACTAAATAATTTCCATATTGTCCTGTGTCCATATTAATAACGCTGTTATTTTATAATTAGTTATTAAAATGATACGGTAAATACTTCGTAAAAACTTTTAGATAGAGAAATGAAACATTTTTTATTTCATAATAATGTGACTTTGTACTAAATTATTACTTACTAAAAAAGGTTTTCAATATATGCACATGCCCTATAAATAAAAGGAAGTTATTTTATAGGTATCGAAAGTTATATAATAAATATTCAAATTCAAACCACAATTTAATCTATATTGTGGTTATAAATACTATGAAACTGATATTATAATGACTAGTATAGCATACTTACTTTACGTAAAGTTCTCTGTTCCACAGCTTTCATTTTTTACACTAAATTAGTACGTCCTCAACAAATCACAGCTAAATGCTTTCTGAACAATTTGACTTATTTGACCGGTCTTATTGATATCTACGGGCCCCTTATCAGCTAACAACAAACTTTAGCCTTAATCGAATATTAGTATGATTGATCTACTTGTTGGTATCTTAAAACACTACAGTTGCCGATTATTAGGGATAGATTTAATTAACTTTTTTCAAGTTTGGGCGATTTCAGAAGTCAATGAACTACGATGATCATGTCAATGACATATCAATTAAGTACTAGTTTTTATGTGGAAAGCAGGGGTAAGAAAAATAATTTTAATGAAATTTATTTTATTCCAATCCAATTTACAATGAAAATTATTCATAACATATTGTTTAATAAAATAATTCATTAAGTATAACTACTGACAAGAATTTTTACCTTTTAAAGGTTTTTTGGAATGGCATCCGCAACAAATATACATTATGAAAAGCAATGACTTACAAATTCCAAAATAAAATTTCCACTTGTTTGTGTTTATATACAATATATTGTGTATATTATGTATTTCTAAATTGTATAAGGATTTAAAATTGTGTTGAATAAAGAAGGACCTACACAAACAATAAAAATATATTTTAAGATCTATGGTTTATCTCGAGCCATTATTATTGATTCCCATTTACAATTGGTAATGTATAGGTAATATTTCACTTATCAGAAATTAACCAGTTTTACTAATACTTTCTTTTTAAATTTCACTAACAAATTTAATATTCATAAAAACAATGCTAAAATTGTGACTCATAGAACTCTTATTTCATTATAAATATAGATCTTGGTAGGTATATGAAATGGCAAAACTTACATGAAAACTGTCATTTTTCTAGAGAAGTTTAACATTTACAACATGTCTAGTTGATCTGACTGTTCAATGTTCAAATGACGATTCAAAAGAGCTTGTAAAAGTCTATTTGAATAAAGAATATTTTGATTTGATTTGATCTTAACTATTATAATTTTCGAGACATAAAAATATGAAAATCAAGTCTGTTAAGTCTTTAAAAAGAGAATATTTACATTTCAAGTAGAAAAATAGTTGTAATCAAGTCGTCATAGGAAAGGTGACATCTTAAATAATAGCTATTTCGTATATTGTCAAAATGTATAAATAAAGCAGTCGTATACCAAGCAAGCATTATGTTGCTATATTAAAAATGTAACAAAAGAGTATTACCAATAAATATGCAATAGAATAGCTTTTGAATTTTGATGTTAAGTATAACAATGTGAAACATTGAATATTTTTTATTTTCGGAAAAACAGTGCTACCACGAAAACAACTGACAATAGGTATTAGGTACATCACTATGCTCATGTATTTACGACTATTTTTTTAACAATACTCTTTCTAAATTAAAAATTTCTTTAAGGGCAAAGTGCACTTAAAATATTCGTGGTAATACTGTATTTATATATAAATTCTTTTAATCTTAAATATTGTTCTATTTTTGAACTATTATTTCAGTAATTAATGATTAAGGCCAAGTAATAACAAATGAACAAGCTTTACACAGAGCCTGTCGGTCAGTCTGTCGCTAATTAACGAGATTACTTTTTATTTAACAATTAAACATTTATTGATCAAGTTATATTTCCTTTTGTCTATAATTAGGCCAATATTGTCATTGTCAGCATACAAAATTATAGCGTACATTTTGCTATATTTGATGTAAATAATAAGGGATATAATATATAGCATATTAAACAATTGATACATTGAAAGGTACAAGTATAAAATAATTATAATATTCAATTTTTATATTTTATATATTGTCAGATTATAACATGTGGAAATAGCACGAGAACTGTTTAATATTCTATAGTTTACTATACACCTATTGATAGAATTCGTAATACCCTAGGTTTTAATACATTTGCTAAATCCATAATATCACGTCGGGCCACACAACCAACTCGGCGATGCAGGAGTCTGCAGTGTTACCCCTCTAATGTCTTTTTCAGCTTAAATACAATTATTAACTAATAGATTACAACAATGTTTTATTTAATTGATACAAATTAAAATCAAACCAGTGTAGCGATATATGCATAACATTATTTCTTGACATGATTTATGTATATATGTAACTAAATGACTACTTTGTTCAGAGCTGCCTGTCACGCAGGGTGGGACTGGGAAAATAACACATAATTGTGTTCACTGGTGTTAGTACTAAAAAATGACCTACAGAACCTATAATAACAGCTCCTTACCTAACATTTGTCACTTGTGTTTGAAAATCATATAAGAATATGAATGTAATACACATATCAATGAGGGCAATTTCTAGTGGAGTAGTCACTAAAGTGGAGTATTGGTGTTTTGTTCCTTTAGTTCATAAAATGTAATACTTTATAGGAATGTTACATTAATGGGCACGAAGGATAGCGAACTTCACATTCAAAACAAAACAGGAGGTAGAATTAACATTTTCCTGAGTTTCATAGGATATCCACACATCTAGCCGGCTTCACTCTTGACGTAGAAGAGTAGATACGGTGTGGCAGCAGATCTCATCTTGGGTTCTGCTGATAGGAGGTCTTCAAACTCCTCATTGGATATAGGTTTGACGAGATCGTCATCACAGGCGAGCCAACACGCTTCCGGCCTCGGTCGGGGTACACAGCATTCATTTGCAGTACACCCGGAGGGGGTTGGCCTGGGTCGGTTGAACAATGTCCTCATGAAGCTAGACCCGCTATTGGTGGTGATGTCACCGCCGCCTTCGCGCTCGCATTTAGTTTCCTGCGAACTGTCCCGCGCGTAGGCGACATAATGGCCGCCGGTGAGTGTCTGCCCGAGATGCATTATTACCGCCCATAAAATATATCTGAAATATATTTAATTACTCTGTAATATACTTTTTACATGATTAATTATGCGTTCATTTAAATTCATATTCAATGAATTGCTTTAGGTATAATAATTAATAATGTCAAAATAACGCTATTCCTTATAAACACATTTTTACATCAATGAAATTAGCGCCTTTTACAGATATTAACAAACCTGAAAAATCACAAAATAAACACTTTCTTTAACACATACACATAAAAAACTGCGATAAATACAATAAAACCAAATACCTATGAGTAGGCGGATGTTCTGGCGGCCGTTTAGCACAGGGCTCGCAGAAGCACGGCATGAGGAGGGGAGTGGGCGCGTGTCGGGTGATCTTCTCCATACCGCCGCTGAACCGTTTCAGCTGTAGTACTAGCAGCCGCGGTAACCGGGAGTAGGCGACACTCCGCCTCGCCTCGTTGTAACGGAGACATCTTTCGCACCAATACTGCATAGTAAAAAAGACACATATTAAAAAACTTCTTTAGAATCGTTATGATTTCAAACTCGATGAAACGAAAAAATAAGTCCATAGTACCAGAAACTCAGAGACGGGGAAGAGTTAGCCTTAATTTAAATTCAAGTTTTACTTCTGACATGTGTACTTTGTACCGACACACTTTTTGTTTTATTAAGTTTGATTGACAATATTATTTATTTCTAATTTCGAGAAAATTCAGTTCAAAGTATGTGGATTGCATAAAGTGCTTGTATATAAAAAAAAAATCGAGTAACGTGAACTGAACTGTTATAGTTAATAAGACTGACATCTATACATACAACAGCGAAAATACGAACCTACTTTCATCCATACAAGTCTCACATTTTATACAGTGAAAATTCTATTACTTTCCTCATTACTAGTAGTATTAATCATCAGACCTTATTCTGATCCCGCAAGTACTCGCTGGAGAGGCAGGCGGCGCGGAAGGGCTCGTCTGGCGCGTCGTCGTCACCCACCGGCACGCACAGCTCGCACACAGCCTGCGCCTTCTCCGTCACCGCCTCGCATTCTAGGCACATCGTGCGTACCACCATTGTGCCTGGGGAAAGTTAAGTGTATTATTAAGTGTTATTTATTGAGCAGATTAATTAAAAATTAAAGTGTTATTTATTGAGCAGAATCTTTCCTTAAAACCAGTGATATTTAAACACAAAATTACACTTTCTGTTACACATTAAAATTATAATTGAGATAAATATAGTAAAACGAAGCGGCTGGAGCGATTTTGACGGGAATTTCGCAGATAGCTAATATTATAAGGAGTAACTTAGGCTAAAATTATTAAAAATAGTCTTATTTATTTTTTATATACGCCTGCCGAAGCGGACCAGTTTTGCTAGTCCATATAATATATAAAGTCAGAATAAGTGCGACTTACCATCTTCGACTGCGTTACCACTTACCATCACGTGGAACATAGTCAAGCACTAATTCAGAACGATAAAAAAAAAGATTACCTTCAAAATCATCAGCAACAAAGTCCCACCCGGGGCGCGCGCGCTCGTCACGCTCGGGGTCGGGCGAGGGCGCGCGCTCGTCGCACGGCGACTGGCGCTTGTCACTCGCCTTTACCTCCTTGCGCTTCTTCCACGACTTGCGCAGGTGTCCAAGAGTCTTACCGCCGTCGCTGTCCATGGTCGCGCCGTGACGACCGATACCGTTGCTGGATACAATTTATATATTGTAGAAAATGAACAATAATAACATTGTTTGTTTGTTTGTAACAATATTCATAATATGAATGTATGTTTTTTTTAATGTTTTTATTTATTTGAAATTATTGATTCTTATTCATCATTTCTCATCATCATTTCTCTCTCTCTTGAATTTGTTAGTCTTTTTTTAATTGTCATTTGTAATATTTTGCATCTATATCTATTTCTTTGTAATAAATGTTATGTTAACAATGGACACGTTTATTGGTTATGTTCTATTAATTGTTTGTTATTTCTATATATTTATTGTGACGCCGTTTGTTTCCTAAATAAATAAAAAAAAAACAAGAATTTTAACTTATATATTATGTAGTATATCAACTATCTGATATCTGGAACACAAGCTTTGTAACATCCCAATAATATCCCAACATATTTATATATTTATAACTGTTGGAGTGGGGAAAAACCTATAAAAGTCTACGCCTCACCGGCATCGTCTTCTTTCTTTGGTTGCGTTTTGATACTTACGACTTACGAGTATAGTGGGTAACATTGTAAGGATGTTACACTGTTGATTTATCTTTTTATATATCATTGACCTATTTTTTTGACCCTACTTTCTTGCGCCAGCGGTCGCGGGATCGAAACTCGCTGGGGGCATTCATATGTTAAACTCAGATGTTTGTACTCCAGTCATGGGTGTTTATAATTATAGTATGTATGTATTTAAACTTATATAATATGTAGTATATCAACTGTCTGGTATCCGTAACACAAGCTTCCTTTGTAGCTTACACGGAACTAGATGGCGCTGTGTGTAATAATGTCCCAACATATTCTTTTTTTTATTTTTTATATCATGAGAAAGACTAGTGAATGTATAAAATAGTTAAATAAGTATTAATATAAGTATATAATTGTCACCTGTCTCCATTCTCTTGTAGCTGCAAGCGGGAGGCTCGCGCGCTCAGCGCACGGCATGTCTCACGAATACTGTCCAATATGCACACCAGCAGCTCGTGCGCGTCTTGCTGTCTGTTACCTGACAAAGTTACAGACTACTATTATATATACATATTACTATACTCTATTCACGGAGTTAACCATGGAAACCGCTTTCTCTGTCCCACAATTGCATACAAACTGATAAGGACAGAAAAATGTCTAGCTCCGCCCATTAGGGCTTGCAACCGGTTTGAAATCATAGTGCTCGTTCATATTGCTAATGCATTAGTGACGAATTATTATAAACACTACATACAGTGCTGCCAACCCTACAGTTTCAACTGTAGATCTACAGTTTTTCGGAAATTCTCTCAGTTTTCAGTTTAGGCCTCGAAATCTACAGTTTTTTATGTAAAATGCTAGCGTCATCTATTTTATTAGTCCGTACACTAAGTCAGCCTTAATATTTAATTCCCTCCCTATATATTTATTACTATAATTAATTATATAAAATATAATCTATACATCTTTAAAATTCTAACTGAGTCAAATCTGTACATTAAATATTTTTTGGAAAATCTAATTGAAAAAGACATTTTTATCGATATAGAGGTCAAATATATTATTTTTAGAATTTTTGTCTGTCTGTCTGTCTATCTGTGACCGCATCACGAGAAAACCACTGGACAGATTTGCATGAAATTTGGTATGATGATACTTGGTTACCCGGGTTAATACAAAGGATACTTTTTACTGCTGGAAAATATCTCATTTCTGACAAATCTCAAGTAACTGTTTAAAACCGACTGTAAAACATCACACGGTATGTGAAATCTGAGAATTTAGTTTAGGGTCTTTAAAATGCGAGCGGAGCCGCGTGAAAAGCTAGTGTAAAGATAAAATGTAGATTCACTGTTTGTTAATTTGATAATTAAAGTTTTTCTACAGTTTTTTTAAGCATATCTACAGCTTACTTTATGCTGGGGTTGGCAACACTGACTACATAGTATAAAATAAAGACGCCTCGCTCTCTGCCTGTCCCTATGTATGCTTAGATCTTTAAAGCTACGCAACTCGTATAATAACGCAATAGCAATACGCGCGACTTCGCCCGCGTTCATTTTTTTAATCGCTACTAAACTTGATTCGATCACTCGCTGGGTTGAAAATTCTCCAAAATTACTCCAGCTTTAATATACTACTGAGCCGGCTACCTATTTCATATATTATGCGCGGCGTGCACTCCTCTCCTCTCTTGTTATTGTAGTTTTAGTAGGGATCCTTATTTTGTTCTTGCAATTAAATAGCTTATATTAACCAGTGATAATGTAGTATTCAAATGGTGAAAGAATTTATAAAATCTATACAGTACTTTTTGAGCCAATTCGTTACAAACATACTTACAAACAAACCTTTCCTCTTTATAATATTAGTATAGATATATTTGTATGAGTTTGAACATATGTATGTATGTGATAGATAAACAGTACCTCGGGTAGCACATAGGCATACAAGGGCCTATAATAAGCCCAAGTAAAGCAACAGCAAGTTGTTAGTGATGTGTATTAAGAACAATATGTTCCTAAGGCTTCATATATGTAGATATAGATAGATCAATAAAAACTTATGTGATATTGCATGATATAAGATGTTTCAATTCAAAATTACATTTAAATATGTTGAGCCATTGATGAGAATGAATACACTTTTACAAAAAAAAATTTGAAATATTAAAATTAAAAAGTTTATGTAGTTATAACACATTATGCATAACATATCTTACTGCCAGTTTCTATTACCTATCTACCGATAGACCGGTAGATACTTTCATACGATTTTGACAGGTTGTAACTTTTAATGTGTCAAAATAGTATGAAAGTAACTACCGGTCTATCGGTAGATAGGTTATAGAAACTGGCCGTTAATCGTGACTTATTTAAGTCATTAAAAACATGGGAAAAATTTACAAAAGGCTGTACCTTCAAAGGTAGAGTTGACTTCTCTCAAAGCCGCGAGGAAGGCGTCCGCCGCGTACGGCTCTGGACTAACATCAGTCCCGCTGTTGATACATTTGCTTTCTGCTGCGCGAAGACTTAGGTATGTTTCGTGAAGTTTTTCTGTTGCTATCTGGAAATTATATAAAAATGATTAACAGGATAATTATAAAAATTCTGTAAGTTTGTATGTACGAGTATAATACTTTCTTAGGTTTAAGCAATTATTTGACATTATAAATGAAGCAATCTTTTTGGATATTGATTTATTTTGATTTTTAGCTAGCGACGCTACAAATGCTTTATAGCAATTATGGTCCCTGTCTCTCCCGTCCATGACAAAATCTAAAAAGATAGTTTCATTTGTATGTAATATGTGCATAAGTTCATGAATTCACTCTGAATTAGCTGGATTTGAGTGAAATGTACAACAATTTATCGATGAGAATTAAAGTCTTAGTTAGACTTCTAGCTTAATGAGAGATTTAGAAGCTATTTGCAGAAAAATAGTTTAATATTTTAATGTATATAATTCTAGCATTTCGCGCAGCTCCACCCGCGTTCTAACAACCAGAAACAAATTTCTCTTAATTTACATAATTAAAATCTTCACTGAAATATGCTGCATCCAATGAAATAAGTTTAACGTCTTTTCATTACGTTGAACAAAAAGTCTTGTTATTTATTAGTATAGAGAAGAAATGATTGAGAACAGTTCATCTCAACCTTGATCATCATAATAATAATTGTATGTAAATGTGTCTTAATGATTCAATACTACAATGGTCTATATTCTATTCCATTTTGTTTAAGAATGCCATGGCTTCGGCTTTGATATGAATCAAGTATCTATTATATAATCGAGACAATGATAGTAACATATACACACTGACATAGTGTAATATTATATGGTTTAAATTTTATTGACACAAGCTATATGAGAATTTAAGATAAGATTATTTTATTTCAACTTTTATCTATACATGTAATAAAATTTTAACTGAGCCAAATCTGTATATTTAACAATTTTTGTAAAAATCTTATTATAGTTATTATTATAGACTAGCCTTTCCCGCGGCTTCGCTCGCGTTTTAAAGGCTGGGAACCAAATACCTTGCAGAGCTACCGGCGTCCCACCCCTCACGCCCGCAGGAGTTATGTTAAAACTATGATATCTCGTAAGACATTTATTGAAATCAAATGATCCCAAGGATCTTGTGATGAGTAACTTATTTATTTAAGTAAAGATTTACGATTATACCATATTTATAAAACACCTTCGCATAATGCATAATATTAAAACTAATTCAATTATCATAAAAAAGGTTATAGCGAGTCAACCTTAAAAACCTCAGACATATGCTACCAGTGACTTTTTTTTAGAACATTTAAAGGGGAACAATTCTATAATATATGATTTTTGCATAACTTTAAACGTTTACGCAGCGTACGCGACGGAAGCTCTCAAAAGAAATGTTTAACTCCCGTTTTTGCTACATTTTTCCTTGATGCTCCGCTCCTATTGGTCGCAGCGTGATGTAACATAGCCTATGGCCTTCCTCGATAAACGGACTATCCAACACAAAAATCATTTTTCAAATCGGACCAGTAGTTCCTGAGATTAGCGCGTTCAACCAAACAAACAAACCCTTCTGCTTTATAATATTAAGTATAGATACAGTGGCCGAGTCTATGGTTTTTGATTTTTTGTTTGTCTGTGACCACACATGAGAAAATCAATGGACCAATTTATATGAAATTAGGTATGATGATAGCTGGTTATCGGAGTCAACATATACTTAGGATAGTTTTTCTTGCAGGAAAATATCTAACAAGTATAGTAATAGCTAAAAGGTATCGATGGGGTGAACCCTAGTGTTGCGTGGGCTAGTTTGGTAGTTTATGTTATAATTTGTCTGCACTTAACTACATTTTAAATATTTTGGGATGTTTATTTGGTCAGAGGTATTACACATAGGCTTATAATAATAATGAAAATCTTTAGATTCAGATATAAAAGCGCATTCACTGTTTTACTGATTTTGTCTATATTAATATAATAATAATTGATGAATTTTTTTAAATTCAATCTTGTAAAACTGTTACTTCTCAAAATAATAAATATTAAAAATATAATAATAAAATTAAACCTCTTACTTGTATTTTACTCTTTCCCGAGCTATTATCGGACTGTCCTAATGAAAGAAGATCTTTGCTACTCCATGATCTGGTTCCTGATGAAGCAAGACCTGCTGCACTTCTACCCAGAGAGGAACTTTTTAATCTTATACTGCCTAATTTTTGTTCGACTCGATTGAGATCTGATACCAGATGATGAAGGTTGTGAACAAATTGGGGGGCATATCTGGAATATTAATTATTATCAGGACTATCATTTTTTTACAACTAATTTAACTGTCTAAAAATTGTATTTTTAAAAACTAACAGAATTCTGTATCTACTACATTTGTTTTTAATGTAAAGTAATCAGCCATCTGACAATAATACTATTGTTATTATGATGTAACTATAATCAAAATATTAAAATCTAAAGTGATAAATCATTACTATCACATGAAATATTACAAAATGGGGTCTAATAATTAGGTCAATATTATACAGATAATAGAATAGATAAAAAAAATGAAATATCATTGTTGGAGCTATCTTATTAGTTTTTCTCCAATATGGAAAGCAGTAAACAATGGACTAGTTTTGATGGAATTTGGTATGATGATAACTAGTTGTCCAGGTAAAATAGAACCATATTTAGGGATGAATCCAAGTGTAGTGAGGGGGAATACATAGTTGTATATTAGAATTAGATTAATTTTGAATAACAATATGACATCTATATCTTACTAACCTCAAAGTATACAGGACACTATTTAAAAAACAGGTGTTGCCAAGATTGGAGAGAGTTGCAATGGGTGTTTTCCATTGAGTGCTCCCTCCATACTGGTTGTCTGAATGATGGCCATTCAACATGGCAGTGTTACTTTGAAACTGCTCCAAAACAACTAGCTCTGGTTCTGTTGGTATTTCTGCAATTATAGAAAAACATTATCTACATACTATGAACTTTATCTCAATCTTGGATAACATTAACTATAGAACTATCCAAAAGTTAATAAAAACACTGTTTATTTACTTTATTTTAAGGTTTGCGTAGTAGACTTAATTAAATAATGAAGCACTAAAAATGACAGGTAAAAAATTTAATAAACAATGTCAGAAAGTACCTTTAGCTTTAACTATTTCTGTCAATGGTTTTAACTTCTTAGCTGCATTCAATGTGTTGTGGTAAGTGCTTTTTAGAGGTCTTTTCACAGGTTTATTTTCTTTATTGTCGTTAGGTCCTGGTGAAGAGCTTTCCTTATTTGTATTGGCAGCTATATTTTCTTTGCTTAGATGTGAAGCATTTTTTCTATTTAGTGACAGTGAAAATTTAGTTTTCTCGACACCTTTTTTTATTTCTGAGAGAGGATTAACTGGCATCTTCAGAATACCTGCAAGAGATACCAATAATTAATAAGTTTATTAAACGAAAGTAATACGTCGCCTCCTTTAGTTCGGTCAAGGATTTTGAAGAAAATAAATAACTATATACAGCATACTTACGCCGAAATTATATTATACACATTGACTTACATTATTTAAAATAAGGCAATGTATTTCCATTAATTAAACACTTAGAATAAACAGAAATTGAGAAGAAATAGCCGCGTAGAACTCCATTTGTAGTAGACAGCCATGTTGAATTTTATTGTGTAATGTTGTCAATGATCATGCGTGTGTGCGTAAGCATAGAGTAAATTAAGTATCTATAATTATAAAGCTGGACCTACACATTACACCTAGTATTTAACTTATGGTACATTTAGAAGATTGAAATTAATTATTTTATGAATCGCATTAAATATTTCAGACATGAACTTATTATAGGTATGGTTTAATTATCACAGATTAAGTTCGGTTATGAAATGTCTTCGCACTGGTGATCAAAGGATAATAAATATCTTTCTTGATTTTTAAAATAAAATGAAGCTCACGGACGATTACATTATTGTTTTAAATGGAATTGTATGTACAGTTAATGAAGCGTAAGATGTAAAGAGAATTATCTATGTATGAAAATAGTATTTCCATCGGAAGGTGTTAATTTATGGTGGCGTAGGAATTAACTATTTACTTTACTGTTTACAACGTAGATTTATTATAAATAAAACCTTTGGTTTACACCACGGTCTAGGAAGAAGTTCTAGCATGAAAAGTAGTGGGGGTACGTCGGTTTATTGTGACAATAGTTTCCATTTACGGCCGTGGCGTGACGATAGATATATTTTTCTGTCTCTTTTTTATCTCACGTAATGCAACCGTATTAAACCCTAATCAGTAATCACATTACTCGAATTTATTTCGTATTTCATAAATACCATTTAATTGTCACTTGAACGGCGTTCTTAATTGTATTAAGATTATTTTGATTTGGCTGGCACCGACTCGAACAATAACTAAGTAATTAAAATTATTTTTCTGTTTTAGTTTCGATTTGTAACGTTTTGTTAAAAAATCATTTATTTTTAATTTTTTTGTGGAAATTAGATATTTTGTTTAAATATAATATTGGTAGGCTAACTAAACCACTGCTCCAATAAATCAGCAAAGTTTATCAGATCAACCTAATATCTTGAAGGAATGCGATTCCGGAATCGGTTCATAAGTACGTATAATATTAAAAGAATTTTCTTTCAACTCCTAACCGTTGAGGAGATATACCTTACATCATCACAAATTCTTGAACAGCTTTAGAAAATATATAAATATGAAAAACGTAATAAATGCCTATAAAATTTGAGAGTTGCCCTGGATTTTCTTAGGATCCCATCATCAGGTCCTGACTTGGTGATAATGCGAATATCTTGGAAGTATACCGAACAAAAAAAATTGTAACCGGCCAACATTTGACGCAGAAATGAATGAACAAACATAAAAAAAACCGTCGAGGAATTGTACCTTCATCATCATCAGCTCATCCACATAAAATAATGATTTCAGACACAAATGCTTGAACATCTTTAGAAAATATATCAAAAACTTAATAGGTGCCTATAAAATTTGAGAGTTGCTCTCGATTTCCCTGGGCTCCCATCATCAGAATCTGACTTGGTGACAATGGGAGCATAGTACTCTACCGAACAAAAGAAAAATTTTTGAAATCGGCCCACAGACGGCGGAGAAATCGGTGAACATACATAAAAAAAATATATACCTATGTGGGGTTGTTACGTGTTACGTGTAGAGAAATAAATTAAAAGTCTATATACGAATCAGTCTTTAATGCACAATTTACACCCACAAAAAGATAGAAGGAGAAAGAGCAGAGCACATAAATAGTTCAGACGGTTTACACGACAGAAAGAAAGAAAGCACAAGGATAGCGGAAACAAATTACATAAAAATTACGAAGCTTATACAGTTAGGTACGTAAGCTACGAATGGATAGTAAGCGAGCGGTACGGGTCTCTCGTCCAGCGTGCGGATTGCGACTGTCTGCAGTAAAAGCTTTAAAAGATTCAGTTGATGCGCGAGCGCCGCTAACGGTCAACACCGCGGTGCGGGGTGCGGGAGGAAAGACCAGTATTGCGTCGCATCGACCAGCTGATGTCCGTGAGGCTCAAGTTCAATGCTACGCGTACATTTATGCCTATTCGTATTTTATATTTTATTATTTATTTAATATTATTACTTTAGTATTATGTAGGTGTATGTGTAAGGTGTGTGAATTTATTTATGTAAATATATATTATATATATTGAGTAAAAATTATTTTGTATATTATATGTATGTATGTTATGCATTAAATGTTTTATATAATATGTGAGTCAGCCACATCACTCCCCTCCAGAGACCGTTCACGGGCGAAAGTAGTCTGGAAATCTAACTTGACGACCCGATCGAGTTGTTTTTAAGATTGGAGTGATGATTTCATTTTTATCATCGAAAGCTTTAGGTGTTAAGTTTTTGTCTGACAGTATATAGGCTGGTTTAATACGGTCTATCGATACTGTGACATCTTTACCTTTTATACGGATTTTAAAAACTTTCGAATCTCTTTCAATTACTTCATGCGGGCCAGTATATGCTGCTTGAAGTGCACCTCGAAGAGAATCTTCGCGTAAAAATACGTGAGAACACGATGAGAGGTCTTTGTATATAAAAATTTTATTATTATTTGTGTGATGTCTAACAGGGACTGGTTTTAAGTCATTGGCAAATGATCTGATACGGGAAGAAAAATCTGTTATATCAGTCGTACACTTGTCAATGTTATGATCAAAGAAATCACCTGGGAGACGTAAAGGTTCTCCATAAACGAGCTCTGCTGAGGAACACTGTAAGTCCTCCTTAAAGGAGCTTCGTATTCCAAGGAGTATAAATGGTAGTGACTCTGACCATCTATAATCAGCGTGGCACATTATTGCCGCTTTTAATTGTCGATGGAATCGCTCGACTAGACCATTGCACTGAGGATGGTAAGCAGTTGTTTTACGATGTCGGAAGCCAATAGACTTCGAAAGCTGTTGAAATAGCGAAGACTCAAACTGCCTACCACGATCAGTGACAATGTCTGTAGGGCAACCAAAACGTGCGACCCATCCGGATAAAAATGCTTTGGCTACAGACTCCGCCGTAATATCGGTAAGAGGTACAGCTTCGGCCCATCGCGTAAAACGATCGACGGCTGTTAAGCAGTACCGATACTCGGCTGATGGGGGTAATGGTCCGATGAGGTCTAGGTGCACATATTTGAAACGCGCCTTCGGTATATCGTGCGTGCCTAGAGGAGACGACACGTGTCGATTCACCTTCGCGCGTTGGCAATCCAAACATGCCCTAGCCCACTCGCGACACTGCTTCCTCATCTGCGGCCATACGTAGCGTTGTGCTACAAGTTAGGACTAGCATTAGCGCCGGGATGGCTTAATGAATGTAGGCTATCAAAAACCTGTTTGCGTAATACTTGAGGTATGAAAGGCCTAGGTGTCGTTGTACTTACATCGCAGTACAGAGAAGTGTGACTACCTGGGATTGTCATCCTTTTAATACGCAGAGAAGAATCTTCATTTAGATATTTATTAAGTTCGCTATCGGATTTTTGAGCCTGAGCTAACACATTGAAATCTACAGGGATCTGTAACTCTTCTATGCGTGATAATGTGTCTGCGACTACGTTGTCTTTGCCAGAAATGTGTCTTATATCTGTAGAAAATTGAGATATGTAGTCGAGATATCTATATTGACGCGGCGAGCAATTGTTTTTACGCTCACTGAACGCAAAGCATAAGGGTTTGTGGTCAGTATAGATCGTAAAGCTTGTTGTCTCTAGCCAGTGTCTAAAGTATTTAATACTCTCGTAAATTGATAGAAGTTCTCTATCGTAAGGCGAGTATTTCCTTTGTGAGGGGCTTAACTTACGAGAAAAGTAAGCTAACGGTTGCCAGTTACCGTCCTTTAACTGCTGCAAAACGCTACCAATGGCGAAATCTGAAGCGTCAGTCACCAGACTTAGTTTTGCGTTAGAATCTGGGTGTGCTAACAAAGCTGCATTGCATAAACTATCTTTGCACTTCTCGAATGCATTCAACGAATCTCCACATATGTCTACAGTCTGAGAGGCTTTTACGGAACCGATTAAGAGGGCATTTAAAGGGGTTTGGATATGCGCTGCTTGAGGTATAAACCTCCTATAGAAATTAACCATACCCAAAAATCTCCTAAGCTGCCTAGCCGTCTTAGGCACGGGGTAATTTTTTATTGCCTCTACTTTACTCTCTAAAGGTTTAGTACCGGCCTCTGAAATATGGTAGCCTAGAAAAGTGACCTCTGTTACTCCAAATTGACACTTAGAAGTGTTTATTAAGATGCCATAGTCCCTTAACCTCGTAAAGAGTTGACGAAGATGGTCCTGGTGTTGTGACTCATCCTTTGAAAACACTAATATGTCGTCGAGATATGGGTAACAAAAATCTAAGCCACGCGTCACTTCATCTATAAACCTTTGAAAGGTCTGAGCGGCGTTCCGTAGACCAAAAGTCATATATGGAAATTCGAAGAGTCCAAAGGGTGTAGTGATAGCAGTTTTAGGAATATCCTGCTCAAAAACTGGTAACTGGTTATATGCTTTAACTAAGTCGACCGTAGAAAATATCTTACATTCAGACAGGCTATGAGCAAAGTCCTGGATATGCCTAATGGGATATTTGTCAGGAATTGTTCTAGCATTAAGCATCCTGTAGTCACCGCAAGGACGCCAGCCGTTGTCCTTTTTAGGGGTTAGGTGAAGAGGTGATGACCAAGGGCTTTCTGAAGGTCGAGCTGTGCCATTAGCTAACATGGCTTCGAACTCAGCCTTAGCTATCCGTAATTTATCTGGAGCGAGACGTCGGGGAGAACAAGCTACTGGTGGGCCTGGTGTGGTGCGAATGTGGTGTGTGATGTTGTGTTTTATAATGCGTACTGGGCCAGCTGGTCGAGTGATCTCAGAAAATTCTGAAAGTATATCATTATATTTATTATCACAAGACATAATCTTAACACTAGACACTAAACTATCTACATTACTAGAAATCATGGCTACAGTACACAAATTAGTTGTATTATCTATCAAGCGTTTATTGCGAATATCTACAGCTAAATTAAAATAAGATAAAAAATCTACGCCAATAATTGCTTTACATACATCTGCAACTATAAAACGCCACATAAATTCTCTACGTAAGCCTAAATTTAAATTAAGTTGGACATAACCATACGTGTTAATAGTAGTACCATTCGCCGCACACAACTGATAATCCGTTTTTGCACGTCGCTGTTGAAGTGCGGTACGAGGGAAAACACTCACATCACTACCTGTATCTATTAAAAATTGCACTTTTGAACTGCGATCTGTCACAAACAGGCGTCCCGTATTTGAAAACGGAGGAGAATCGTCAGCCGCCATTACCGACTGCCCCGTCACGTTCCGCGACTTATAATCGCACGGTAAGGTACATCTTGTCGCTTTCTTGCCGAACTTATAGTGATACCAGCATATTGGAAACTTCCTACTGTTAGAATGCGATCTTCTTGAAGTCGAAGGGCTGCGCTGACGTGGCCTTTGCCTATACCGTGGACGCGCACGATCAAATTTCTGGGTAGTAAGTTCACTCACTTGCTTAGTCAACGCCGTTATATGACGCGACATGACATCCATAACCGATTCCAGCTTCGAAATCGATGCTTCTGCCAATTGAGTCTGGCTAGGTGCTATGGCATGCACTCTGTCTGTTAATTCGGCTAACTTTTGAAGAGCCATGTTAGGTTTTTCAATACAAAATGGCGGTACACGCGTGCCGACACGATATAATTCCGTCGATGGGTCTCGACGCTGGCGAACACGTGGATTTCTCGCAGAGGCTCCAGATTCTTCCGTTACACGTTCGTCACTGCTCATTATAATGTTCAACTGGGGTCACCAATGTGGGGTTGTTACGTGTTACGTGTAGAGAAATAAATTAAAAGTCTATATACGAATCAGTCTTTAATGCACAATTTACACCCACAAAAAGATAGAAGGAGAAAGAGCAGAGCACATAAATAGTTCAGACGGTTTACACGACAGAAAGAAAGAAAGCACAAGGATAGCGGAAACAAATTACATAAAAATTACGAAGCTTATACAGTTAGGTACGTAAGCTACGAATGGATAGTAAGCGAGCGGTACGGGTCTCTCGTCCAGCGTGCGGATTGCGACTGTCTGCAGTAAAAGCTTTAAAAGATTCAGTTGATGCGCGAGCGCCGCTAACGGTCAACACCGCGGTGCGGGGTGCGGGAGGAAAGACCAGTATTGCGTCGCATCGACCAGCTGATGTCCGTGAGGCTCAAGTTCAATGCTACGCGTACATTTATGCCTATTCGTATTTTATATTTTATTATTTATTTAATATTATTACTTTAGTATTATGTAGGTGTATGTGTAAGGTGTGTGAATTTATTTATGTAAATATATATTATATATATTGAGTAAAAATTATTTTGTATATTATATGTATGTATGTTATGCATTAAATGTTTTATATAATATGTGAGTCAGCCACACCTACAATGGAACATATAACCTCCTCCTTTTTTGAAGTCGGTTAAAAAAAATTGTGTCTTGTGCAATAATATGTATTGAGTGACCCCCTCCAAAATTTCAGGCTGCGACCGCGCCTGTCTACATGTACATCGGTGATCGGTGCATTAAAATATGAGTAAAAAGTAAGTCTTTAATAAATTGACCACCATATAAATAGAATATTGACTACATTTAATAAGCCACATGCTTATTATAGACTAGAGAAAAAGGACTATATTTTTTCCGGTTTCTTTTATTCTGTTTGACATAGAAGTTTCAATATTATTTGGAAATGGCATCGATTATAAAGAATTCATCAAATATATTGCTTTGTTGGTATTTTATCTCTGGCGTGTTCTATTTATGCAGTCAATACAAAACAACTAAGAAGAATGAATAAATATTTTTCAGTATACAATATTTTAAAATGTTATTGTTTTGGCAGTATTGTAACGTGACATAATAGAATAAATCGCCAGAAAGATAAAAATGGAACTGGTACGACAGAATTTAGAGGTCAAATCAGATTGCATTCAATTTCCTCATTCGTAAGGAAGCATAGAATATCCGGTGGTATTAGAATCAGTATTCTCCCATTTGCATACATTGACGTTCTAACAAGAGGCTAGGCACTTCCAATAAAACCAATCCCATCTGATAATGTTTGTTTTATTTATGGAAATTGATTTCATTTTATATACGATTCAACCGAAACACGCGGCGAAAATAATTTACAAAGGTATATAAGTATTATGTAAGCCTTTAGCCTTAAATAACTCAATTTTACTGGCAAATGAACTTTCCATCGGTACTGAGACAATGTGTTTGTGGAACAGATGGAATAATTAAAAGGTTGACTAATAAAAAATCCATTCAAAATGTACAACTAAAGAAACTAAGTATTTTATTTATTTTTAAAACGTGCTTAGTAAGCGGATACCTCCGTTACTAAGCAAGTCACTACTATAAATTAATTTATTTTGTCTAAATTAATTTGCACTACAGCTCTAAACAATCTTAACTTTAGCGTCTCTCGTAACGAGGAAACATTAAATGTGAAATAAAAAATACTTCATGACTTAAATATGTATGAAGGTATTTTCTGCGAGTTGATCTATTTCAATTTCCAACTTTGTTACCATAATTTTCCATTAGGATTCTGTTAGAGACATGGCCCGATGTATTTTATATAAAAAAATTGCTCATGTTTCGTCAAAATATTCCGTTTACAGTATATTTTTCTTCTTACATCAAATTTCCCCTCTCATCTCGATTACGTGTATTATATTTTACAATTTATTTGCCCTTAAGTCCACGATTTTCGCGTCGCGTCGCGTCGTCTCATCAAACAATTTAATGGAAAAGAATGTACTTAAATATCGCTTTACCCTTTCCTTACCCCTTTTTGTAATCGAGAATTTTCGACATTGTGAATTACTTAAATTAATTTATTGTATTTAAAAAATAAATAGATGTTTCTAATATAGGTAAGTTCTTTCGTGGTCTTAACGTAAATTATTTGAAACATGTTGTAACATGAATATATACAATCCAGATGACAATATACTTAATTAAATAGGAAAATAGATCAAGGAGACCTAAGGAGGACGTAAGGAGGTGGACCGTGGATTTGAAACTGTTCAATGGTTAGTAGTATAATTTCTGAGTGCATTTGATTCTTCTAGACTGAAAGAAATCCCCAAACTTCTTTTCTCGTTTAATTTTATTCCATAAACGTTGTAGCTATAACGCTTAGGTGACCGACTGAAGCGGGTTAAAATCTGGGTCTCGCAGTTACTTACTTTCATGTGAAAATCATTTTAACCATAATTAAGATTTGTCTTACTCGATGAAGGAAAACGTCGTGGAGAGACCTGCATGTCTGAGAGAACCTAGCGGTGAAGGCACAGTAGTGAGTCGTTAAAAGGAGTTGTAATATATACAAAAATACCCATCAAGTAAAAAGATCGATTAAAAAGAGCAAGTATTATTATCGTTATTCATAAGGTAGCCAGAACACTTGAAACTGATAATTTCTGATAACAATCAGTAAAATAATTTAAGCTCTTCAAGTTGAGGGTCCACGTGTGATTCATGAAGTGGCCTTAATAATAAATTATTAAACCGATAGTATCATGTGCTTATTATATTAATCAATAAGTAAAGATAAAAGTTAATAACAGTAATATATACGAAACAACCAAAATGAAATTAAGCGTAGCGTTACTTGCGAGTTTAGTCTTCTAACTTTGCTAACAATTCGCCTCATTAATCTTGCCGCGTTCCAGAATAAACCCTTGCTATCATTTTAATTTAACTTTTGAGAGAACTCAATTCTTTTATAATGATTAACTTTTAAATATTTCGAAATTAAGATTTGTAGGTAACAAGTTATTTAACAAATTCTAATAATGTTTTAGTGTAACTAGTTTAGGCTTAAATTTAGATTCAACAAAGCGCCTTTGTTTTCGGTGCTCCTTGCCAAATTTAAAGTTTGTAGCACAAAAATTCGTCCCGTAATTAAAATAAATAAAATTTCTAAATAAAAGGTAGCCTAAGTTACTCCTAATAACGATGAAATGATGATGAAAGTCCCATCAAAGTTGGTCCAGCAGTTTCAGAGATTAGCCGGAAACACAAACAGACAGACAGATAGACGGATAGACACACAGACAAAAATTTGAAAAATGTTTTTTTTTTTGTGTAAGTTATACTTTCATAATATGCATATATAGTGACTGTAAATTAGAATTTACAAACGAACACTTGAATTTTATTCATATGTGGAAATGCGCTCTCTTCGGTTGTGCGTTGTGCTTATTTCGAGAAATTCCGAACTAAAAGAAAAGAAAATTTGAATGAAACTGTGTTTCAAAAAAAAAAGGCAATAATTTAGTATAAAATAAATAATAGCCAAAAATATACCGTGGAAGGGTCATTAAAAAGAAGGTGGAGACCTCAAAATACTTTTAAAGACAAAAAAAACTAGAAACTCTTACTCTTCTATGAGTCTATTGTAATAAATGTTTACAAGCTGAAATTCAGCTAAAGACACGGCGTAAAATACTAGCGCAATAAAATAATATTTTATGGCCTATAAGAAATCTATATTACCTACTCTTTAAATTGGTCTTTATAGAAATGTTTCATAATATTTAGGTCAATTGGTGAGAAACCATTTGTATTTATTTGTTCATTTAATACAAATTAACACAATAGGAGCCAATAAGCACGTATTGAACATTATAAATGATTCAGTTTTACGTGTTTGGAATGAATTGGGGGCAAAACGAGTATTGTTTAAACCTTTGCATCTATTTTTTTTCAAATGCCTTTTAATATTAAATGTGGCATGTGGGTTGCTCTTTGATAGCAAAGTGGACTGTAGAGCAAGCCTTTGGCTGTATTGTCTGCTTCGTCAGACCTGCTGTCCGGGCGTCGTGGTTGCAAAGCGATCTTGCAACGTGCCATTAATACGGGGGAGGTTTTGCTAGGTTTTAATGGATAGTACTGGCTTTTCTAGCTGGTAATTCAAACAACTCAGCAGTGCACAGCAATAGTCTGTTAAAACGCTTTTAAAGGCTTAGATCAAATTTTCTATATATGTGTAGATAACTTTTTATCGAATCGGACTTTATACTACTTTCTGAGTGATATTAGTGTGTTCACACAAACGATGCCTCTTTATGATATTTTTTATAATAAATAGGTTCATTGGCAACAACACTGACCACTACGGAACAATACATACATAACGATTCTATAAAACCAACATTTAAATTCATTGGGACGATTAGGAAAGGGAAGACGTTAAAAATCTTAATGACTCGTTTAAACCTCAATTTAATCTATATCTAAATTTAATGTTACTCTAAGTGGAGCCTTCATTGTAGTCTTTGTTCCAAAATAAACTTTTGTTATTAGTAACGGTAATTAGGAATTTTTCAAAAGGCGTCGCTTTTGTAATTCGTGTGAAAAGCTCTCGTGATCACACAAAAACACGGAAAGTGGTTGTGAAATATGGATGCTTCTAATATTTTAATATAAAATTGGTTCCAAAAATATCTCATTGTTTGGTTAGGCACGTGTACTCAATATCTTGGAAGGTTAAGTTTTTGTGAGTCCAAGAAGAAAATTTATAAAGGAGGAGCAAGAAGAAAATTTGGATAACTATAAAATAATTATTATAAACAGATTACAAAATGAATTCAATCATACGGATGTATTATAAGCTGTATTTCTCCTTTTAGTAATAAAAGAATCGGGGAACAATTGGTCGATATCGATAATTAAGCAATAGTGATAGATTAAGACGCGTAGCAAGTCTCGTATTAGGTAACTATGTACATAAATAAAAATATCCTAAGTACATAAAATATCCTAGTAATAAATATCCTAGTACCTAATAAAAATTTAAATATGCTGCTACGAGTAATAATTATTTGATTGCAATCATCGAAAAATTATGATAAGTTGAGTACTTTACTAATTGAGTACATATTAGTAAAGTTAATGATTTATAGTTGTACGAGTATATAATTAATGGAATATAGCGAAATCAACTCAATGTAGATATTTTTTAGCATTAGCTTTTGGCTCTGGCCTTGCCTGTCTACGTGCTTTTCCATTTCATTCCAAACAGCATTATATACGTAGAGAGCTTAGCTTTTAAGTTCAGTCTAGTACTTGAATTATACATAAGTATATTTTATATGTTGTTATATGTTAGAAGACACGGAGAGATATTCCCGCTATCGCAAACTTTGCTTTACTTTTCTGTAGGTTTTTTTAAGTCTTGAAATTTTCTAGTACATTGTAGAATAGTGTTGTTTTTGTATATCTATTACGAAAAATGGCGTTAAAATCCGTTTTGTATTTTTTGCGTTAAATTTAAACAAATATAATGTCCTCCCAAACGATTTTGGCCACTGTGGCCAATCTTATTAACACTAGCAATAAACGCAGAAGCATTAAAGTGCTCAAGTGTATGTGCAGACACAAGTGCACTCTCTATTCCTAGCACTCTTATACACCGGTAGGACGATTACTCGACACGACCAATTAAAGTTAAGGCGCTGGACTCGTCTTTCGTGCTATCCGAAGCACGACGGTGAAAGACCGACAACTTTTCAAAACTTGTTGGGTTGTTACTGAGGCTTACTTAACAGAAGAAATAACTAAACTCGACCCGACCCAGGGTTCGAACCCGGGGCCTCCGGAAGTGCAGCTGTACGGCTGTACATGCTAGCCGTATATGCACCACCGAAGGACGAAATGACAAACATGCCACGAACTATTGTTTTTTTTTATTTTTGATGAACAGATTTCGCTTGCTATAATTTAATTATTTGTATAGATTAAGAATGAGAAGAATGGTTGTGTAGTTAAGGGGATTATTTCATCTCGCTGACCAAATACGGATTGACGGACTACACACATCTTAACAAAACTAGTTAGGCCCTCTCAGGAAACCATATTTTCCTCATGATGTTTTCCTTTATCGCATTAGAGTGCGGCAATCATGTTGAAAAATGAGTTTCGTACATGAAAGTCTCAGAGGAGCGACTATAAGACAATTTCATTAGAAATATCTCACATTTCTTATTTTAAGGCTACAAGGTAATTTAAATTTATAAGTATTTTTAGATTAACAATGTCTAGATCTTTCTAGGAATCGTGCGCAGTGCTTGCTTTGACATTTTAATTTAATTGTAAAATTGTTTAATTCTCAGAAATGAGATTAATGAGATATTTTCCCCTAAAACAGACAAAATTTCTAAAAACAATACTTAGATTCGGTCTCTATATCTATGATTATAATTATTTCGATAATAATATTATTCAATGAACAGATTCGACTCAGTTAGAATTTTATTATATTACTAATACGTTCTAAAGACCGGAAACAAAATTTTTCGCTTTGTAACGGTTAGTTGAGATTTCTCAGAAATGAGATATTTTCGCGCAATAAAAATTATCCTATGTATTGACTCGGGTAACCAGCTATCATCATACAAAAAATCATCCAAATCCGTCCAGTGGTTTTCTCGTGTTGCCGTCACAGACAGACAGAAAAAAAATTATAGATTTGGCCTCTATATCGATAATAATGTCTATTTTAATTAGATTTTCCAAAAAATATTTATTGTATAGGTTAGGTATATATAGGTTATGTATAGATAGACTAACCTTTATGAGACACTATGTACCTATTTTACTCCTTGCGCCCTTGCTTTTTAAAGTATACTACGAGTAGGAACATGGGCTCTTACGCTCAGTTCATAATAAGTTTGAATAATATATGGAAGAAATATTACTAAAATATTGTAAATTAATCAAATGGAAATTTGCCGACCAATAAGTTTTCTTTATGTCTTTGTAATACAGCTTAACGTTTACCTCATAGTGAATACATTAGACGCTCCAAAAGTTCAAAGGCTTCTCCTAACGGTTAGTTCCTACTTAGAGTACGGAGTCCGTAGATCGAAATGATTGAGTTGTCGAGTCGAAAGGGTAAGAAGAGGGTTAAAGGAATTTAAATTTAACCATTTAGTATGTATATGTGATGCACCTGTTCAGAGTTACTGGTCCAGACGCTACAGAATGTATTGACGATAAAGTGGATTTGCATCTGACTCGTAGCTCCAGAAATCTCGAATATTTTGTATAAAAGCCTTTTAGCTAGTTTACTTTGTACTGTATTCAATTATTAAACTAAGTTCTGATGTTCAAAAGATTTATTTGATTTACATTTACATCCATAGGTATATAAATTGTATATATTTACTTCTATGTTGTCTCTTGGATTTAGTTTTAATATTATCTAGAAAACGCTCTCTTCACTCATGTTCGTTTGTAAGCGTCTATTTGCCAAACATAGGATTGCTTTATTTCATACTATTTTCGCGATCACTAATAAAATATATAAATAGCGGTAATTACCAATTTTTAACTTCAATGAAATGTGCTATACTTTTGATAGTAATCAAGCTTTTGTACAAATAAAAAATGACTTAAGATTCGAAAGAGAGAAATATTTTCAGAATCGTTTCAGTATTATCACTGCTTAGCTCGTAGATCTAAACTTACCAACTCTACTTTTTTATAATACTATGTGAATAGTGAATAAAAATTGGCTAAGTGTAAATTGATTATTATTAATAACATGTTATTTTTAGGGAGCATCTGTTGTAGCGATTAGTAACATAAACAGTCTGTATCCGTGTTAATGTGTTATATTTTCATATTTAATTAATTATATTGTCAAAATGAGTCATTTTCAACTGTAACTACGTCATAACATATATTATTCGAAATAAAATTGTATTATTCGTAATAAGAAAATATAATACTCTTTTATTCAGTTTACAAAGTGAGCTTAAATATAAGATTATTCTACTTTTTGCCAATTTCCCAACTAAATCAATTTATTATAATAAACTAAAGTATTTTGTAAATGTTTGTGTGTACAGTGTACACACATAAATATAGAAATCTGCGAGTGAAATAAGATTATGTTCAGTTGATTTATACAAAGGTGCTTCAAGATTTAAATTTTATGTATGTGAATCTTTAGGTGTGATGTTTCAGCGATCCGTGAAAATGTTAAAACGTAAATCTTTACCTTTTAAAATGTAACCTGTTTAAGTATGTGGATTATATACGGATGGAAGATTAAATGTTTTTATTCTGGTAATTTGAAAAATATGAATAAAGTTTATGTTACAAAAAAAGTATATCAAGAGGAGTGTAGGCGGATGAAGCTCTCCGGCGATCGGCGATTCTATTTATAAAATATGGGCCTGTTAAAAGATCGTACAATTTATCAAAATTTGCCTCCTTAAATTACATATGACCTTGTTTGGCGTGTACAAAATATACACACATGTTGATCTATTAGTCTATGTTGATAGATCAGTAGACCCGATGATACGAGCCTTATGTTGTAGATACTAAATAGTGAATACACAAATTTAATTTTTATACATACCTATAATAAATATAAACTTCCATTAGTGGAGTAAAAATATTTATGCTTATCACACAGATGAACACCGCCCCTAGCGTGTCTCGAACCCGCGATCGACGGCAAAACAAATAGGGTCAGTATAAACTGAGCTTTAACATGTCTGGAAAACATGAGTTTAATAATTTCCTAGCTCCAAAAAATTATTGATAATACGTCTATTAGTATATTATATACATTATACTTATTACAAAATACATATTATAATAGATATACACAATTATTTATACACTTCTAAAGGTATACCTTAGGTACTTATATAAATAAACAAGTTAGGTGAAAAAATGCACATACAATGAGTGTTTTGACGAAATAAATTTACAAAGGATTAGGTAACTACTATGCAGCGTACTCAAAAGCTGTGTACAGTCAGTGTCACTACAATAGTTTTAGTTTTAATTCATATGGATGCGATATTTCACAGAACAAAGGTTTGAGCGGTCTCCTTATGAATTAAAGATGCACGCCGACCCGCTTAGCCCCGTTAGATCGTTGCTCAGAGTTTTTATACGTAGATTTAAGCCCTTACGAGAGGAAAATTAAATTTGTAATGCTTTGCCTGGGAATTACAATTGTATTTTCTTACTAAGAGAGCGATGAACTATATTTTTGTGCGATGCGTATTTGGAACTCTATGTATATTCCTTTGAAAGCGCTTAAGCTTAGGCGCTCTTGATAAATGAGATATGAGTGAATTCGTGACGTGTTGAGTGAAATGTGATAAATTAATACCTCCTTTGTATGAACTATGTAATATATTGTTAGTAATAAAATAACTTAAAACCGTTAGAACCGTTAGACCGTTAAAAGCACTGGTGTCTGTGCATAGATTTGTGCAGAATAATATCTCCCAGATGGGTAGTCTCAATGAGATTGACAACCGTAGCCGGAATCGGTCGGGAGGACATTATTATTTTATATTATTGAGCTTACCTTTTTTGTTCGTACGGGTTTCATTATGCATATTCGTTATTTTTTGTGTGTTTTGTTGTAAATTAATAAATATGTTGGGACATTAACACGCCATCTCGTTTCATGATAAGGTGGTTTCTTGTATTATGGATACCATATTTTTGATACACCACACATATAAACACCCATCGCTGAAGTACAAACATATGAATGCGCCCAGCGGACTCGAAGCCGCGACCGCTAGACCGCAAACGTGTTTCATAAACATGAGTTTAATAATTTTCTAGATACAGAGATAAATGATAAGATTTAGATATTTCAAATTGTATGTATCTTATAAGTACATGTATATAATTGTAAACTGATGGTAGATATTAATAAATAAAAAAATAGAGACTTCAGGGGTAAGTCCCCTTCATTGATGTAGATTTACACATAACCTGTATGTAAGGAGGTATGTTAGCCCAAAGCTAAAAAAAGATTTAACTTAAGAGATATAGCATTGAGTTATAGCGGATAAAATCTACTACGTAGATAAGTAAACTACGCGTAAGTAAGCTAGCTATAAAACTAGATTTATTAAAAGAAAATTCTTTTATACTAAAGAATTCGTCACTATTCTTGAGTAAGTCTTTGGTAAGAGCTGAGATCTGAGACGGTCTTAAGTAGTTTCTTGTTTTATTTTAAAAGTAATTTAATTAGTTCTATATTAACTTATTTCTTCGAAGTTCTTTAATTTTATTACACTTTCCGATCTAAATGTGATAGCGAAATATTTTTCTTTTTATTTTAATATCTAAAAATCGTTTGAGTAATAACGTTAATATTCCTTGAATAAATCTTAAATTGTTGGTTTAGTTACCATTTAATATATTCAATTATTCTTAATCTATATATTTAACTAGCATTTCCCGTGGCTTCACACGCGTTCTAAAAACCGGGAACCAAATTCTTTCTCAGTCGCGCGGCATGATAACTCGCAGAACTAACGCCCGCCTTTCCCGTTTTTGCAATATTTTTATTGATGCTCCGCTCCTATTAGTCGTAGCGTGATGTAATAAAGCCTTCCTCGATAAACGGACTATCCAACACATAAAAGAATTTTTCAAATCGAACCAGTAGTTCCTGAGATTAGCGCGTTTAACCAAACAAACAAACAAACTCTTCAGCTTTATAATATTAGTATAGATATAAATTAACATTTCCAATAAGAATAAGAGCTAAAGCTGACTAGCGCAACAAGGATGACAAGTGACAACATCTTTCATTTACAAAACCGCTTGTTTATCTAACAAATGTACTAAAATTTTATAAGTATAGTGACACTCTCGAGGGATTTTAACGCTGGCAAGGATAAAGTTTTAAAGGCTAGTAACTGTAGATTTTTAGAAGTGTATAAATGTTGCGAGTAAAAATGCTCGAATTTTATATTTTTAAGACGTAAAATACTTATATTCAATTAGTTTTAATACAATTATTATATTATTACAAAAAGAAATGTTTTTGTTAATTAACGACAATCGATAAAGACCGAATTCGTTACTTTATTTTAAACTAAAAATAGAGTAAGAAAAGTAGAACAGTAAGACCCTTATGTGTATAAGCTATTAGATGTTGATTACTATCTGATTACCTTTATCATCAACTTCCTTAATTAATATTAATTGAAAAAAAAACTGACACGCTACAAAGCCATTCGCCAGAAATTGAATCAACGAGAACTTAGCTTTACACTTTTGTTTCCGAGTAAGTAATAGATAAACATTTTAAATAAAAAAAAATTTTGTATAAAAAACAATATATTGTATGGTACTTTTGTGCCTTATTATAACGATTTTTTTTTAAAACTTAAGAAAAAGCGATTAGGCATTGCCTGTAACAAGTAGGTCTATAAATACATTTAAGACGTCTAAAACCTTAATCTATCCATGTTTGCTGTTAAGTATTCAATACTAATAATAGGTTAGGTTAGTTAGTTAGTTCAATAATAGTCTTATTTATAAATAATGTGTAGCATTATGAATAAATCTTTTCCCTTAAATCAAAAAAAGTAAAAAAAACCCTTAGATTAATGAAAGTATCATTAGAAATATGTTATCATTTTGACTATATAAAAAATAATATATAAAATGATTTAGACTCGGCGCTCAATTTTAACTCTATCTAAGTCCAATGTCATGCTCGACCGCTTTCAATTGTAGCAATTTATTAAGGTCTCCTTAGTTTTATAGACCTACTGATAGTAAAAATTTTCTGCTTTTTCACTATACCTATATTAAAATACGTTAATCTCGCAATAAAGTTAAATTCGCTCCCCAAACTTCGTAATTTTGCTCTCCTTAATATTCACTTTAAGCTCAAAGGATACGAGAACACAAGTAAAATAATTAAAGCAATATGTGTTCTTTTGGAACTAAACCTTACTTGCGAATTTTAATTATTTCTAATAACGTAAAAGACTTTGTGTATATAATGTTATTAATGGAAAATTAGTATAACGTAGTGATATTCAATAATAATCTTTTGAGAAGAAAATAAATTTCTTAGACGACGAAGATTTTTATTCTGTTCATTTTCTAATATATGAATTTAATATACACTCTATATTATACCAAATACTTTTTCAATCAGAGTTAGGATGTGAAGAATTGAACTTTTTAAGGTTTAAGTTTACAGTTTAAATTGATTTGATTCGTCTCTACGATTTCTCTATATTAGAGTCGGAAAATAATTTCCAAGAGTTTTAATATTTTTTAATAAACATAACGCACAATGTATGGTTTTGCTACTTTGCATGTTTGTTGGTCTTCTATTTGTAACATATTAGGTACGTACTCGTAATTGTAGGTATTTCTCACAAAGCGGTGTCGTTTCTCGTTGTTAATTAATAATTTATATTTTTTTTACAGGGCTGCTTACTGAAAACCTAAAAGTTACGAAAATATAAACAAAAAAGTAGTTACTTTAAAATCATTACAATCGTAACTAATATGTATATCGCAAAAATTTTTTTTAATGGTTTTACTTGGTCATTTGTACCTTTATTTCTTTAATGAAATTAAAAAACCTCAAACCTGTATACTGTTAGCAAAAACAAAAAAAATATAACTCTTTATAAACAATTTCATTTTGAATATTAAACAATTATTTGCTATGTGATTATTAAACTTATTCTGCTTACCTAAATATGTCAATTATATTATTTTTAGAATGAAAAATAGCTTTAAAGAATCAAACATTGTAGGATGTATTAGAATGAGGTATGGAGGAAATTACATCGCGGGGTAAGACAGAGGAATGTAATCTCTCTGAAACTGTCGTGCGAGTGGCTGGTCATGTCTCCATGTCTTTCTGCGTAATGTTGGAATGACAGTTTGAAAATAATTGCAGGTTTGTTGCGTGCTGTCCAATATATGGTTATTGAATAGATAGGGATCCTATGGGGAAGGTCCTTTATCCAGCAGTAAAATGTTAAAAAAATATTTTTTTTTTTATACGACAATATATTTTTAGTTTTTAAAAAGACTCATTTAACGTGTTTACTTACACTCACTACGATCCGAAGTTTTGTAGACTTTAAATTTAAAAGTTTTGATAGAAAGGTAAATTAATTTACTTACAAGAATTTAAATTTTAACGCAATCATTTTTATATTTACTCTAAGACATTGTTCTTATGATATGAAAAGTCTGAAATCGGAAGGAACTTTTCAACTTTATAATTTTAATTAAAAAAATATTAAAAGTGATTATTAGAATTTCATGTTGACTTGACGAGTTATTAAAGGTCAGTGAATGACTAAAATGTGTACAGATAAGTGAAATACGTGTGGACGTGCGGGCGTGACTAAGCTTGATTAATCTATGAAAGGTCGTCGCCAGCCTCCATATTCATTAACCAGTAATTAAGAGACTAACAGAGAAAAAATGTCTGTTATTCCCATAGCTAGTGTATTATAAAATAGAGATAAAAATAGAAATGAAGGCGCTACGTGCCGTCGTGTATGCGATAAGAAGAGAAAAGGTTATTTAGTAAACACTCTGTAGCCTGTAGGAACGAAGTTCTTCCCCTGTCTACCATATTACGGTAATAAATATCAAGCAGCGTATTTTGGACATACTAAAACGTATAGTATTATGCGATCTGTGCTAAAACTCACCAAAAAAGGGCAGCATAGAGTGCATACAAATTTCTAACGGAATACATAAGGGATGGCAAACTGCAGCGCTCACTATATAAATTATTTTAAATTCAAAACTTCTCTTTCAACACATTTTATTTTAGTAGTTGTTATTCATGAGCTGTGGAGTGTCTGAGCGTGACTCATATGTAACGTGGACTCTTAACCAGACTGGAACCTTTTACAACAAAGAAATCTTAATTAAATAATAAATTAATACTAAAATAAATATCATCAATCATCATCCTTAGGATTTTTTTCACTGCGCTACTTTCCTGCAAGTTCTCATTAAAATTTGAGAAAAATATGTTTATTACGAAGCACTAACTGTAGCTTTCTAAATATATGAAGGTTTTTATTTCTGTGGTGTTTTTAACGTTATAAGGTTACATGCCATGTATTTTAATGTAACTCTGAAAGAGTATAAATAAGTATTTTAAAGAAAACAATACAATACAGGTTAAACTAACTAAGTATACTTACAATATTATATTATTTAATAAATATTTATACAAAACAAATATAATTCCATAGTTATTACGTGGATTAGATAAATATATTGGAAGAATTTATTACACTTATTAACTGTAGAATAATTGTATTAAGAAATTCCGATAACCTTCATTTGGGCAGAAAAAAGCCAGCGCTTTAGGCTTTTACTCAAAAGTGCTTGTAAAAGTCTATTTGAATTAAGTTTTTAAGTATTACTAGAATTTGTTGATTTGATTACGAACTATATAAATAAATATTTATGTCTCGCAGTCTCCCTGGTATACAATTGGGGCAATGTAGTAAACCAGTCTAATTTTAATTTTATAAGCATAAATTTGCAAAAATGTACTTGGTTAAAACTGGCTTTTTTAAATACCACTACGCTTAATGACACAGTCGAGAGCAAGTAATTATACTTGCAGGTACCTGGTATCTACATACATAATTACGTATAAATATGTGTAGATGTAAGCTACTAATTATTTATAGGCGTTATGTAAGAACATGATACACCTAGCTCATTAAATGTACAATACTAAAAAACAAAGAATTGCAATTTGCAAGAATTGTTAATTTTTTTGTTATGTTACTAAAGCAGTTTGTTGCATATTTTAATTTATTGATCACGTACGAAAAAGAAATTGCATCTGGTATTTATACGGTTGATTGGCAAACCTTAAAAGACTGAGTGAAAGAATTTTATAAAAATATTTTGAAAATTCATTTAAAATCTAGCTTTTAGGATTTGATTGTTTTTCTATAAACTGCACTTTAGCTTAAACTTTTTTGTTAAGAATTCTCTTATTATTCTTTAAAAACTGGACCTTGCGTTAGGATGAATAATGAAAAAACTAATCCCACAAAGGGATTAACAATACAACTCGAGTTTATGTTTATATATTATATAACTAGCGATTGAACGTCGCTTCGCTCGGTTTGTCCCTAGATTTAGTGCGAGCGAAGCCGCGGGCTCCGCTAGTTTGTATACTAAACCTTCCTCGAGAACCAGTCTATTTATTGGTGAAAGCAGTAGTTTTTGAGATTATCGCAAACAACAAACAGCCAGACGCGGTGGAGGACTTTGTTTTTAACCGACTTCAAAAAAAATTCAAAAAAGGAGGAGGTTATATGTTCCGTTGTATGTATTTTTTTTTTTTTTTTTTTTATGTATGTTCACCGATTGCTCCGCCGTCTGTGGGCCGATTTCAAAAATTTTTCTTTTGATTGGTAGGGTATAGTTCCGAGGTGGTCCCATTGTCACCAAGTCAGGATCTGATGATGGGATCCCAGGGAAATCGAAGGCAACTCTCAAAATTTACAGGCACCTATTATGTTTTTGATATATTTTGTAAACCCGATAAAGCTTTTACGTATGAAAATCATCATCTCATGTGGATGAGCTGATGATGGAAGGTAAAATTCCTCAACAGTTGTTTTTTATGTGTTTTCACCGATTTCTCCGTGAATTGTGGGCCGATTTTAAAAATTTCTTTATTGTTCGGTAGGGTATACATTCATTCAAAACTATTTACTACTTTTTATTATTTAGATCGTAACTATTTATAAACTATAGATCGGCATGGTCGGCGTTCTACGGGGGATACTATGCTATCGTCTAGCAGTGGACGGCAATAAGCTGAAAAAAATGTCTTGTCTATGAACCATATATTATATATACATATTTGTTTACGATGTAGGTACTACGCGGCCGCAAGTGAGATATAATAAAGAAGCAAAGAGTAAATATGATCCAATATCGTAATGATGACACTACACGTTGCAATATTAAAATTAAAGTAACGTTCTTTTTAAATTAATGAACTTTTCAGCCATACGAATTTCCTGTTTATTGTCAAAAAAATTAAATATTAAAATATAAGCTATGTACGTTATAACATGATCATACATTTTAATTTATGATACTTTATATAATATGTAGAGATGTTATATATCGAACAAATACCTTTGACGAACCGACATCAATATAGAATAACTTTAGCAAACGTTATTTCGTTCAAGGTTTTAAACAAAAAATGAAATCATATGGTTATTTGTAAAAGCTTGAACATATTTGCGTTAAATCTTCCAACACCAGTCTATTTTTAACCGACTTCAAAAAAGGAGGAGGTTATATGTTCCGTTGTATGTATTTTTTTTTTATGTATGTTCACCGATTACTCCGCCGTCTGTGGGCCGATTTCAAAAATTTTTCTTTTGATTGGTAGGGTATAGTTCCGAGGTGGTCCCATTGTCACCAAGTCAGGATCTGATGATGGGATCCCAGGGAAATCGAAGGCAACTCTCAAAATTTACAGGCACCTATTATGTTTTTGATATATTTTCTAAACCCGATAAAGCTTTTACGTATGAAAATCATCACCTCATGTGGATGAGCTGATGATGGAAGGTAAAATTCCTCAACAGTTGTTTTTTATGTGCTTTCACCGATTTCTCCGTGAATTGTGGGCCGATTTTAAAAATTTCTTTTTTGTTCGGTAGGGTATACATTCAAGATGTTCTCATTGTCACCAAGGCAGCATCTATAGCAAGGGATCCTAGAGAAATCGAGGGCAACCCTTAAATTTTATCGGCACTGATTACCTTTTTCATGTATTTTCTAAAGCTGTTCAAGAATTTGTGATGATTTAAGGTATATATCCTCAACGGTTAGGAGTTGAAAGAAAATTCTTTTAATATTATACGTACTTATGAACTGATAGTCGTATTCCTTCAGGATATTAGGTGGATTGATAATAGAAAGTAAATCTAATTAACGTCTATGACCAACCGAGGCACCGACTCCAACAATAACTAAGTAATTAAAATTATTTTTTTTTTCTTTTTATCACTCCGTTTATTTGCGTAAGTCTAAATTTGGGCAAGAATTACGTGCGTGTCTTCAAGTGCCTGCGTATATAATGCTCAGGACTCACATATGTGATCGATATATTGTCGCTCCAAATCTCCAAAAAGTAATTACAATATCATGAAAATAAGACAAGACAAGTAGTCACATAACTTGTTGTAATTATAGTGCTTTATTCAAAGTTAAATAAAAAAGAGCTGTTAATTTAATATTTATGTGTAAATTCAATTTATCATAATTTATATGATGCATTAATAGATAAAATATTTATATTGAAACGGTTTTCAAAGAATAATTTATTATCATAATGGTTTATTTTTATTGTCATTTAAATGAACGCGTATTTATTTTAAATATCTCAATCAAGTTGATTAAATTGCAATATCATTAATGGTTTATTATATTATATTAATTGATTGATTGAAGTTAAAAATAAAAAAAAATAAGTTAAAAACGAAAAAGTAAAGTTGCGTAGGGTTCGTTCTGTACAAATCAGTGGTGGCCCAGCGGTAACGCGCTCGCTTGGATAACAGAGTGATATTTTCGTGTGCGATTCATTTCTATCATGATTACCACTTGTCTTATGGTTAAGAAAAACATCGTGAGGAAAGCTGCATGTTTGAGAAAACCTAACAATTTTTCGAAAGACACGTGAAGTCCACGAACACGCACTCAAACGTGGACGTGGGTGGACTATAGTCTGATCCCCCTTGGACTGACGGAGACGTTGACCAGCAAAGAACGTTAAAGAGGGCTGAAGGCAAGGTTACCCGTAGAATGAAATAAATTAACTTAGGTAATATTAAAAGTATGTTATAGGTCTAAGTTCAGTGTTCAATTATTGATAGCATGTATTTCTAAAATTAATACATTTCTTCATTATTAATAAATTGCTTGATAATTCGATTAAAAATCCAAAAAAAAAACTGTTGAACCCGTATTATTAAACTGTTGTATTAATAATGAAACAATTATATCACATTTTTAAAGAAAATATATATACAAGTATTAAATGTATTTATCAAAGTGTAAGATTTATTTGAGGTTCAAGATTTATGTATGCATTCGTAAATAAATAAGTCTAGTTTAATGTAGACTTCATATTATGCATGCACAGAGTGTATCTTCGTGTACACAGGTTAAAACATACCCTAGCCTGGTATAACTACTTTTCAACAATTTATAGCGAAAACTGTTCACAGAGCTTTTACATTATTCATGATAATCTTTCAAAGCTCACATTTTTATATTCGCTTATTTAACGAACTTATTCATAGGAATTGCTTATAGAGAGATAAGAGTTCATCTTCAGTGCAAGGCTTATCGCAACAATCGGAGGCCACATGCCTCTGCCGCGTCCTCTGCTGCGTCGTGTAACGTGTTTAGTGTACTGCGGGAGACGACGTTGGCTTGTCGCCTTCCGCAGTACACCTATACAAAAATATTGACTAACCATCATGATATATACTGATAAAGCAAGAAATACGTCTAGTGTTTGAGTCATCATCTTGTTGATCCGCTGATCACTTATAGGGAAGTGTGCCAGAACTAGAAGATATAGTATATAGGTTTATATAGGTTAAGCTTTATAGGTTGCCTGCCGGTAAGCTTTATTCTTTTAATTTGGCAGGTAGGTAGTGTATAGTCAGTGGGTATCCGCTGAGAAATAATTTTGAGTCAGGGCGGATTAAGGCGGTCTAAGGGTTCGCGCAAATTTTTATGAAAGTTTTATAGAATAGGTGTGCGGGCCACGAGTATATTTACGATAGGTTATGAAATGGTAAAAATTGATTTTAATGAAATTTCAGGCTATCAGTAGATCAACCCAGTAAGTGATCGAGTGAATAGCGATTCACCATCGAAACCGCGGGTATTGCTAATTAATTATAAATAGAGAAAAATTATACCTAATGAAAAGGACATGACTTCTCGTGTTTTAAGTTGTATGCATACATACTCGTATATATGAGTATGTATGCATACACCATGCATTAAATATTTTTTAATAATTTTCAATGTTTTGATAATGTTAATATAAACGATTATCTTTAAAAATTCGATTTTTTAACTTTTATTTTCGTAAATTACTATATTATTTGCACGGATAGTCCTGTTTTATAACAAAAAAGTGAATATTGACATAGCTTAACAAGTTAAAACAATATTTATTATTATCAACAATATTGTACGATGGCTAATAATAGTGATTTAACAGGGAGTACGCGAAGCTTTTAAAAGTTTATATATTAGTTTTATATTATTAGTGCTATAGTTGAAGTGTGTATCTATGACAATCATTGTACTATAATAATTGTGATGTGTTTTCTATAAAATTAAAATTTTCCTTCAGCCGATTACTACACATCTTTGTTTAATTTGAATTCAACATTATACTCGTATTTAAACATTTTCTTAATTTTAGTCTAACGAGCATTCTTATACCATACCAGTACAGTTTCAGAGATAGTCCAGCCATTTTAGTACCCAAATGGTAAAATAATATGATAATACTAACACTGAACAGTAGAAGGAAAAGTAAGTAACTCAAAAAAACGCTAATCCTTGAGATACATTCTAGTAAATTTTTAAAAGACATGTGCAGTTCGTCGTGGTGGACTATGACCTGATCCTATTTGTATGTACTACGTATGGGATGAAGGGCTAAAAGCTTGGATTACTAGGAGTAGATTTAATTACTAGATTTCTCAATAACTTCTTTGAAGTGGTTCGAACTTTTGGTACCTATTCGTACGAATTATCGAAATGTGTCAAAGAGATGAGCAATTGACGTTTTAGGGTATTCTGCACACTTCATAATAAATGTATCTCTGCACGAAAGTAATTAACCCAAAGGAGGGCCCTCGGAGAGCACGTAAAGCCGTCGGTCCTGCGCCTTAACTTTCACTGGTCGCGTCTATCAGTCGTTCCACCGGAATATGACAGTGATAAGAGAGTGCACTTATGTCTGCGCGTATACTTGTGCACTATAATATCTCGAATGAGACAGGCCGCCGTGGCCGGAATCGGTCGGGAGGACAGCATCACATCATATTATATAACAATTTACAAAATACCCTACTGTGAAGAAGACGATGCTTTATATATATGCCATATACCTACATCTCAAAACTGACAACATCTTTAATTATCAACAATTAACATTTCAAAATCTTATGTTTGATGTATTTTTCTAAATGTCATAGTAGATTAATTTTAATGTATAACATTTAAGTATTCCAATACTAATGAGAGTCATTTATTTAAATTGACATACTAGACTAAATCTGTCTATCGATAATAAAACTGGAGTAGGAAGTAGGGGTATATTAATTTAAATGATTGCAATGCTATAAGATATGCATTGTATTGTTGCATTGCATTATAATTCGTAAAATTAAATAATATCCATAACAAAGTGTAGAAAATTTAAATTTTCAAGCTTATTTTGATACGAAATCATTTTTAATACCAACGCACTTGATCACTACTAAGCACAAGATTTTTAGGCAAGCGTGAAGCCAATTGAAATTATTAATGGAAAGTAAAAATTAACATAATATCTTATCATTTTGATGATCCAAGAAGTTACTATGATTGAAAATAATGCATTCAAGCGATTTTTTATGTAATAAAGTCGGTCTTCTGGTGCCCTTGTGAAATACACCTTGTCGACATTCTTGTTACTTGGCGGATCACATTTTTCTTGCGCCGATATTTAAAGTATAACTTAGCTACCTTGATTTTTGTGTATCACAAATGCTGATATAGATCTTGATACGAGCAGATTTTTGCCGTCGTTGTGCGTAAGTTGCGGATTCAATTTCCGTGTCGGGTTGGTTTATTTGCTATTCTTGGGAAGATAACGCTATAAGACTTAAAATTTGTATTAGATCCACAAAACCACATTGCCGCATGTCCATAATACCTATGAAATTAATAAAGTTTATTGGAATTTACAGACACTCAATCTTTGCGACGTGGGCTTATTTAATATTGATGTTTACAAAATTGTACAGTATCTTTTTATTAAATTTCCAGACCCATTTAGCAATTTTGCCGCCCAATATTGCTTTTAGAAATTGCCAATTGTATTAGGCCGAAAATCTCATATCCAACAGCTAGTCATAATGCCCATCAAAGTTGGTTAGATATGAAAATAATTCAATTAGCTTTCTAATATAATGTACAGATATTAAGTCGGAATTTACCAGTCATCTTGTTGCCCTTTGCCGCAGTTTTATAAAATACTAGTATTTCTCGCGGCTTCGCACGCGTTCTAAGCTTTGAACCGCGCAGTATGATACCTCACAGAACTAACGCCCGCCCTTCCCGTTTTTGCAACATTTTTTATTGAAGCGCCGCTCCTATTGGCCGTAGCGTGATGTACTATAGCCTATAGCCTTACTCGATAAACGGACTATCCAACACAAAAAGAATTTTTCAATTCGTACCTGTAGTTCCTGATATTAGCGCGTTCAACCAAACAAAAAACGAACAAACAAACAAACTTTTCAGCTTTATAATATTGGTATAGGTTTCTGGCAACTAATTTCATGATAAATATATAGGTTAATGCTATAAATTAAGATAACAGAATTCAAAAGCTCTAGGTCGCGGAAAATATGTAATGAAGTAGTATAAACATATAATTTTAAATGGTTGAGATAAATTATAAACAAATTACATTGTGTCTGACATCACGGCCAATATTTCTCATTCTGACGATATATTTGCGGTAGCTTTTCAAATTATTATAAATATCTATACTATGTTTAATATCATATTTTGGTCAGGACTTAAAATAGAAACTTAATGATCAATATATACATTACAGTGTATTGGAAAAAAATATAAAAAAGTTGAAAAGTGTGTAAACTAAGTATATTCTGCAAAATTAACTATCAACTGCATTGAAAATACTTTTAAAAATTAACTTGTGCGAGTAAATGGCGTATGAGTATTTATAATTTCTTGTAAAACGCAGTATAATGATTAAAATATGTTTCTATTATGCGATAATATTTTTTTCAGTGTAATGTAAATATGTTTGTGTATCGCGACCTTCACTTCTACTTCAGCCATATGGCAGATTTTACGCAATTTCCGTAACTACAAAAGTGATCTAAATAACATTAGCAAATTAACAAGTAATTTATTTTTTATATGTATACAAGAATATTAAAAGGTTATCGATTCGATGAGTATGCATCAATAGCGCTTAAAGGTTATCTCAGTTTTTGATCTTTTATAGAATTTACATTTTTCTTGATAGTTAGTAATGTAATAAAATAAAATATTTGTTACATTTTGTACCTACTATTGGTTTTAAGAAATGAGTAAGCTATTATTTAAATACATCTTGTTGTGTATTCGCAATTTATTTCAGGAACCAATCTTATATAATATTTATGATGTAGACGACTTATACAATTATCTAATATATTTCATTTATCAAAATAATATTATTACAAAAATAAATAACAATTTATTTTACTACAATATTAAGTTACTGGAAACTAATGGAATAATAATATAGTTTAAAACTAAAAACCATGACAATGTCGTGTGAGGTCACGAAGTTATTTCTATAAGCCCAACTTTAAAGTTCCATATTTT
This sequence comes from Boloria selene, assembly GCA_905231865.2. Lineage (NCBI taxonomy): Eukaryota > Metazoa > Arthropoda > Insecta > Lepidoptera > Nymphalidae > Boloria > Boloria selene. The sequence continues at coordinate 3,464,155 of HG993140.1, read as the reverse complement.
TTTATTTTTTCTGATATTTTCATAAGTTTTCCATAATATATTCGTTGTATGAAAAAATAATACGAAAATTATCCTTTGCATAACATTTCAAAAAAATGCGTTCAGGCACTTTAATCTTGTTAAAAAGTTACCCACTATTCTTCACCCCTAACGCATATACAAAGATACATTATCGGAATATTTAAAATACATACCTATTATGTATATTATTTAAGTTGGTATATTATAGTCGCATAACCACTTTTGTATACACAGGTGGTATGAGTAAATACATTTTTCAATAAAAAAAGGGAAATCGCCTGTATTTTACAGTGTTTTGTTATTTCCTTAGAAACGAGGGTTTGATACAGAGTTAAAAATAACTGTGTTTATATACTTTATCTGGCAAAACAAATAATATGGGCATAAATAAATATTACCGATGTTTATAGTATCACGTTAAGTGTCATCTTACCGTGTCGTGGTCGGGAAGTTTGGCCCCGTATATTGTGAAAACATTTTCTTACGGTGGTAATCTTTGATAATACATGTTATGTCATATAGTCTCTATTATTTGTATGCATTTTGCATGTATAAAAATATAAACTAAGATCAAAGATAAAGACGTCCAATAAGTTCTAATACACTACTATTATAGTGTAGCATTATGCTGGAAAAAAGCAGCCACTTACATTAATATGTATGCGCGACAGAAAACTAAACCTCTTTGTAAAGATATTTTATTTCTTTAGTGTTCTATGATAACACCATGACCAAACAGTCATACAACGACATATGTGCATATTTTGTTTTTTTATTGATAGGCGACTTAGCTCCTTTCTGCATCTTTTTTACATCAAATCTGCAGCTTTGAGCTTGATTCAACTCTAAGAAACAGCAGCTCTAAGAACCTCTATTTCCAGTTTTTTTTATATTTATGCACACATTTTTGAAAGTTAGTTTGTTTGTATGACAGGCATTATTAAAATGAGTTTTCTTTATTTCTCTAAGGCAAATTAATTTAGTCAATTATGTTAATTTTATACGAAATCCATACAAGTGGAGTACTTAGAAGGATTTTAGGAAAGTTTTACTTTAAAGTTCTAATAATATTAAAAAATTCTTAACATACCTAAACATGTAAATTATGATTGTGTAAGGAATTTTTGGTCGGCTGTGTTATGAATATCGGCGGCCAATTGATTGTCGGTTCTTAGCGACGCATCAAAGAAACTGCGTTTAAAGTCCGTTCGCTCGAATAGTGTTGGAATTCACTGGACATTCAATGGGATTTTAACCTAATAAAAATGTTTAAAAATACATCTTATATCAAATAGCGATCAAAAAAGAATAATAATATTTATATTTAAATAATTTTAAATATGATAATTTCAAGATCGAGCCGGATTCACACGCATGAATACATTATTAAAGTTCAAAAACATTTTTAAAGTTCGTGTAATTTATATGCAAGTAATATAACCTCATAAAAATTTGTTCCTCATTTATTTTTTTCTATTCTGTAGATTTTAAGAAAATTTAGAAGTTATGGACAGACAAATGTCTCTCCTTAACTTCAAATTTTCTAACTATAAATCTACGCAAGTATAAATCATAATAATAATGTTCTCGGACCAATTCCGCAAGGCCAATTGTGTACGTGTGTGTAGTGTACGCGCAGACATAAGTGCACTCTCTATTCCTATAACTCTCATACTCCGGTGGAACGACTAGTCTATACGACATGAATACGACCAGCGATAGCTAAAGCGCAGGACCGACGCCTTACGTGCTCTCCGAGACACGGGGATGACTCACCACCAACTTCCCAACTACGGGTTGTTACTGTAATACAGTAGTAATATAGTAGTATACATTAACATTTCCATTTCCATTACTTACCTTAGTTAATAATTGTAGAGAGAAATTAAATAAATGCTGGCAGTCCGCCAATTAATAAAGGTAAATGTCAATTATAAGGCTGATAACAACAGTTAATTTTGAAGTTATAATTTCTTGCATCAGAATACTGACTCTTGTTACTTCTACTACATATACATTCAATTTAATTTAATTTGTATTATCGCTGTTAAGCAAGAGAAATAAGCACAGTTTTTGTAAGTTCGGTTTAAAAACCTAAAAAATGTCGTGATTAAGATTAGCTTATTAACTGGTAAATTAATAATTTAGGTCAGAGAACACTTAAAATATTATCAATTCATCGTAACGGTCAGTGTAGACTACAGTCCAAACATGATAAATAAACGGATTATAAGCTACAGCAAACAGAATTTTTTGTATTTCATATTTAGATTAGTAGTTACTGAGATTAGCGTTTATAAACAAACAAACAAACTCTGCCTCTTTATGTTATTAGTATAGATCTAAATCTTCAACAACAGTTAATATAAATCTACAAACATGTCACACTGACATTTCGAATCTGAATAGGAAATGAGCATTTTTGCCTAAAATTATGTATTATGCAAAAATATGTATCTAAGTCAATATAAAATGAATGGCCTATGATTTATTTGCATGTTATTATCATTTTTATTAGAATAAGGCTTTTGACTAGGAGTATTCATAAATGTATGTACCTATAAACTTATTGAAAACTTTAATTTGTAAGTATGAATAGGAAGAAGATTGACACGTAGGAAATCGTAAGTATCCTATGTCTAATGATATTTTTTAGCTAAATCTATGGTAGAGGAGACCGTGGAATATCGACCTTCACCGATCTGATAACCAGATGAGACATATTTTTTATCGAATATAATTTATAAACAAATATGCCTATAATTACTTGCCTATCTGAAAGTGCTCATGGCTATTTTTAGCTAGGCAACAGTGATTTAAGTATGATTTTTTGCAGGCAAGTCTATATGACTGATTTTGTAATAAAATGATCTAAAATTTGATATAACCTTCGATAAGTTAGCAGAACGATGGAGTCACCTATATTGACTTACCTGTTCACATCGGCTTGCCAGGTAGATACACAAAAATGAGTAGGCAAACCTACTGAGGCATATTCTGTGTGTTAAAAACTAACAGTGAAATAAAATTCATTTGGTTATCAAAAGAATGAAAGTGATGAAAAAAAAATCGATTAAAGTTAATTTAATTAAAAATAGCCATGAGCACTTTCAGATAGGCAAGTAATTATAGGCATATTTGCTTATAAATTATATTTGATAAAAAAATTGTCTCATCTGGTTATCAGGTCGGTGAAGGTCGATCTTCCACCGGCTCTTAGACCATACGATTAATATTATAACATAATGATGCAGGCTAAAAAGGTTTTATTGACGTAGAGAAGTTGTTTGCTAATCTTAATCAAAAATTTACTGAAAAAGCCGGAACTTTTTTTCAGTGAAAAGAAAATAACCAAAACCTGCGAGTTAAATTAAAAAGCAAAATATAAAAATGTATTATTACAAAATGAGTTAAGGGTTAAAGTGTTTAATAGGTGTCTTATTTCAAATAAAATAATGGTTAAGAGCTCTTGCCTTAGAAATACTTAAAATTGCTTTAAAAATATATTTTATAAATATTTACTCTCATCTTGAGCCCCAAAACAAAAATAAGCTTGTTATTAATAAATTCTTTCAAGTCACCATTCTGACATTTTAGAGGTGGGGGTCACTCGGAAGGTACCACTCACTTCGTATGCCACAAGTTTTTCTCAGTTTTCCATCGTATTTTTGAAGTATTGATTATAAGAAACTGATATTATTTAATTTGGGACACTCATCAAATCAATCATTGCTCCCTATCGCGTCTTTTCCTCCCACTATCAGAATTTGACCCGATGATAAAAGTTAGGTGTCTCGTCAAAACGAAGCTGTATATTAACTTTCAGCCTGTTATTAATCACTGAAATCCCTTGTATGTGGGCCCGTGGACTATATTGAACGTATTATGATGAAACTTTGAGGCACTGTGTTTGCTTGTAAAGTTTTGTAGACCGTTTTTTTGAATATTTGTTTTATACGCATTCCTATACTATTCCTCCTTGGGGACCAACCCGAGCAAAGCAAGGGTAACTCGCTAGTTCTTAATTAATTTAGTTATTATTTTTACAAGTTGTTTTTTGTTATTTTTAAGTTAAAGTTAACAAAAAATTATTAATATGATTAAAATGCTAATATTGTAACAATTGAATGCCAATATTTCTTGCAAAAACAATGTTCCATTGATCTCATTTATGTAGACCGTACATTCCTAGCACAAGGTTAATAAAACTGTATTATGTAATATCTTCGAATTATAAATAAATAAATTTAATTATGAAAACAAAACATGACACGAATAAAATCATAAGCATATTAAGCAGCGATAAAAAATAAAAGCAAGAGATGATTCACATTGAATTAATAACGAAAATGGTATATATATGCGTTTAACTTTGAAGAATCTTCATTGGCATAGATATCTTTAGAAAAACTAACACAATGCGGTCTCTATTGCTGGTGAGCACACAAAACATTATTTATTTTTAAAATAATATCTATATATTATTTCAAAAATTTCACAATAATGTTAAGCATATATAAATTTTTATGTTTTTTGTTTAATTTAAAAGTCCTTGTAAAATAACTTATACTTTACATTAAGTTTACGCAAGTAGATATATCTTTAAAGCTCAAGGTTAAAATTTCATAATAAATCATCTATTTTTATCCGCCAGGTCGTTGGTTTGGCAGCGTATGCATTTGCGGCTGAAAATGAAATGTAAGTATGGGGTTACTGTTTATATAAATTCAACTTAATATCAATAATATTAATAATATGTAATAAATTTATTAATTTTGCAATACTATGTTACGTATATGCAAAATATACAGTGAATAGGTTTGTTTTTTAATTTTTGTTTTTTAATTATTTTTCCGTAGAAAGCCAATCAAGCCACTGCTCCGGTACTTCTCCTCTACACCATCACCTACAACCTTCAACCCCTACAGGTACTACACTACTAAGAGCCAACCGTCAAAGCTTGCCAGTTCAGGCCGCTACGATCCCGGTAGATACGATCCCGGTAAATACGACCCAGGTCGATACAACCCCGGGAAGTACGACTCTTCTGGACGTTATATCCCTGACAAATCTGGACAATATAAGTAAGTTTTTAATATCAAAAGTTATATAAAAGGTGTACTTAGGAAATATATATGTACAGATTTATTTATTTTTGTGATTATATTTTAGTGGTGACAAAGGAGACCGTGGTGGTGCCGGAGGTTTCTATAGCGGTTCATTCGACAAAGGTGGTCCCGGTGGACCCGGCGGATCTGGTGGTTCCGGCAGCCAAGGTGACTCATTCCGTGGCAATAACGACGCCAACAAACAAAATGGTGCCGGTTTTGGAGAGTAAGTTATGAAAGCATTTACAAAATATTATTTGTTTAATAAAATAAAAAAAACTTTCTATAGAATTTTACTTTGTAGGAGAAATGAACTTGAAAAAAAATAACTTTTATATTTTTTCCAGAATAAGTACTGGTGTGCCAGTTACTGAATCCATAAGCGTTACTCAGGCAGCGATCACAGCTGCGCCAACAAGGGAGCCAGAACCTCCATCTTCCGCGTCACCTATCATTTTCAGCACTCCATACGTAAAACCAACTTATACTCCATTCGTATCATCGGTAGCAAAAGTTAAACCTGCGAAATATGACTACACATTCGGGATTATCCGCTATGAGAACGATTACTACCCAGAGGGCTACCACTACCTTTACGAAACTGAAAATAAAATTCTTGCTGAAGAAGAAGGACATATTGAAAAAATTGATAATGAAAGAAGTGGTATGAGGGCTAAGGGATTCTACCAATTTGTCGCTCCCAACGGCGTTACCTACAGGGTGGATTACACAGCCGATGAGCGGGGTTATAGAGCTAAAAGTACTCAGTTGTCATAGTTATTTATTATTGTTATAATTTGTTATGTTTTAAAAAAATATCGTTAAACTTCCTATAAGTTTTATTTAAAAGTTATAAGTTGTTAAATAAATAATTGTTACTTATTATTGTATTTTTATTATAAACTATTAATTTATTTACTACCCGCTATGTTATATGTTAGCCTGAGTAAAAAATAACAACATTACCTAGCGTAAAGAACCTTTTATGATAATCTATTGTGATTATTAATAAATATTAAATGTAAAAAAGTATTGAAGTTTGAAATAAATCTATTTAGACTTTTTTGGGTCGACGGCCAATTAAGAGGTATCCGTTGATAAGTAAAAATAGTATTTACATTTTTTTTAACTTCATTACCGCTTTTTACGTATGTTTAAGAGGATTAAGATAAAAGTTATTCATCTGTATTACCAGACGTGTATCAAATGCTTTAAAGCTCCCAAAAATATTTACCTATAACTCAGTCTTGAAATTGCTATTCAGGGAACCAATTTAATACTTTTTGTAAGCAACCAAGACAATTGAATGGGAATGCATAGCCATCAAAATAAGTAAGGTCTGGCGGACCCAGGACTGCCTTATTTGTCCCCGTCTTGGTTTTCTATAATGAACAGGAATAGATCCTTGATCTATATAAGATAAAATGGTAAGGATAACATGTTTAGGTTCAACCATGGACTATTATATTTCTTATACAAGATGAGTTTGAATAAATAATAAATCTATTTTAATTGAAATTTTATTTATTCGTATGAAATTCCAAAATATAAAATATTCCATTACGAGAAAACAATTTAATTTGACTTTGGCTAAATTGCAATAAATGACATTGATTTTATAGAACGTGTCATCTTGATATATAAAAACCTTCTATTCGTGTGCATTTAATTGAACTCATTCTGAACGGCTGGACCGATTTTGATGATGATTATTTTGTCATTTATTTTTCGAGATTTGCGTAGTGCGCGGAAATGTTGACGTCGAGTGGTTTGATGAGACCGAAGTTGATCTTCAACAAAGCACAGTGCAACAGCTGATTTTCAAGATGCTCACTTGTTAGTGTTTAAAAAAGTCTAGCTAATTTGTGGGCCAAGGACAATGTCCATTAAATATATTTATGTACCAGTACAAACATATATGTTTATCACCCTAATCTAGGGCATTCTCGTGACACACATGATTACAATTTTTTTTATGATTTTCATATCAGTCAGGGCTGTTACAATTGTCTGTCAATGACATCGTAATTGCTACTTTTTGCAATTTTGGTAGTCTACTAATTCAATGGTCTTCCGATAGTGTATTACTGACACTTCAATGACACTTTGCAAATAATTGGCGTTTCCCGTACGTAATGACAAGTCAATGATCAAACGTATTGCGTAGTCTGTTAATCTATCTTTTTGGCTTTGTATAATCATTTTACATAATGCTCAGTCTTTAAAACATAAATTGATAACATATATAATCGAACTTAGCCTAAATAAACGTTTTAAGAACGCTTTTACAATTGACAAAATTGTCAAAATAACAAGACCATTGATCGACCATTGTAAATTTAGTAGACTATGAAATTTTTGACTAATGGTAATTGAATTAACATTGCATTGTTCTATAATGACAATTCATGTAAAATAGCAGACTTGAGGCCCAGGTCAGAAACCATTAACCACCACAGCAACTTTAATGTCTGTCTGGACAATTTAATCACGGTGCTAAATTTACCAAAATTAAATAAGATTATATCTGTTACCTGTATTGAAAGATAATATTCAGATTTTTTTAAGACGCTTTGTAAAAAAAATTACACGTGATTTTGAGTAGGGGGGTAGTCTTAAACCTCACCACGAATCACCATGGGGCGAGAGGGCGGTTTAAAAAGTTGCTTAAAACATCACGTGATTAATGGACGACCCCTAAGGTATGTAAACGAGTAAAGTAATATTGTGCGATGCCATATTAAGTTTTTTAGTGACTGGTTTGAATATTAATGAGTAATAAAAATTAGAGCTTCCGAATATTTTTATTAAGTCTAATGACCTATAGAACAAGTTCGTAAAAAAATAAGTAGCGGCGTTACCTTTGACATTGCAGTGCATAAAATACGTATATAAACAAATTTAAATTAATAAAGCACTTTTAACGATCTTTGCATAATATATATGTTTGATTTGAATAATTTTAATATATTATTGCAATTAGTATTTAATTATGAAATCCTCTATTTAATTTATTGCTTTATATAAGGTTGAGATGAATTTAAGAGGTAGTGTACATAATACAAAAAATATTTTATTGTTTTACATTTTTTTGAAACAACGACGTATTCAAATAAGGAAAGCAAATAATTCGGAACTAACAATCTAAATATACATACATCCATACTAATATTATAAACGCGAAAGTTTGTAAGTATGGATGTATGGTTGTATGGATGTTTGTTACTCTTTCACGTAAAAACTACTGAATGGATTTTAATGAAACTTTACAATAATATAGCTTATACATCAGAATAACACATAGGCTACAATTTATAAAGATATTGTGTGAATTGTCACAAATGTGACGATAAGTGTCAAGTAAGTAGTAAAAAATCTACCACCTGCGAGCTATTCCGGCGTGCGCTGCCAAAACCGCTAGAGTTACACATATGTAATGTATGATGGAAATGTTTATCTTAAACAAGCGACTCACCCCCACTTCGCTCGGGTTAGTCCCTAGATTTAGCGCGAGCGAAGCCGCGGGTTCCACTAGTATATCATAATTGAGCATTGCTCGTCCATGGTAGTGTCTTAATATAACCAGAAAGCGGCGAAGAGTCACTCTCTGTTTTTCTAAGGTTTATTCAACCTCATATTAAAGCTTATTCTAACAGACATTCAAAGAAACTTTTGAGTTATCATTTATATTACCAAAATTAATACATTCACATTTGTATTAACAAAATTATTAGCCAAGAAAATTTACTTGTTGTTTTCTTGAAATTCTATACATAATTCATTATTCTTTAGGAAATATGGAATAAAGTCAAATTACCACATGACCTTATATAGAAAATTATTATTTAAAATTCATTGATTAGGCTTTTTCTAAAACTCACTATCTTCATTTTAGGCTTGAGAATGTTTACGCGTTGTCGTGACCGTTGGAGCTTATTCATAGAATCAAATAGACGCTCAAAGCAATAAAAGATAATTCTATTCAAATAAATTTATAGTAATATGTTGTGAAATCGTAGTATCTAGTTAATGGCTTAGTTTTGACAACCGTTCACTTATCATGGCTACAGCAGAATTGTCAATGAAATATCATTTCTTCCATGTCCGATTAATCCTATTTTATTTTATTTTTATCATAAAAATGGGCATGTGTTCATGTTGATTGTAATATTCGTATGATAAATGCTTAAGCGCATCTAATCGATTCGCAAATTTTTGAATCGACTATCAAATCGATTTTTTTATTAAATTAAAAGTAACATTAAAAAAATACAACAAAATTAGTGGCATTTTTTACCTTTTTAATAAACAATAAATAGAACAGTTTCTGAACTAAAATTTTGGTAGAAAAGTTGAAACGTCACAGGTGGCGCGACTATGAATCTGTTTAGTGTATGCTGCTTAACCTTTGTAAGAGTGATTTATGAGAACATTAAAATTCGCGTGCAGATATAATTGGGTACTCGAGCCGTAAGATGAACGTGTTCGTATGAATTTGTGTTGTTGAATAAAATATATACTACTAATAACTACTTCTTATGTTAGGTCTTGTTGTTAACTTTTAAAAAGCCAACATAAATAATAGCTCTAATCTAATCTTATATTTATTTAAAGCCATGCTTTATTTTTGATAGAATAGTTAAAACTTTTTTTAGGTATAATGCAGTTAATTCTTATTATAATTGTTATAATGAAACGTGGATAAGTTTTGATTTTTCTGCATAGATATTTATTACCAATACTATATTAAAATAATTGTTTGTAAAATATCAAACTAAAAAGACTTGACTGTTAAAACTTCCAAAACATGCACGCCAAGTACAGTTATAAGTTTTATCCGCTTTGTTTTGTTAAAAGGTAAATTATAATTATGAACTCAGTAAGCTCGTGAAAGTCGTGGCTTAGTACATAAAGTGCCTCTGTATCGCAAGACCTTCAATTAAAATGGTTTTCATTAGCGTTTGCTATTCATTTATTTTCAGGATTTTTTCAGCTCCGGTCTACTTTTTGAGGTGATATGTAATTTAAAATTGCATTCAAACGTCACCTTTTAACTATAAACTTCAGGATTGTTAATATATATTATATACTATACAAAGATAAGACTGCAAACTGCACATGTGACTTTACACGCTCTCCCGTGCACTTTTATGGTATACTCCCGATTCTGGCATGCTGATATAATTTATTGAAAGGTGCGATTTAAAGCGATATATGTTAGCCTCTAAGAGTTGAGACCAACAAGTTCAGTCCAATATTATTTCAGTACCAATACTTATTTGAAAACATTACAATTTTTACTTTAGATACATATAGAGAAGTGACAATCTAGTACTATACTTTATTATAATACTGACGCATCTCTTTCATAGAAATTATTATCTCAACAAATTGTTCTTGTTGAAACTACTAAAACTTATGTTTTAAATTCACAAAGGACCAAAGGAGTCTCGCCGCCGTTCTGTTTTCTTTACACCTTCTTGTGAGGACGTTTGTGGTAAAGACACGTAAAGAGTAGTCTACTTGCAGTAAAGTAGATGACTAGCTTATACTATGATTTTGACGACACATTTGGTGCAGTTTGTAGTGAACCTACTTTCTTGCGTCAGCGGTCGCAGGTTCAAGTCCCGCTGGGGGCATTCATATGTTAAATTTGGATGTTTATACTCCAGTCATAGGTGGTTATATTTATAATATGTATACATTGAAACTTATATATGTAGTATATCAACTATCTGGTATCCGTAACACAAGCTTCCTTCGTAGCTTACAACTAGATGGCGCTATGTGTAATAATGTCCCAACATATTTATTATATTTATTTAATAATAGTCAGCATTATGTTTTTTAATTTTTTATTAGGAACATACAAAGCTATATACCAAATAAAAAAGGAATAATTATATTTACGACGTCATTTACCCCTACGAATATCGATGATTGTTGGCAAAATAAAATATAAAGAACAGCAATAACCAAGTAATTGCATTGAAATATTGATCGAATACAGACATTGTGAAGTACACGAAAAAGTTTTTTTCAGGTCCATCAAGAACTGTAATAGAAAATTCAAAATTATAATTTGGTTTGAATTCATTCATCGAAGTTTAATGCACAATCAAAGGAACAAAGACGGATTATATAAATTGGATCGGCTAATGTGTTCTGATTTGCTATCAACTAGTTTATCGAATTGGGATCCAATTAAGTTCCCGTATTGTGATTCATTTGAAGAGATAATTTCACAAAGTCAAGCTTCTCTCAATCGATTTACTTCTAGTACATAATTCGATTGTTTCAAATTTTAGGCTATGGCTTGGCAATAAACTGATATTGATATCCTTGCATTCTTGTGATCTTAATTTTAGCCTTGTAGTATATTTGTTGCACAATGTATTATGTATATCGCTGTAGATATTTAAAAAGTTAAATACATTTTTAACCTTCGAATAGACGAGGTTAATAGTTCTGGTTTTAAATGGAGGGCCTATTCTTTGAGGGTAAATAACTTAAATAAATTTAAAAATCTCTTAATCAGATATATAAATTAAAAAATCTTGTAAAATGATTGAGAAAAATAGTAAATTAGTGTTTAATTTAGTTACACAATGAGATATTTCTTAGGAAGGAAGGAACTTTGTGTGAACCATACAAATATTATGGCTTACAATTTCTAATAAAATTTATCAGTCCGCCTATATATTTAGGCAAACATTCTAGTACCCATAAGCCACAACTTTAATTTAAATTCTATATTAATAACCACTCTATTTCACCGGATAAAGCCAGAAATACACTGCAGAAAGTTCGTGCAAGTATACTGAGACTAAATACATAGACAAACCACAATCCAGCAAACATCATGTTTTAGTAACAGAATTATGAAAAACGGTTTTGTTATGTATATTTGCCCCTCCCTATAAGGTAAACGAGAAGAGTAGATAAAACGTTTAAACATACCATACAACGGCGAGGCATCTGTATATAGGTTAGATATAATGGCAAGTGTTGCCAAAATTCAATATTCCTTATATCCCCGCGAGGGTGCGATGTGTTGACATTATTTTATGTAATCCCTCGGACATAATTACTTGGCCTAATTAAAATATACTTGAAGAATTATTATAGAAACTTCTTCACTGTGTTATGTTAGTGTCACTAATTCCTAGGCGCACCTTTGCTCGCGTGAAAAGAATTCTCTTTTTTAACAAAAAGTGTTGGTTATTTGACTTCACTTATTTAAAAGTATGGTGCAAGATTCAAAAATCTTTGCATAAAAAACGCATACTTTTTTTCATTACCAAAAATATGTGTGTATATTTTAATAAAATAAAGAAGTTCTTGTATATGTAAAGTAATATTTTCTAAGTAAGTAAGAAGTTCTCATCAAAATTAATCAGGATAAATTGGGTTTACGTTGAACACTAGCTACTGTCAAGGTGGTTTTAAAATGATTTTCCCGACGTAGCGCATTTTTATTGGGAATGTCGGAGAGCTTCACATAAAATGAGCTTTACGGTAAAAGGTTTCATACGTTGTTTTCTTTTATTACACTCTAAATTTAGAGATAGAAGTGTATTGAACGCTTTTAAAATATAATTCAATATTTATACTGAAAATCGTCTATAATGTTTATAAAATAACTGAATATTTTTTTGAATTTATCAGATAATAGTCATAGTCATCATATTTCTTTTTTTCATGCAGACTAAAAAAACATAAACATTAATTAGTAAAGTAGCGGAAGTAACCTTCTGTAGCCAAATGCAAAGAAAAACAAACTGTCAAAGCTCATTCTCTTCCGTCTAGCATTTTCCAATTTGGAATGTTTGTAAGTAACATTTTTCTAATATTTTATTACGTCTGACACAATTTTTTAAACAACTAAAACTTGAAATGTTTTAAGTTAATACTTAACTGTTTTTTATTCCTAGTTGGAGGTTATCATAAATGTTTATTCAAAAATTCCATTCACTTGCGCGATGAGCACGAAAGTTGTTACTCTGATTGACTCTGAAAGTTTATATATTTTATAATTATAATATTTATGTATTTAAAGTTATATAAGTGTAGTATCAACTATCTGGTATACATAACCCAAGCCTCGTAGCTTCTTATGGAACTAGATAACGCTGTATAGTAATGTACCAATACATTATTTGTTTAGGACGTAATTATCTAGCACCAGAGGTCAGACCATTGATTTGTGATACTGCTGCCCAAGATATACCTTGGGGCACACTTGGTTGATATTAATGGAAGTCAATTTTTATCTCAGGTACAATTTTTTAATTGTCGCATCCAATAATGTTGCCAAATACAGTATACTAATAAGTATATTACAATTTATTTGTTTTATTTTGCTATTATTTTTATTTTGACATAAATAAATTTTCTAGATTTTTTTTTAATTTTTTGCAAATTTGAGATTAGCTTAGTTAAATATATAATTCAAAGCAATTTTAAATATTTTTATTTTGCCCAAGAAAATCTATTATTTTATTTAAGAACTATTCATTTTTATCTTAGGGGTAAAATTTCGTTGAAATAAATGTTGTATAAGAAAGAAATATTACATCGGTTCTTAAAAACCAAAATCGTAGTAATTTTAGAAATCGGCCCAAAAACTACCAACATTCTTTCTAGTAAAATTAGCGTACTTTTTAATAAGTTTTCAATTTTTATAACATATTTTTATATATTTGTTAATACTTATATATTTTTAACTATATGGCTTTCCTATTCATTTCAATTAAAAAAATATTTGAGTTTAAAGTTAAAATTCAAATACGATGCACACTTGATTTAAATATAATAATCATTAAGTTAAAGGTGCGTCGCGGCATTTCTTATCTTCTTAGCCTTGACTTTAATAATTATCCTAATGTTGTAATTTACATCAGTGAATGAATAATTTATATTATTTTGTTATTATATTGATTGACACATATACATTTAATGTTATATAGCTATTTTAGCATTTTAGATGGATTCAAAAATGTTCTTCATTTTAATAGGCAGTTGTCTAAAATGTATGGTACTCATTTTACTCCACTACTTTGAAGCCCAAATGTGGGTTATGTATTTGATCTGTATTTCCTTTATAATTTTTTTTCCAATTCGAGTTCGTTGTCAATATGAAGGTTTAAGAGCTATCTAAAAGATATATCAAAGACAAAACATTAATAAAGTAAAAATAATATTAAGAATATAGACTGCGTAAAATCGAATTAAAACGATGGAATAAAAATATAGTAATACTAGCGATTCGCTCTCGCTTCGCTCGGGCTCTTCCCTATATAATTTTGTTTAAAATTAAGGTAGAAATAAATTACTAAAGTTGAGCAGCCATAATTGGCTTTGTATGCAATAGAGGGTTAAGCAAAACCTTTACAAATTAAACAAGCAATATAAATACAGCATGTGATACTTTATTTAACCAGAAGATGTGAGTTTATAACTTAAAAGCTGACAATTAATCATATCATGGGTCACCAATCAGATGTAAATATAATGTAAATTTCGTCCTGTTTTATTTTAGAAATAAAAACAGCCAACAATCATTAATCAAAAAAGAATACGATATTGCTTTCCTTTTATTTTTCATTAGATTTATGCGAAAATTTTGTCAAGTCTTTACGTCAATATTTGTAATTTATTATTTTGTACTTAGCATTTTCAAATCATTTAAAACTAATAAGATTATATTCCAAATGTTATAGTTTAAGAAAATTTTAATACGATAAAATTTGGTTTTAAATAAATCAACTTCCTCACTGTAATCTTCGAGATCGTAAATCTTTCAGTAATACTTACAAGATAAATTACTATACGTTGTTAGATATTTTCCGCCTGACTTACACAGGTCTATCGATATACTCGTACGTAATAAGGATTGTTCTTATTTCACGCAGCAACGGAGCAAGAGATCTGTGTGATTGAGTGATGCGAAAGGGTGGCGGAAGGGTGCTTTATTTAATTATTCGCACTGTAGAGAAAATAGATGTTACATTGGTGCACACCCATGTTAGGCCAGATAACGTTGGCCAGCGATCCTATAATGGTCCTGTATTTTAGTCAAATATATAAAATACTAACTAGTTACTTTTAAATAAAATCGACAAAAATACATTATACTCCTATAGGAGTATAATGTATTTTTGTCGAAAAGTAACTACTAGGTATAGTGGTGGATTTCACTCATTTCCTTGACATAAGATTATAACAAAAATTGCTTCACAATTAGCTAGGATTGCGTATAACATAGGTGCAAAACTTTACATCCAAGCAACTTAGTTAATAACTAAATAACTATACTCCATTTTTAGGAAATTATCTTCAATAGAAAATTGTGTAAGGATTGATATAATAACCTTAATATAGTATGTCCAGGTGGTGTCCATTAGGGTGGAGTGAATTTGACCAAATTTATTTTTTTTCAAAATTTTAATTCTCCTGTATCATCAATCGTTGATGGTATGTAAAAGATTTATTAGTACCAAAAATCAAAAGTCTACGACTTTATTTTAAGGTGGCGCACTACCATGTTCATGTCCATTTGAAGTTTCAAATAATTACAATGTAATAAGAGATAAGTTTCGATATTTCACCTCCCGCAGGGTTAATTGAAAAAGCACTGTAAAAGAATATTAACCGCAAAAATAGTATCGTACTAACATACTGCTATTAAACCACGCAAACTACAAGAATTGCCTAGTTTTCCCTACATTTTGACACTTGTACTCGTATCTATGACACAAATTTATATAATTTTACAATGAATTGAATTATCCCTCATTCACGCCTAAAGATTTAGTTACAAAATCTTATAAAAAGCTTTAACATTACTATAGTAGGATAATATACTAGCATTTAGTTTATTAGCAATGAGCCAAAAACCATGTAACTGACATGTTTTTTGTTTATTATGTCCAGAAGCTATGAATCTATCATATTGCAATTGAACAAGATAGATTATATTATAAAATATCTGATTGGTAAAACAGAACCCCGCTGTTCGTATTGATAAAGCGAACGGCAGTACAACAAACTTCAACAAACGGTTGGCAGCTATCCAAATAAGGAATCGCACACTACTAAGACAAATCTTTACGCTTTAAATAATCGACTTTACTTAAAATATTATGTTTGTTATTCTTCTTTAAATTAATTGTAAATTCATTCTTCTTTAAAGATATACACGGTGAAATACATATGCCTATGTTCGATAGGATAGATTTTTTAAATTTTAATAAAATGAACAAATTCATGAGTATTTCGATACACTTTGATTGTAAGCTAATAGTACTACAGTTTATAATAAAGTAACTTGATCCACCGTTAATACAATAATAGGAACTTCTTTTCGCGGGGTATTGTCTATACTTACACGAAAAAAACCTCAATTATCATTTAAATCGCCGATTCTTTTGAGTACGAAACAAATGTGTATATTTGAATATATTCTTTCTTTATACCTACATCCTAATTCCTAGTATAAACATATGCAATAAACCCTTATGCCGTTATTTACTCTGTGCTCTTTTACCGTCTCGTGTAAAGATTGCAAGTTACATTTGCCTACAGTCCGCGATATTATACTGCAATTAATTTATAAGGACTTGAGTATTTTACTTTCTTTTTGCGGTTTATCATTGAGCGTTAGTTCTGTTTTAAATAAAACTAAAACGGTACATGTATAACTCGTTTATGAAAACTCAATGTGCTAGCTTCTATCAGATTATTATTATTGGCGTGCTAACGCCATGTGTACTATTGTATTTTTAAAAGTGGTAGTGCCATGCTTGTTACCTTCGGGTAGCAACCGAATGGGCCGGCACGCCCCGTATAGTTCATTAGTACCACTCTCTCACAGGAGACCGGCGTGAAGTGGCAGCTATGCTGTCGCGTTTCGTCCGGTGAGTGAGAGTCCGGGAGGCCCACTCTCCTTTCCCTCTCCCTCTTCCCTTCATCCTCCGCCTTCGTTACCCCCTCCCTCCCACTTCCCTCCCTCCTCCATCCCTCCCTTTCCTGAAAGGCCGGCAACGCATCTGCAAGCCTGGCTTGCAGATGTCCATGGGCGGAGGTGATCACTTTCCATCAGGTGAGCCTCCTGCCCGTTTGCCCCCTTTTTACCATAAAAAAAAAAAAAAAAAACTATTGAGACGCAGACAACATATTACGTATAAGTATCTCTACGTATACAAACTTTCTGTATAGGGGCCATTCATTTATTACGTAAGACTGTTTTCGCTAGTTTTTGACTATTATAAGATAAAAATAAGAATAGGCCGACCCCCTCCCCCCCTGTTTAATATTTATTACGTAAGAGTCTAAAAGAAAAAATGAATACACTTTTGGTTTATTTTAATGTTTATTTTTCAAAGTAACAATTTTTTGAAATGTTTATTTATAATTTCAAAGGTACAGTACCTTTCGTGCGGTTGACCGCGCTTTTTCAAAGTATAATTTTAACTATGCGCATTTTTTTGATCTTACGTAAGAACTATCGAGACTCCCTCCCACCCCCTTGTAAGAAAACATAAGACATGGTCGACCCCCTCCCCCCCTAAATTGTCTTACGTAATAAATGAATGGCCCCATGCGTGCTACAAAGGTTGGTGTATGGCGCACTGACGAATTCATATAGAACACCTATGACATACAAGCGTTTTTTTCTAAGTTGATAATATTAGGCCGAGCGTCATAAGTAAAAGCACACACCGCCCGTATCGCTGCACGGTTGTATGAAGCTTTACCTCTGTATGGATATTTTCTTATGTGCCGTATACCGCGTTTACTGTTATTAGATACTGACGTTTATTGTCGCCTCAAGGAGATAACAAATAACTACTAGAAGAGGAATTGCTCTACAATCTGCTTTCATTTTGTCATTTCGATAAAAAAAAGACATTTTTTTCTAAAATTTTGATTAATATTCTTATATTATTGAAATTTTATGTATTTTTGTCATATTAATTATTGATGAATATTGGCTCGTACTATTTAGAAGTTAAAACATACATTCGTATTTTATAGCGTTTAATATGTTCTTACATTCAATGCAATAATAAATATTGTAATGTTTATTTTATGCCGCACTCGGCACTTAAAAGGGCGATATTGTATATTTCAAGTGCTTTATATCCGATACCCAATTGATATAAAATTGCGTTGAAAGTATTATTAGTGGGAATAAAAACAAGAATTGATATAAATATTGCAATAAATTTCAAACAATATAAATATGTGAAAAGGTATAACGCTATATAATGCAGCATATGCATAAGTACTTTTGTTTAAAATTACTTCTGGCAAGTATCATATTTTACTTTCAGAGAGCGCTTGAGTTTGATTGATTTATTTTAGCGTTTCAGAATAAGTACGATTGATATCTTTTTATATATAAAAATATAATTCTGTTATCGAAATTGTTTTTGTATACATAAGTTATAGTACGTATAAATAAACGTGTTCTTAGTGATTACTGTATTAATTATTTAGCCCATGCTTATTTAAAAAGACTGTGCTATTTTTGTCACCGCCAAAGATGAGAGTTCTGCCTGAATTTGAAATGAAGTCATTCGCCAGAGAACAAAATTAAAAGACATTGCGCGCATAATTATAATCCGCGGAAGTGGGAACGGGACGGTCATGTCTTTAGACGTACGATGGTCAATGGAGGATTGTAGTGTGGAAGGGTGTGGAGTTAGGTTTTAGGCGATCGTATTGTAAGACGCTCTGCAGCACAATCGATTGATTACCTAATGAAGGTAGTGGGCAGATATGAATTATGATTTTTATTTCCGCTTTTTAAAGGCTTCTAAAGAATAATATTACTGTTTTAATTTACAATGTGAACTATGCATTTGAATATTATTTCGGTACTGTGTCCGGAAGTAAGAAATTGAGAAAAAGTAATCTTTTTAATATCTTCTGACCAATTTAAATTTCAATGACTTAGCCTCGGTTCGCTCGGGTGCGGCCCTAGGTACGTGCAGGCAGCGTTGCTTCAGTTTAATATTAAGATCTCTTTTAGGAGGAATAATAATTATTATTAAATTTATTGCTTCTATAACTATAATTTTAATAGGTTACGCCAGGCACGTTAATAAAGCTCGCAGTCGGCATGATTTTTTTCTACATCTTTAATCATTATTGTGTTTCAGCTTATATACACAAAACCTTAAAGAATTATGCACCTAAACCTTTTCCATGAATCGCTACATCTATAGGTGAAAACCCTAAGAAAATTTGATAGATGTTTTTGAGTTAGCCTTCAAACTGACAGACGCGGCGGGGGTAACGTATTTTATATAAATTCAGTGATTTAACCTCCTCTTCGTGATGGAAATATGTCTTTCGTAATGAGTAAATTAAATGTTCATCATCAGCCCAGTAATTAATAGTCTAGTAATCTTGCAGCTCCTATTATACTAAATGCTTGGAAGATAATTGTAAAATTGCTTTTGTGCTAACGCAACCGTTTAATGGTAAATTATATTTCGGTTGAGTTCATTGTTACGAATGTGCCTTTTTAGCTTTACACCGTAAATGCTCTTAAATTTTTAAATACTCCAAGATAACATTTTTGTAGGTAACAAAAAACTGAAAAAAAATAAAGGGGTAAAGAACTGTTTTATATATTATACTAGCCGTTTCCCGCCCGCTTCGCTGGGCGAATTGAAAAAGGAAATAAATTACATTTTATGTTTCATTTTTTTTTTCATATTTTTATTATTCTCCTTTTTTTTATTTTTGTATGAACATAAATTCCCCGCGGATAGAACTGTAAGCATCGATATTGTTTAGACTTACTCAAATTCCAAATTCCATCGATTTAGCCTGTATCTTTCATCCAGGTGATTTTTCTCACTAATATTCATTGTAACTTTCAATGTACAATCATTATAACATTTCCGTGCCTTTCTTCCAAAAATTAATAATAATTGACATGAAGAAAAAAATTTGAAATGAGCATTGAAAGTTTTAGTTAAAGTCATTGCAAGTCTCATATGTGAAGTTGAAATCTGTCTAGGTTCAAGTGCGACGAATTTTCTGTTAAATTTGGAGTCTATAGGAGCTATCGCTTGGAAATTGAAAATTTTCATTCTTAACGCCCCCGCAATCTTCTTTGGGGTGGGATATCGTAAAATTTGTTCATGAATCATTTTTACATATAGAATTTATAGAAAATTTCTACAAAATTTGGAGCTTGTAGCTTTAGCTAGAAAATTAAAAATATTAATTGTTACTACCCACCCCCGTAACCCCCTGCGGGGTGAGCTATCGTAAAATTCGTTCATAGCCTATTTCTACACCTCTTACAGAAGATTCCTACCAAATTTGAAGTCTATAGGAGCTATAGTTTAAAAACGGGATTGTTCATTGTTCACGCCCCCGCAATCCCCTTTGCGGGATGAATTCCTTAAAATCTATTCATAGCTGACCTCTACATAGCAAAAGTAATAAGTCTTATGGTTCCCGAGATTTCGTGGCGAGTGACTATATAGGTGGGAATTCTTCGATTATCATCGAAATTTTTAACATTTTATCGGACGTTTTTAAAATTTTCTTACATACAAAACTTTTTCCTGACAATTCTGAAGATAAAAAAAAGCCCACTTGGTCCAGCCGTTCTCCACTACCGTGAGTAGATTCTTAGCTGAATGTAAAAAACCATAGTCCGATTAATATACTCTTTTGAAATCCATGAAAACAAAAGAATCAAGAGAAAATGCTTATCTTTTGTTTTTATTAGCGGGATAAATGTTCATAAAAGTAAAACAGCAATAAAAAAATGAAAGAATGTTGGAATTCAAAAAATAGATAGCCATAAACCATCTAGGAAAAATTTCGCATCGAATGGTGGTAGTTTCATGTCGATACGATCAGTGGTTTAAGCGTGATTGAGCCTCAAACGAAGACCATTTTCATTATATATATATAGATTATTTTTGTACTAGCGACCCACCTCGCCTCAGTGCTCACTGCTAGTTTGTAGAAAAAAAATTAGGGACTTACAGACAAATTTGCGAGAGCCCTTAAATACCTTAATCCGGCTTTGTCGCAAAATCCGTTCTTAGCGGACTTACTATAAATTACCTCCGTGCCAAATGTCATGTTTATATTTCAAGGTTTTTGATAATTCGCGATGAGCGAGCGTCTTTCACTTTTATAAAAGTATAATGTTTACATGTTTTTTAAAGGCAATTCAATGACATAGTGCTATCCATTTATACGTAGGCGCTATTTTATTTTAAAATTACAACATAATATCTTTTATTGATCAAATTATTTACTTATATTCATATCGCATGACTTTTAATACGATAATATAAATGTATCAAAACATGTGTTGAATATTGCAAGATTTGCATGAAATGATCTTTGCTGCGTAATATATTACCTAAGGATATTAAAAAAGATAATGTACCTTTCTATACCTTTATATATCAAATCTTTACTAATAACAAAAATTAAATATGTACATAATGCTAATTATATTTCTACAGGAGTTTTTAGTCAACATATTATATAGTTTATAACAACTCTCTATTAATAAGTATAGAACGTTTCACATTTTCGTTGTATGCATCACAAATATATGAAATATATAGCAAATTTTAAATACATGGTGTTTGCAGTTTTTAAAATAATTAAAATGTAGGTATGTGATGCTTGGGATAGAGTATTCAGTTCAGGCCTTTTAGATTTCACATTGACTCTGAAGTTAGAATATTTAAAAATAAACTGAAATTGATCAACTAAGAGTGTTAAAAAAACTAAGTAAGTACAGATTTATAATGAAAAACAATATTTTGTTGAATTGCTAAATAAAACATTTTGCATAAGAAGCTTCTAGAAGATATATCTGCTACTGCTGCTTTTAAGGGTTCTTATTGCAAACATAAAAAAATAAACACAAATAAAGTATATTTTTTATATTTATAATACTTGTGTAAAATATTCTTTGTCAAGACCCTTTGTCTCAGCAACCTTCGCCAAACCAAATCTTGAAAAATTAAGTTCCTTAGTCGATGCAACCAAATGGTAGAGGCGTGTATTTTGCCGCATATTTTGGCATTCACAGAGGAATCAATTCAATGCAGTCTTGATTCTTGCCAAATTTTATGAATCTGATGCACAATATAAAAATCGGATGAACTGTAAAGTTTTTGTAGTATTTGCGATTCTTAACTTATGTTTATGATAATTGCTACGGAACCATCCGTGTCAGATTCAGTCATCTCATTGTTAGTCAATTCATTGCATTTTACTAAATAACCTACGTTACTAATTCAACCGTTTTTAGTAGTGCCGAGGATCGCTTGTAGATAATTGGGCTATCGAATAGGCTACACATGATCTTTATCAAAAATGTAATTCACGTCCGGATTAAATCTTATTACATTCTCTACACGTACTTTTTAAATTTCAGCCGAATAAGGCAGCCATTACGTAGTTTTGCTATAAGGGCTTCTAGTCAAGGAAGTTGTTAAGTATATTTATAGCCTATTTGGCAAAATAATTCATTTTTAGACGACTCTACAAGTGTGATAATTACGCTACTTAAAATTATTGCAAACAAAAAAATAATATATAAAAAACATACGTTTTTATTTATTTTTTTGTTTGCAAAAATAAATAAAAACACACGTTTTAGTTACATAGGTGTTTTGTAAATAGATTTTAGCTATTTCAGTAGATTGTAGATTTTATTGAAGTTTGTGAAGGTAATTAAAGGCGTACCTACGGTAAAAATCTTATTGGTAACGAATTAATATGTAGATTGAAATTATTAATTTAATCTATTGCTTTTATTACATAAAAAAAATAATGTTACTACCACAGTGTATTAATGTTTTAATTTTATTATAATTTACAAGCATTGCAGTCTTACTTTAGTATAAAGCTACACGAAAAACAGACATATGCTTTAAATGTAATTTAGTACTTTTTCTGAAGTTTATTCTCAATGATTCTTTTCATACATCATACTTTACAATATCGTCAAGTAACACATGTACTCGTATGTTCTTTGTATTAAAGAGTGAATGTTTTTACAAGCTGTGCAGATGTTCATTGCGCAGAGGGCTACGTCGAGACGTGTCATTGCAAACATGGGAGTTATCACTTAGGTATCATACAAACCGCGTTATATAGTGTGGAAAATACCACTGCCGTATTTGCCTATTCAGCAAGATATTATCATGATTATATTATAAATTTACATAATTATTATATAAAAAAACATAATTTAATTATTATTACCGTACAAGTCATGTCCGCGTGGATTATGACAAGAATGATCTAAGATTTGTTCCTTCGTTGAATGGCAATGATTACTTAATTAATTATTTAATGTTATTCAATGATTTTAGGCGTCAACGTTTTAAGCAATGAAAGTTATGAAAGCTTTCATATTTATTTTTGGTTTAAAATGAAATGTAAACAAGCAATCTATTTATAAAATATTAGAGAGAAGTAGAACTTTAACAGCCTTATTTGATGCTTCAGGCGAATTAAAAGTTTTATGCTCAACGTCTATTATATTCCATTACTTATTTCTTATTAATTGCTTTATCCCGTCGCTTATGAATTGCTTAGTACGTAGGTACTATTGATGATTCTTATCCAGTCTTATCTTTCTTCCTTCTTATCCACGCTTTACAATGTACATATTTCTTAATCTAATTACATGAAATTCCTGTGGCACGATTATGCACTTAAAATAATTGAATTTGGTGTCTAGAATAACCTTAAAACAAATACCTACTCGTCTTTTGTTATAAACACACATTTGCGGCGAAATGACGGTAACAATATTGTTTAAAACTCTGATTCAATATAATACAATAGAATTCAATATAATAATATAATAGAATATAGTTACGTATTTCTACATTCTATATGCATCTACGCACTGCTGAAATCTCAGTGGTTGACCATCTCACTGGATAACCAAAATTAAATTCGAATCAATTAATTAATCCTGCGGTATCTGAGATATTAGAAGATTAATTGATTGATTTAAATTAATATAGATACTAATGCAAGGACGTGAAGAGTATTTTTTGTGAGTTTTGAATCGTGAATATTTTTATTTCACACATATTAAGCACGGGCATATTGCACTCAGAAATAACTATGCTTTTAATATTAGTATATTTTGATAGATTTTTTAAAGTTTTAATTATATAGCTAGTGCATATTAATCCTTATTAATATTTCTTAAAATTGGTTAATATTATGTTATGTCATCTAATGTTTTAAGTCAAAATGTAAAATTGTTGATGTAAGAATCTTATTAATTAGAATACAAAGGGGTTGGAAGTAACCATGAATGACAATTAAGTACGAAGGATGCTTCTCAGACAAATTATTGGAGACGACAAAAGTGGTATAAAATTAAAATGTATGTTTATATATGTACAAAAATAAAATACCTTTTAAAAAGTAAGTGATAGTGGACTGTTAACGAACAACGTTTACAAAGTAGAAATTAGATCTCTCTTTAGTTAGAGTTGAGTATTTGTTTTAAAATAATGAAGTATTCATAAATTATATATATTAGAATAATGATTGTTTTTTTTTCTTTTTCTCTCTTTCAAGTTCAAGTAAATCCGCCCTCGCCCTCTCTAATCCCACGAACCCTAAGATTCTCCCACGGTAGCTAGCTGTGAGTCAATCAGTAACTAAGATCTTATTTTTATGGGCAGTATAACCTACAGTGTTATTTGTGTAATTTAGGAAGTTACTTCATTGTTAGGACTTATCGAATTGAGATGACCGAAGAATACAGTTATTTATTACATATTAATATTGAGAGAGTGTTATCTATATATACTGCTCGTAGAAATCATAACAAAACCGTAATATAATCCTAAAAATAAGGTCCTTGTCAAAAATGTAAAATAACAGACTACAAATTATAATAACAAAGTTAATACGTTATTACGCGTTTAATTAAGTAAGTACTCTATTTAATTAAGTTGTTTTGTTCATTGATATAAAATGTAATCAAATTTGGCTCCAGTATACGAAAGCCAATTAAGCAACCAAAATAATAATTTCAGTAATTTTCCGTGTTTACGAATAATTATTATGTAATTAAAATAAACAGAATCAATAGATAAAAAAATATACTGCAAGAAAATGAAATTAGGCAAACTAATACCACAATATTTTAAATAAAACTATGATTACGCATTTTTCGCGAATTTATTTTGGTTTTTGGTTTCCGACGTTTTGCATCCTTTGCAGTAATCACGGTCATGGAAAATTTAAGCTTTTAGAGATGTCAAAGGCATCGTATAGTTATTACAGACAGTGCCTACCAAAAGTTATATATAGAAGAATTCAAAAATAAAAAATAGGACTAAGTAACTTACAAAATTCGTCATCGTGTCTAAGAAAGTATTATGCGAATACCACGCTATTCCACTAGGTGCAGTTTTTATTGCAGTGAGTAATGTTTCGGTCAGGGTTATAGGAGAAAATTGTTCTTTTTTATTATATTGCCACCCATTTTCTATTAAGTTAGTTGTTCACCATGACGTGGTAAGAATAAAACTAAACGTAGGTAACGTTATTAGCACAGATGTAACGTGTCGAGGATAAATAGAGGTGAAGAGAATCGAATTTACGTAAAAAAAGTTTCCTTTGGACATTATTTATTTGTACTATAACGCTACTCGAATTTTACGGTCGGTTTTTAAATTCAAAATTGACGACACGCGTGGCGCAGTTTGTAGTGACCCTACTTGCTGCGCCAGCGGTCGCGGGTTCGAGTCCCGCTGGGGGCATTCATTTGTTGAGCACGAATGTTTGTACTCCAGTCATGGGTGTTTATATTTATAATATGTATGTATTTAAACTTATATATGTGTAGTATATCAACCATCTAGTATCCATAACACAAGGCTCGTACCTTATAGTAGAGGAGACCGTGGAAGATCGACCTTCACCGATCTGATAACCAGATGAGACATATTTTTTATCGTATATAATTTATAAACAAATATGCCTATAATTACTTGCCTATCTGAAAGTGCTTATATGATATAAAGATATAAAGTGTGATATTTGTTTATAAATTATATTTAATAAAAAATATGTCTCATCTGGTTATCAGGTCGGTGAAGGTCGATCTTCCACCGGCTCTTAGACCATTACCGTGGAACTAGATAGTGCTGTGTGTAAATGTCCCAACAATAAAAAAATATGCTAAATTACCAAAAATCCTGTATTTACCAATTCAATGTTTGACTACATTTAGTCGTGATTTTATATAAGTACGGTTTATTTTCAACTTTTTTTTTACTCGTATAAATACGAGTAAGGTCATAATAATTTTACATGGGTTGTGTAGTTTATTTCTATACACATTGTGAATATGATATACTTGACACATTTTCAGTTTGATCCCGTATTCTTTAGCTCTACCTTTATTGTGTAGAGTTACCTACTAAATAAACCGACCTAACTGACAATGTTGGATTATAATACATATTCTTTAAAGCCCAACCATTATTGACTTTTAAACTGCTTGTTATAATATTGTAAATAACTTTGTGGAAATAGGAGAATGTTACTCAAGGCATCGTAAATATAAAATACCTAAATCCACACAGAAAATACATTTAGAAAATTCACCAAATAGTCGCCACATGAACTTCTCTGCTATTCTATAGAAACGCTTTCTTTACATTAGATAAGTAGCCAACCTCTGCACCAAAATACATGGTTTTGCAATAAATTATAGATTTAAAAGAATTAAAAGGGAGACACGCTTTGAAGCAACCGTATACGTGAGAGTTGACAAAACGAGTGAACTGTGTCTCAACTCTGAGGTTTACTTACTTTCGATGACTTCCAGGCTCCACCATGTAACAGATCTGTTTGTACCACTACTGTTTGTGGGATATTAGAGAAATTATGATGTTTCATACACAGGAGTGAATATCTATTGACTCTTATAAAATCACTATTCCATCTGTGTATAAATGGCTTATTTTCTTAGAAAATTTTTTAAGACTATAAATTAATAGTTTAAGGCAGTAAAAATATATGCATTATTTGGAGTCCGAAGTAAAACTTTCCTTTCGGTCCTAACCCCTAAGTAAAGAATAAATGTAGTGTAACTTTTGGCGTGACAGCCGTGATAACAACACGTCCCGTGTTAGCTTTCTTTATCTTATGTATATAATAATATATATTACCTATAGTCTATAACATTTAAACTGTTCTAAAATATACGTATACAATTTGTTAAAATAAAAATTGGCTTATAAATGGGCTTTAGCCCAGAGTAAAGTGATGTTAGGAATCATAATACTGGATTTAAAACCGTAGACTTAATCTTAACCTAAAATTAAGCTTGATTTTTAATAAAATGACCATAAAGTCAATATTAAAGAGACTTTACGAGACTCCTGGTGAGTACCGTCGTAGATATAGCCGATTGAGGTTCTCTATATAGATGAAGATAACGTCGTTTTACGTAACAAAAAAAGGCATACATAGTTATTTCTCTTAATAATTAAAAGTGGGTAAAAAAGTTATGGAGCAGAACAAACAATGCAGTAATATTTATATATATTGGATTTTCTTTTAAGTTTTCTAATCTTACTTATACTAATAAGTAAAATTAAACATGTACGATTAACTGTCATAAATATAGTCTATCAGTGTTTGTATTTTTGTTTTACCAAAAAATAAGACGATATTAGGCATAGAATAATATACTGGGAACATTTTTGACGTCAACAGTTGTTGTAAACACTACAACATGGTCCAAGTTCCCATGAGATAATGGTTTTAAACTTAACGAAATATAAAATTATTAAGAATTAATCACGCATGCATTGATGGCTATGTTTTTTATTTTTTGTTTTTATTATTTGGCAATATTGAGAATGTCTTTTAATTTTATATTGTAAGTATATATAACAATTTTCTAATATGAATTCAATTATTTTAAAAATTACATTAATATATATTAAACTATATCATATTCTATGTAACTTCAGAAATTTGATAGCTAAAAATTATAAATAAGATATTTATGTAAGTTCGTATCATTGATAAATGATTTAAAGAGATTACGATTTGATAAAACATTATTATACAATATTTTTCTTAAATATTAATAGTTTAATTTAACATAGGGCTGTATACACATTTGACGTTTGCGCGTTCCTCTTTCAAAAGTTCTGAATCAGAACTCAAATCGCGATGGGAGAGCGTCGGGTCAACAGTGTCACTCCGACCGCACGCTTATGAACACCGAGCGCGGCAAAGCTGCCTGGTTCTTAAATACTATCCAAATATTAATTAATTATCTGTGTAATTTTTAGCGGGAATATATCTCATATATTTTTTTTCATATGTTTAGTACGGACTAAAGTGTAAATAAATTTATGTGAAATAGTCAAAGTTTCTTGTAGAAAGTATTTAAACTTAGTGTTTAATATATAATTTTAAAACTAACAAGTGGTTTGGTGAATGAAATATACATGTGTGTGTATTGCAACATTAAATGGCTAACAAATGACTCCTTAGTATTGTTAGGGAATGTTATAAACTTTCTTCTCAAGCAAGTTTAACTTAATTTCGTGCCGATAGGTAAGTTGTTCTTAAAGTTACTTAAAATTAGTAGAACATAACACTTGAATCTTTGTTACTAATTTTTTAATTATATCCATCCATTCTGGTTTTTTTGTTTTTTTTTTAAATAATATTTTTTGTTAATCTATGGCAGTTTTGGGGGTGAAAATACCCTCTTACAGTTTTCCCTCTTAATTATTATAAATTATTTATCATGTTAAGCGTCGATAACTTACTCTGGCAGTTGGCAAAATATATTAGGAAATTAGTTGTATCTACCACAAATATTTTATTGTGTTTACTTTTTTACTTTTTTTCGTTTACTTAATTAAGTCCAATAATAGTAGAAGTTTGCTGAAGATTATGTTACAAGAAAGTTTCCAATAAGGAAATGCCATCATTTAGATGGAATTAAGTATATTAATAAAAGATACGATACGAGATTTAGGGTTATGAAATAATAAATGATTAAATATTTTTTTATATGCAACAGACGTTAAAAAAAAGAATACGATTACCAGTTAATAATATAAAGAGTATGAAAGCCTTAAAAGTTATATTACGTATTTAATTACCAATAATTAAAGAATGCTTTTAAAATCAAAGTGCAAATTTTGATTATTTTAAAAGCTGAACCTTCGCACTGAAAAATAGAGTATCTAACAAGTGTAGGTAACTACATAATATTAAGATATTATTATGCCGACGGCAATCGAAAATTTACCTTTCATATTATAATATCAAATATGTAACATACTTACTAACTTATGAAAAAGTAAAGGATTTTTTATCGTGAATTATCGTAATATCTAGTTTCACGCTTATTGCATTCTAAATATTATTACCTGTCTATCTGTATGTGATCGCAGCACGAGAAAACCACTGGACAGACTTAGACGAAACTTGGTATAATGATAGCTAGTTATAGGATATAGGATTCTTGTTACCGCTGGAAAATATCTCATTTCTGAGATATCTTTAGAAAGATATCTTTCTTTTGAGAAAATGCTAGTATATAATAAGAATCAAAGGACTTGGTTGAAAAATAACTAATTTTAAACATTCGAGGCTTATATTTTTTTATTAAACATAAAAAGAATAGCTTAGCTTACAAATTATATTATTAAAGTAAAACAGGGTTACATAAAACTTTACTTTGTATATATTCGCAAAAGTAGGAAAATAGAGTCGTAAATTTATGAAAGTACATACTTCATGATCGCGACGTAAATGAGCTTATGCTCGTAGCAAGCACTTTGCTTGCGGTTAGATTAAAAGTAAATACTTACTTCGTATGTAAGTACTATTTCATTTTAAGGAAGATTAAAACAGTTTTAACATAAACAAATTGAGATTTACTAAAAAATCACTATTATATTATAGTGTATGCGTAAATAATTTCAACGATACAACCTAAGTAAGTATAATATTACAAATATTATTTCTACTCCCAAAACAATCTAAATGTAGCTCAATTTGTTTAAAACACCACCTAAATTATCCATCTGACATTTGTTTACAGCATATGTGTAATCGTTTTAGTGATTACATTAAAGTATCATAAATTAAAATGTATGATCATGTTATAACGTACATAGCTTACGCTTATGCTTACTTTGACAATAAACAGGAAATTCGTATGGCTGAAAAGTTCATTAATTTAAAAAGAACGTTACTTTAATTTTAATATTGCAACGTGTAGTGTCATCATTACGATATTGGATCATATTTACTCTTTGCTTCTTTATTATATCTCACTTGCGGCCGCGTAGTACCTACATCGTAAAGAAATATGTATATATAATATATGGTTCATAGACAAGACATTTTTTTCAGCTTATTGCCGTCCACTGCTAGACGATAGCCTCCCCCGTAGAACGCCAACCATCCCGATCTATAGTTTATAAATAGTTATTATCTAAATAATAAAAAGTATTAAATAGTTTTGAAAAATAAAAACATGTCAATGATTGTTGTTAAAATTCTGAAACAGCTTAGTTGGATTTTCTGGATAGGACAGAGGTAGCCTTTATCGTAGATGTACTCGTATTATATATCTATCGTCTACCCTATCCAAAATGCATCCAATTTCACTACCTATACTATTAGGGTGTCAACATATCCCCAATTTTCATAAGTTGTAAACAGCATTATGTAATGATTCATGCTAGACAATTTTTTGATCAATTTTTCATTGAAGAGCAAAAGTAAACGCGTGTGACATTTAGTGGATTGGGAGGCTTACCAACCGACTCCCTTGAAACATTTCATTAAATTGTCCTTTAAATCGTTAAAATGTTCCTTAATAGTCTTTGACACCTGTAATGAAACACATATTTTGTCGTTGAAATTTAACGTTAAGTCTAAAACGGTTTTAAAAGCTTTAGCAGACTGAGGATGCTCACAAAATATTAAAACACAGGCTTATTGCTTATGTCAAAATCAAAAACTACTATATTTTTTTATTAACTGCTTATGAATTTTTTAAGTTTTTGACAACATGTTTGGTTCTGTTTTTGACCTTACTTTCTGTGCTAGCGGTCGCGGGTTCGAATGAGAAGAAAGAGAGAGAGAGGGAGAGGGAAAGAGAAACAAAGCTTATATTATATGCTTAAACACTATTATAGTATTTGTGTTATACATCAATACTAAATATTTGACAAGTTTACGTGAATTATTAAAATTTCGAACCAAAATCTGTTGTACTGTTACTTGAGGTTTTTTTATGTCAAGGATTTTTTTAAACATTCCTGCTAATCTATAACTCCGTTTAATATTGTAAATATAAGGTAAAAGTTCTGAAGAACTGGTTAGGCTTTTTTAGTTAAGCTTTATATTAAATTAATTAAATCATTGATTCAATTATAAGTTTCTTTTGGAGCATGACTAGAAAATATTATACAAACCTTCTTGTAACAAAAGATAGCAAAAATTCAGAGAATCTTCCAAAAATACCTTTTGTATACAAACTTAGATTTTTATTATTATAAAAACATTCCGTGGGTCTTAAGGAAAAGACAAAAAAAATATAAGAAAAATTGGTCAAGCCATTCTCGAGTTTTGCGCTTACCAACATTCATTTTTATTTATATAGATTTGTAAGTTCATACGAAGGGACAGCTAACCGGATGGACATCATACCGGATATTCTTCAACCCTTTAAAAAAAGTCATTTTTGTAATTTTTCGTTTGTTCAATGATAATATGTACCATTCTCGTACATAAAAAATATTAAGATTATAAACTTAAATATTAAAACGTGTATAGTTGATAAATTTATAATTGATTAAAACGCGCTCGCATGGATAATGCAGTAATGCGGGTTCAAATCTGAGTCTCGCACCTCTGTTATTTTCATGTGCGAATCATTTCCAACATGATTACCACTTGACTTACGGTAAAGGAAAACATCGCGAAGAAACCTGCATGTCTACGAGAACCTAGCAAGTTTTCGAAACATATGTGAAGCCCGCCAACCCGCACTCGGCCAGCGTGGTGGACTATAGCCTGATCCCCCTTATATTGAAGGGAGGCCTGGGCCCGGGAGTGAAACGTTAAAAAGGGCTAAAATACATACATAGTTGATAATAAAATTATTGTATAACCATAATATATATAACACTAAATTATTTTTATTGTTTGTTTTCATTATCAATCATTGTGACATTTTTGTATCGTGTAAGTAATTGCTTAGAGTAGGTTGCTCCTTTTTCATAGTTTTATTAACAATACATAGTTTTATTTTCACTCTACATTGCTAAATTACTCAAACTTATTCGTGTCTTCCTCACAAACCTCGACGCACGCAGAATGTATTGCTTCTAAGCCATTACTAATAAAGGAAGATTTTTTATCATTTCTATATACATAAATAAAAGTTTTGAAAGTAAACATTAATATTTGGAGTTATGATAACCGCAAATGATGTGACGACGGTTATAAATTGTGTGGGCGTTTTTTTAAGATAGTACCTACAACAGAAAGATACAAGTACAACCTTGTACTATGATTTTTTAAAGATACCGTATATTAATTGCTATTAAAAGTTAAATATCTAAACACGTATTATAAGCTTCTTTTGACTTTAAAGTTATAGTTAAAAAAATAATTTCACTTATACAATCACAGGTAGGTAATTCATTAGAAAATAAAAGCACTCGTATGGAAGAAACGTTAAAGTGGGTCAGGTATCTGAGAAGAGTGGAGTCACTTGAGTTTGTTGCCAGTTTAAGCAAACATTTAAGGAGATTCAATATCTAATTGTTTTTAATTTCTATTACAAAATAGATTTTATTCTGATTGAATTTGTCATTTTTACCCAAACCTTATGGCTTACATCTTCTTTATATACTTCAATTTACAATTTACATCGCCTTTATTCGATTCTTATTTTTAATTTGACACTTCTCAAAACTAATTAGAAATATTGGGAATATTCTATCCCCCTATTAAGGTTTCATTTTAAGCAACCCGAAACACATGATTAATAATTATGTTGTCGAACGTTAATATTTAATTCCAAAAAAATGGCGAGAGCAATATTGCGTCCCATATGTGTACATTATTATATGTACTTTGTAACCCTTTGACATAGAATTTTATAACGTGATTAGAAGTTTTTAATTATGTTTGTTTAATTACGCTCTCAAAGTTTCAATCGTTAAAGTCCAGGATAAGCAGGATTTCTTTATTATAGTGATATATGTACTCATATGTACGTAAAAGCTATTGTGTATCCAATTTAAAAGTTTCTTAATATTAAATTAATATACGCTTCAAAGCTAAACTTTTCCATTGTTAAGCTTTCAAGTGCAATGAATTCATTTTTCGTATTTGGTCCATTGCTATCGTTCTGGATCAAAAAGGACTAATCCTTTTTAATCCATTAGTATTAGACTGCGTTTGATGGTATAATTCCGCTAGTAGGTCGCTGCTGGTTCAATTTAAGTTAGATTACATTCTGATTATACAAAAAGTTTCCAGGAGGTATAAACAATTTAAAAAAATATCGATTATATGCCATTTCTTGAAGGTAATGAATTGAAGAATTAAGATAATTAAAACTTTCCTATATTTTTTAAGCGTAGTAAATAATCTTTAACTTTCTCTTTAACATATTAATGTTATTTAGTGTATGTAGTTAATAGTGTTTGCGTAAAGATTAATAACATTCTTGATAATAATGTTTTAGGTACTTCAAATTATTAACAAAAGCGGCACTGTGTTCTGATAGGGTTAGTGTTCCTTTTAGTTACAGTTACCTAAGAGATCATGACGTTGGGTCAGACCATATAGACACACTTACCCTTTTCAAAATTTGTCACAGCGTTTGAATAGTTCTGGGACTATACTAACGATTACTAATGATGAATTAATATAACCTAAGAAAAGTTTTAGTATTTTTGTTAGTTGATTTAGAAGCTTCAAACTTTTTCCTATGAATTTACAAAATACTACTTTAAAGTCTTTGTTTTAGTACAATTGTAACACTATTGGGTATTAAATTAACTTTATATTTTAATAAATTATAGTGTAGCATGTTGCTACGGTTTGAATTTTTACTTTCTTAAATTATTATTTCTTAATACTTTCTTAGGTTTACGCGAATGTTTGACATTATAAATGAATTATTTCTTATTTAAAAATATTCTTCCCATTTGTATTAATTATTCAACACAGTTAATTTCAACATGCAGCTTTAAATATATTTTAAATTTCACATTAGATGCAATAAAGAATATGCGTGTTTTTTTATATAATAGCTAACTTCGCCTTATAATAAACTTAGTTGTTTCGAAAAATATCGTACAGAAATGGATACTTCGAACCCCCACTATTTAGTGCTTCACGTCTTTCTAGATTGTTAGTAATAATAGCAAAACTCCTAATAACAGCGCTATATGTTTTTATAGACTTTGACGTTTCATTTGGTGTGAATGTTTATCCGTTTCAACAACTTTGAATTTTCCACCGTTAAAGTGCCGGCAGCAATAAGTTACCTTTATATTGACCTGGCTAAAAAGATTCTATTATACAACATTTCATAAAAATCTCTCCTGTAGTTTTCTTGTAATGCGGTTCCAGACAGACAGATGGGACTCAGTTAGGATTTCATAATGTTTATGTATGTATAGTTATCGCATATTAGTTGGTAGCTATGCTAAATCGCGTCAGGCCATTATTGTGAGTGATATTTAAATAAAGCCATGTCTTTGTTGTCGTTTTTTAAAACTGAACTTTGAAGTCATGAATATATGTAGCTGCTTTCCATTGAAACACGCTTTCAATAAAAATCTTAGTGCCTTTTAGGATTGCCAATGTCAAGGAGCTTTTAGGTTCTTAGAATTTGATCATGCGATTTTTCTGTTACTTTGTTTTGTTACACATTAATAATGTCAT
Source organism: Boloria selene (assembly GCA_905231865.2). Classification (NCBI taxonomy): domain Eukaryota; kingdom Metazoa; phylum Arthropoda; class Insecta; order Lepidoptera; family Nymphalidae; genus Boloria; species Boloria selene. The sequence goes on along the minus strand of HG993140.1, from coordinate 3,429,017 downwards.
AATTTAAAATTTATAAAGTTAGAAAATAGAATTATTAAGTTAAAGTAGAACATAAGTTACAATTTGTAATGAGAATTGGTTGTAAATATAGCAAAATTGTAATGTAAAAATACGTACAAGATTCAATCATCCTATAAAAATCACAAAGTAGGTCACATAACCAGTGAGAGTTAAGTGACTAAAGCTTATTGGCAGTTGAAGCAAATACGTTTGGTAAATCGATATTCAATTGAAATTAATTACTCGTTTCTTATTATCAAACATCAAAGATCAATTGGACGTGTTACATTATATGAAATTAACAAGTAATCTATTCTTGAAACATTTGATAAATTCCGCAACGTAATGGTACGTAATAATAATAATAGGTTAATACTATGTATAGTATTTGTTCACCAATTTTCAACTGCTGTAATATAAAAAACATGGTTTCTGTAATGTCCTCGTTATTGGTAAAGTTTACGGTTCAGCAACACCCCAGCACGCACACAAAGACTGTCTCGAACGACTAACCAGATTGCGACTGTCGCGTCGTATGCGCATGAGACAACCAATACATTACAGTTTCGAAATGGAACAAGGTTTAAGGCGTCCCATAGATCTTACAGATGGTATAAATTGCATAAAGATATTTGGATAGTCTTGTTTTCATTTAGACCTAATATGATATAAGATGAACTAAAATCCGATTTTACGTTTGTTCATGATTTCCATACATTCTATATGAAAGCCAATAAATACAATATGATGCTAAAGTATTAAAAAATATACAATTCAGTAGTTATTTTAGCTTTAAATATCATCAACACCTTTACATTGCAAACAACTGCCTTTATATTATTGCCATTTATCTGAGAATTGGAAAATTACATATTAAAACTTAAAATAAAACGAAGCAAGAACGTTGTTAAAGTTTTGATCACTAGAGATTTGGAATTGGCTTACTATCAAACTTTAATCCTCTGGGATCTTAACCATAGGCTTGCTTTAAATTACAAACCTCAAATAGTCTAACAGCTACTCTAATATTTTTTGGATTTTTTATAAATACATCACCTTTAGGTACTAGCAAAAAGCTAAGCTTTGTGAGAGCTAAGTGCATAGTTTTTCGGGTAATAAATTTTAAAACAGTTGTTAATGCTCATTTTTTTAATGGTTATAAAATTATAATTTAAATTACTATTTTAAAGCACACTATAGGCGTGATAGTTTTTCAGTAAAGCGTACAACAAAATGCTCAGGTTGTGAAATAGTGTTAGCACTCACTTCGCTCGTCCTACAACATTGAGTTTGGTCCGAAAATTTAAATGAAAAAAAAGACCATAAAATACTGTGACATAGCTGATAGACAAACAAGGACTAAGCTACATAAATATTAAATTTGAATTTTTCAAGTCTGTAGGTATAACATTAGTAATAATGAATAAATTAGTAAATGCTCTTGAACTAGTTACCATTTGGTAACCATCATTTGTTTGAAATATTGTGTAACCTATTTATTGTTAAACGAACAATAGAAAAAAAATTGGGCAATAATATAATATAAATAATTAGTCTAATCGATTGGCACACTTAGACGTCGATCTCTTTGAAAACTTCGTTATAATCATAAACTAAAAGGATTACTTAATTATTTCACTGTACAGTTGCTGTAGTTTCGGATTTATAAATAAAAAAAATAACTATAGGTTTAGGTATTACCATTTAAAACCGAAATGTTAAGTTTATTTACTGTATTAGCCATAGCGTATTGGAGTAATATAACCGAGAACATTGTAAATTAATCAAATCAATTTGACCTACGATAAGATGTGGGATGTGCCTAATCATCAAATTCACAGATTATCACTCAACCTTATTTACATTAGAAATCCTTCGACTAAGTAATCGACGATAGTATTCGAAATCATTTAAATAACTTGAATGGGTTTTAAGTAGATAAATTCCACTGCTGGGCATGCCTCTCTTCAGTTCAATATTTTTTTTTTTTTTATATCAATCTGAATTAGTGCTTGACTACGTTCCACCTGATGGAAAGTGGTAACGCAGTCGTAGATGGTAAGTCGCACTAATTCAGTAGCCACCTATTCACTCTTGCCTTGAAGACACCCATATTGTAATCGGACGGAAACACGGACGCAGGCAGATTGTTCTAATCCTTAGCCGCACGTATAATAAATGACGAAGCGAAACGCTAATAATAACGAGTAATAATAAAATATTTTATAAAAATACAAAGTTATATTATAATAGAACTAATAATAAAAATACTACAGTACAATATTTCGTTTTAATGTAATGTCAGTATTGTAAGACCGTGAGGATCAGGAAGGCAATCCCGCTAAGAAGAGGCGGCGAGAAATTCAACAATTGGTCTGATAAAAATAATGTTTTGTATTTTGAAGGTATTAGTGCTCGAAAGAACTGACGTAAAACAGTGATTCTTACAAACAGGCTAAAAATAATACAATATCATGTACATTTAACAATACAATGATTTCTTGATCTTATTCTTCAAAAAGAATTAATCCGACACATTACGAGGATACTCGAAAATTGTGTTTTTATGGAACACTATTCTTTATTTATACAATATGCTTTATTCATAGCGTATCTTCATGAAATATATAGCATCTAATGAATAGTTAAGTTATTTATTAAAAGTTAACAAAAGAACATCTTCAATGTAAATTGTGTAGTATTAATAATTTTCCCGAACCACTCTTCAATATTATGATATTTGTTTCAAATAATGGCAGGATTAAATTTTCTATTGTTTTGTGTACAAATATTTTCAAATATTTTCAAATATTTTCAATAAAATCATTTCTAAACCACTTTAAGTATAAATATATTTTAAACTTATTCCTTTTAAGGTCCCATCGTAGGCACGGACCTCCCTTTAAATATGAGGAGATCATGCTTTATGCACTAGAACGCCCAGTGCGGTTTAACGAACATGTTCTTTGAAAATTTTCTAAGTTCTTTTGGACATGCACCTGTATCCTCACAATGTTTTGCTTTACCGTAGTAGTAACAATGTTGAAAAAGATTCTGATTTAATCTCACTTCACTTAGTTTAAGAAACAAATGCTTTATAATAATTGAGTACCATTGCTTTGTATGTATGAAGTATTAGTAGGTATTTCAAAAAAAGAAATTTCAATATAAGTTACAGATACAATAGTAAATGATGGGCTTTGTGGCCATGATGGCAACTTGTAAGTGGAAACCTATTCAGCTCTTTGTAAAGATACTTGGTTTGAATGATTTCTCAACAATGTTTATTTGTTCTTCTATTAATATTTGCCACAGTTTTAAATGTATATCGTATAATTATTATATTTTCTAAATCAAGATGATTATTGAAGTCCCGGCGTATCTTTGGCAATAAAAATAAGTCATTCCATTAATAACTTCGTGTTAACCGAAAACTTTGGCGGACGCGTCTGTTATTTTTCTGACAGTGTCACTCACGTATCGTACGTGTAACCTTTAACTAATTTAATTTCCCTCATAATGTATTCGTATAAATTACCGTTATTCATATAGAGATACATTTTCATAAATACGCTTTTACAAAAAATCCAATATACCGTAAGATTTACATCTTGGACTTATACTCACTTATAATTTGCTATATATTTGAAAAAGTTCCTGATAACTTTAGATTCATCTCACTCTAGTGGCTATATTTCATTATCTTTTTACGAACTTTTTTTTTGTATACCTACTTGCTGTGACCTCTGTATTGTCAAGAAATTTATAAAATATTTCTTTTTCTAAAAGCGAGATTGTCTAAACTCAAAGATTTGCTTATATATATAAAAAAAGAATTTATAATATTAGGCATTCTAGTAATAATATAGAAGAAAAAACAGTTAAAATTTATTGAATTCGAATAAGTTATTTAGGTACTTGTTATACAGACAGAACATTTATGGTAAAATGGAATGAAAATGAAAATAGGTACAAAACAATTTGAATTTCCATAATCGTTAAAGTTTTTAAGAATTTGTTGGTCGAAATATTTATGTTCGGCTGTGTTTAAGAAATAAGAACGCATTTATAAACTTTTGTAAATTAGGTTACTTAATAAAGGCTCAAATATTTAATTTCTTTTTAGTATGCCTAGTTTTTGGAATAATAAAGTTATTAGTGGGAGATATTGTGTTCATGTGAACTGTGTATTTCAATAATATATATTTTAAGGGTATTTCTAATATTTTAATAAAAATAAAGCTGACTATCAAGTATCAACGATTACATAGTAAAGATCAACATTTAAAAGTAAAAACATCACCAGATAACTCTATTTGAATAGCTTTTTTCGCACTCCACTCTAGCAATGATTTGACAACACGTTTGGCGCAGTTTGTAGTGACCCTACTTTCTTGTTTTAGCGGTCGCAGGTTCGAGTCGCGCTAGAGGCATTAATTTGTTAAACTCGGATGTTTGTATTATGTATGTATTTATAATATGTTTGTATTTAAATACTTATATATGTAGTATATCACTATCTGGTATTCGTAGCATAAGCTTCCTTCGTAGCTTACCACGGAACTAGATGGCGCTTTGTATAATAATGTCCCAATATATTTATTTATTTATTCTATTTTAAAAATAATAATGAAGACGAGCTTGAAAACAGCACTCGTGCGCATTTATCATTGAAAGCTATTGAAGGCAATTTTTTCTTAACTAGTGGGATTTTTCTCAACTATCGGTATCTTGATCCAGTTTCTAACTGAAATTGTTCTAAAGTGCAACTCGGTTCTGTCATGGGAATTACGCTTTTAATTAGTTTTCAAGAGTCAGTGATCAGTTACAGAATTAAATGACTTTATTAACTTGAATTTTACTCGTCTACCTTTCTTGACTCAAAGTTGTTTATAGTTGGCATCTGTCCAGTACTAATATTATATACAAAATCTCTTTTTTGCTTGAATGAATGAAATGAATGAATTATTGAGAAATTATATATTAAATAACTTTTTTAGTTAATTTAAAAAATATATTATGCTTTTTGAGGTATAAAATTAATTTTATCACAGGTATGCTGTAAACTAGATAATAAAAAGAAATATTTAGATAAATGTGTTGTGACACTAACCCACATGAAATTAGATCCACAGCAAAATCAAGTTCCATGGCAGGCTACGAACTTGTGTTATACGTACCAGATACTCGATACACTACATATGTATAAATTTAAATATATATGATAAAAATATAAAAACCCACGACTGGTAGTACAAACGAACGCCCCTAGTGTGACTAGAACCCGCGACCGCTGGTACAGTGAGAGTCAAACGTGTCGTCATCATTTTGGACTTATAGTTTACTAGTGGAACCCGCGGCTTCGCTCGCGCTAAATCTAGGGACGATCCCGAGCGAAGTGAGGGTGAGTCGCTTGTTAAGATAAACATTTCCATCATACATTACATATGTATAACTCTAGCGGTTTTGGCAGCGCACGCCAGAATAGCTCGCAGATAGTAGATTTTTTCCTACTTACTTGATACTTATCGTCATATTTTGGACAATTCACACAATATCTTTATAAATTGTAGCCTATGTGATATTCTGATGTATAAGCTATATTATTGTAAAGTTTCATTAAAATCCATTCAGTAGTTATTACGTGAAAGAGTAACAAACATCCATACATCCATACATCCATACATCCATACTTACAAACTTTCGCGTTTATAATATTAGTATAGATTTTCATTTATAATATTTAAAATTAATATTGTAAATATTTGTCCGTATAATATGATATTTTATAATCAAGTAGCTTAGCTTGCTGTGGACCAAAATCTTACGCAGCGTAATATAAAATGAGGTGTAGCATTCTTCCTGTCTACTGCGCAAAGGTGATGTTGAAGCTAGTATATGTACTTGTAGATACATATATTAAATTGACACTTTGAGACTCTATATGTAATAAAAAGTTTATTAACACTTTATATACAAAAGGTTGGTTTTATTAATGCTTTATCCAGAACGTTGACTTTGACAGCAGGACTATAAATTGACTGGTCGGTCATTGACTATGGGATGAAGTTAATTAAATGTTTGAATAATTTAATTGCGGTATTAGCAATTTTAGTAATTTAGTACTAATATTAAAACAATGTTATATCTAATAATAATTTCAAATGCACTATTTATATTTTCAAATTATAAAACAATCACAATCAGTGTAGGTGAGGTTGCAAATGTGAGTGTGAAAAAAATCAGATCACATCATTATCTATTTATGCAAACAGAAATAGCGCGAATAACGCTGTTCAATTAATTTGTATGAGACGTGTTATATCTTCACTAGTAGTATTAGGCATGTTATGTGTGGTTATTATAAGTTTTACAAGCCAACGTCTACGCTCCATCTACGTTTGCTACGCGAGGACTGTATGCAGCAGTTGCTACTAGTAACTTACCTTTTCCTAAATCTTTTTATAGCTAAAATAAAATAGTACCACTGCATTCATAAAGTTCAGATTACGCAAACTTGTTTTAACCTCGTTTAATGCATTATAAGTCATATTAGTTTTTATATATCATAGCAATTATATCATTAGCTGTAAAGTGCGCTATTAAGTGGCCAAAAATAATAGTAACTTGTTGAATCTACGACTTACTTAATTTTCATGAAATACTAGCCTTTCCCGCGGCTTCGCGCGCGTTTTAAAAGCATGAAATCAAATAACTCCATAACACAAAAAAGATGTTTCAGTCAAAGAACGTTATGAAAAGATTTCCAGTGACACTTATATATTTATTGTAATTCCTTAGATTCAATCAAAAGGAAAATATTTTATTATTATTATTCATGAATACATTCCTGATAAATGTTTAGTGATTATAATAGTTGTTTTAGCAATGTGTCACGAAACTTTAGTATAACCCAAGTACATTTTGTAGGTGGCGGCTTAGGCTCATAGTGACATCACGCATTATCACGCAATTATATCGTAATGTTATTAATGTCGGGATCCATTCGGTTAGTAAAACATTATCATTTTGAGTAATATATTATTAATAAGTAATTATCATAAATTAATTTAATCTACTTAAAAGGTTGAAGTTTTGTAATTTACCCCTCAAATATTTTAAACTTTATTACTTTATGGTTATCATAATATACAAGTTACTTCAAAGACATTAACATGAGACAAATTCGTCGCTTAACAAGATATAAGAGGTGAAGTCCTTCAATTTTGATTAAATATAGCAATAAGATGTCTGGTGATCTGATCAAAGTAATAGCCGATAGATAAGTTTTATTATACTGTAGTACGAGAGGGCACTATAACTTGCTGTATTAATTTATAACATGTATGACGTACGAGTAGACGTAATACGTGGTATCTAATTCGTCATATAAGCAGTAAACTGAAATTATACTTTTTATGGAAAATATCAACGGAGACAATTTATTTAAAAATCTTGTACCAGTAGATATCAATAAAATTGAAGTGTTTGTTTTTAATTTAAGTAAACAGCTTTTCACTAAATGCACATGAAAGTTTATAGGTATATACTTACATAAAAAAATCAATTCGTATTTTTTTGTCTGTCTGTTTGCTACGGGTAATCTTTGAAACGGACCGATTTTGAGCAACTTTCATTCGCAGATAGCTACTGTTATAAGGAGTAACTTAGGCTACTTTTATTTCATTAGAAAATCATAAAAATCTTTTTTATTTCAACTTACGCCCAGCGAAGCGGACCGGGTTTGATAGTGTTAACTAAAACTTTTAAAAAGTAGTTGTTTTAACCATCCACTTTGACGCCAGCAGAAGGTTGGACTTGACGGTCTGCTCGATTGAATACTAGAATTACTTTGTTAAGCACTTACAGCTGTTGCTACAACTGTTCATTGACCTTTGAAGTTTGAACATCTTAAGAAATTCCAAGTTTTCAGCTACAAGATATATTATTATTTCAAATAAATATACTATGTATTAAGTACTCAAAAACGTACTAAAAAATTGAATTGTCGACCTTGCAGCTAATATTAAACCGGACTTAATGTCGCTCTTGCAGTATGTTATTATTAAATAATAGAAGTGCTTATCGATTTGAACTGTTCTTAGCCTTTGGAATTTTAACCAGAATTGAAGAATTTGAAATTATAGCTAAATTAAATGCGATTCATATTTTATTTTTGGTCGGCCAATGCCTTGGTCACACAATTAACTAGAAAATGACTACTATTTTTGGGTTTACTTATTCTTTGTAAAAATTTTTTACGGAAAGAAAAGTTAAGAAAACTGCGCACAAAATCGGACAATTGACAGTTTGACTGGTACCGTGAGACGACTCTGAGTAGAGCGAGGGTGAATCTGAATCTGAATCATCATACTATGATGTAAAATTATAATTATTTTATAAAAAAATCAAAATTGTTTCAACATTGAAACAGTTGGCTGTCATAATTTTAATTTTGCACACAATAATATACTTATTAATTACTTGAGTTTTCCCAACTGCATTTAATACCTAATAGAGAACTATGTTTCTTCAAAAGCCAGCTAAATATTCGTTATACATCGACTCAGAACATTAGTTACACGTTCTTTGATGGCGCACTTCTAACATGTGAATAAGGATTTAAATTTCATACTCGCAAATTTAACAAATGAATAGATCAATTTTGATCTACGGATACCTTCCGCTTATAGCTTTGCTCGTATCATTTATATGTATATATCATATATTTTTTTACATGCAAGCTCATAACAACTTGATGATAGCCGTTGATTGACCTTCAATGCCGAGTCACAAATAAATCGTATTTAAGTTTGTCATCTAATTTGTAGTTTATAATTTCGCTTATTAGAGGAGGAGAAGGCGGAAATTATATAAAAAATTTAATTAGTCCCAACACTTTTATAACAGAGTGGGACAATATTAGCAGCTAGTAGCGAAAGCAATAATGAAATGCAGTTGATTGATGCACCATAATGTGCGCTATGGTTTCTGTTGACGTTTGACAATTAATCTTTTTAATGTAAGCTTCACTATTACCTATTACTTTTACCACTTTTACATTGACCCAATTATAATAGCATTACTTCATTGTGTAACATGCTCATACATGTGCTAGTAATTCAAGAATACAAATAACAATAATAAAATTATTGCTGTGCAAAATAATATTTTTATTTTAATGTATGAAAATGGAATATAAAAAATATGGAGGACACAAGTTTTAAAAGACTTATCATTTTATATAGGTAATAATAAATCCAAAGAAGTTGTAAATTTCGACAGTTTAAGCAGTTAATCACAAGGATATCTAAATTATACACTATTTTGTAGTTGTATTATTTGTTTCTTTTATTAATTAGAGTTTCACGTCGAAACTACTAACAAAATTCGGCATGCATTCTTTCAGACCATTTTCCATTTTAGCGTCTCTCTATATATACGAGTACAATATGCCTTGGTGATCAGGATTTCAAACGTGTGTAAATATAAGTGCGGGTCCAAAAGATGAATTTTGAGAGACATTTCACTTCAAAGCTTTATGAACAAATAGAATTTACATTGGCCAAATTATTCTACTTATTAAGAAAAAAGATCACAGTCTTAAGTTGCGAGCGGTGTAAACACGACGCATTCATATCGCTTAGAGTAAACAACTATTGTTTAATTCCAAGAATCGATTAGTGCGAGTGCGTTTTATCGCTGTTCGTATTTTAGTTAGCGAAAATGATCTTTATTGATTATGGCTGAGGACTCAATATTGAATACAGATATTAACCCAATGGATCTTTATTGTAATATGGAAATGAACACAATTGAGGGACAAACACATTTATATGAGGAGTCGATGGATGATTTGGGAAGAAAACGGACAAGAGAGGAGGAAAATGGTGGTCAATGGAAAGAAGTTGTAAATCACGCGCAGAAAAAATCAAAAATAATGAATAGTTCAGAGAGTGATTCAATACAAGTTTGTATTACAAGTAAAAATATGTTACCAAAGGCATTTACTTTAGCAAAATTATTCCGCGAACAAAAAATTTTGGATGTTATGAAAGTAAAATATATTAACCCATATAAAATTAACGTAAGTTTTAGTCATGAATCCAGTGCGGAATATTTAATATCATGTGAGGAATTTATAAAACTGGGATGGAGGTTTCAAAAGAGCTGGGAAGTTGGTTTATCATTTGGTATAATTAAAAATATAGATACAGAGTTGTCTGAAGAAGAAATAATAAACAACATTTCTTGTGACTGTGAAATTGTTATTGTTAGAAGATTAAATCGACGTTGCGAAGAAGAATGGATTCCTAGTGATACTGTTGAAATTGGATTTAAAGGTTCTCATCGTCCTAGATATATTTATATACTAGATCTTAGAGTAAAAGTAGAACAGTATGTTTTTCCCGTTACGCAATGCTCTAGATGTTGGAGGTTTGGCCATTTGCAAAAGATGTGTCCATCAAATAAATCTATTTGCCCAAAATGTACTCAGAACCACCCGAATTGTGATACAGTTGTGTACAAATGTGTAAACTGCTCCGGAAATCACATGGCATTAGATAAGATTTGTAGCGTATATAAAAAAGAAAAGAGAATACGAGAAATTATGTCAGAATTTAATTGCCCGTATAAAAAAGCACTTAGCATGTATGTTCACCCATCCCCAGATATAAATATAGTGAGGTCAACTCCTTCTCCAAATAATAACGTATTCATGCCGACAAGTACGATAGAACCGTCCCCATCATATTCAGAAGTTTTAAAAATACCCCAAGATAATTTAAAAGCAGTCTCTCCACCTCAGAATGCCAAAAAACCAAGTGCTAAGAAAAAGAAGAAACGGGTACAAATTTATGATAATATTTACGCCGACTTTTCTACAGATTCTGATACAGATCTTGAGAACAGAAATGAAACACCTACAATAAATGAAGAAGAAAATAAGCATCGGAAAGAATATAAGACACTGATACAAGATCTACTTAATAAATTAAAAAATATAATGTTTAATAATAATTTAACAATTACGTCTAAACTAAAAGAGATAGCTAAATCTTTAATTGGGTGTATAACTTCAGTAGTCATAAATTTTTGTTCTGGTTTACCTATGGTTAAACAATTCTTTAAGTATTTTAGTGATGGATAGAAAAGTAAGTAAAATAATAAAGTTAAATATTTTGCAATGGAATTGTAGAAGCTTAAAACCTAAGTTAAAATCATTCGAACAGGTCTTGGTCTTGGAAAAAGTGCACATTGCAATTTTATGTGAGACTTGGTTTGAACCAGATGCCTTCATTAAAATTAAAGATTATAATATTTTTAGACTCGATAGGGATGATGGTTATGGTGGTGTGGCAATTTTAACACACAAATCTATAGTTGCTCATAGACAAAACGTTCAAGGAATAACTGCAGGAATAGAAGTTATTTGCGTTAAGATTTTAAATTGTCCTCAAATTAATAATATATACTCTATATACTGTTCTAATAGTATCAACACGGTACAAAGAGACTGGGAGTATCTTTTTTCTTTAGCTGAAAGTAAATCATTATTATTGGGTGATTTTAATAGTCACCACAGTTCGTGGTCTTATAAAACCGACAATAGAGGGAATCAAATATTCAATGCTTTAGTTCAATCGAATTTAATTTTGCTTAATAACGGTAGTCATACACGGTTTCAACTAACGAATTCTATTTTAAGAGAATCTACTCCAGATCTATCTTTTGTATCCTCTGATATTTCATTAAACTTTAATTGGGTAGTTACTAACGAGTCACTTGGAAGTGACCATCTTATGATTAAAATTGATTCTGCATTACATTATGATGTTGATCTTGAAAAGAAAAGGAATTTTAAGTTAGCTGATTGGAAAGGATATTTTGATTATTTAGAAATATTGTTTAGTGACTTTTCTGTAACAAATGATATTCAATATGATTACAATATTTTTATTTCTCATGTTAATGAAGCTGCAAACAAATTTATTCCTTTTATTCAATTATGCAACACTCCAATTTCTAGATTTATTCCTCGACCCTATTGGTCTGTTGAGCTCTCTAGAGCTGTAGCTAATCGCCGTATTGCTCTTAGAAACTTTCGACGCAATCCCACACCTCAAAATTTGGAAATTCTAAATGAAAAAATACAATTCGCTCAAAGATTGTTAAGAAAGGCTCAAAGTAGGTCATGGCAACAATTTTGTACTTCACTCGACAATAGCTGTACTTCTCATGAAGTATGGTTTAAAATGAAGTGGTTTAAGGGTTACAAGGATACTAAGTCTCACGTCAATCTTGAACTTATTAATGATCTCTTAAAAAATTTATGTCCTGATTTCGTTTGTCGCGAACGCCCTATATTTATACATGGTAATGAATTTTTGGAATCAATGATCTCATTACATGAAATTGAGGCTTGTATAAAAAATAGAGATACTGCTCCAGGTAATGACTCAATTTCATATTCAATGATTAGACACTTACCACAGTCAGCTAAAATGATTCTGCTTCATATATTTAATAATATTTTGTCAATTGGTGTTGTTCCTTCACAATGGCGTAATATTTCAGTTATTCCCCTACCTAAACCTGGACGTAATATTCAAGATGTTTCATCAATAAGGCCAATATCATTAATCTCTTGTATTTGTAAAATTTTTCATTCCGTTATAAATAAAAGATTAGAATGGTTTTTAGAAAAAAATAATTATTTGTCATCGGATATGGTAGGATTTAGGAAATCTCGTTCATGTTTGGATAGTTTAAGTATTCTTGTATCTAGAATACAAATGGGATTTTGTAATAATGATGTTACTTTAGGATGTTTTCTTGATTTAGAAAATGCTTACAACAACATTGATATCTTTAAATTATTACAGAATCTAAACAGTCTAGGAGTAGGCCCCCTAATATGTACTTACATTTGGAATTTTTTGACAGATAGATATTTAAAAATTAAAATTAATAATTGCTGTATTACCCGAAAAACTTGTCAAGGAATTGCGCAAGGAGACCCCTTGTCTCCACTTCTCTTTAATGTCGCAACAATAGATATCTGTAAACTTTTTCATAATGTTAACATTTCACAATTTGCTGATGATTTTCTTTTGTATACCACAAGTAATAGTATAGACGACGCCACAAATGAACTACAAATTGCCATTAATGTATTTTCAAAAGCAATTGATCGACTTGGATTGAATATCTCTTCTGCCAAAAGTAAAATTTGCCTTTTTAAGAAGGGAAAGAATAGGAAGATTATTAAAGTTTGTGTGAATGAAAAAGCTTTAGAAGTTGTGGAACATGTAAAATATTTAGGTTTATGGCTGGATAGATCTCTTAGGTGGGGTAAACATATTAATGAAATCTATGCAAAAACTTCCAAATGTTTAAATATTTTTAAAGTTTTGGCTGGACCCGGTTGGGGGATTCATCCCAAACATTTAAGAAGAATTTATTTATTTATCCGTAGTCGTATGGACTACGCTAGTTTGCTTTTTGACGATTGCAGTGAAAGTCATTCAAAGAAATTGGATAAAATTCAAAATCAGGCTCTACGAATAATAGGTGGTTTTATTAGGAGCACACCAACTCATGTAATGGAGGCCGAATTGAGTATTCAACCACTTCGTTTCCGTAGATATTATTTAGCTGGTAAATTTTGGCTTAAATCATTTTCCTTTGAAAATAATAAATTAATTAAAATTCTTCAAGAGTGTTGTTCTAGTATTTCTACTTTGTGGAAAAGAAAACGTTTAAAATTGCTAATGTTAATTCATGATACTTTTAAAGATACTAACATGCATCGTAGCAAAGAAATTGAATTATTCTCATTGGATACTTGGGTTAGTAACATAAATTTAACAGATCTAATTAAAATAAATATTAGTAATGAATTTAGTCCTAAAAGATTATTTAACGTCAATGAATTGAGAAATATATGTACAAAATATATTGAAGACCACTTTAATGGTTTTTATAGAATTTTTACAGACGGATCAAAACAAAAAGACTTAAGGGGTGCAGCGTTTTTAGATTTTCAAACTTGTATTAAAATTTCAAATTAGGATTGTACTAAAATTACAATTGATGGACATATCTCGATTATGCATGTTGAACTATTGGCTATTTTGGAAGCGTTATGTTACGTCCAGACTATTAATACTGATAAAATTGTAATTTTCTCTGATTCTAGGAGTTCACTTCAACATATAGCTCGATGTACATCTAATATTAGAAGCACACCAGTAGCTTATGAGATTTTGAAATTGATGTATGAGTTTAGTAAAAATAATAAAAAAGTTATTTTGCAATGGGTTCCGTCCCATGTTAATATATTGGGAAATGAAATGGTAGACAAATTGGCTAAAGAAGCGACATACGAAGGAAATTCGTTAATTGTAGCACCATATTATTCGGAATGCCTTTATTTAGTAAGAAGAAAAGTTCTCAATATTTGGAAAGAGTTTTTTGACAAAAGGTCAAAGGAAAAAGGCATTTGGTACAAGACTATTCAGGCTGAACCATTAATTCGTCCTTGGATTGACAAGACCTGTTTGAATAGACCAGACACTGTTCTTGCCATGCGCCTTCGCTCTGGACACATTCCATTAAACAAATTTGCTTTTTTAATGGGTAAAGTCACAACACCAAATTGTTCTCAATGCGGAGTTGTAGAAGATGTTTTCCATGTTTTAATGGAGTGTGTGCGGAATGAGCCTCAGCGTCAAAGCTACTGTATAAATAATCCAATAATTTTATCTACAGGAGGCATAAATATTGTACTATCAAATCCATCATCTAAAATAGCGAGATTAATTTATAGCTTAGCAAAAATTGTAACAAACTCAGGTAAAACATAATACTATTGTTATACATATTGTAATTGTAACAGAGCGTCATAGTTGCATATAGTAACTAAGCTCTTTAAACGGAGATTAAAAAAAAAAACAAAAAAAAAAAAAAAAAAAAGATATCTAATATTGATACGCTCACTAATAACGTCGTATAACTAATTAGGTAACATGATCGTTTTTGGATAGATGCTTCCATATATTAAATGTAGTTACTGAATAAATTATGAACTGACTTGGTTTTGCTTAAGACTTTACTCAAAACGTTTTTGCGGTTTAAGCACAGGTACAACAGGATTACATTTGAATTGATTTATTTTCATGAAATTGTAATTTGTATGTAATATGATATTCTACCCTCAAAACCCTAATTAAACCGAAGATAATTTATATGGTAAATTTAAAATATCAAGTAATATTTGCATTTAATTATTCTTTATTTTAAGCGATTTGTTTTATGTTACCTCATATTTGTTTCATTTTATTTTCGTTTCTCTTAAATGCAAATTAAAAATAAACAAATGATCAAGTACCTCATTATTAATTGAATCGAATGAATGTTTTTCAAATTTTAATACTTATTTATGTCAAGTACTATCGTTACATAAATATACTAGCCGTTTCCCGCCCGCTTCGCTGGGCGAATTGACAAAGGAAATAAATTACATTTTATGTTTCATTTTTATTGTTTTTTTAATATTTTTATTATTCTCCTTTTTTTTATTTTCGTATGAACATAAATAGGCCCCGCGGATAGAACTGTAAGCATCGATATTATTTAGACTTACACAAATTCCGAATTCCATCGATTTAGCCTGTATCTTTCATCCAGGTGATTTTTCTCACTAATATTCATTGTAACTTTCAATGTGCAATCATTATAACATTTCCGTGCCTTTCTTCCAAAAATTATTAATAATTGACATGAAGAAAAAATTTGAAAGTTTAAGTTTAAGTCATTGCAAGTCTCATATGTGAAGTTGAAATCTGTCTAGGTTCAAGTGCGACGAATTTTCTGTTAACTAAAATTTTCTCCGTGACATCAATTTTTTATAGAAAATTAATTGTTCATGTTTTTTACGAATTCTATTGGAATAAGTAACTAAATTTCTTTTCCACATCTCAAGTGCTTGGAAAGTGCATTCATTTTAATCTGTTACATTTCCGCGATCCCGCAATAAAAGAATTCGTCGGATATGTAGTCTGCAAAAGTAAAATGAATGTAAAATTCTTAGCCCGTTGATTGGATAGCTACATGTAAAGTTCTTTGGGGTGGGATATCGTAAAATTTGTTCATAAATCATTGTTAAGGACAATTTGTCCTTAACTACACATGGCAACTTAACATCGTGTGGACTGCTCCTTATTCGTCGCGCCCCGGTGTGAAGTTCTACAATATATACTTTTTTATCTATGTGCACAAGTGAAGTGAGTGACAGATCTTACTATAAAAGGCGAATTTTGTATTGTGACATCCTCTCTCTTTTACTCTCTTTACGCCATCATATTATTAGCAATTATAATACTTGTATTTTGTATCCGCTATCATCTTGCAAATCCATCACTATAAGATCTTTGTAAGAAGTTAAAAGTTAATAAACGTGGTTATTCAGTTTACTTTTTATTTTATTTTAAAAATTCAAGTAAATTGCAAGCATCCCCTACGAGATGAACATTGGCGACCGTGACAGGACAACAAACAGGACACCGAAGCGGTTAGCACCCAAGCGGCTAACCGATCCAAGGGCGCAGGACAAAAAGAGGACAACGAAGCGGTTAGCACCTAAGCGGCTAACCGATCCAAGGGCCCAGGACAGCCACATGGCTGTCTTCTTATGCCGGGCAGTGACGCAGCTAAAGGCCTCACCTCGCAGCATGATATAAGATAAGTGCCCTTCCTATACCCATATTTTCCCGTCCTATAGTATCCCATTCCAATAACCACGTTCCCTAACCTTAAATTCTAATATATCCTAACTTCCTATACTTACATTCATATTCCTATAGCTTATTATTCATCAATATAGCATTCCGCTTTTGCATAATTCACAATATTTAATTTAGCTTTGTTTCTGTACCACATTAAGCAAATGTGTACCTATATCTAACTTTTCTTGTTAGAATTTATTCATTTAATACAATCTTATATACTAATATTGTCCAATTTAACTTCTTGCAACTAAATATATACTAAATATATACTATATACATACTATATACTAAAATTTATAACCTTAACGGTTTATAATAGTAACTTTCAATTGACCCACAGCAGATTTTATGTTCTTTATTTAAATTTCCACAATATAAATATAAATTCCTATTTCAAAGGTTTTCCATATTCAATGCAGATGTTTAATCAATAATTTATATATATATTTTTTCAATTTGACTTTATTCCAAAGTATAGAATACTTAACAAACTAGATTAAATTTAATATTCTATAATATTAATTTAAAATTTAACAGCATCAGCTTTCATTCTAAATTATTTTAACTTAAAATAGGTCATCAAATTAACCATTTATTTTCTTCAATTCATTTCAAATTTAATTCAATTCTAAACGCCATATTAAGCCTCAATCCTAGCTTTGCATGATGCTTAGACGATTTGCCGACTATTTCAGAGTTGCAGTACACGAGGCGTGCCACATGGCCAGGGCTCCGCCATCTTCGCCGTGCCACGCCGGTTTCCTAAGTGTCATCGATTGAGGAGCGTCAGATAAGACATTGCATTATTTCCATTTTATTTATTTTCTTTTTTGAAATGCTTTGTAATCTATTTAAATTCAATTGGAATTTACATAATTCTATTCATATTCAAATGACTATAGTACTATTCTAGCTCATACAGCTTTTCTATTTTTAATTTTTCTTTAACTATATCACTACAATTACACAAGGTTCATACTGTCTATATTTACATCTATCCATCTACAATTACACAAAGTGTGTACTATTTATATTTACATCTATCTATCTATATTTACATCTATCTAACTACAATTACACAAAGTTTCTACTATCTATATTTACATCTATCTATATACAAATTACATAAAGTTTCTACTATCCATATTTTACATAATGTCCGAACCTTCAGTATCAACTAGGTACAAAGAGTCCGGACTAGAAGCTTTGATTGTAAGGCGCAGTTCTATAAAGAGTCAAATAACTAAATTTATAAATTATTTTAAATTTATTTTAATTTTAATGGACAACGAAATAGTTTAGGTGAAATTCCTAGCTTAAATGAATTTAATATATTTTTTTATATATATAAATATTTAAATTTCAAAATTACTTATCACTACAATCAAAATGAGAATGGTAGCTCATTTAAGTGTGTTGTCTGCAATCAAGCTCATAGGATTTATGATTGCCAATTATTTAAACGAATCTAATAAATTTTCTAAATATAAAAACAATAAATTAAACGATGTGACAAATATAAATTATGTATTAATATAAATTATGTATTAATTGCACCTGGCAGAGTCATTCTTTATGCGAATGTCGATTAGGCCCATGCAAGATATACAAAAAACGACACAATACTTCATTGCATTCAGTTGACACTCCAAAGGTCAACAATGCATCTGGAGATAATAATAATAATCTTTATCTTCCAAGAAATCATACAGCAGTAACAGTACTATTGGCCTATGCATTAAGCACAGCTTGTATCGCAGATAGCCAAGCATAAAAATAACAAAAAAGGAAAAATATAACATAAAATAACTATTACACTTGTTATTAAATTAACAAATTAAGCTAGGATAGGATATATATACACACACACACATATATACTTATATATATATATATAAATATATATATATATATATACACATACACACATTCATACAAACCACGCCTTGACTGAGTTTGCAGACCAGGAAGGCATTCAATTTAAATTCTCTCCGTCTTACGCTCCTCATTTCGGCGGCATAAGGGAAGGCCGGTGTGAAATCGGCCAAATATCACATTAGACGGGTCATAGGGAATTCTAATTTGACACTAAGAAATTATAACTTTATTCGCACAAGTGGAAGCTAATCTAAATAGTCGTCCCTTGTGCCCATTATCCACATTCCCTCATGATTTCCTTTTCCTTTTCCCAGGGCACTTCTCAATCAGAAGACCACTAAATGCGCTACCGGCTCGTGATTTGGAGAATGAAAAGGAAACACTATTGAAACGCTATGCACGCCTCGAGCAGATCAAGCAACATTTTTGGCTGAGGTGGCAAAAGGAGTACATCTGCGAGCTCCAAGTACGAACAAAATGGAAGACAAATAAGACTAAGCTAAAGGATGGAGACTTGGTGCTCCTGAGCGAGGACTCCCTGCCCCTATCATGTTGAGCACTGGACGAGTAGCCAAGCTGTATCCAGGGCCAGACGGGATTTCTCGCGTTGCTGATTCGGACCATGACGGGTCTTTATCGCCGCCCTCTGGTTCGTCTCTGCCCCCTGCTCTATGATGAAGACGAGAGTTGAAGAAGTTGGACTCTTCAACGGGGGGAGTATGTTAAGGACAATTTGTCCTTAACTACACATGGCAACTTAACATCGTGTGGACTGCTCCTTATTCGTCGCGCCCCGGTGTGAAGTTCTACAATATATACTTTTTTATCTATGTGCACAAGTGAAGTGAGTGACAGATCTTACTATAAAAGGCGAATTTTGTATTGTGACATCCTCTCTCTTTTACTCTCTTTACGCCATCATATTATTAGCAATTATAATACTTGTATTTTGTATCCGCTATCATCTTGCAAATCCATCACTATAAGATCTTTGTAAGAAGTTAAAAGTTAATAAACGTGGTTATTCAGTTTACTTTTTATTTTATTTTAAAAATTCAAGTAAATTGCAAGCATCCCCTACGAGATGAACAATCATTTTTACATCACTTATAGAAAATTCCTACAAAATTTGGAGCTTGTAGGAGCTTTAGCTGGAAAATTAAAAATATTAATTGTTAATACCCACCCCCGCAACCCCCTGCGGGGTGAGCTATCGTAAAATTCGTTCATAGCTTCTTTCTCCACCTCTTACAGAAGATTCCTACAAAATTTGAAGTCTATAGGAGCTATAGTTTAAAAACAGGAATTGTTCATTGTTAACGCCCCCGCAATCCCCTTTGGGGGATGGATTTCTTAAAATCTATTCATAGCTGACCTATACATAGCAAAAGTAATATTCCTACCAAGTTTCACGTTTCTAAGTCTTATGGTTCCCGAGATTTCGTAGTGAGTGACTATATAGATGGGAATTCTTCGATTATCATCGAAATTTTTAACTTTTTATCTGACTTTTTTAAATCTTTCTCCTGACAATTCTGACTATAAAAAAATAGCCTAATTGGTCCAGCCGTTCTCCACTACCGTGAGTAGATTCTTAGCTGAATGTAAAAAACCATAATCCGTTTAATATACTCTGTTGAAATCCATGAAAACAAAAGAATCAAGAGAAAATGCTTATCGTTTGTTTTTATTAGCGGGATAAATGTTCATAAAAGTAAAACAGCAATAAAAAAATGAAGGAATGTTGGAATTCAAAAAATAGATAGCCATAAACCATCTAGGAAAAATTTCGCATCGAATGGTGGTAGTTTCATGTCGATACGATCAGTGGTTTAGGCGTGATTGTGCCTCAAACGAAGACCATTTTCATTATATATATATAGATATACTTGTATTGCGATAAAAAATAATAGTTTACAGTGTTTTCTTTTGTATGTTTGTTTATAACCGGTGATACCAGAACTCAATAACTTTATGAAAGGTATTGTACTCTATTTACTGACGGTCACAGTACTACTAGTCACGGAACTTTTTAACCGAATTTACAATTGAAGTTCATCTGGCTGCTGGTGGACTAAAAATGATAGGATTATCATGAAACGTTTTTTTTTTTTCAGGAAGACAATGTTCATTAACACTCATGAGATGATGAAAGTTCAAAAGTGAACTTTTTGCTATGTTATTATGTATTCGACTAATGTGTACATTACGAATAACATTTCAATTTTAAGGGAAATATAATGTCTAGGGAGATATTTGTAATACTCTCAACATCCACTTATTCTGACAACTTGAAAAAGTTGAACAACATATAGTTTTTACTTATTTCTGGGATTCACCCTCTTTACATTCTTTCTACGATATTACTTATATAATGGTTTTTATTTTGAATTTCACTGTTTATTTATGAAAATATAATTTGTAAAGAGTATTAATATTTTGTATAAATTAAATATTTTCTTTTAAAAGCTTACCTTGACACTTAAGCTGTATACGTTTGCCATTACCACCGCTGTTTGATTAGCAAAAACGAGCAAAGCTTTTAAATATTGATTTTACATTTTTTTGGCAACATAAATTACCATGATTATTATACTATCAAACAATATGTTTGATAGTATAATAATCATGGTAATTTATGTTGCTTGTACAATTGGAAAATTAAGAAGAACATTCTAGAAGAATGTGAAAATTACTTGAAGTAAAATTGGTTTCATATAAGAAAATATTTTCTTATTTTTTTTGGTATTTTGATTTCATATTTATTTCTTTACTAGCAAACCCGGAACAGATAGACAGATAGACAGACGGACACATAGAGAAACAAAAAGTTTAAGAATTGATTTTTTGATAAGTACCGTATAGTAAGTAAGTAAGTAAGTACCTACCGTATATGTTTTCATAGGCGTTTAGTGAAAAGCTGTTAATTAGAAATTAAAAACAGACACTCAATTTTATTTATATGTAGGTACTGATCAACTATCGAGTGACAAGAATAAAGTTATTAAATGCTATACAGCAATTTCTTGTAGGACGAAATAGACAGATCATTCTTTTTGTCAATCTAAACAATTACATAACACTATTGCTTTTTAAAGATTATGGTACTAATAAAAATAAGATTATTATAATTTTCAAAGAAAGCAGTCTAAGGTAAAGGCACCTAACTCCGAGGGGTTCTAAAAATGGCACCATATTCCGAGGTATTTAAACAAACAGTGATTTCAAGTGATTTACAAGTTGTTTTTGTGTGTAAGATACCATATTGAATTCATAATTTATCTCTTCGTGTTTATATGAGTAAAAGAGTGTGTTAATGTGTGTACATTTTAAAATAATGCGTAAATTTTGCGCTAGCAGCTGACTTGAACGCACGCTCCATACATTTTGGACCTTACGCACGTAAGTACTATGTTTTACTAAATAGTGTTTTAGATGATATTTTAATGCTATATGAGTACATGTTTAGATTAAAATAGTAGAAGAGTTATATTTTTTATTTAAAACACGTAACATTTGTGTATTTTTCTTAACAATTTAAGAGTAAATAAAGTTTAAAAATACCACGGCATTAGGTGCCAAATATTTTAGTTGGTTCCTAATGCCGATGTATACCACGGAATTGCGATTTCATAGACGTTTTCTTTTCTTTAAATTTTGATGGTAATTTTATAATTACAAAATTTACTGTTTTGGTTTTGATTAATTAAATGGCCAATAAATATAAAAATCTATTTCCTATGTATGTTTTGGCGTCAAACTCACTAATTATACATGATCAAAGATTATCTATTTAGGTACTTTATTAATTTATTATATGGAAAGACTAATAACATTAAACTGTATTATTAATGTATTTGATATATTTCTGTTTGTGTTCTATGTATTTTTTCGAAGATTTTGCAATTAAAGATTAATTTATTTATAAAATATTGAAAAATCTCTTAGTTTTTAACAATCGGAGTTAAAAAATGTGATATGGTATTATAAAACGCTATTCCGATGTACGTAAGTCGGAATAAGGTTCTATGAGCACCTAATTTCGTGGTATTGACACAAGTAAAATACAGTGTGTTAATTATTAAAAAGTTCAGAAGAGTTTCCAGAAAACAATATTCAACAGTTAACAATCTCATTTATTGCTCTCTCAAATGTTTGTATTATAGTTCTTAGTACTCGAATCGCTGCCTATTTACCAAATTAAAAATCAATTATCATGACACATTGAAAAACTGCCTGTTCAACATTATCTTACGCAGCTTTTATAGAAATTCATAAGGTATAGGCTCATAGTATTTTGAATATTGATAGTATTATTTTTTTTGTTGTAGGATAATGAAGCCAAAAGAACACACGGAAGAAGATCTCCGAAATGCTATTACAGCAATCAATGAGGGTAGTAGTGTATCTATTTGTAATATTATGAAGAAAACAAAAAATACTGTTAACGAATTAATTATATATAGTTACTAGTTACTCCTATGTTTTTTACATCTTTACTTAGAATAATATTATTAATCTAAATAAATTACATGTTGTGGTGTCATTTTACCATAAAAGACTGAAGACTGATTTAAAGACCACAGTAAATAAATAGACTTGATTTTTGAACACCATGTATTATTCTCCCCACCTCTATTTCTTTGTATTTTGAACACTCGGAATTAGGAACCAAATACATCGGAATTAGGATTTTTACATCGCAATTAGGTGCTCTCGACTTCTTCACATTTTTAATTAATTAAAGATAATATAAAATTTTCTATTGCTAAACTGTAAGTGTATTTCAAGAGTTAGATAAATAATACTTCTGATAAAAATAGCGAATTCTGCAGAAAGATATAGTAAATGCTTAATATATAAAGTTATTTCTAGTTTAGGTGAAAATACCGCGGAATTAGGTGCCTTTACCTTATATGTAAGAATGTTTTATAATAGGTATTACTAGCCTTTCCCGCGGTTTCGCTCGCATTCTAAAAGCTGGAAACCAAATACCTAGCAGAGCTACCTCGGCTTCCCTCCCTCCTCGCCATCTTGCATGCGGTGATCATTATTTTGTCGCGGAGTTATATTAAAACTATGATATGTCGTAAGATATTCATTGAAATCAAATGATGCCAAGAGCAATTTTGTTCAAAATTAAATACTTTTGATTAGTAACTTATTTTTTTAGGTAAGGATTAAAACCATGTTTATAAACCTTCGCAAATAATGCATTATCTTAAAACAAAATTAATTAACATAAAAAAGATTATAGTGACTCAACCTTAAAAGATTACTAGACTTGCTATCGCTGACTTTTTTTAGAATTTACACGCGAAGGGAAACAATTCTGTAATACGAGTACATAATTTTTGCATAACTTTAACCGTTTACGCAGCGTACGGGACGGAAGCTCTCAAAAGAAATATTTTTCTCCCGTTTTTGCAACATTTTCATCGATGCATCGCTCCTATTGGTAGTAGCGTGATGTAATATAGCCTATAGCCTTCCTCGATAAACGAACTAATATAACACAAAAAGAATTTGTCAACTCGGACCAATGGTTCCTGAGATTAGCGCGTTCAATCAAGCAAACGAACAAACAAACGAACTCTTCAGCTTTATACTATTAGTATAGATAGTATAGATGTGGTGGTGATGCCCCTTTACAAAGAATTAACATAATTAGGTACAGCCGATATTTTAGTCTTTGCAGCAGAACTATCATCTTAAATGCAAATCACATTTAGTTACTTGATCGCGTTTTCCTATTACTTTGAATTAAAGTTG
This sequence comes from Boloria selene, assembly GCA_905231865.2. Classification (NCBI taxonomy): domain Eukaryota; kingdom Metazoa; phylum Arthropoda; class Insecta; order Lepidoptera; family Nymphalidae; genus Boloria; species Boloria selene. The sequence continues at coordinate 3,404,574 of HG993140.1, read as the reverse complement.
TACAAGCTTAAGTAAGAATTTTAAATACAGTTTATTTATGCAAAACTTGAGCTGTATATTAACGTGGTGAATACAAATTTATTTCATGCTTAAAAGTTTCATACTTTACATGATATAGAAGAAAACAGAAAAACTTTGTATTATATTTCTACAAATAATATATATTTTTCATTCTGTCGACTTAACAACTCAGTAGCGGTCGGCAATCCGGCCGGATGTGAAGGTAAGAAACGGACAGGGAGGGCCCACTTCGGCGGGCAGTTTGTAATGCGTGTTGCTCCTGTCCTGGTACTTCGACAGGTTTGGCATAGTTTGTAGTGACCCTACTTTCTTGCACAAGCGGTCGCGGGTTCGAGTCCCGCTGGGAGAATTCATTTGTTAAACTCGAATGTTTGTACTCCAGTCATGGGTGTTATTTATATATTTATAATAAGTATTTATTTAAAGCTATATAAAATGTAGTATATCAAATATCTGGTATCCGTGACACAAGCTTCGTAGCTTAACACGGAACTAGATGGCGTTGTGTGTAACAATGCCCCACTAAGACGAAGACAGGTGCTAGGATAGTATTGGCTTTTTTCTGGCTGGTGAGCCCCACCTGTTTCCTACAGGTGGTATGCATTTCTCAAGGTTAAAAAATATCCCAACATGAAAAACATTTGAACCAACTAGTTTATTAGATTATAACTTCATCTATCTTACTAGATTCGTGTTTTACCTTATTTTAAGAAGCATTTTTAGAAGTGATTTTTCTAACGTAATATTTTTACTTTATTACTCACGAAGGTATTTTCAATTACTTTCGTTAAACTATAATTCATCGGTGTCACACCTTGACCTCTTATTTAGAGGTGACACAATGTGTCATACCTACACGGTACGTGTGTAATTTGTGTATACTATACTTATAAAGAGATGTTCTTTGGGAATTTGTCATGTATATTATTATCCATGAGTGATCTAATGACTCTCAACTCAATGAGAGTTGTATTGAAATTAAAAATAATAATATAATACACCAAAGTTATTATGTTTTATAGAGCTCACCGAGTTATTACTTTTTGTTTTACACAACTTGAAACAAAAAAAATATCTGCGAATTGGTCATAACTGCCTCTGTTGCTTAATTTAAAATAAAGAAATTCTCAGGTCGAAGTTTGGGAAGTTAGTGGTATTTTGACTGAAAAAGAGTTGTCGTAAGACTTAAGAGTGACACTTGTGCACTGTAGTATCCCCTACGCGCATGGCTATTCTTGTGACACTGGCTAGGCCGTAATTCCTAAGAAGTAAGAAAAAGAAAAAAGCCGTCAGAAGGACATTATCGTTATTATACCTTTTAAGGGTCGTGGGTTTTATTACATTATTGAGTCTTTCAGTGCACGCTTCAAATGACGTGACATTAGAAACACTATTAGTCTATATCGAAGAAACCTTTGTACAGATAAAATTTCCTAAGCCTTAATAATATTTATCTCATTTTATTAGATTTCTCAATGTTATTTGTCTATCCTCCTATTCTGTATTTTGTAACAGTAATATAATCCAATATAGTCAATAATAATATTATATAATATACTAAGCAAACCTACACACTACATGTACACATTAAAAATAATCAAAAGTACCTAACACCCTATTTATTTACCTTTTATGTACCTACATATATATGCAAACAGCAATATCGTTTACTCGCTATATTTGTCAGTTTACATTCTTAGCGTTTATTATTACGTTACAAATATTGTTTCTTATAATATTCATAATATTGACATTGATGGTTATACGAGTACAAGATAATATAAGCAATGATGACGTAAGAAACAATACGAATTTATCTACAATATTCTTTGTGAAAAAATTATGATTTATTCCTTTGCTGTATATTTTTCGTAATTATAATATGGTATGGTATGGTATTAAAGGGCTGTTTTCCGCAACTAGACGACTAAGCGCCTATTTTGCGTGTATTTGATTTTAATAATATGAGATTTTAATTATAATAATTACAATCTAGAACAAATATCGACATATTTAAAATAATAAAAAAATGTCAAACTAGCGACATGAACCATGGAGTCAAAGTGCTAAGCTTTTTTAAAAGACATAACACCTCGTCTTATCGCCTCTACTGGTGACAGTAGAGCTGGCGCATTTTTCGCCCAAAGAATCGCAATGCCGATTCATTCAGCGGAGGAACGCGACCAGCATTCTTGCCACTATTCCAAGTGGACACGATCTCTACAGTAATAATAAAGTACACATTTGCTTTGTATATATAGTAAAGTGTACTTGTAATTTCCTTTATTATAAATAAAGTGTACTTCCATAGAAAAAAAACTAGTTCCACTTTATACTTCCACGTTATGTATTTAATATATATTTTTCAATTTAAGCGCAATGCATCCTAATTTTTCATTCCCAACACATCTGAATTTAAATGAATGTAGACTCCGGAGATATAGGAAAGCTGGCATGACATGACTCTTCATACGCGCTTGGCTACCCAAAGGTGTTACGCTGCCAACATCTTTAAGAAATAGAAATACATATTATATACCTAGTACTTTTCAGTATTCTATGTAGATTTTTATACTAATGTTTTGAAATTGTAAACCGTCGCAAATAGAAAGCGCAAAGTGTGGAATAAAAAACATTTTTTTTTATATCGATACACATTTTTAGTTTTATTGAAAATGAAAAAAAAATATGTATTTATGAAATACGATTTTACTTCTTATTCGTTTAAGTCTTGATCTCGGTTGTGGTCATAATGTTGTAACCCGCTTCACTCCTCTATAGTATTTGCCTTCGCAGCGAAAATATTTCGATGTCTTCGCTGACGTAGTTGAATTGAACAGCTCCTAAGTTGTAACAATCACAAGTTAGCAAAACATATAAACGTGACTTTTTCGGTTTCGCAAAGTTCATAACGTCACAGAAATCGACGTATCATTAATAACTTTTATCTTAATCGTATATTTATTCGTAGTTGCTTTTAATTTAATTAATCTATTGTTGGAAGAATAGTAAGAAAACGTCATCGTGGAAGGGATATCACGTAGTGGTGGTAACGGCGAGCTTATATAAGCCTGTGCGCGCTTAATTCGAGACAAATTTCACGTTCTGTAAACTAGTGTAAGGGGAAACCTTGTCCGTTTGGAAAGTCTTTTTATTTTTTCTAAATTTCACTTCTGATTCCTAAAATCAGAAGTGGGACATAAAAATTTCACGTGACCTAAGTCGCTTTGCATTCCTGAGATTCGGCAGTTTGACTATTCAAATTACTTAAAGGTTTCTATTATTGCACTTGAATAGTGAAATTATTTCATATTACTTGCTGTTACGAAAGTAGTGTGCAGTCTTCGTGATTGTATGGTAAAGTATATGAAACTAAAACCCTGGTGAGCACGTTCCAATTTTTCATTACTACCTGCAGTGATTTTGAATATAGTTGTGCGTAATCTAAAATAGATTCGTGAATTTAAATTTATAATCCCCTGTGGTCTATTTAAATTACTAAATAGCAATTTAGCTATACAAACCTGCCTACCCGCATAAAGAATTTCTTTTTGTGCTTAATATATTCTTTTCAATTGCTAAATAGCGACTAAGCTATTCAAACCTGTCTACCCGCATTAAGCATTTCTATTTAGTGTGCTTAGTATATTCTTATTTTTCGTGATATTCTTTTACTTTGAACAAATGAAACAAATTCTAAATCGCATTGGAAGGACAACGCCGCTCCTCACCGCCACGACCACGCGAGCCGGGTACCAGTGCGCCTGCGCAGACGCCACTACGGTTGCGACCTGTGGCCGCGACAGTACCTGAGCATCAGAGGTCGATGGTGGAGGGTCGAGAGTCTGTAGTGCCGTCTTCGCCGAGGCGTCCTGCTCGTACGGAAAGGCGACTCAGGCCGCGGCAGAGTTTATGGTGCCATGGCAAGGGGAGTGGACTCCTGATACGTGTGCTGCCTTTTTCGAGGGTGAGTTTATGTGGTAGGTACTTGTGTGGACAAGCTAACGATGTGTTATTGTTCCACAGTGATGAAGACCGCATAGTATGCTAACGTCGTGCCTATGCTATGTGGTCTATTTGAAAGTGGCACGCTAACGTTGCGCCTCTGCCAATCGTGTGTACCACATGGTAAGCTAACGTTGCGCCTATGCCATGTAGGTGAGCTGATGTAAGAAATAAGCTAACGTCGTGCCTATGTTTCTTACGCTCATAGTATGCTTACGTCGTGCCTATGCTATGTGGTCTATTTGAAAGTGGCACGCTAACGTTGCGCCTCTACCATTCGTGCGTACCTCATGGTAAGCTAACGTTGTGCCTATGCCATGTAGGTGAGCTGATGTAAGAAATAAGCTAACGTTGTACCTATGTTTCTTAAAATCAAATCAAATCAAATCAAAATATTCTTTATTCAAATAGACTTTTACAAGCTCTTTTGAATCGTCATTTTTACATTATCAAAATTAAAAGTCAGTCTGTAAGTCTGTGAGTAAACTACCACCGGCTCGGAAAGCTGTTCTGCTGAGAAGAACCGGCTAGAAACTCAACAGTTGCTCTTTTCAAAAAAATATTTAGTAACAATATTGTATTACAATTTATCTATTTATCCTACGTGAGACACAACCAGTCGCTAATCCCACACATTTACATCCACCAGGTATTCCGCTATAGTGTAATAAGCTTTATTCAACAACGTACTTTTAATTTTTGATTTAAATTGCCTCAAAGGCAAGTTCAATATGGACTGTGGAATTTTATTATACATGCGTACACCTTGCCCCATAAACGATCTGTTTACCTTTTGTAGGCGAAAACTGGGTGTTACAAGTTTATCCTTATTTCTTGTATTTATACTGTGTTTGTCGCTGTGCTTTGAATAGCAATTAATATTTTGCCGAACAAACATAATGTTACAATATATATATTGCGAAGCAACCGTAAGAATTCCTATTTCTTTAAAAAGTCCGCGGAGAGTATCACGAGCGCTTATGTTATAAATAGCCCGAATGGCCCTTTTTTGTAGAATAAAAATCGATTTAATGTCCGCTGCATTACCCCACAACAAAATACCATAAGATAAAATGCTATGGAAATAACTGAAGTAAACAAGTCTGGCAGTATCAATGTCCGTTAGCTGCTTGACTTTTCTAACAGCGAAAACAGCTGAGCTCAGTCTACTCGCAAGAGACGAGAGATGGGGACCCCATTGCAGACCCGAATCTAATGTCAATCCCAAGAAGACCGTGGAATCTACCGTATTTAATGTGTCGTTATTGAGATACAAATTCAAATTCTGTCTTTTTACATTAGGTAATAAAAACTGCATATATTTTGTCTTCTTGGCATTTAAAGCCAGATTATTAATGTTAAACCAGTGAAGCATATGCGATAATGCACTGTTTACTTCGTCGTAATTATTTGACTTTCTATCAACTTTAAAAATTAAGGAGGTATCATCCGCAAAGAGTACAATATCACACAATTTATCGGCATAAAACGGGAGATCATTAATATAAACTAAAAACAAAAATGGACCTAGGATAGATCCTTGCGGAACACCCATTCTAAGAGGAGAACCAGAAGAGTTGACGTTATTTACTGCGACCTTCTGAACTCTATCAGTAAGATAAGAAGCAAGTAGATCGAGAGCAATACCACGAACACCGTAATGAGCAAATTTAAGCAAAAGAGTTTCATGTTTCACACAATCAAAAGCTTTAGACAAATCACAGAAAACTCCAATTGCATTCTGTGATTTTTCCCAAGCGTCATAAATATGTCTAAGAAGCGCAATCCCCGCATCGGCTGTAGATCTGCCTTTAGTAAAACCATACTGTTCATTATGGAAAATATTATTTGCGTTAAAATGAGTCAAAAGTTGACTTAAAATAAGTTTCTCAAAGATTTTACTCATACATGGCAATATAGAAATAGGTCTATAATTGCCAGGGTCATTTTTTTCACCATCTTTAAAAAGAGGTATTATTTTACTAATTTTCATAAGATCAGGGAATATTCCAGTATCTACGCATTTATTGAATATAAGAGACAATTGTGGTGCAATGTTTGTTATTATTGTATTAAGTAATTTAACAGACATGCCCCAAAAATCACCAGTTTTTTTAAGATTTATAGTTTTAAATATTTTAATTATTTCATTCGCATCTACATATGAAAATTTAAATTGGTGATCACAGTGAGGAGTATGACTTTTTATTTTTATTGAAATTTTTTGACCCAAGTGGTCTGAACTTAAATTTCCTATTATTAATTTATCGAGAACTTCCCCATGACAGAACACATTATCAATACACGTGGAGGAAGAATTTGTCACTCGAGTTGGTTCGCAGAAGACATTACTTAAGTCGTATGATCTGAATAGACTTAAAAGGCGATTACTGTGCTGCGTTACTTGAAGTATATCGACATTAAAATCCCCGCATACAATTATTGATTTACTACTTGTACATACATTTCTAAGGATATCGTCCATCTTATTTTCAAATATATCAAAGTCACCCGAAGGGGGCCGGTACACGCATAATATAACATACTGTTGAGTCTCAACGCAGGATAGTTCTATAGAACGCTCGACAGAGAGTGCCACTATGTCCTGTCGGCCCTTGCAAACTACATCATTTCTAACTAATACAAGAGAGCCACCGCGAGTAGCGTTCACTCTAACAAACGAACTTGACAATGTAAAATTTTCAATATTTAAAATATTACAATCTTTTTTGAGCCATGGTTCAGTTAGGCATATTACATGAATATTATCTTTCACAAGGTAAAGTTCTAGTTCTAGTTCTTTGCCACCTAAGCCCTGTATATTTTGATGAACAATATTTAATCTATTAGACTTAGGCATTGTCTTGATATTTAGTTTAAACTAGAACTAGCAATTTCTACACAAACATTATTTTTATGTAGTAAATTATTATTAATAATAACAATGTTCTGAGTTGTACAATGTACAACTGGGTTTTGTATATTATAAGCTACTAAAGTAGCAAGCTTTTTCCTATAATACAAAGGCAGATACAAAGTATCCCTTGTCACCTTAAGACTAGAATAATTAATAAATTTATTAATGTCAAAATAAAAGAATGCGTCACTATGACGGTGAGTTGTATTATAAATAGCCATATTAAGGCTATATATGTACTTATTTTGTTCATCAGTAAGGGAAGAGGAATAAGGAAACGAGCAAATAAGCGCTCATAGATAGCTAACGTCGTGCTTCCTCTATGATATTTGTAATTATGATAAATGATAATTACCAATGTCGCGATCGCGATATGTTTATGTTCTTAAGTGCAGACTATGATGACAATGAGGAGTCTACGCCTGAGCAAGTCGCCAGGAGCAACGATGTGTCTCGCAAGCCTACTACAGAGCCCGTACCCTCCTGCTCGGTGGGTAGCCAGGAGCACGATGACGTCCTCCAGTCAGGAGAGGCCGTGTTGGAAGAATAGTAAGAAAACGTCATCGTGGAAGGGATATCACGTAGTGGTGGTAACGGCGAGCTTATATAAGCCTGTGCGCGCTTCATTCGAGACAAATTTCACGTTCTGTAAACTAGTGTAAGGGGAAACCTTGTCCGTTTGGAAAGTCTTTTTATTTTTTCTAAATTTCACTTCTGGTTCCTAAAACTATATAAATGCACTAACAGAGTGCACCTTAAAAACCCACAAACGTATTGTTATTTACTGTGGACTTTTCCCCTTATACCTATGTGTAAAATTAAGAATTATTATATATTATATATTAATGTTTTTGCATTTTGCAGTCATATGGAAAAACCGTTGCGTTGTTTTACCCCTTTAATAATTGACCAATATTAAAATATTGTGATAATTTCGTATTTTGTTGTAGTTAGATAGTTCCTTTGGTTTGTCGTATCTATAGGTATAAGTTTTATATTTATTACTAGCGGACCCAACAAACGTTGTCCTGTATACATTGATTTTTTTTAAACTTTTGCTCCCGGTGAAAACATTGATTTTTTTTTAAACTTTTGCTCCCGGTGAAATGTTTTAGTATGCAAGCGCAAAACAACGTTGCCTAGCAACGACTTATTTATTAATGAATATGTCATTTATTGTGCAAATGTATAAATAACTAATTAATTTAAAAAATACATTTTGTAGTGGACCAAATTCTGAATCTAAACCATTCTCGAATCTCCACGAACACACACAAAAAATTTCATCAAAATCGGTCCAGTCGTTTAGGAGGAGTTCAGTCACATACACACGCACACAAGAAATATATATATTAAGATTTATTATTTGGACGTACGCCCTTTTTATAGAGCTGCTGCTGCAAGTATACGAACGCTCGAATATCTTATTTACGGTATCATAATGTTCAGTACAATGTAGAGTTAAGGAATCCTACAAATCATATGAACAGTTTCATAGAACATTCTGGTTTAAATATTGCGTGTGCGTTACTTTTTTATTTATTACGTTCTACAATATTTACTTAAACGTGCGGAAAATAAAACTGCTAAAGTATAGTGAACATTAGTTTCGAATGTGGTTGTATTGCTATTTGCTAATAATTGCTGTTGGTTGAAAATTTTGGGGCAGTTACTTGAGTAGTGGAAATTGAGAGTGTTTGTTTATAAAGTATAATTTCAAAATTGGAATGAGATGATTATGTCCATTTAATAAAAGTACCTACAATTGGTTAAACCTACATTAATTCATGTTGAATATTTACGAAATTCAGAGGATGCATTCTCAATAGATATTTCATTAATTATTCTTTCGTGAGAAAAAAGTATAAGCTGCTAATAAAAAACGAGCTATAATAATTACTACACTGAATCCGACAGCATATACTAGTAATATTTGCCATGACATGTGAGAAAGAAGAATAGTATTTTTGGTTCGTTACAAACTTGGCAATGTATCACATGCTGAAATTCAAAACTGAACAATTCTTATATGTCTAAAATCACGAAAATCTGACAAAATTAAGGTACATACATAATTTGAAAGGCATATTTAATTTTCGCAGGTCACAAATCTACGTATGTATCAATTTATTATTTCTTCTCATTACAGTAATTATAAGCGTTAAAAATGACAATTAGGAGTGGGCAAAAAATTCTAATTAAATCTGATAACATAAAACAAATTTCATGGTTTATCTTGGTGTTTTAGAATGCCAGCTTAATGACAACGAACATTTTATTTTTCCTCCCGTTGGAAAGTCGGTTAAAAAAACCTTAGGAACCTTAATAATTCTAAATTAAACCAACCAAATGTTTCTTAAATAAATTAACATGTAAATAATGATTATTTAAATAGGCTAGCTTTAATATATTATTTAGTTTATATAATTTGCACCCTCTTTACATGACTTGTTTACTATAATAATTAATACACGCAAACACAATACACTAGACTATAGTTTCATCGTCATCGGATTAGTATTAATTCTTAACATTTCGCACCCTTATATTTTGCACCCTTATCAAATGTGAACAAGGACCATTATTATGCGTTGTTTTATGAAACTATGCACGTATACTTTATACACTTTATACAATATACTTTATACAACTAAAATATTGTTCTACTAAAACCTTATTTTTAATAGGTATGCTAAGGCTAAAACAACTTCATCCTAGCCGATACGATAACATTAAACTTGTATATTGTAGCTGTTGATAGTAAATGTTTGTGTTACATTGTTGTTCTATTGCAATATGTATGTATGGCTAAACCTAAGGCACTTGTACGTCAGACTCTTATTCTTTCCAAGGCTCTATAAAAGAAACTCTAAATCTTTAGTTGCCTTTACATCTATAACCTTTTCATTTTTGATGATTATATAGAATTCATAAACATTTAAATATTGCTTTTCATGTGATCTTCTTGAGGTGTTATTATTATATCTATTAAAGAAAATAAGAAAATTGGGTTTTATAATTGGCAAATATATCACGTACTTATTACAAAAATACAAAGACTTAAATACTCGTCTATTTTTTAAATGCGGTTGATTATTGTTGTGATATTAATAAATTTCAAATAAGATGATTATATCGAACTCTTTTGTACAACGCGATATTTACGTAACTGGAGCTTACGCTCTTAGTAACTTTCTTCGAGGTATAAGATAGTACTTAGGTAAGTCCTTTCTTGTTACATTTTAATTTATCTGTCATATAAAGTACCTACCTTAAAACTCAAAACTCAAAAGAGTTTCCATGATATTGCTTTAATAGGTATATTTCCTAATTAAATCACTTTTAATTTTTGATGCATTTTCTAGCTATCTTTATTAGTCGCCCTCTAGTCAAAATTCGACCATAATTAATAACTAATATATTGTAATAAATCAATCAATATGTTTATGTTTGACATTCAGTGTATCAAATACATGGTAGTGTGTGTAATTTTTTTTTATCGATTTAATGTATTATTATGCATAATTAAAAAAAAGCATCATGTTGTCCTTTTCTATATAAACTATGAGTGTGCGAAAAATCATACTCCTCCGTCGGCGCAATTTTCGTAAAAAGGGGTACAAAGTTTTTGCTTCACGTATTTATATATATATTCCAATTTCAAAATATAAAAAAAGTGTGTGTTATATTTTTTCGACAAACAATTTGCAATTAGAAAGTTTTCTTACTAATACGAATCTCTAGAACTATATGGTATTTTACATTGAATTATATTTAAATAGCATTTAGTAACTCGAATCCATATCTAACGCATAAGTAATTCGCTTACGACATTTAATAACATGGCTTAACCGAAGAGATAGCGGAAACATTCGTTCAATGGACGTAAAGATAAGGGCCCTTATTGAAATATCCGCTCAATTGGCGTAACTTATGCCATCAGCCCAGTGATTTAGATTTATGCTCCCATCGACGCGCCTTTCGTAGGTTTTCTTATACTCTGTGAAGATAAATGACTTGGACATTTGTAGTACAACGCTTCATCAGTTTTAGAACTATATAGTATACACGTATCTGAATAACATCATCAATATTGGAATTTGACAGGTCATAAAAATGACTGTACCTAAATGTATTAATTAACATTAAAAAAAATTCCAACGGGATGTTAATACATAATATTATGTTATAATGGTCTTGAAGTATTTGGGTACTGCAATTGAACTGATACATAATACAATCGATAATAATTGCATTATCATTAATTCAGTGAAATGATATATCATCACTGTACGCAAAAAAATATATTTATTTACAATAAAGGAAATTACAAGTAAACTTAACTATAAATAAATGTTATTCCTGCACGAAGTAAACAATGAAATAATTTTAATCTATGCAATAAGTAGTAAATTTCTACTGTAAATTAACAATGATTTTACAGAGAAGTATCACTTAATTATAACTATTAAGAATAATTAGGAAAGTTTATGTACATAATATAACATAGGTTTACTCGTATGTTTTATGTTTATTACATCCTGGCGCTTAAGCCGCTGGATAGATTGGAATGAATTTTAGTACATGGATACATCTAGGGTAATAGGCTATACACGTGGGTAAATAAAGTTAGATTTTCATAATATTTATATTCAAATACGTTTACTTTCCATAAATATTTCCTAGTTATGTCTACAGGGCTAAGTTAATTTCCAGGAGTTTAATTGATCGTTTACCCTTTAAAGAATTATAAAATTAAACCAAATAATACATTTCGTAAGTAGTATAAAATGTATAATTGCCAAGTGATTAGTTTGCTCTATTACAAAGAAAACCCTAATTTCTTTCCGGTCCGCCTTGTTCCATTTTGATTCACACACTTGAATACGTTGGCCCTGTATTATTAGATATTTATCATCTTATTACTTGTTCATGCAGTAGGTAACCTTAAATTTTTGCCTATTTTATATTAATAAGAAGCAGGTTAAAAAAATGGCAAAAATGTGTTTTAGTACGTAACTAGCGACCCACCTTCGCTTCGCTCGGGTTCAGTATAATTTTTCAGTGTAATTTTTTTACAAACTTTGAATTTTTGTTTTTATTATTAAAACTTTCTCAACCATTCTCGAGTTTTGCGCTTTGCAACATTCATTTTTATTTATATACTCGTAGATAAAGAACAAATAATTGATAAAATTATTAATAATTATTAAAAAACTAATCCATACATTTATTAGAATATTACTTAAAAGTTGGGTTTTAATAATTTTTTAAGCATAAAATTTCAAATAATTTTGACACTTTGGCGCGTGTCAGTGTTGAAACGTCAGTAATGAGGTTATCGTCAGCCGCGGCAAATGCTTCCGTGCAAAATTTAACCGATGCCGACAAGACGGTAACTTCGTTTACATGATAGATTACCAAATATTATAGGATTAATATTCATAGGTAGAGTACGTACTTCACTGAAAATGAGATTTGTTAAGGGGAAACGTAGGTTTTACACCCTGGTTTGAAAACTCAATTGTCATTGTTCTATCCATTCAAGGTATTCAATACAAGAAGGAGGTTATCAATTCAGATGGTTATATTTTTTATGTATGTGGCATAACTTCGCCATATATAGGCCATAGGATTTGCAAAATTCTATTATTCGGTAGGGTACACTTCTATTGTAGCCCATTGTCACCATGTCAGGATGTGATGATGAGATCCTCTGAAAATCTAAGTCAACTTTCTAATTTTATCTATGTGAAATGTAAGTAGCAAAAAAATAGTTGAAAACAAAAAATACCTAAATTATGTTAAAAAATTATGATTACATAATCCTTATTAATACTATACACGTAGTATTTTTTTAATATTATAAATTTAAACATTTCTTTGCTAACACTTTTTTCTTTCTCTCAAGTCAATCATGGATTTGAGATAATTTTTTGTTTGGAGATAGTTGGAGGGCTGAAAAGTTACATGATCAATCAAAAACATGCTTTATTTAAATAGACTTTAACAAGTTCTTTTACAATTGAATATCATATATTTTAGACTCTTTTTATTCCGGGAGATTATCTCTTTTCTACAAGAAAACATATTATTATTATTATAGTATTCCACAACCAGAGCATTGAACATTAACAACTGTCTTAAAAAATATTATCCGTTAGAAAAACTACGCGAACCCTCACAAAGCTCAGCTTTTTGCTAGTGTATATTCTATACTCCAAACAAACTGTTAAAACCTACAAATTCAAGCAATGCGAGCAATATTTAAATGAAGATATAGCTTTTGAAGTAAAATACAGAACTCTTTTCTTTTCTTTAAACATACTCGTATTACGACATATTAAAAAAAATATAATATCTCGATATAATTTATGGTGAATAATAAAATTTTATTATAAAATAAACGGATGGATGTCGTAAACCGCAACTTCTGCTTGGCTATTTTCCAATAACATGCATATTTGTACATGTTCATGCAACAATACAGTTTAGAACAGACATATTATGCTACTGACATAGTAATCTTTATATTTGTGCAAAACACAAAAGATATGGCAACCTTTACATTGTTAATTTATCTATACATTTTTTCAAGCTTCATAAATCTTGTTAATGTTTAGTTATCCCATTTTTATTATTTTTCATTCAAACTTAATTAAGCACATTGTGCACACAAATTGACAATATATACTTTAATACTATCTATTTATTATTAATAAATAATAGCTATATTGTATTCAGCCCTTTTAACGTCCCACGGCTGGGCTCGGGCCATCAGGCCATAGTCCACCACGTTAGTCAAGTGCAGGATGGCGGAATTCGCATGTCTTCCGACAACTTGCTAGGTTCTCTTAGACATGCAAATTTCCTCACGATGTTGTTCGTAACACCAGTGGTAATTATGATAGAATAGATTCGAACATGAAAACATGAGAAGTGCGAGACCCGGATTTGAACCCGAATCATTCAGTTATCCAAGCGAGCACGTTACTACTGGGCTGCCACTGGCTATTCATATAAATATTTTTATAAAGAAGGCCCTTTTGTTATGTATTTAACTACAATTAACTAGTTAGTGGTACGTCTACTTCATTTTATATTTCAATCTTTGAGTTTCTAGCTATTTGAGTTTAGTCTTTGAGTTCTAGTCTTAGGTATTTCATAATAAGTTTTCATATTTGTGTAGTGAAGTACTGAATGCGTCTCATTCGCACATTAAAGTTGTGAAGCATATTATGTAAATTACTAACGTTTTATACGAAATTTCATCTGATTCAACGGAAGATCTAAAAATTTGTGAAGCATTTTGACAAATATTTTAAATATCATTTTATTGCTGTAGTAACAAGTAGTAGACTGAAAAGTACATATTATAAGGTTAAAATATACATCTATTATTATTGGTGACCTATTAATATGAACTATTTAAATTAGATTATATAGATTTTTTATTTTATTTATATACGATAACCCCTTGAAAAATGCCCTTGATATAAAAATATTGGTATTTGAAATTCTTTCAGTAAGAACTTATGAGTTTTGAAACAGAATAATAAACACATGTCCAACTCATTTTTTCTAAATGTTTATAAATGAAGTAGGTACAGTTTACTTATTTCTTTACAGATTTAGGTGTATAATAATAGCGGCTCTTACGATAGTAATATTTACGCAAACTATCACAAACTATACTACACTGTTTATTAGTTTGTCTTAGCCTTGAATATGCACATCGATATATTGCTTGTCTTGTCTGAGATTCATTCATTACTTATAGTCAAAATATTTGTTCTATCTTTTTTCAATTCTTTTGAGAAAAATAATAAATAATTTAAAGTTATAATCTTATAAAATAGTAATACTAAGCTTCTTTGTACTAATATTATTTTATTATATTGTTTGAATCTTGTTGTTTCACGTCAATCTGGTTCCTAAAATATGGTATAACAGTGATCCATGATGTGATAAAGTCGCAATACGACTATACCTGTATAAGGTTAAGGTCGGGCTTACTACTTATATTTTACTTCATGTAAAACAAAACTTATGGTGTAATATCCAGATGGTCACTAAGTTTATATTATGTATTAAAGCGAGAAGTTTTTATACAAATTTTAACACACAATTTGTAAAATAAAATATTTGGGCCTCTTAACTCACGTTTTAGCATTCTCGTCATTTCAAAGATTAATCTTTGTAAGTTCGTGACTAGAAAGTGTAGATTACATTTAATTTGGCAGTGGTTTTACCCTAATATAACATTTAAATTGCCTTTACCGCATTACGTTTGTACTTAATAGTACTAATTTTATACTTATAATTCATATACGTATTAGTTTATTTATTTTAACGTTATTATCAATTATATATGTAACATATCTTGAGTTTTTTTGTCTTCACTTTCTCCTTTCAAAAGTAGTTAGAGAGTATTTATTATTTTGTTGTTTAAAATCTAAAACAAAATACTGCACTATTCTTAATTTCATTAGCACAAATCTGTATAAAAAAATTAAGTCATTCCGCTATATACAAACCAACACATTACCCAATGGGTTACGCTCAGCGTTTGTACATAGAACAGTGGTAAACAGTAACTAAATATACTGAAATTAACTGCAGACCATCGAAGAGCACGCCTTGACTTTGCACGCGAGCAGTGAGCACCTAAATTAGTCATACCTCCAATGGAGCAAAGTTCTCTTCTCTGATGAATGTAAAATCATGCTCTATGGTAATGACTGAAGGAACAGGGTCTACAGAATAGATGGCGAACGCTTTGCAGAATGCTGCATTGAAGAAAGGGCCAGTTATAGTGGTGGTTCGTGGATGGTTTGGGGAGGAATCAACGCCGACGGCAAGACAGAACTTGCCTTCGTGTCTGGGTTCACGTCTACCTGCTTGAACTGTCATCGATACGTGGAACAGTGCCTAGAGCCTCACGTGATGCCCTATGCACACTTTATCGGCTACGGGTTCACATTTATGCACGATAACGCCAGAGCCCACACCGCGAGCGTCGTACGTGATTACCTTACCGAAGTCGGTATCTCCATAATGGAATGGCCAGCACGGAGCTCGGACATGAATCCAATTGAACATCTCTGGGATCAACTAAAGAGGCAAATCCGAGCGAGAGATCCTGCCCCAGACTCACTTGACAAGCTGAAAAGTGCCATTCAGGAAGAATGGGACAACATCCCACAGCATGTCATCGTAACTCTCATTCGATCGATGAAAAACCGGATGGAAGCGGTGATAAGAGCTCGAGGAGGAAACACTAGTTATTAAACGTTATTTATTAAAAGTTTTTCAGTTTTTTTTTCACCTACGTGTATTGTTTCATTCATTGCCTTCGTTCTCCATACAAAATAAAAATGACTCATTAAAGAAAACACGAAACCTAGGAAAATTTAATTTTAATTTGAAACATTAGAATTTGAAAACCTCATAAAACTCACTATTAAGCGACATTTGATATTTATTCGTAAATAATAAAAAAAACTGATAATCCTTACAAAACATAAACTTGCAAGGTGTTTCGATTTTTTTAATAAGAAGTAAGTATATAAATTGTTATAATATTAATGCAATTTGTAATAATATTTTTAAAGTTCTATATTACCGATTCATCTTTCGGCTCCGTTAAGAAGCTAGTTATTGTGTTTAATTCGTAGTTTTTCTGAGAACAAGTATATTAAGAAACGGTTTAATATTCAACAAGGTTATGTATAAATATACTTAAATGTGTTTACCAGCAAACAAATCCAAGCACTTCTTAATAAAGCAGATGTAGATAATATTAAATTAAGCCTAAAATATTTTTTTAATGTTTTTTATCTCAGATAGAAGTAGTCTAGACTCTAGGTATTCGTATTTCAGTAGGTAACATCCAAGTTATTTATTAGAGCGCGTTAGAAGAGACGTGTAGTTAATGAGTATAGTTGTATATAGTAAAGCTGTGGTCATTTCAGTGAGATACAAATTATAGCTATTTTTTAACTTTCTATTATTTATAGCTATTTTTATTTTTCCTATAAGCTATGCATGTGCGTGTGTATATTTATAACTGTATTCACTGCGAATAATTTTATAAAAATCGTAAAAGTGCGCGGTGAAATTTATTTTCTATACAATACTAGTTTACTAGATTAGTATAAGTTAATTACAAACTTTATTTTTTTATTATTATTAATACCTTCCGTATGCCTTAAGGAACATACAATAAAAAAATTAGCTGAATTGGTCGAGTCATTCTCGAGTTTTGCGCTTAGCAACATTCATTTTTATTTATATACCTAGATTATCTTGTTTCTTGTATTATATTTTTTGCCACTATTGAAAAAAGATATTTGATTTTGGTGATATTTAACTTCATCAAAATCTCTTTAGTTGTATGTCATGAATCTAAGCGGATAGAGGGACTCCATATTCATAGAGTGTATATACATATGCATTAAATGTTGCATATGCATTAAGTTTGGGCAGAAAGCAGATTTAGTATCTGTCGTTAGTGGCAGGATTATTTATTCTTTGGACACTAGAGGTTTTGAAAAACCATTTTTACTTATGATAAAGCTGGATAATATTAAAAAATAAGAATAAGATCAAATCAACAAATAATAAAAATATGCTTTTCGAAACAGTTACTGAGGAAGTCTTATTTTTATACCGCAGTAAATGCTTTTTGGGTTATCAAACAATTTTTATCTTTTGACCGCCTTTACTCTTATTTATCGATATTAACGATCAGACTGCCAACTAAAGGTAACGTCTCAGAATGATTTTCCACGAAGCCATAAAATATAAAATAATAGCTTTTTACGACTGTATTTTACTAATTTACAACATACATTTAACGTTTTTTGTGTAGTTGTTAATATTTAATTATGGATACTATAAATAAGGTGTTTAAGGCACTATTAGCTAACGAATACAAAATGTGAACGCAATATTTAAGCGCTTTATTTGGAAGAATGGACAATGGACATTTATTTAAGTAACAACAACGAGTTGGTATAATGCCAAAAAGCAGACATTTCCATATACTGAATAATTGCACAAAGCAAAATAATTATCCGCGGAAGTTTCTTTTAAGCAAACTTTTTAAGATTAAATATTTGGTTTTCAGAGTTGTTTAACATTAAATTGATATTATAAATGCAGGCACTGTCTGTAACAAGTATATAACCCCCTGAGACGTCTAATACCTTAGTCTCTCCCGTGACCATGATTGCTGTAAAGCATTCGAAACGTCGGGAACCAAAAATCATAATAAATTCGCGACAAAATCCGAAAAGATAGTTTCATTTATAATGTCAAACATTCGAGTAAACCTAAGAAAGTATTAAGTTGATATTTTTGAAAAAATATGCATATTTGTCTTATAATAATTTTCGAATTTAAGTTATTGCTACTACTGTTTACTATTAGGTGCTATTAGTTCTTTTTTCTTCAAACTCATAATAACTAATATTGACTATTGGTAAATTAAATGGAAGGATTTTTTTTATTTTAAAGAGATAAATTAAATGAATCTTTTAATATTGTTTACTCCATGGAATAAAAGTTTTTGAACACATTATGTAAAAATCATACAAAACCTTTTCCTTTTGAAAGTCGGTTAACATTTTTAAATTAATTTAAATACATACTGACAGTTAACCCACAACATAAACCACTAGATTCAGAAGCATGAGGGAATTTATAAAGAATTCCTTATATAACGAAGGTAAAATAAGATCCAACGAGGTAAAACAAGTGGGGGTTTCGTTCGTATGGAATTTCGTCATTTTCGAAATGAAACACGGTAATGTAAACTTTTAATACTTTTTTCTTTTTCCTCTATTATAAACACTTTGAAGTCTTATATTACGGTAAGTTTTCATTTATTGTTCATGTTTAAAGTTTAGTGTATGTAAGCTGAAAATATGCCGTGCGTAATTTTTTTAATATTACTATTGATATATCATTAATATATCATTCATTAATTTAATTATTGAAGATAATATCCTCATATATAGTTAAAGAACTTTTTTATATTGAAAATAGTCCGTGCATACCTACCACAAAGTACGCCTTTTCAAGACTTGATTCTGAAGTCTTGAAAAGAATTTCATTACGTATGAAGTTCTTCAGAGCCGTAATGAGTGCATATTGGACGTAAAATATGTTTGTATTCTGTACAAGTTAAAAATATTTTGCTTTTATAATAATAAATAAACTATTTACATTTTTGTTTTCTAATTGATAATATTATTTAATATTACGTTTAAATTCTATAGTTTTGACGATGTTATACTTGCTTATCTATAATTAATTTTATTTTCTATATTGATTATAGCTTTCAGCATGCAATCAGCAATATAGTAAATGTTATAAATAATAAAATAACTCAAGTTACTTCAGAAGATTTTATTGTAGCTGCAGACGAAGCTTTAACCCTTAGAACAAAACAAGCTAAGTTTACTACTCCAAAATATTACGTCTGGGCTTGGGATTACTGATAATTCCCTACGAATACATTTTACTCGATGAACTTGAATGAATAACCTACGATAATTCTAGATTAGATAGTGTTTACTTAACGCTCGAACCTCGACTATAAAGTTTATTCTAAAACTGTATGTCTGATCGTTTGTCGAAGTTTCATTGCTGCTGTCATAGTCATAAATGTAGGTAGGTACTTGATTCTATTGGACAATTTTGAAGTCCGATGAGATACCACATAAACTTGTGTACGGTTTGTTGTTACTTTATTTATATTACGAACGGAATGAAATAAACTACGGGAACTACGTTTGACTATGTTTGACCAAAAAAATCATAATACGTCGAGGTAGATATATTAAATTAGACTAACAGACTTACAGAAAAATTCTTAATGGTTAACAGTACAGATCAGAAATTATTACAGCTCGTTGGAAAGCTCATGACTTTTTTGCTGGTAATGAGAGGCAAAAAGAATCATACGAAATATTGTGTACCTTTTCATTTTTTCAGATAAATAATACACATAGCCACATATTAAATATTTTGATTTGTTAATCAAAAACTTAATATGTAAATAAATAAAAGGAAAGAAATTATGTACCATATATAGCCTGAAAATCCTAATAATGTTCAATACTTATTCAAAACGTATTCCTATTGAATGAAAGAAAACAAACAGTTAATAATATTATAAATTAAAAGCAAAGCTTTGCTTTTAATTTATAATATTATTAAGTTAACGTGCTTTATACTACCGAAGAACGATGTAGAAGCCAATCACACATTACTCGGATTTTGTGAAAATTGGCATCTAGGGATACGAGAAATTATTGGTTTCAATTTTACTACCAGTCTAAGTGCATCATGGGGATAACATTTTCAATTTATATGTATATATACGTATACGTATAGTGTTATTGAATGATTGTGACTGATTCCATATAAATATGACATCTATACATATAAACAAAATTGGATTGTCTGTTTTTAATTTCAAAATAACAGCTTTTCACTAAATGCATAAGGAAGCATATGGAAGTATAAGATACTAGTCTAGCACCAAAAAACGAATTTTTAAAATTTTTGTCTGTCTGTCTGTTTGTTTCGGCTAATCTCTAAAATGGATGGACCGATTTTGACGGGACTTTCACTTGCAGGTAGCTAATGTTATAAGATCGAATAGGGCAAGCATGTCAAGAAAGACGAACTTTGTACTGCAAAAAATATTAATAATATAAAGTATTTATGTATATTAGATTAACGACAAAATGGCCCTTGGCCAGCTCTTTAAATTGCTTTGCTTAAGTTGTGTAAATTAAGCGTATTTCACATTCTGGACTGGCGATATTCCTTGATCAGACTATACTCTCAAGTTCACGTTAAAATACCTAAATATAGAAATCTGCGACTTTGATGCCATGAGTTGGTATATTTACTACAGCCAACACGAGATGTGGATTTACGAAGTTTTGTTTGAAATAAATCCATACATTGCATATTTAGCTTTTTCTTAATAAATATTTCTATTTTCAATGTAATTTGTATTATTTATATATCTTACATTTTTTTATAATTGGAACGAAGTTCCTTACGGCAGGTTGGAGGAAATAGGGATTTTGCTGCGCGACCGAACTGAAAAATATGTGATAGTAAAAGCGTGGAATAAAACCGTTAAATAGTGCGCAGGCGCGACAGTCGTCATAGTAACAATGGCAAGTGAAGTAACAAGTGACTTGAATGCAATTGACAGTGATAATAGTGGGAAATTATTTAGTGCAAAAGAATTAAATACGTAAGTATTAGTTTATTTATAAATATAAAATATTTTACATTGGTTATTTTATTATTATTATTTTACTTCCGAACTCATTACTCATGTACTATATTAATATAATTCTATCTGATTAATGTTTTAGAACAAAAGTAAAGTCTTACAGTAAATGTGTGAGCACTGGAAATCTAATTCGTCACCTTCACGATGTTCATGGTCTACGAGAAAAGGGTATAGCTGCTAAAAAGACAATACAAGATTTTTTTACTACCAGCAGGCCTTCAACTTCAAAGCAGAGTATATCCTCAGCGTCGTCAACTAATGACAAGTGGTTCCTAGCGCGAGATCTAGCTCTCTGGTTTTGTCGCTCTTTGATGCCATTTAACTCAGTGTCAGACAAATGAATGCAGGACTTTTTCATGGTAGGTACACGTGGTATACGTAGATAACTTAAAATAAAGAATATCTTCATTTAATCCATAGACTTGACTTCAATGATTAAAGTTAGTTACCTTTTTTTAGAAATACAAGGTAATTGGGAACACGGCAGATTTACCATCTCGTTTTACAATATCTGGAACGGCTCTGGACGATGTATTTGAAAGCTGTTTATCACATGTGAAAAAGACAATTCAGCTAGATGCGTCATGCTGTGGAGCAATAACCTTTGATTTGTGGAGCGATCAATATCGGAGTCAAAATTATATCACTTTCACATACCATTATCTGACAGAAGGTATATATTTTTCCCCTTTCCCTTATTTAAAGTACAATGTAGAGTGAGAATCTAATTGTAACAATATGTTTTATACAGATAAGCAACTCAAATATTTCACGTTATTAACGACCTTAGTAACCGAAAAAAAAACTGGTCAAAAAATTTGTGATATGATCGCTGAAGTAAGAAATGACTTTGGATTGCTTGATAAAACTATTTTTGCTGTCACGGACGCCGGAGCAAATGTTAAACGTGCAGTCGATTTGGCTTCACTTAACAGTCATCTCTGTTTGGGCCATGGTCTTCATAATTTGGTGAATGTCGATGGAATAAATTCGACCCAAGAAGTAAAGAGACTGGTTACAAAGTGCAAAAAATAGTGAAGAAGCTGCCATATAGATTACCTGAATTAGAAGCTGAAGCTGATAAGGAACAGCGAAAAATAATTGTTTTACTAGAAAAAACAGGAGAAGATTTGGAAAACGACGAGAGGGATCCAATCCTTGATAATTTTGTGTACGATTATAATGAGATGGATGATGGCGATTCCAGTGAAATCGATGATTTTATGAAGCCAATACCAAGCATAAAAACTTCGACACCGACCCGCTGGCACAGCGTTTTGGCCATGCTAGAAAGTTTAAATCATTCTTGCAATCGTTACGCTGTCAACATCTTGCTTGACAAAATAAAAAAAGGGTGTCTTTCTTATCAGATTACATCAGAGAAATTGTTAAAAGTCGTCCACATCTAATCCCTTCTATGGAGACTTCTGAATCTCAAGCAGTAGCAAGACCGACTACGACATCTGATACCGTCACCATTAGTTCCTTTCTAATCAGGCTTTCCGAAAAGCATTCTGGCATTGAAACTCAGTCTGTACCTGTAGATGATCCAATTGAACAAGAATGTTGGAAATATTTTGCAACATGCAAGCTGCAGGATCTTAAAGATGTAGATTTCTTGAATTACTGGCTTGTACATAAGGATTCTTTCCCGTGGCTTTCTTCGCTAGCGACGTCGATTTTAGGAGTACCCGCAACAAGTACGCCTAGTGAAAGAGTTTTCTCGACCGCTGGGTTAGTTTTGTCTGCCAAAAAGTCTAGATTGACTTATAATCGTGTAAACAATGTGATATTTATTCATGACAATTATAGTGCATGCAAAAGCGCTATTTTATAGTAGTCCAGATTTATTTAATTTTATTTATGTCAGGTTTCACTTCACATTTATTGGTGATTAATGTAGTACAATATGTTTTTCAGATTCAAGATTATTGTATATTTATATTTTATATAATATATATTTCAGGATTATTTTACGTTTCGGTTGCGGTGATTTTGTAAATCGATCTCATCGGATGGTTTACAAAACAATTTTGGGTTTAATAAAACTAAAGCTTTGTTTTCTCTTTAAGATAATTAGGTAAATGAAAATTATTCAAATTACTACTAAACTCTATTGTTATATTTATTTTATTTGATTTCATTTTAGTTTTACTTAAAGAGACATATTTTATTATTTTAGTTGATAATTTGAATTACGATTTTTTTTATATGACGTTATTTATTATTTCCTAAAATACTGAATTTCCTAAATACTTTCCTGTACTTAAATAAAAACTAATCAGCAAAATTTAAGAGAAAAATCAAGAAAACCTACATAAAATTGAGCACGATTTTTTTTTGCAAATTGTGTCGATTCTACATTAACCGAAGGAACTTCGTTCCTACCTGGTGTCCCACGACACCATTTATATAACATTTAGTTAACGTAATTTAAAACGAGTAATTTCGAAAAGTACCTTTACTTAGCGTTGTATCAAATTTGTAACTGCGTTATTTTTTGTTTTATATAAGAAACCCTAAGGATTCCTACGAAGATATTAGTCAAATTTAACCCCTAAAGTTAAAACACGTTTACAAAGTTATAATGGGAATATAACTTTCATAAATCCGTACACGTGGCCGCAAATATTCAAAGATCAGAAAGATATTTACTTAATAACTGAGTATTTGCTGAATACGTTGGCAGACAGTTACATGTAAATCTCGGCTTTGTTGCTAAGCCAAAAGTTTAAATGAATCGGTATTGCTGAAATTATTTTGCTAAATCATGCAAATATGGCTTTCTTATAAGATAAGTTTATTTTTAGGATTTTTAAGTTGTATATTATTAAGTGATGAAAACCTTACTTTTAAAATTACGACGAAAACAAAAACAAATCTATCCCATGGGACTCGTCAATATTTTCAAGATGCAAAGTTATCTAAGTTCTATTCCTGACTATGATCTGTCTATGTGCCCAATTTTATCCAGATCTAATGTGCCGTTCTTGTATGATTGAAGAACAAACATCCTTGATCCATCTGTCTAAATTTTCGCATTTACAATATTAATTAATAGAATAACATCCAATATTAAAAACATAAAATTATAAGAAAAAGATTTTGTGTGACATTTCCCTCACATGTTTGGTTTACTTAGTTTAAATAGTATTTAAGATATTATGTAATATTGTTAGAATATATTTCTTAATACAGATATACCTATAATATAAGGGATACAACGAGAATAAATCATAAACAATTATTCGGATCATTGAATTGTTTATCAATTAAATCAAGTTCACCGTACCGCTCGGATATTGGACACTTATACGGCACTTAAAATACATAGCATTTCATACGCAGTGCCTGTAAATAAAGGCTTTTGTGGTCTACTTTATTATGTAGGTTTAAACATCATATATTTATTATTTTATAAACATTGAGTTTTGTTTTTAAAATGTTATTTTAAACTGTATATGTATAATGAATGTATTGTTCCTATTTAGCCCTTTTTAATATCCCACAACTGGGCTCCCTTTAATAGAAGGGGAAACAGGCCATAGTCCACCAAGCTGGCCCAGTGCGTGTTGTCGTAGTTCACATGTCTTTCGAAAACTTGCCAGATTCTCTCAGACATGCAGGTTTCTCACGATGTTTTCCTTCACCGTAAGACAAGTGGTACGCATGTTAGAAATCACGGAATTAGTAAATCTATTCTGTGTTAGAAATGATTCGCACACGAATATATTATCAGAGGTGCGAGACCCGGATTTGAACCCACATAACTTGGATATATCCAAGCGAGTGCGGTACTACTGGGCTACCACTGTATAATGAATACGGAAACCTATTTTGTGAGAACACTTACTAAATCCAAATAACACGTCTGTAAATAATATTTTCTCGCTGCTTGTATTTGTTCTGTAAGGCTTCTTTTTATGATGTTTGCTGTAGGAATAAAAAGTGGCTTTCTATTTATTACGATATCAGCTCTTTCCTACTATCGTACAACTAGATACAGCGTTAGGTATATGTGATTTACGGTTACGACTGTTGAAATGACTGTTACGAGTATATATAAAAATGTTTCTTGATTAGCATGTACCAGGTACTATACCAGAACGGAAACGAAATTTTATCTCGTGTATAGTTTAAGAAGAATAATATTGTAAGTATTTTTTTTAATTATGTTAACTACATTTAGTAGCGAGGTGCTTCGGCAGGGGCTGTCCCTAGGTGCACATAGCG
The DNA here is from genome assembly GCA_905231865.2 of Boloria selene. Lineage (NCBI taxonomy): Eukaryota > Metazoa > Arthropoda > Insecta > Lepidoptera > Nymphalidae > Boloria > Boloria selene. The sequence continues at coordinate 3,379,072 of HG993140.1, read as the reverse complement.
TTCCTAGAGATCAACAGGAAAATGTTTTAATTAAGATTAATTCTGTAATAAATTTTGATGTACCTAAAAGTAATATAGTATATATCATATATAATTCATTAAGGTTGAATCGTAGTACATCTTCAGTTCAGGAATACTTTTCTGAGCAGTTTTTGAGTTAATCGCGTAGAGACACAGCGCGCTTAAACGCAGCGAGGGACTCTATTTCGTAATATGTAGTGATACTTCACTACACTTTTTAGCTAAATGTCATAAGAAGGAATTCTTGGACACTTTTATTTCAACTAAAACGATTTTCTAAAAGACTTTATCGATATCAAATCTCTTATCAAGTTAAGTCGACAGTTCTTATACGATCGAAGATTACCTTTTGTTTTGCCGAGTCTGAATCTTTTTGCCTTTAACCTTTTAGATTTATTTACTTTTTAACAGTTTTAAAAAGCCGAAATTACTTTAGTTAATAGTTTTGAAAGTTGGTTAATTGTTAACATGTATTATATTATAATAATAGTATAGACGAAGTGGTTTGCTTATTCGAAATATTAAACGAAATACTCAACATCTGGCTATCATATTTTTAATATAATTACATGTCGCTCGTTATTTTATTATTACGTCATTTTCGAAGTTTTTTCATTCCTAATATTATTCTCTGATTTAATACCACCTAGTAACAAAATGGAAAAATCTAAAAAAATATGCAAAAATCTGAGCATGAGTTGATTGTTTCCACTCAGTGCATAATGCTTCCACATAGGAGGAAAAACAAGCTAATACTATAGTGACAAATTTAGCTTTGCTAATCTGCAATGCGGATTATAGATAGTTTAAATTTTCGCTGAAACTACTATTGAGCGCATACGTAATATAACTTTTCAAATTTTTGCCAATCGCCTTTTTTGCCAAATATACCTGAGTAATTTTTTAACTGTTTAATTTTGACTTGCGAAATATTGTAAATGATCATGCCACTTTACTTTTTATCATAAATAAAAGAATTTAATTTGAAATCATTTTTTTTGTTATTTTCCGAACAGACAAGGTGTGTAATAAGTAATGTGGGATTGCAATTAACTTTTATATTGCTCTCTTAACTATGTTTACAAGTATGTATAAATATATTCCCGTGTATATATTATAAGATTTTCCTGGAATATAAAAACTGTCAAATATTAAAGTAAACTGCGAAGAAAACGTTGTATCTATTAGTTGATCTTAGCGAGAACCGAACTATAAAACTTCCTTAGCTTTGTTTCATTTATTTTTTTACATTAGCGGACAACAAATTGTTTAATCATGATAATTCTAATAAGAGGTGTCCCTCGAATTCCCACTGACAAACTCACGCTATTTCAATTTTATTGTTCCGCTGAGTTTCTTTGTCAGGTTTTCTTAAATTTAGGTCGGAGGGCAAATCATTTCAAATTTGTGATAGACTCGTGACATTTAGAAATATTAAATTAAAGAAAATTTTATTTAGATAAGATGGCAGATTTTAGAGTTACGTTAATTGTACAAAAATTACAATAAAAGACGTCCAATTTAAATATTTGGACAATTTTCTAAAATTTAGCATTTTTTTATTATAATCAAGGTTTTTTTTTTAAAATCATAAAACTTACTCATTTGTCAATTTGCGTTTTTCCGAATCAAGCTTAGGTACTTCTATTTTGTATTCGACTAAACATCATTAACCGACATTCCATTTAAATTCAATAATAAATAATACCATATATACCTACGCCGGTACATTAACGCACATCTAGTTTCTTGGTGAATACGAGGCTTGTGTTGTGTATCCAGATAGTAGATACACATAAATAACTTCAAAACCATGACTGAAGTACAAACATTCGTGCGCTTCACATAAATGCATACCCCAAGCGTTACTCGAACACGTAACCCGTGACACAGCAAGTAGCGTCTCAAACTGAGTCCAATATGTCGTCAAATGTAATTCTATTTCAAAATAATCTTTTAATATTTACAATTAATTTATAACATCGCGTAAGCGTGAGTTAAATTCATTGTACAAGTCAAGTCATCCAATAAAATTGGATATTGGTTAACCGCAGGAGCTTTTCACAAGCTTTTCCATTTGTAAATTAATTTGATTAATTTTGTAGGTTTGTATTTGTAGGGTAGGGTAAGATACACATCCATCCAAGTCATATAAACATAATCTAAAATTTCGATTAAAAATGTGGTTGTGTGGGTGAAAAATACTTAACGACATATTATTCTCAACACTTACAAGAAGAAATATACAAAAAAAAGTCATTAAAATTGGCGAGTTGTGACATGAGATATTTATATATGTATGGCTTATATCATTGAGGCTAGCCATCTGCACGGGAGATATATATAAGATATCAACCATCGCTAATTTCCTAACTCCGGGCTGTTAGCGGGCTTAAGAAACAGAAAAACTCAATAATTAAACTTGGCCCGACCCGGAACTCGAACCCAGGACCTCTCGCTTCAGATCGTATGTGCTAGCCACTACACCTACGAGGCAATTGTATATCATATTATACATAATTCGTATATACATATATATAATTTTACACAACATAGCTGTTACATAAAATTAACTACATTAATAAATATTTCACTTTGTTTATGTAATCTGTTTTGAATTGAAAAAATCAGTCGTTTATTTAGTTCAGTGTTATTTTATCATGTGTGTCGACTGACCGCCCGGTATAGCACATGCATCGAGAAAAAAGTGATGTTAATTGTGAGTTATATAATTTTATACATACATTTTTAACTCAAATAAATATTATACATTATTCCTAGTTCATAGCTATTTATTAAAAAAAAAAAAATCATTAAAAATGTAATGAGTTATTCATTGAACGTAAAAGACTGGTCTTACAATTTAATTCGTCGTTTTTGTATTAACATTATTTCACGAAATTTTAAGTAACCTCCAATTATGTGTGTCATAAAGAAATTCTCTCTTCTCTCTCTCAGAAAGACTCTAAAGTTCAAACGCAAATTGTATTGCTATTCCTCTTATCATCATCTAACATTCACTTTTTATTTCGTTATAGTAAATATTTTAAAAACAAATGTTACTTCATATTGTTATCCTAATGAGAGTAAACTGTTTGCTACACTATTAAAGTGGCCTTATCATTTAGCCGTGACAAATACTTTGCCCGTCATTTTTGCCATATCGTATATTGAACTACCCAAAAATATTATGTTAATAAAATAAAATAGGTTAAAAACTTATTAACTTACGCACCACCAAAAATTATAATTAATTTAATTAATAAGTACCTATATACCTACTAATGATTAGTCTTTTTGCAACAAATTAATAATAGTTTGTATCGTTGATAACAGCTTATATGGTGGCAGAGCATGAATGCCACCATAATATGATCAGGTATAGTAGGTTCGTGTTACTGATCAAAGTGTTTCTTCATGGGCTTATCTTTTAGGCGAAAAACTTTCATTTAACATTGACTCGGAGATATGATAGAGAACAATGTATTGTATATATAAGCAAATATCTACTTTTCCATATTTTCTAACAATTACGTACCTATCTATAAAAAAATTGGCATTCGCTTGTGCCTATTCGTGTGATTAGTTCTTCTAGACCATTTATTAGATTTCGATATGTATTTTATTTTACAATCTTAAAGTTAATTTCTTTCAGGTGTGCATAACAAATATATTTACATGAGTACAAGGTTGATTTTATTTTGTGAATAAATATACTACCTGCAATCTTATTCTTTCTGCCTGTTTCTTACGTCATTACTGTTTAATTTTTCTTTTTAATACTGAAAATATTTTAAAATGACTCAGAATGATGACTATATTGTAGTTTATAATTAATCCATATTAATTAGTTTTATTAGTATAACTTCATTATTATAGTCGTTTTTACTTAATCTAATAATGAAATCGATTTAGGACCTTAACAACTAGCAATCTTGACATTAGGCGTGTAAATGTTGACATATTCGTCAATAAAGGAACTCGGTCAGTGTTAATTGCGTTTAGACACGAGGGTTCAATGGAAATAAGTAATGATTCGCATTATTTATCTTCTTACATACATATAATAAAAGTAACTGAGGCTAACCTGTATGTATAACATATATTTTGGAAAATCTTATTGAAATAGTCATTATTATCTATATAGAGACCGTATCTTTAATTAATTTTTTAAGGTTTTTATGTCTGTCTGTTTGTCTGTGACCGCATCAGGAGAAAACCACTTGACCCTACACGTTCACGAAATTTAGTATGATGATACCTTTGATAGCATACTTTTTACTCCTGGAAAATATCTACTTTCTGAGAAATCTATACGTATCGTTTAAGTGTACGAGTACCTGGTTTGTTAATATATGAATGCATCACTCACTGACTGCCCCATTAATGTTGCTTAGAGTAGCTATCTTGTGTCAGCTAAGATCAAAGTATACGTCTTTGATATGTCATAGCATCCTTAATAAATAGGATTTATGGTAATTTTATTGTCATGTATCTATGTCCAAAATCTTGTTTAACAGGAAAAGTTGTAATGCAAGCTACAAATGCCTTTGCAAAATGAATAGCTAATAGCTTTAGGAAAGTAAGTGATTCCATAGCGAATACTTAGCTTTTATATTTTTAAATTAATATTGATCATATCATTACAATAATTGTAATAGATAACATTTATATTAATAGTAATATATTATTATTTTTTAACAAAAATGAAAACCGACTTCAAAACGCTACAAATCGAAACTAAAAAGAAAAAAAAATAATTTTAATTACTTAGTTATTGTTGGAGTCGGTGCCAGCCAAGGAGATTGTATTAGGATTATTTTGCTTTGGCTGGCACCGACTCCAACAATAACTAAGTAATTAAAATTATTTTTTTTTCTTTTTAGTTTCGATTTGTAGCGTTTTGAAGTCGGTTTTCATTTTTGTTAAAAAATAATTTATTTTAAATTTTTTTGTGGAAATTATTATGTTTAAATAAAATATTGGAAGGCTAACTAAACTACTGCTCCAATAAGTCAGCGAAGTTTTGAAATGAACGACAATAGTCAATCGAGATTTGTCCACGTCTATTTTTCCACGTAACTCGTAGACGTTAATAAGATTTACCTTCTATTATCAATCCACCTAATATCCTGAAGGAGTACGACTATCAGTTCATAAGTACGTATAATATTAAAAGAATTTTCTTTCAACTCCTAACCGTTGAGGATATATACCTTACATCATCACAAATTCTTGAACAGCTTTAGAAAATATATGAAAAAGGTAATCAGTGCCGATAAAATTTAAGGGTTGCCCTCGATTTCTCTAGGATCCCATCATCAGATGCTGACTTGGTGACAATGAGAACATCTTGAATGTATACCCTACCGAACAAAAAAGAAATTTTTAAAATCGGCCCACAATTCACGGAGAAATCGGTGAAAACACATAAAAAACAACTGTTGAGGAATTTTACCTTCCATCATCAGCTCATCCACATGAGATGATGATTTTCATACGTAAAAGCTTTATCGGGTTTAGAAAATATATCAAAAACATAATAGGTGCCTGTAAATTTTGAGAGTTGCCTTCGATTTCCCTGGGATCCCATCATCAGATCCTGACTTGGTGACAATGGGACCACCTCGGAACTATACCCTACCAATCAAAAGAAAAATTTTTGAAATCGGCCCACAGACGGCGGAGCAATCGGTGAACATACATAAAAAAAAAAAAAAATACATACAACGGAACATATAACCTCCTCCTTTTTAGAATTTTTTTTGAAGTCGGTTAAAAACTGAAATACATTTTTTCCACAATTCATTTATTGTGCAAGGAACCAATTTACATGACTTTCAATTCAAAGATAATTTCATTAAGCTTAGTTTGGATGTTCCCTGACTACTCACTACTCAACCATCAATATAACCTATAAAATATCTTGCTCGTTCATTTTTAAGAATGGACTTTATGCCATTGACTATCATGACTATGATTATAAAAAAAGTTTCTTTTTTAAATTAAATAGATTTGTTTGTTTTATGTGAAAAGCAGCTTCACCCAAGCTCGCATCTTTAATTTACAGGCTAAATCTCATGGGAACCACTTAACGTGTCGCGGTTTCGGTTCTCTTCGATTTATAAATTATTTAAAACATTATAGAGCACTAAAGCAATTATAACTATAGGTAGGTTAGTATAAATATTATATATAGTATAAAGTTTTATGGCATATACTGGTTTAGTTTAGCTGGTTTTAGTTAAACTGATTATATTGACCAGTTCCTTTTCGGAATACATTTAATACAAGCAGACGACATTTTGTCAGTAGGTGGGGAGTAGGTGCAGAGTGATGATAAATATAAATAGAACAATCAACCTTTGTAGTTCTTCGATACAGCTTCCTATTGAACTTTCATCATTTAGGAGCTTACATAAATCATCTCTAAGAGATTATATTAATCTCTTAGCCAAAATTTCAAACTTGTTAACCCAGCAAATTATGCCCTGCGTTCTTTGTCGATAAATTAGTTTAAGATTTTTACGAACAGATTTTGACTTAAACTTAAATTTAAGGCAAATTAATTAGTTTAGAAAGGTAACATTTGGAGTTGAATGCCGTAAAGAGACCCTCGCACTTACAATTAATCTCTAGGCAGCTGGAACCACTGACTGTCACTCTAATCATTATATTACTAGAATTATTTCTAATATATTCATAAAATTTACATCTTAAATGATTATTTTATTAAAGTAAGGTTAAGTCAAGAAAAGCCTATGATCTCTGGATACCTCTTACGCCAGTTAAACGGCTTAAGTATTCTCAAGTAGGTACATACTTGATTTATACCCCTATTTTCCATGAAAAGGTGAAGGGAAGTGAGCTAACTAAAACGTTAAGCAGCATAATGAGCGTATTTTTGTGTAAAAATATATTTTTTTTAAATATTGTTGTTAAACACACTATTCTATATAAAATACTAAGATAAATAATGTTAATTATATTTGTAGGTATAAATATAATTTATTCATCATTATTTCTTTACATAAATAACAGATATATCTGCGTTTAAGAGCATATGGAGCTTATGCAATGTTTACAAACAAACCCAAACGTTACGTGTAAAGTAAACTAAGATCAAAGACCAATATTGCTAATTTCTTCATATATTTTGTAAAGCGTCAGTTTTGAATAAACACTGATGCTATACCTATGTAAAAATATAATTTATTTTAAATTGCGTTATAAAATTTCTCAAATGACATTGACTTATAAGCAAACCGAATTTTTGTAATGTATTTAAAGTTCGATTTCATCTCGGTTTAAGAGAATTATATTGATTAATCAATTAGGGCGGGTAATGAATACATATGTCTATCCCCAAAATGCAATTTATATCCTGGACGAATTTTAAGTTCCGTATTTACATTCATAATCATTTTATTAATCAATTAAAGATAGCAATGTAAAGCTATTCACGCAACAATACTTGTAAGTCTCATATTATATGCTTTTATTATGTTGATGATCTTTCCGACCGATTTCGGCAACAGCGCCATATTTCATAAAAATAGCCATCTGATACAGATTATATTATAGGCGGCTTCACGCGTACTGCTGGGGCATAGAGGTAAAATACTGCTTCCTTGAAAATTCCAGGCTGCTACTGAGAATTTCTTAACAAAGACACTCTATTCTCTCATGGCTCAATTTGGGACTCGAACCCAGGTCTTTCGGGGGCTCAGGTTTTAAAATAAACTTAAATGATGTACCTTAGAAAAAAGTACATATTTTGAGTATATTTTGTCTTTAGCCTTTTTATGTGAAAATAAACATATTTTACAGGTTTATAGTTACTTTGTCGATTGTCTCCGATACATAAAGGTCGTAGCTATTTTACAGCTTGTGTAAAAGTAAGGTAATAATGTAAAGGCCTCAATATATCGTTCAAAAGAGGTCGAAAGCTTTCAGGGGTCTTTTGTGAGTAAGTTAATAAGCAGTTTATGTCCACATCGCTTCTTCAGCCACGTTCATGATATGAACTTAAAAGAATCATTAAATTTTACAATATCTATCACTAATCTATAAAAAATGAAATTACAGCCGACTTTGTTACACTAAAACATTTTTACTACTACCTAACTACCTAATTTTAAACTAGCAAACCCGGCCTGCTTCGCTGGGCGTATGTTAAAATAAATTATACGGTTTTATAATTTTCTAATAAAATAAAAGTAGCATAAGTGACTCCTTATAACATTAGCTATCTGTGAGTTAAAGTCCCGTCAAAATTGGTTCAGTCCCGACAGACTGACGTATTTTTTTAATGTAAGTACCGTAAATACAATTTTATATGCATTTAGTGAAAAGCTGTTCCTTTGAAATTAAAACCAACACTTCAATTTTATTTATATCTATTAATTTAGAAAAGTGATAAAATATATATTTTAATTGTTATTCGATTATTCTTTTATGAATTTTACTTTTAATAAGATAATAGCCGAAGGATGAATGTGAGAGTGACAACAATTAAACCCACAAAAAACAATAGATGGTAACAAACAAAGGATATTACAAAGAGGCAATACATTCCTCTTTTATTTATTTCTATGAGGGATCTTATCCCGCGGGACCCTCTCATTCAGAGGATAAACGGGATTTAATATGGTTATGATCGACATACCGTAACACATATTTGATGGATCAAGTTTTATTGCTATGTGCTATTTGTATATTTATTCAGATTCTCAGATTGTTTTGATTTTATCTTGTGATGTGAAACAGTAGCAAATTATGTTTCTTCATTATTTATTGTTATTAATTAATTTTTTTATTGAAATAAATTTTTCAAATAAAATAAAGCTTAAAAATTTACCTATTACTTAAGCTTATTTAGTTTCGATAATCATCACGTGTAAACGATGATAAATTATTCAGTCATAGTGTCAAATCGTAAGAAGTTTGGTTTTATGCATTAATTTTGTGTTTAAAACAAATATAATAAATACCTATATATAAATAAACAAGATATATTTTAGAGGTCATGAATAAAAACAATATAAAAGTTGTCCTAAGCAGAAAGTAATATAATATCCAGACCAAACCCACATGGCTTTATATGATTAAAAAAAACAACTAGTATTATAGTATAGTTGTATAATTTTATTAAGTTAAACGATTTTCGAATGTTTTACTTACCAATTCAAACATCTTTGCATGTCCTATCACTTAGAACTTCCCTGTCTTAAATCTTAGCATACCAGAGTGTAATCTACCAAGAACTGGAAACTCGCCAGCGAAACCTTGAGAACTATTTTATTAACCCTTACATTTAAAGATAGGTCGTTTACCTAACCATTCTAATATACTAAATATTAAAACAAAAAATCTAATGATATATTTTTTCTCATTAGTCACATTCAATAGGTGCCTACTTTGCGATATAAAATTGCATATGAGATAAGGCAGTATTTTCTGCCGTAAAATTAATAAAGATAATTCAAGTAAATAGAAACTGCTTCTTCAATATAATAAAATCATAAAAGTGACTATGTGATCCACATTAAAGTCAACGATAGTTTCCAATAACCTATCAATTTAAAGCTTTCCTTACTCGAGATAGAAATATGGCTCTATATAAATCATGACAATTTCCTTATTGCTCGTAAGGAAAAGTAACGATAGATATTTTTGATGTATCTTACTACTTGGGTACTAAACTGTTGCTTTTTGCCAACTGTCAGGGAAAATTATTATAATAAACTTAATTAAATGGCAATTTATTGCATACTATATTTTGAGAAGTGGTATTTCCTAATATATATTTTTTAATTTAGTATTTTTTTCAGGCACTGACATGATATGATGGTGGACCAGTTGAGTCCAACCTCAGCTACCAATGGGACTTCATATAGTGACGTCCCCATTTTTTATATCACATTGTCCGCCGAGAACGATAATCCGTACAACAGGACAAACAATGTTACAGAGGTATGGAATATATATTTTAATTATATGAAAAAACTAGATCAATTTAAGACATGATTGTAAAATAAAGATCTAATTAATTATACATTATTATATAGTATTTTTCAAAAAAAGTAGGTAAAAGCTCGTGTGCTTAAAGACTGAAAGTATAAAAATGTTGTATTGAGTGTGAGTTCGATATAATGTATTTGGAAAAAATCAACCATTTTTTAATAATATTCATTCTGTATCACTAGACCCGACAATCATACATACATACATACACATCTAGGTCAAACACATAATCCTTCATTGTGCTTAGCCTCAGTCGGGTAAAAAGAAGTGAGTTTGTATGAATATCGTTAATTCAAACTACCCTAGTTTAAAGGTACTAAATAATAGTAAAAAATAGAGCGAAAAGATCATCATTATAATATAAGAATACATTAAATTTAAATGTTATTCCATGAGCTCTAACTTATTCTTATAATCAAATGATCATCAGAACTAAAATTTTATTATAGATACTTTTAAATTCGATGAAAAGAATGATGTTATAAAAATTATTTACGTATGATGAAGTATCTTTATTAAGATAAATATGGTACGTAAATGGATTTTCTTTTACTCAGGAATACCAGTCATTCATATTGCCATGGTGGCGTCAGATACTGTGGACGGTGTTGTTTGCGGGCATGGTGGTTGTGGCGACGGTGGGCAACGTCGTCGTCATTTGGATCGTCCTGGCGAATAAACGCATGAGAAGTGTCACTAATTACTTTTTAGGTAAGAATTGTAGTATGCAACACCAAGCTTAATTTATAAATATAGATTAATTTATTACTAGGCCAATGTTAGAACAAGTTTGAACGTAAGTTTTAATACACTTTTACTAATATAAAGTTACTAGTATATTTTAGGCATGTGTTATAGATTATTATTTTTTCCGGTAATAGGTATTAGCGCTTAAAATTTACAAAAACTCAATTTTCGTTATACGCTGTCTAGATGGTTTAAGTTAAGCAATAATGTATGTACGAGTATAGTTAATCAAAGCAAAAACACCTAGAGAGTAGAGACGATCTCTTAAATCTAACTGAAACAGTCGTTATTAAAGATACAGAAGCAAAATTTATAGTTTTCAGAATTTGGCCGGACAGATTTTAATGTAATTTAGTAATACAATAGTTGGTTATCTTTATAAGATTCTTTTTACTGCGGAAAATATCTCAATATCTGAAAAATCTATACTAATTAACCGTCAAAAGTCGTAGGGACAGTCGTGGTATTAGAATATAAATCGACAGGGTAGTATTAGAATATAATTACTTAATATTAACAAAGTCGCTGTCACACAGATTGAGTATAGTTCTATTCAAATTTATATAATTAGACAATTTTTATTAGCTTCGTAAAAACGGATTCATTATGAAAGCACATCGTATCAAAGGTACGAAAACTAGTTCATAGTTAGCTTTGCGCTTTGCACACCGTTTTTCAAAAAGAATTTCAAGGCAAAATCAGGTCATGAAAAACTGAATTTCCGGACGCGACAAGTGTTAACCTACGCATTATTTATTACAAAAAAAAAATAGCGAATGGATTTCGAAAACTTAGTTTTCTAAATTTTAATATAGGTACTTTTGAATTCGATTAAAAACATGATGTTGTAAAATATTGTTTACTTATGATTAAGTGTCTTCATTAAGATAAATCTTTAATTTACATAGATACAAAAATTTCATCATCAGCCCTTTTTAACGTCCCACTGCTGGGCACGGGCCTCCCTCAGTACGAGGGGGATTAGGTCATAGTCCACCGCGCTGGCCTAGTACGTGTTGGCGAACTTCACATGCCTTTCGAAAAACTTATGTCTTAGAAAACCTAACAGTTTTCTAGGACATGCAGGTTTCCTCACGATGTTTTCCTTCACCGTAAGACAAGTGGTACCTAATCATGATATAAATGATTCGCAACTTGAAAATATCAGAGTTGCGAGACCCGGATTTGAACCCGCATCACTCGGTTATCCAAGCGACGCGTAAGCGCTGGGATACCACAAAAATTTATTACCCAAAAAATCTTTCTTGTTTTGAGCACATTTTACACCTGTATAAGTAATTTAAGCATTATTATTAATAAAAGAATTATTACACTCTTATTTATCAAAACGACAGCCTAACTATTAAATCTATTGTTAATGAAAACCTGGTCAGTATACCCAATAGTTTAATGTTTCCCATTTTCCTAAACTACATTCAATAGAAACTTAGCAACTTTCCCAAACAACTATCTAAGTATTCTACAAAGTGTATTAAACGGTACAAACTCGATTTTCTCGCGTTATAAACCAACTAACTTAATACAGCCGTAAGCGTAAGACATTAGTCACGATAATTAATATTTCTTTAACACTTCTTAAATACAAAGTGTAAGTGGCATAGTAGGAACCTAAAAAAAATATAACATTTACTTAAATATTTAACATTTTAAATTAAAAAAAATAAGCCACACTGGTACCACATTATATTTACAAATTAAAGAATATTTATATTCTCTGATTGTTTTGATGTAGGTACATAGTTATAATTAAATACATTTAACGGTCTATTAGATTTACACTATCTTCTCACTAAAACTCGGGTCAAGGAACATATACATATGTAGCTGATGTGAAGCACCATCGTTATACAAAGTCTGCGGTCTGTTAACTTAGACAGAATTTCCCCTAGCCACTACATAAGATTACTACACTATATAAATCTTAAGTCCTCGAGAAATAACATCGTTATCACTTATCGCATTAGAAAAGTTTAAAAGATTCAAATTTAAATAGGAAAGATGGCTGGGTGTATTCTGTAAATAATTTAATAAATTGAGAATCAAAATTTAAAGTTGGTATACATACTGTCAGATGTTGTTACGAGTAGTTTTATTGTATAGATCAAAATTAATATTTTAATTATTATTTTTTTATTTTACTCGTGAAAGGATTTTGATGCTATTTTGGAAAATATACGGGAGAAGTTATTGACATCTGATAAGTTATAGGTAGGTACTTATTACAGACGCGCCTCTTAAAATTATACATTAATATGGCATAAAAAGCAACTGGTACCGAAGTACCTACGATACGATACGTACGATACGGTACTTCGTTAATTTTAAATACTATAAAATAATTGTTGATAAACACTAATAAGATTAACACTGCCCTCTCACTCTCAATTAAACGAACTTGAAATTGTCATTTTAGAAATTACTGTGAGTACTTATATGAAATTACTGAATTTACCAAGGCACTTTTCTTATTATCGAGTCTCCGTAAAGTATGTTCTTATATAGAATATAGAGGTTGAGCAAAGTAAATAATGCTCAAGTTAGTCTAAAGTCTAATGTAAATTATCTCAGCGAAAATTGTCTATCGAATGCTCGAATCTCATATCTACGATCAATGAGATTATAAATATAACATCATTGTCTACGATATTAAGGTGCTGTCATTTTGTCAATTTTAACGAGAATATAAACTAATTTGACTGAATATTTTTTTAAAATTTTAACTTTAAGTATGTTGTTACCAAAAATTACATATATAATAGTAATTATTAAGTTCTAATCCTGGTTTATTTCAACAGTGAACCTGTCAGTGGCCGACGCGATGGTATCGACGCTCAATGTTACCTTCAACTTCACGTACATGCTCTATTCGGACTGGCCCTTCGGCCATTTCTACTGCAAGTTTTGTCAGTTCATCGCCGTCCTCAGTATATCTGCCTCCGTCTTCACATTGATGGCTATCAGTATAGACCGGTAACTATTATTTTGTTCCATAATTATTCTTACAAAGTAAGATATAAACTTTAAGCTGGCCTTTTTTGGCAAATTATTATTTATAATATGGGTTGTTCAGTGATACTAAGAAATCAAGTGGTTTTAAATCACACGTCTGGTACTTTCAATATTGTTAAGTACAAATTATTTTTAAATGACTATTACTTCTATAGAATTGTGTGCATACAGAATGATAGATACAATTATAGATAAAACAGTTACCTTTTGAATACAAAATGTTATTATTATATAATTTATTTACATTATACATATTTAAAAATATCATTAAAATATTAAAATTTTAAGACCTCTTAATGTATAAAAATAATTAGCTATAAAGATGAAGTCAATATTAACATAGCTAAAATTTAAGTACAAGTAAACCCAATTAAAACAAGACAATCAAAACTTTTTACAACTCAAAAGATATTGAGAAAAATCAAACTTAAAACATTTTAATTTATTACGATGCTGGCGAGATAAATATTTTCTTCAGTCTTATAAAGATGATAAAGAAAATTCAATTATAATGTAGTCTTAATTAAAGTGAAAACAGGAGTAATGAGTAACATGTTCATTACGATTCAGTATAAACGAGGAAATTTTTTGTTACGTAAATAAATATTACACTTTTTCCTAATAAGCCAAACATAAAATAATGTTGCATAAAATTATGCTTATCAAAGAGAAGCACCGCTTTTCACGCTTTAAAGTATCACTGCGGTTTACATCTTTTGTTTAACTTTCATACAGCTTTCGTTTAAATATTAAGATACAAAGTAGAATTCTCATTCTTGTAACAATTTGATACACGTCTAAGATTAACATTTTTGTGTCATAGAGGGATGTATAGAAAATTGAAGAAAAAATAGTGGTCTTGATGATTGAATAGTGTTGAGCAGGATTGCCGTTGTGTTGTGTTCACGCTTAATAAAACTACTACTTAAGTAATTGTGGATTATAACAATTATCTGTTGTTAATAAAAAATAAAAAACTACTAAAAGATACAATTCACAATATGACATGTTATTTTACGTTGTGTTACAAAAAATAATTTATTGACCCGTTACAATGATAAATGCGAAATGTATGATTTTAAGTGTATAAGGTTCCTGTCATCATAAAAGAAACACTAAAGTCGTTCAGCTGTGTTGCATGACGTCCTCCCGACCGATTACGGCCACGGCGACCAATCTCATTAAGACTAGCTTATTAACTTAACTATTATAGTGCACAAGTGTACGCGCAGACACAAGTGTGCTCTCTATTCCTTATCACTCTCATATTCCGGTGGGACGACTGCTCGACACGACCAATGATAGTAAAGGCGCAGGACCGACGCTTTACGTGCTCTCCTAGGCACGGGGGTGAAACACCGCCAACTGCCCAACTCCGCTGTTACTGAGGCTTACGAAACAGGAAGACTCAACAACAAAACTCGGCCTGAACTGGGACTCGAACCCAGGGCCTCTCGGTGTGCAAATGTACATGCTAGCCAATTCACCACCGAGGCAGTTTTTGTTACATAATAGGGTTTTATTAAACAGCTAGATGTTATTTAAAACGTCTAATTAAGCAATCCATCTGCTACATATATATTAAAATATCTAAGACAGCTGAAAAAAGGGACAGGTAAAATCTCCCTGGGTGATTTCCAACGTAATGAATAAAAGAATTTTCAATTAATATTATTTTACAATTTTCACATTGTAGGTTGTCCAAAAGGGCCGTATTATTAAATCATTACAATGAAAGCGTAGGCTTTCTGGTCCATTAAAAATAATTACTTATGAAAATTAATGTAAAGCTCTTTAAATTCTCAATAAACACTTTGCCATATTTAATTATAATCATCATCATTCTGCTACCTAATTAGAGCTGTAGATAAGAGTGACGAAGTTAATGCGTGGCATGTGTAAATTACGACTATATAATTATGCAAACATGTTGGGTTATAGTTATATATAGCATTACTATAACATATTCGGTATTTGTAAAAAATGCATCATTTTTTAATGTCCCTTGGTTGCTCTTTGGCTTCCCTTAAACACTAGGTGTACCGATTAGGCCATAGTGACTTCACATGTCTTACGAATTTTGCTGGGTCCTCTTAGGTACGACCACGCTTCACTCGGTTCCCCAAGCAAGCGGCGTTTCTTTGTCCATAGATTAGGTCCTATGTTTTATAAATGTAATAAATTTATGTTTTTGAATAAAGCATGAATAAATTGAAATTGAGATTTTTTAAATAAATTTGCATTAATTACTTTACGGTTTCATTTTAGTCTGCATCTCTAATATGATTCTGTCGTTATTATTTTTACATCTCATAACTAATCATTGTTTTATATGCCCACTTAACTTTTTTTATAGCTTACGTAGTAAAACTTACATTTCATATTAACCTTAATTTAAAACATTTTGCGATCTCTTACTGTAGAATCCAATAAAGTCTCAATAAAATATTTTACGCTTCTATGTGCCGAAATAAAATAGAAATCTATACATCTTATTACTTGCAAATAAAAAAATTGAAGTGTCTGTTTTTTATTTCAAATTAATAGCTTTTCACTGCAAATGCATATAAGGGGTCGTCCATAAATTACGTGATGTTTGAATGGGGGGGAGGGGGTTCGGAAAAAATCACGAAATATCACCAGGAGGGAGGGGGGGGTGTAGTGAGTTATCACGTGATTTTTTTTTACTCACCGTTGGCATTATCCTGCGCGCCGCGACAATCGCCGAACTTTTATAATAATAAGGCTAGTCACCTCCAAACTTCTCTGAAAAGACCTGTACGGGAACTACTATTGCAAGAAATGGCACTATTAAAAGCTATGCTATGCTTTAAAAAATCGTGTATTATAAATTCTTCATAACAGATGATGAGACCAATAGGATGGGCCAAACATTCCCCCAGACACACGAAGCGTGGCTATTGGTAAGAATGGAAGTGTAATAATGAACCGATTGGTCTTAATTGCTTTGGATTAGTTATAAAAAGTATTGACATTCCTTCTTCCATTAATATCATGTATAAAAATTAAGACATACATAAACTATAAGTAACGTTACATTGTTATAGTAGTAGTAATAAGTTACAGACGGACGAATTATACATTTTTAATGATATTCTCAAAAACTTTTACTATATTTACATATGTGAATATCAGCACTGAAAGTTTAAGAAAAGTGAATACTATTTTGACTGAACTTTAGCACCGGGTGATGTACCCAGTGCTCAAAGTTAATTGACCGTCGGCCGAAACTAGAGGGTATGCATACAGTCAAAGACCATACATAAACCACCTAATCCCATTGATTTCGTTAATGAGAAAAAAGAAAATTCTGGCAGGATTTTAGTCGAGTCGTTAGGATTCTGTAGGTGCTAGTGCCCAAAAAAACTACGGAAAAAGGAGCAGTAGCCAGTAAGTATATTATGCTTCACTCCTAGTCACATAGGCTAGACTCATACTTCCGCATGACTCTTATGGAACCCAACTTGATGGACAAGGAAGGACAACAGATCTTGAAAAAATTTACTTTAAAAACTGCAGAAGTCCACACAGAAGTGTGAAATAATAAGGTTATCGACAGCCATGACGTCTTAGTAGAGTATGTCGTATGTCGAGTAGAATGACAGTGCTTTATTCTATGACTTACTTTCTCCGCAGTAGTATAGCGAGCATGTAAAGAGCCAGTATTTGCTTCAGGTACAATAGTAAAATTTCACGATTATTATTTCTTCTTAATTAGAATTTTTACATTTTTATCACGGTGCTTAATTTACCAAAATTATATTAGATTATACCTGTTAACCTTTATTTAAAAATAATATACAGATTTTTTAAGGTACTTTGTAAAAAAATACACGTGATTTTGAGTGTTTTTAATCTTAAACCTCACCACGTATCACCATGGGGGAGGGGGGTCTAAAAAGTTGCTTAAAAACATCACGTGATTTATGGACGACCCCTAAAAGTATGTATATACTTTGATACTAGCATCAAAAAAATCACTTTTTAAAATATTCTGTCTGTTTGTCTGTTTTTTCCGGCTAATCTCTGAAACGGCTGGACCGATTTTGACGGGATATATAAGGTCTAACTTAATCTACTTTTTAACCGACTTCAAAAAAGGAGGAGGTTATATTTAAGAATTTTTATTTATTTTAATTAGTAGAACTCGTGGCTTCACTCATGCTTAACCTAGGGACGAACCCAAGCAAAGCAAGGGTGAGTCGCTAGTATCTCATAAAAATCTCTCGTGTAGGTATAAACTTCGTACGTATTCGATTACAGTGAGGCTTACAGTGTGCATTCATTATTAAATTCTCAAAATAAATCCTCTGCTCAAAGAATGTTAACGGCAGACGCTTCGGAATTCAATGCTCTTTTTATCATTAGACATGTCCGATCTAAAGAACTTCAACGTGCTCAATAGCATTCGTTTGACTACTCGCTATTTCAAATGAAAATATTGTTCGATGCTTTGCTTAATTAACGTTTATTTAAAAGTCTACCCTTTTAAATCTTGGAAGGAACACTGAGAACGTGAGAAATAATACTTTCTATTGTAAGATAACTCTTACATATCTCTTTTAATGCTAATTTTGTTTTGTTAAATATTTACGAACCTCTAACAATCTCGCTTCCCTCGGACTTGTACTCGCATTCATTACCAACTTTTTGCAATATATTTATACTCCACAGCGACCACTTAAATCAGATCGAGCTTTGGCTATATTGTTGAATTTATATTAAAACATAGCATAATATATACATTTGTGATAGAAACTCGAAAATGCAATCCACTTACTATTAAAAAGATTTTTAAGTAGGTATATTACTTATCAGCTCTATTATATACAATTTATTTTATATAACTTTTAAGATCCATTTTACCTTATTCCATCTATAAGTGTATTTTAATAATATATTGGGGATATTATTTTATCACACACGTGGTAAGGCACGAGGGATGTGTTACGGATACCAGAAAGTTGATATACTACACATATATAACATTAAATACATACATATTATAAATATTATAAATATAAACGCTCATGACTAGAGTACAAACATTCGTACTCAACAAATGAATGCCCCCAGCGGGACTTGAACTCGCGGCCGCTGGCGCAGCAAGTAAGGTCACTACGAACTGAGTAGGTACTGATAGAACGTTGCGCAAACTTTTAGTAAAAAAGTAAGAGAAGTCTTAATAAATTGATGATGATGATGATGATTAATAAATTATTGTATCGGTAAAACATGACAGTCAAGTGTCATTGTTGCCTTTATCAAAATTTGCTTTTTTAATTGTTTTACCTTAATTATTATCATAAAATTTTCTCTCATACAAAACCTTTTACTAACTTAAATCCTAAGATTAGACATTTAAAGCGCTATTTAAATTATTCCAAATATCACTTGCTGAATTGAATTAAATACTCAAACTTGTTAAAAAGTTTTGTGGTAAATAATTTATCTTTTCAAGAAGCGATGTTTTAATATTAATATAATTATAATTTGTTTTGTTATAATAATTATTTAAGTAAATAATTTTATTTTTATCTCGATCCGTCCGGCTTCTATCGCTTATGGAACATGAAATACACAAATCGGTTTACGAGTAAAAGTTTATCCCCTGCGGTGTAAAATAAAATGAACGGCATAAAAACCTTTCCTACGTAAAACTTTTGGAGATTTGCGGTTTTGCACAAACGAACCTTCACGTTTTTATTTGTTAAGGAGGTGCTTTGAGATGTAGGGAGATGAAATAATTACATTTTTAATCTTAATGTTATTTTTTAAACTTATTAATATAATGTAATTGCCTCGGTAGTTTAGTGGCTAGTAAGTACGCTTATAGACCCGGAGGCTTCGGGATTGTGTCACCTTTCGAACAGTGTTTATTTGTCAATAAATTTTTCGTAACAGCTTGGTGTTAGTAAGTTGGCGGTGTTCCACCCCTGTGCCTCGGAGAGCAAGTAAAGCTGTCGGTCTTGCGCTTTAACTCTCACTGGTCGTGTCGAGTAATTGTCCCACCCGAGTATAACAGAGACAGGAATAAAGAGTAGGTAGGCTTGTGTCTACGCGTACACTTGTGCACTATAATATCTCCTTCGCAGATGGCTAGGTCTTAATGAGGTGGGTCACCCTGGACCAAAATCATCCGCGAGGAGGATATTATTTCAAGTGACGTATCTATATTCACATTTCAATGTTTTAGATATGTCGCCATAATGAGTCCTCTAAGGCCAAGACTCGGCAAGCGAGCGACTCTCGGTATCGCCGCTGCGATATGGGCGGGGAGCTCAATCATCAGCAGTCCTAACATCATTTACTTTACAACAGATGTTGACTTTTTGCCAGATGGAACTACGAGGTATGTTTATGAAGAAATATTTTTTTTCTTAAGTTTATTCCTAGGTTTATTTAGTAATAATATTATATTGTAAGTTGTAAAATGAATCAATAAAACCGGCACTTATTTTAAACTAGTTAGTTTGTAACTTATTTAAGACGAGCTTAGATCGATTTAGCCTTAATAACGACTATTCTTAAAATTCAACAAATTAGCCGACGCGCTTGTCGGGTATGCTTCCTGCTTACACTGAGTTATAATTAGGAAGTAACCAAAAATATCAGTGCATACAACGAAATTCATAACTTTTTACTTTGCAAGAAATTCTAAATAATTAGGAATTCCAAAGTTTAACCCTCATGCCTCGGGGAACATGTAAAGCTGTCCGTCCTACGCTTAACCAGCCCCTCTCGCCGGTCGTGTTGGATTGTCATCCCACCGACCTTTCAAAATGAAAGACACTGAACTTATATTTGCAAAAATTAAACAATGAAAAAGACTGTTTTTAAATAAATCCAAGAAACATGAAAAGATCATATTTATAAAAAATAAATGACAAAGCTGTGATTTGTCCTTATCATACGGTATATTATGAAAAGAGGCTAAAATATGCTACAACTCCTAAAATATTGATTAATCTAACTGTATCAGTCACAAAATTCTCTTTAAAAATTGCATTTCATATTTCCCTTCATAACTTTTGTCGTAACTCTTTATTATAAACTAATTATATACATCCTAAATTTAGGTATAACATGTACATTTTATAATGCCTGTTAAACTTTTATTCCTCCTAACTTCAACTTTGCTACTGGTTTTTCGATCTTGAACCATAACTTTCATTTTTAGTACGATAATATACGTTGTAACTATCGAGCTATTTATACGTAAAACATTGTACATACTATACTTTTCTTTTGCACGGTTCACGCGACAACGTACTGCAGTATACAATTTTTATTTCGAAGTAACCCCCATTGCGCCATTATTGGTTGCCAATCTTGATTAGGAAAGCAATTCCAATGTTGTGTAAATGTATATCAGAAAATAGTATATTCTTTATTAATATGGTAAATAAAAAAATAAATGGACTACAAAAGAATGGAGATTTATAATAGGTACTTAAAATTTCTATAGATCATATTTTTAATGAAAAATATTTATTTGATAGTCTTATTTACTTATAAGCCAAGTGAAGCGTTGGGATTACCCCACGTATATACTCGTATGTACGTTTGTAAGAATACTAAGTAATCAGTAATCTAAGTATCAGAGTAATCAGACAATCTTATATTGCTAAGCTAGCTTCTTACCCTTTAACTTCTTTAATTTCTTTCTCCACAGTTCAACAAAAACACTGAACAACTACATTTATTCTATTCTACGAAATATGTCTAAAATTTGCTGAATTAAAACTTTTGTTATGTAAAATATAAAATATTTAAGCACTTGTTGTATAGTTCTACTGTTAATTAATGTTTAACTTGTAATTAGTCATGATTTGTTAGACTAATTTCATGGTTACTTATTCAATGTAATTACTGTTTTGATATGTTATAATTGAAAATATTTTCGTGGCTAATAAAGTAGGTAATAAAAATAATGCTTTTTTCCTAGACGCGTGTGCTTTCCTGATTGGCCGGATGGCATCACCACGAAGTCGCAGATTGAATACTTGTGAGTAAATTTTCTTGTCATTTACTATCTATGCCAATATAGGTATTCGTGCATATAATATTCTACTGAACCCAAATATAAATAATTTAACTAAAATTCACATCGTATTATTATTTTAAAGTAGAAACTTCTCATGATATATTATGAAACATTTATTTAGTTCAAATGTGTTTATTTTAATATAATACGGAGCTTTTTATGCCTTTACGCATGATAATGTGTTTAATTTTAAATAAATAGATATTTTTTTTGATATGGTTATGTTTTTGCCATTAGTAGCCCACGAAATAAAACTTCATTTATATAATTGTAAATAAGTGTACCAAATTTTAATTTTCCGATTGAAAGAAAATAATCTGTATCAGACGGATAGACAAGGGTTCCGTGAATGTGATGAGAGATCTTATTCGATTCGTCTCGCCGTCTACGTGTTCGTTTATATCCTACTTTCCCTAAATTATCTGCCAAACCTTAATAAGATAGGCACTTAAGTATAAGGCATATTAGATTTCAAAAATTGCCAGACGCGCTTTTCTCAAGTTTTAAGTAATTATATTAGTGACGACACGCGTGGCGCAGTTTGTAGTGACCCTACTTGCTGCGCCAGCGGTCGCGGGTTCGAGTCCCGCTGGAGGCACACATTTGTTGAGCACGAATGTTTGTACTCCAGTCATGGGTGTTTATATTTATAATATGTATGTATTTAAACTTATATATGTGTAGTATACCAACCGTCTAGTATCCATAACACAAGGCTCGTACCTTACCGTGGAACTAGATAGTGCTGTGTGTAAATGTCCCAACATATTTATTTTTTATTTATTAGTCCTTGTGAAGTTGAAAAGATATTGAAAATCATCGGACATTTTTATTCCTATTTCTCTATACTTATAAATGGTTCGCACCATTTTATGTTCGTTATAACTGACAAAACTACAAAACGGATAGACGTAGAACTTATTTCATACAATGCAGCGTGTTTCGGTGTAAAATATTAAAAGAACTTAGTTTCCGGTCTATATACCGTGGGCGAAGCCGCATGAAATGCTAGTATTAAGTAAATTATTACGTTGTGTTGACCAATATTCATTTTCTTCGTAGGTACAATGTAGTTTTTATGGTACTAACATATTTCCTACCGATAATATCTATGACGTACACGTACGCAAAAGTTGGCGTGGAGTTATGGGGGTCGAAATCCATCGGCGAGTGTACTCAGAGGCAACTGGACAACGTCAAGAGTAAACGACGGGTAAATATAAATATTATAAGTAGTCTTCTGTAAGAGCTTTGTTGCGAAACCCGACAGCGATCATATTTCACACAACAGACAGTGCATTTACATATTTAAATGCAGTGTTGTAGCTAGTCTTTTTGGGCCCCAGTGCAAAAAATTTATGTGTTCTACAAACAGCAGGTAAAAATTCTTGTCTTTCAGTTTCTTGTCTTTCATACTTTTCGCAAAAAAAGGATTGCTTTTGGCCCTCTATGGCCCTCCTTAATCGGGGGCCCTATGCAACCGCATTAGTTGCATAGGCATAGCTACGCCACTGTTTAACTGTCGATTGAGATAAAATTTCTGAAGATTACCCTCACCAAAAGTAATAGTAACATTTCTCATAGTATTAAAATCTTTTTTAATATGCACAATTATATTCTTTCCCTATTTTGCTACAAGTTTTTGTAGTATATACCTATTATGTAAGAAATATTATGTTTCGTACTTAATATTCATCTTGAAAGCTCGTGGCGGTCTTTAAGCTACAAATTATTACAGAGATATACAGATAATTTCGCATTTATAATATCAACAAAGATTAGTACGTGGATAAGAAGCGAGATTAAGATGTTTATTAAATATTTCAAGTGATGATATTTTCAATACATAATTCAATATTATTACACACTAGACGTTATAAAATGACTATGCACGCTCTAATTGCGTGTATTTTATAGATTAATAAAGTCTTACTATATTTTATACTAGCGATTCCTCCTCGCTTCGATCGAGTAATTTGTTGACGTTTTTAACTAATCAAAACTACTGGTATTAAAAGGTGCAAAAAAGCGCGATCAAACAATCAACTAGACTCTGCCTCTTTATAATATCAGTATAAACTAACAAATATATTAAAGTTGGGCCAAAAATGTCTTTAGAAAGATATTTTACACCAAAACTATTTACTACGTCTACGTGTATCTACAGCGCTTTATACAACAATAAAGAATTGCTTAGGTACCAGGACGATATGTATTTTACGTAGTAAAATATTACTCGCTAAATTCATGATAGTATTGTATTTGTGAAATCTATCTATGTACTATATATAGGTAATAAATTCCACATCGAATTTGCACATCGAATAGTTTAAAAAATCTTATTGAAAATCATTGTTAAGGATACAGACGCGAATCAATCCATTACAAGAAAACTACTGGACAGATTTCGGTGAACTGAAAACTGGTATGATGATAGTTGGTTGTTCTGGTCACTTATCATAATTTTTACTGAGGGAAAATATGTCTTCCATGTAAAATGTGTTAGTACACAACAACGTAAGTAGAAACGCACCTACATGCTAATGTAGGTTCTATATATAGGTTCGGTATTGTAAGACACTTCGCGAAAGCTGGCAATGAATATTTAATAACTAGTCCTCCCTCTCAAAGATAAAATTATATAGAAACTTATAGAATGTTTAACTAAATAGTTGAAGTATGTTATGAAAGCATGTTTAACGCTTTTGAAGTCTTTACGTAATAAATATAAAAAAAATACTTTCCCATAAATGTTTTTCTGCAGATAAAATTAACATAACTTCGTCGTACAATTTTACACAATGACGTATTTCGGCATTCCCAACCACTTACTTTGACAATCACTTTCTATAAAACTCCAAAATACAAGGAATGGAAGCTGTCATTCAATATTAGATTTACTTAAGCGATTGGATCGGAATTTGGAAAATTTCAACCCAAAGAACATGTTATTATTTAGAAACTCCATTGAAATTCGAATACTTGTTTAGGAGCATCTTATTTGTGAGGTACATAACAACGTTTGCCCTTTATTAGTGTTAAGATAGTGACAGCAACAATTAAAATTTAGTAAATGGGTATTTACCTCAATTGACTTACTCAAGCACAATATAGGTACGGTCTAAGCAGCTGGGCTTAAAAGCATACAATTTAGCTTAAACGTTTCTTATAAAGTATACCGATTTCGGCATACTTTATAAGTAACACTCAATTTTTAAGTTTTCATTTGAAATCTAAAATATGACTCTTGAACATCTTGGTCAAATAAAACATCTTTTTTTGTTGAAAATTTTTCATTGAAAATTTAAAAATATAGACGCGTTTTCGCTTAGATGTGAATGTGGGAAGCGTAGATATTGCCAATATATTTCTTCATTGAGTTTCATGATTAATCTTGACATTTTCTATCTAGGTGGTGAAAATGATGATAGTTGTGGTAGTGATATTCGCAGTATGCTGGCTTCCGTTCCACGTTTACTTTGTGATAACGTCGTACTACCCGGACGTGGTGAACTACCCGCACATACAGGAGATATACCTTGCAATCTACTGGCTTGCCATGAGCAACTCCATGTACAATCCCATCATTTATTGCTGGATGAATTCCAAGTAAGTTTGGTTTTATTCCATAGTTTTTACTCGACTGTAGCGAAGCCCTAAGAAAGGTTATGTGTTTGATCTGTACATATTATTGTATAAGTTCATCATTGTATAAAGTATAATTTACGTATTTATATATATGGAAACAAACATATTTTTTATCTGAAGTGAATTTTGCTACGTGTATATTGTAGGTACATTGTACATAATAATATTATGTACCTACTCGACTGAAATACTATGTTTCTTTGTCAAATTAATTCAATCTTTTTAGAAACTTATTTTTTTATTTATCAAAGAAAATGAATTACCAAATTAAAACATCCTTTTGTATGAGTAGGTAATGCTCGAATCTTTAAAGTACAACATAAGATTAAAATTGAGTTGGCTATATCATAAGTATCATAAGTAATTGGAAAGAAAAAGTTGAGCATGATGATGAGTAAAATGGCAGAAAAACATTAAAAGGTCGATTATAAATATTGAAAAATGTAGCAGGATATTTTAGCCAGAGAAACTTTTATTTACTTCAATGGCTGAATTGAAGTGTAAGGTTTGGCGTTTACATCTTGAGGATAAAATCTTTTCATCAGTGTCTTATCTTTTAGATCGAATTCTGATATATGTATAGCAAATTTCCAGATGAAACGATGTGAAGGCAATCGTTAAGTCAGGATAAATAAAAAATGATCATATCACTACACACAATTCTACTTTATAATATTATTATGTTATTCACAGTAGTAACGTGGATATATTTGAATTTATATTATTAAGATATTCGATAGAGGCGAGGAAGTGATAGCCCAGCAGTAACACGCTGGCTTGGATCGGTTGAGTAATGCGGGTTCAAATCCTGCCTGCCTGAAGCCTGCTAACACACAATAGGCCAGCGTGCTGGACTATAGCCTGATCTCCCTCATATTGAGGGCCTCCCTCGTGCCTAGCATTGGGACGTTAAAAAGGACTGAAGAAGATGCGATAGATATTTAACTGACAACCTTTATGTACATTCATTTCCAATTTCATTTATTCCAATCAAGTATGTTTTACATTAACATAAACTACTGGATTTAGTTTCTTATATTTATTTTTGGAATTCTCAATAGATTTAGACGAGGATTTAAGCAATTCTTTTGGTGTTGCGGCGCAATGGGTGGCGGCCTCAGCCGACAACGCGGTTTTGGCCCAGACAGACTCGATAGATCTATGCGATCTTTCTCTCCTAGCAGGAGGAATGGCACAAGTATGTTGTGTACTGTTTTGATAATTTATATATATATTAATTGTATTTTTAACCAAAGTTCATTTATTTGAAGTAGCAATCACTTTCCTTTAGCTTTTTCAAGCATTCTAACAAAAGCTTTTATTTTTTATCACTTCATAATTAAAATTTCAGTTCTCGTAATTATTATTTAACGAGGTGTAAGAAATCATTCAACTATGTCAAAGTGATTGCATCAATTCAGAAAGCCATTCCATTATGTAAATATTTCTTTGCTTTTTCTTGAAGTAAAATGTGAAGTAACAGAAATATTTATCTTTCGTGTCGCTGTCTGCAAAGTGTTTGCTTCTTCTCATTATTTACGCCATTTATTTCTTAAGCTTATTTGAGTTATAATTTATAATGTTAAGATAATAGACGAGAGCATTTTCTGCGTAGGTTTATTCAAGACCACAATCAAAACAACAAAATTCATCAAAAACCCACCCGACTCTCCTCATTTGCTACACGCAAATAAAATTCACAAGTAGGACAACCGTGGCCAATCCAGAGTGTTGGTAATTTCTGGCATCTTAAATATTAAAGCGGACTGCCTTGTTATAAAGATTGGTTTCAAAATTTACATTTCAGTAGTTAGGCTCTTTGACTTGCTCGTTAAGTGAAGAAAATTTCATTTTGCTTTAAACTTTCTTTCTTCCTTTTCGGTAGCGCTTTGCTTAGCTTGTTGTAAATCGTGAGAGCTAACACTTTGTTGTTTTCGACCTAGGCAATTTTTAAATTTACAATATTTACATAGCAGTAGTAGAAAATTATATATGTAAGTATAGCTAGCAAAAACAAAGAAAGCAAAGTATGAAATAGTAAACAAATCCATCAGGTACTGTAAGAATATCGCTACATAGCACGTACAACAATCCGCTAATGGGCAGCTCCTGACGGCGCGGCGCGTCCGGCGCGGACGGCAGCCGCACGCACACTGACGCGCACACGCACGAGGAGCGCACGTGGATTTGACGGGGCCGCCCCCGCGCCGCGCTCACGCCGCATGACCTCTACGGGTGAGAGAGACAACTAATCATTAAGTATAACCGTAGTGAACAGTGTAACTGTCGCTCTGAAGTTAGTCGCTTATGATTTCGCATTTGATACCACACCCTGTTTTCATATTATACATGGCCTCTGTAGTAGGTTTTGTCAAGTACAGATGACTGAAATAATTTCACAGTTGCCGCCCTTGCCTTGTCCTCACACCATATAATCTTCGTGTTAAATATAGTCTTCGTACTCATGCAGAGATTTCTTTATGACGTTAGGAAATGCTAATGCATTTAACGCATACCACCTATATTTATGTGCTTATGTGAGACACACTGGGTAGAAAAGCCGGTACTATGCAATAAAACTCAACAGAACCTCGAGCGTAGGCTTATTTATACTAAAACACTGCGGTGTAAATTAAATAAAGACAGCCACTTCAGAGCGGCACAGTCATATAATATAACGATATCTTTATATCGACACCTGCAAATAAAAAGATTATGACTCACTATAGAAAATTTGTACTTCGGTAGTCTAAAATTAATAAATATTAAAAAAAGAGGAGTAACATAAATATCACTTGCAGGTGGTCGATAATGTCCATACTATATTTATATTATTATATTCTATCGAGAGTGAAATTCTAAAAAGTACATAGGTATATCTAATAATTTTCTTATTTGTGGCTTACCTTGCCTTGCCTTACCTATACCACCTTACCTTGAGTACGTCCCTAGGTACGGTTTAATTCTTTTCAGTGGAAACCCAATTCTTATAATATTAGCTATCTGCTATTAATAATCTTGCTAAAATCTGTCCATCGTCGGCCGTTTTAGAGAAAATCAGTCATAATTCTCGATACAGAGGCTTAATATATAGTTTTAAAAATGTTGTCTATCTATGTTTCTGTGATCGCATCATGAGAAAACTACTGGAAAGATATTGATGAAAATTAGTATGATGATTGCTGGTTGTACTTGCCAACATTTAGAACACATTTTACAGCCGAAAAATAAAATATTAGTACATCTTGAAGAAATCTATAGGTACTCAGCGTTTAAACGTACCTAGGGTAATGAACCAGAGCAGAGCGAGGGCAAGTCACTAGTTGGTAAATAAACCTCAAAATTCATCATTCATGATTTACACCACAAAACACACTCTTAGCAACGAGAGTGCGAGGAATATTATACTTCCTGTGAATTTCACTTTCGATTTCAGTATATTAAATCCGTGGAAATATTCATTAGTTAAATATTACGTTTGCTTATTCTGTATAGTTAGATATCAGTGCTTTGGTATTGACACTCTTATATCTTAAATTATATACATATACGTATGTAGGTGTTGTTTATGTACTTTAATTTTTAAATTTTATAAATAAAACATTAATTATATTGTAATTTGTAAATCGTTAAAATATGTAATGAAGTCTAATTTCCACAAAAAAAAACATAATCATCTGTTTAATAAGGTATATATGTAATTTCATAATGCATAGATGTTATTAAAATAAATTATTGTTCTTTATAGAATTCAACAAGAAGGTAAATGTAGTTATTATACACTCATATCTAGATTTCACTCAAAGGACCAATATATACGATATTTAAGAAAACATACGATAAATGGAATGTTAAAACGAGTTATGACTCAGGTCCGCGCCAGATTCCTTCAAAATGAGAAAATTCCTCAGGGATCTAGTCCTGGGAATTGTTTATGAGTCGATATTAAATTTGATTGAAATGAATGGAATTACAATTTCTATAAAAATACAGATCACATCTCACGAAGTTCGCTCGTTTCATAAATCTATGTAATATCAGTCGCTTATAAAATATCATATTTACTGAATGTTTATTTATTACAGACTTGAGATTAAATGAAATATGTATTGCTATTTTTAAAAATCGATTATTCGATATCGAATTAAAAGTAAAATGAGTATTTGTAAATATACGTGTAATATTTAAAACATTTTATTTCAAGTAGGGATGTATACTCGTAATTTCGTATAAAATAATTTTAAAAGAATTATGATGGATAGGAAAGTAAATTTTCATTTATAAAAGCGATTTCCAAATAATATCAACTACCAACAAAATGTAATTATAAAAGTAAATAAGTGTCTAATTGTTTTTATTCGATCTTTATTACGTGATTGTAAATAAATTAATCAATCTAATAATTATGTTAAACTATTATCATATTAGAAGTAATTATTATTATATTGATCATGTGATGTTGATGGCGATAAATATAAATAAATTATTATCTATACTTAATATTATAAAGCTGAAGAGTTTGTTTGTTTAATTGAAGGCGCCAATCTTAAAAACTACTGGTTCGTATTGAAAAAATATTTTTGTTTTGAATAGTCCATTTATCGAGAAAGGCTAAAGGCTATGTAACACCACGCTATGACCAATATGAGCGGAGTATCAGTAAAAATATTGCAAAACCAGGAAAGAGAGAAACTTTTTAAGAGCTTCCGTTGCATGTTCAATTCTATAGATATGTGTTATATTTTATTAAAAACGATAAATATATTTGAATTTTGACGACAAATAAAAAAACAATAAAGATTAATGGGATCTATTTATAGAAGTATAAAAGCTTTTCATTTCGACAGTAAATACAGCTTCTGTCGGTCGCTATCCAATTCTGACAAAAGGGAAATATACGTATAAAAATATGTATTTATAGACCAGATATTCAAAAATTGATAAAGCATAAAAAATTTGCTGTGTATTTTTTTTTACTTAGGTATTTTATAGTATTTATTTTATTTATGTGTACTTTGTTACGATACCCGTAAACATATTTAGTTTAGTTTCATTAATAATATACATATTACATATACTATTACAGATGAAGTAAAATAGTTTTTCAAAACTTTAGGTACGAAGAAAGGGATGTTGAATTAAATACATTTAAAAAGAAACTGTACCTAATAATATTTCAATCTGTGTTAAAGTTTATTTAACACAGATTGAAATATTATTAAGTACAGTTTCTTAAGCAAAGCAATTCCATATTTTTGATGTATTTACCTATTTGCTACTTTTTCAAAGTTATATGCCAAAATACACATAATATATACTATGACAAAATACACATAATATTAACTATATGAATTAAAATAAGTAACTAGTTTCTAAGGTTTACGCGAATACTTGACATTATAAATGAAACTATCTTTTCGGATTTTGTCGCGGATTTATTATGATTTTTGGTTCCCGACGTTTCGAATGCTTTACAGCAATCAGTCTCTCCCGTGACCATGATTGATGTAAAGCATTCGAAACGTCGGGAACCAAAAATCATAATAAATCCGCGACAAAATCCGAAAAGATAGTTTCATTTATAAAGTAACTAGTTACTTAAAATAAGAAAATATTTAGTGCTTATAAGCCAAAGTTCATAAAATGAAATGCACAAAACTAAATGAAAAATAAAGGCGCAGTCGGGTAAAAATATCGTAGACATTACACATTAATTTGTGCAATCGCCTCTTGAACTATAATGATGTAAATAATCTTTTTGTATTTGAAATATTTGTTTTAATACTATGTACATGGTATATTATATAATAAGTCGAGGGGAGAGGGGCACACGCTTCTGTATATATTATGTAAATACTATTTGTAACTTATGCAAAATTAGGATAATTTATAAATTTCTATGTGATCGTAAATTCTAGAAGTTTTCAAAACGTAGATGTAACGTGAAAGTAAACGTAACTTACACGTCATACCATTCATATTTATATCACATTTGATGTTGCACAAATTTAACTTATATTTTCTGTTTTTATGTATACCTATGTTTTAAAGATATTAAGAATTCACAATATTTATATTATATTATGGTAATAAGTAATATGTGCAGTTAAAAAAACTTATAGGAATTCAAAAAATGTTTCATTAATAACTACTTTACTTCAGCAAGTCCTTGGCTAAACTAAGTTTTTAGATTGTTATAAGGTTAGTTTATTGATTAAGAAATGTATGAACAAAGAACAGATCAAAGATGTAATATTTAATTGTTATTGTGAGACTCATTTGTCTAAATTGTATTAAACTATATTTTAGGGTTCACTTCTTAATCTGAAAGATTGAGATTGATCATATTGTATTACCTAATAAGCAACCAAACAAGAAGTAAGTTAATAAAAGTGTTGTAATAAAAAACATATAGACTTTCATTTTGGATCCCAAACATTTAGCAACTGATAACAAAAATGTAAACATATTTTCTTATTAACGATAGAATAATATGATATACACTAACGATACTCGTAGTCGTACATGTAAAAATTTAGATATTTCCATATTTGGATGGATGTTTGTTAAGCGGCTTCCACACGATACAGTGTGATTACCAATCAGATTGGCCGATTGAATTAGCTATAATCTGGTTGTACATTGAAGTAATTTATTTTTTAAAATTTATAATTTTAATTTGTTGCCCCTGTTGAACGGCCAACGGACTTGTGTAAATGTAAACTTCACAAAAGACGCAAAAATTAGGATTGATTTTGGCTGAAATTACAGTTAACGTAGATAATAAAAAATAAAAAAGAAATAGAAGGTTACGTATAAAACAATGATTTTTAAAAAGAAAGCAACTGAGTCACGTAAATATAATTAAAGAGCTGGAAAGTGACGATTTCAAAAAAAATATAAAATGGTTCACGAAAACCTTTCAAGAATAACACGTTACAAGTTATACAAGAAAATACACAACACACTGCACACACCCGCCCTTCACACTGCTTGCACGTTGTATACGTCAAAAAATGTCCAACTGGTGTCCACACCACACAATTTGATACAATCGAGTCGGGTACAATACCGAACAACCGATGATCTTCAATTTCATATTTCTATCCCCACTATACAAGCCAATCTAGTCAAATTGGTCGTAAAATTGTGTTGTGTGGAAGCCGCTTTACTTAATTACGCCAGAACGGCTAAACGGATATGGATGATATTTCGCACATAAATGTACCCCGGACAAAAGAGCGGTCCCCATGGGATATTTTTGTCTTTGTTTTTACTAATGACCAAACCGAGTAAAACGAGGGAAAGCTGCTAGTTTATGATAAATAAAAGTCCAAAAGAATTGTTCTCAATATTATTGTTAAGAAATTCTCGAATTAAAGGATTACTTAAATTGAGTTCAGAACTCGCCTCATTGCCATTTATAAATTTCTTAATAAATTCAAATATTCGAATGGATCTAATAATATTCGAATGGATCTCAAGAAAAAATTAAAATAGGACCAACGATAAAAATGAACGAAAAGTCACTACCTTTTAGGATTAGGAATATTTTAAGACAGTTTTAATATTTTATTTAATATAATGAAAACGCCTACGCCCTACAGGTGTCAGGTTTCTACGCTCGTAGCATTGTTCAATTTATCATAACTATTTTTTTGCCTGTACTTATTCACTTCAGAGTTATAATTTTATCAATTAAGAAATTATTTTTATAAAACATATTTTTTCACGGCAATCTACTCACTTTTTAGATTTACATTTCAATACTTTAAAGAAGGCTTCTATTTTGTATTTCTGTAAGATATGGCAACCACGATTGAATATATTTTAATCACAATAATAATATAGTTAAAGGTGTTCAGTTTAAGACTAATGTATATTATATATTCTGTGATAATACTCAAGTTAAAGCTTTTGATGAACTTTTTGATCTATAATTTAATCATTCACTACTAGAAACAAATAAATTGATGTATAAAGAAAATTTCGATAATATTATAATATTCGATAATAATTTCATAAATATCTAAAATAACTGAAGAAATAGACCTTTACAATGTGGTTGGCTTAGTGACGTTAGTACAATGCATTAGACTTCCACAACCAGGCTGAACGCCTCACCACGGAATCAGTGAAGGAGCGACCAGGACAAACGATCAACAAGAAGAGACTTACTCAGTAGACCTCCCAATTCCAGCTGAGGTAAGTCGTATTCCAAGTACCCATTTTAACTTGACTTTAGGCTGGATTGCCAGAGGTTATAGAGACGACAAGATCACGGCACATCCAGGGAGGGTTTCCATTTTTTAATGTTAGTGAATAGACTTACAGTTAAAGTAATGTACACAATATGTTAAGAAAAAACAAGTACTCGAACTCGAGCAGATCGACGTTCAAAATACGCAGTGCAAAGTATTTGCTCAATAAGTTTCCCCCAACCACTCGTTAAGTGATTGAAAACCACTCTTCAAATTTTCCAAAACTTCTGTATTACTGTAACTGTACTGTGTATTTAAATAGAGTAGAAATTTCCCTAATTACACAAAGAAACATCAAAATTCGCCAGCTCAAAGCATGTCCTTTGTTAATTGAATATAAAAGTTTATGGTGATCAGATATTAAAAATTCCCCGACAGTCGCTAAAGCTTCTCTTAATTAAAACTCAAATAAACTGTGATCAATTTCCAATATGATTTTTTTTGAAGTGGAGAATTCATACTGATTATGATAAATTACTCGTATATTGAGACCATTTTGGTACCGACGTGCTCGATTTTATTCAAAGTTAAACGGCTTAAAAGCTCATATTTATTTACTCAAAGGATACAATAGACCAACTGCATTGTAAAACGCATGCATTACTGCACAATTGAATTATGAACTTATTGTGGTACGCTTAAGCTCTTTACATAATGACCAAATTATATTACGTTGTACGTTTTAAGAACCTTATTTTTCATTTATAAATGTGCAAATGTTCATTGGTTTTAATTTATATCATATAATTATTGCGGAATTTATTGATATGATTTTTCATGAAGAGTGATGATGTACTCGTAAGTTTATTTCTCCAGTAAGTAAGTTAGTGGATGAATAAAAACACACTTAAGGACATGAGGGGTGAAATAAAAACCTGACCGACGCGTAGAGTGACAAGAGATTACGATACAAAGATATATTAATGTACCACATGTTCAATACGTACCATATCTTCTACGAGTATCTACAAGTATATATATAAACATAAATCCCTTTTTCCTTTTATCTCGGCATCACGCGTGACCGGCTGGACCGATTTCACACATTCTTTTTTGGTAATATTTTAGGACCACGTAACGAACTGATACTTGCTTCATACATTATTTCTTAAACCTTCCTTCCTTATATCTGCTTATCTGATTTTTTCCTTAAATAATTTTGCGTACACATCTAAAACAAAACAGGACTAAAACAGGACTCGAATCTGCGACCGAACGTATTAACCACTAACGAAAGCAGTTAAAACATAAGTGTTATGTAAGTAACAATAAGTAAGTCAATGGTGTGGAAAACTGCCGGGAAACATTGATTAAGACTTAGAAAAACAATTTATCATGACCTGCAAAATCCGTGATCAATGTATCAAGATGAAATTTCATACCAATATAGGTTCGAATTTAAACATTTGATGTTTTTATCTCATAAATCATACGTTACCCGAGGGATAGCTAAATGTGTCGGCAGAAGGTATCAGTTTGAGCTGTATAAATTAAAGATGGGTTGGGATCAGTTACAAATTATTTTTATCACGATATCCTACTAAAACAGTATACCATATTATTATCATATTGTGTTAACCCTATACTCTATTTTTGCAACCAGAAAATTAGGTATATCGTTTGAACGCGTTTATTTTGTTAGTTAAAGAGAGAGGATCCAAAACTTTGAATTTAGTTAGAATAAATATTATACGCCATTTTATAGCTTATGGTCGGCAAAAACTTAGCGGAGAAATTATACTTTAAAATGACGTGCGCAATAACGCTATACGTACTCGTATTTTTTATCTCAATTCGTTTTATCATAATTCGTAATTTAGTCTTTTTGTCATGCTTCATTTGCTGTACGTTTTTAATTCAACCTCATAAATTTACTTTATTATTTATAACATTTTAAGCCAAGTTCAGAATCCATTCACTAGTACATCGCTTTGAAAAAATAAATTTTGTTAAGGACATCGGCGGGAGAGATTGAAAAAGTTTTTAAACTTCAGAGTTGAGCTTATAGAAAAATCTGGAACTTACTCTCTGTAAGGGTTGTCAAGATTACAGTCAGAAGGGGAAAATTAATTATATAACCTAAAAAAATGCTTAAATTATAAATGACACTTGTTTGAACTGGTGTCATATTTTATGTATACTGACTAATCTTCGTTGTGTCATTTCTGCCCTGCATAAACTGTATACCTCAAGTTTTCTTTTCTTCAACACGCTTGAAAGCCATTACCTAATAAGAAAATTGAAATCATAATGATATAACATGTACTCAATTGTAGCCCAGTGGTAACGCGCTCGTTTGGATAACTGAGTAATGCGGGTTCAAATCCGGGTCTCGCACCTCGTGAAGAAAATTATCGTAAGGAATAAGTATGCTGAGAGAACATAGCAAGTTTTCAAACGACATGTGAAGCCCGCACTTGTCAAGCGTGGTAGACTATGTCCTGATCCCCTTCGTATTGAAGGCAGACCCTTGCCCAGCATTGGGATTTCAAAAAAAGGCTGAATACATACTCTATAACATACTTACACAAAAAATAGTACAAAAAACCTAGGAACTGCAATATCATACAAAACATTATTAAATAATAAATTTGTAGTTGTGAAAATGTACTAATGTAATGTAGTGTATGTAATATACAGCTACTACGAACAGTAGTAACATTATTTTACTATTAACTTATGAGTTCCTAATAAGTACGAAACTTCGACATTTCTTAGTTGAGTATCTAAGTGAAATTCAATCGGATTGGGCGTTGCCTGAACAGCCTGATTCAATATTGACCTGTGGAGCGGACAGTTAATACGTTTAGTAATTAGTCTCTCTATCGTAATACTCAATAGGATTTAAATAGTAATTCAAGTTATGAATAGCTGCTGTCACAAAGGAAATAGATATAGTACGTTCTCTCTTGTATGCTTTGGTATTTAGTGACCTCATTCATTATAGTGGGATATACCTATTACCTACATAATATATAACTTGCATGCCCATGATCTTTTGGTTTTCTTTTATTTTGTTTTTATTAGTAGCCCAGTGGTACCACGTTGGCTTGGCCAACCGAGTGATGTGGGTCCAAATCCTGGTCTTGTACCACTGATATTATCATCTGCGAATCATTTCTAACGTGATCACCACTTGTCTTACGGTGAAGGTAAATATCGTGAGGTAATCGTCTAAGAGAATCTAGCGAGTTTTCCCAATACATGTGTAATAACAACCTGCACTTTGGACAGTGTGATGGCATTTTTATTATACAGACAATCAAGGCTTTACTATAAACTATCATTTGCACTAGCGATTAACCGTGGATTTAGTCCTTACACCTAATCTTGTTACACTATGATTATATTTATAGACTGAAATGTTTACAGTTGTTTTACTGTCGTCGGTTGAGTAGCATACTTTGATATGCATGCAATATAGCTATAAGTCAAATAAGTTTCTTCGAAAATGAATTCACATCGCATTTATATTTGTCCAATACGACACTAAAACCAAACCAGCGCTTCTTATTTATACAGGACTAGCGACTCGCCCTCGCTTCGCTCGGGCTCTTCCCTAGACTTAGCACAGGCAAAGCCGCGGGTTCCGCTAGTTATGCATATAAACCTTCCTCTTGAATCACTCTATCTATTAAAAAAACCGCATCAAAATCCGTTGCGTAGTTTTAAAGATTTAAGCGCACATAGGGATATAGGGATATAGGGACAGAAAAGGCGACTTTGTTTTATACTATGTAGTGAAGCAGATTCAAATTTAATGTAGAGAAATACTGTAAGACTTTAAAGAGCTACTTATAAGTAACTTTTGATACTAGGATTCCTAGCCTAGTTCTATTATATTTTGTGATCATGATGGCAGTGGTAGTGCTATACATATTTAAATTTAGTAAAATTAAATATTTCTTACTCCCTCTACTCTATTGTAATAGAGTAAGTAAGTTAGTATCACATAGTGTAATAAATACGTATTTACTTATCCTGATGATAATTTTAAAACGTAACATTATAATATCTATGACAATAAAATAGGCGTTATAGGTTTCATGTGTTAGCGGGTATAGGGGTGGAGTTCATTTCCTGCCAATGTTGACTTTACCACAATTAGCGCTACCATTTGCATTTGTGTCACACCCTTTACCACTAATCGATTTTTACTTCTCATTAATTTGAAATTAATATATAGAAGGGTAGTAATTTTTGTGAACACTTTCTGTTGTTATTTAATAAGCATTTTTGTGTCAAGTTTTATTTCTTTCTTAATATTATAGAATGTTTGATTAAACTATACGTATGCATTAATAAAAATAAAATGTTTACAACATTACCGTATATTGTTTTTATCTATATGTATAATTAACATGTAACTTTTAACTTTTGCAAATCGATTGTACAATGTTTATTTTAATAATGAAAGTTAAAAATCTTTTACTTTTAAATATCTTTCTAATTAATTATAGCAGAGGGCCCTGAATCAAATCATCATTTAGATATTCTGTGACGGGAACAAAAAAACTTCTTAAGTGGCCCTCTTTGTATTTAGAAACATTTAATTTAGCTCTAATATTGTTTTAATTATATTATCATTAATTTTCTTTCGTTTCATTAAGTAAGGAATACATTTGCAATTAAATGAAGACATTTTCGTTAAGCTGGTCTAGTCTAATTAAAGATAACAGAGTGAACCTTTTAACTTCATTTTAAATCTAACACTGGACTTTAACAAAAACATTTTAAAGTTGAAAAATGCATTTAGGCATACCACTGGAAAAGTCAGTATTACTCACTAGAACCCAGACCCGCCGCCGCTAGCTGTTTGAGCGCCCTTGTGCAATACCGATTATGCCGCCCAAGTCATCATCGCAGTAATTAAATAAGTTATGGTTTAAAAAGCCGAATATAACGTTTTTAACTCATCGAATCTTTCCTTTAATTTTTAGTTATTTAAAAATATATTAAACATGCATAATATAAAAATGTTTCGTTTTCGTTTCGATATCTGTTTTTGCCGCCCCTTTGAAAATGCCGCCCTTGTGCGGTGCACACTTTGCACCTTAGCACGCGGCGGGCCTAGACTAGAACCCAACGAAACCTCCAGCGTCTAACCAATGTGTCGCAGGATCGCTTACGTAGGTACTCGTCAGGACTCACAACAACCATGAAATTACTCCAAGAGTCCTTTCTGCTATTAGAGAATTACTTGGCAAAAGCAATCAATATGAGACACCGCTAGGAGACTTTAACAAAAACCTGTATCAATATCTTTTTTTTTACATTACACTGACTAAATATAGAATAGATGATAAGTTAATTCATTATTACTTTCATTCTTAAGGTAATACTGTATAGTTGAAGCTTATGTATGTCAATTATTAAACTATAAATCTGAAAGAAACATTATTTAAATTAAATATTGCTAACTTTTCTTCTGTCAGCGGATCGTGAAACATCCACATGTAAATAAGAACAAATATTTTGGGTCATTAAAAATATTTGCTTTGAACGGGATTAGAACCCATGACCTCTGCTGTTGCACACTGTGATGGTTTGTTGCCAAGCGGTTGTTAGTCTCTTTTATATGTTTTTAGGACTCCTATAGTATAGTGCTAAAAGAGGATATCAAGTAAATTGGTACTAGGGATTTTACTACACCTGTCACGGGAAGGAGAATGCATTGGCCTCGTATAGAAAAGTAATTCGTTTTATTGGATCTGTTGGTATTGCTTCCCTTGTGAAACAAAGACGATAGTTAATTTAAAAAAATGCTAAGTACTGATGATGAAGATTCTAAATGTAGGTAGGTATATTAGGATGCGATACTCGTTTATTATTCTATGTTCGTTACATACAAAGCAGGAAGTCGATGTTCAAATATTAAAAAAAAATGTTATTCAAATATTTACGGCTCAACCTTTGCCTAAGTTACTTATTTAAAAAAACACACACATTGCGGAAATAAAAATATTCAGAAACAGTTTAACTTATATTTATACTAGCGACTCGCCCTCGCTTCGCTTCGGCTTTTTCCTAGATTTAGCACAGGCAAAGCCGCGGGATCCGCTAGTTATGCATATAAACCTTCCTCTTGAATCACTCTATCTATTAAAAAAACCGCATCAAAATCCGTTG
Organism: Boloria selene; assembly: GCA_905231865.2. Taxonomy (NCBI): domain Eukaryota; kingdom Metazoa; phylum Arthropoda; class Insecta; order Lepidoptera; family Nymphalidae; genus Boloria; species Boloria selene. The sequence goes on along the minus strand of HG993140.1, from coordinate 3,339,142 downwards.
CGTAGTTTTAAAGTTTTAAGCGCACAAAGGGATATAGGGACAGAGAAAGCGACTTTGTTTTATACTATGTAGTGATGATACTTGTAGATAGGAAATTTCTAATTAAACATATTTTCCTCTTTTCGATATTGATTTCGACCGCCACTATACTAGTATAATAGAATAACGGTGATAAGTTTTATCACCGCATCAAAGACCTAATAATAGAGCTAGCCAATTACGTGATGCCTGACTAATTAAAGTGCGCAATTTGTGTAAACATGCTTTGAATAAATTACAATGATAGCTGCTATGTTACTACTACCTTTACGATGTTAGTCTAGACTTTTGACATGACACCTACAAATCTTACCTAAGTATCTTGAATTATTATAATAATGTACATAGTTTATGTTATTGTTATTAATCAGATAAGTGTATGTCTAGATTTGTATTTGTTTATTTAAGTGTATGTATTTACATTTGTTGACACACGGCTCTACTACCTATGCCAGCGATTGCGAGTTCGAGTCCCGCTGGGGATATTCGTTTGTGTGATTAACAGGAATGTTTTTACTGCAGTCATGGGTGTTTATATTCATAATATTATTTATTTATATTAAGGTAATTTCAAATGACAAGCTTTCCACTAAATGCATATGAGAGTATTTATAATATACGGTACTTACATCAAAGGATAATATATATTTTTAATTTTTGTCTGTCTGTCTGTTTATTCCAGCTAATCTCTGAAACGGCTGGACCTATTATGGAGCTAATGTTATATGGAGTAAATTTGCTTAGTTTTATTTTAAAAAATTTATTCATTTTAATTACGGGCCTCAATTTTATGCTACAAACTTTAAATTTGGCAGGCAGCACATCATGTTATATTATGTTAATAAAGAATGTACGCCTATACTATTACGGTTTTTGTCACTTACTTAAAGTTGCCTGGTAGAGATTGCTTTTAGCGATATTGATGCCTGCTGTGCGTCTATTGTTTCATATTTTTCTTCTATGATATAAAACAAAGAGTAAATTGTTCTTAGAAATGCAAATTTTTGTAAGTTTGTTACTTTTTCCGGTCTAAAAGTACATACATATTTCTACCATTTCAGTATATTAAAACAAGTTATTGAGAAACTCCAGATTAAAATAACGACGTTTATATCAGAAAGTTTTTACAATTTTGTTTGCTAAAAAATTCTTTTTTTTACATCAACTCAACTTTGGTGTTGAATAAACAGGCGGGCCCGCTCAGTAAATATATAAAGTTATTTTTTTTACATCCCAGAGTATTAATGCAAAGGGTACACGTCAAATGTCTATCCAACATACATTGGAAATGACAGCGTTTAAAAGGTTCCAAAATTTCATTGAGTATTAGCTGTTATCATTTGTTTTGTTTTTTTTATAAAGGCGAAAGCGGTGATGTCAAGATAATGCGGGTTTTACTTGGAAAGTTTTTAAATATTGTAATAATATTATACATAAAGTTTTTAAAATATTATAATGATTAAATGTAATGTCCTCCCGACCGTTTACGGCCACGGCGGCCAATTTCATTGAGACTACCCATCTGCGCGGGATATATATTATAGTGCACAAGTGTATGTGCACACACAAGTGTATTCTCTATTCCTTATCACTCTTATACGCAGGACCGACGGCTTTACTTGCTGTCTGAGGCTCAGGGGCAAGACACCGCCAACTTTCCAACTTCGGGCTTGTCCTGAGGCTCACGAAAGACTCAATAACTAATTAAACTTGGCCCGACCCAGGACTCGAACTCAGGACCTCTAGGTGTGCATGCTAGCCACATAAATCTAAATAATATCAGTATGACCAATATCAGATGATTTCTGAATAAGTATATTTTTAAATGATATGCAGTACTAATGACTTGTGTTTTAAAACTCGAAAAACGTAAAACTAGCACTCTAATACGAATAAGGTGTAAATCAATTCATTTCATTTTAAAATCAGGGTTTCCGGAAGACAGGAAAGCTAGATGCGATTTTCATGTTTGCAATTTTGCAGCGAAGTATGTACATTTGAGAATAACACCGCCGCTCACTCTTCACAGTAATAAGCTCGTTTATTTGCGCATTTTCCTTGTTTAATACTTGTTCTGAAAAATATGGTCGGCAGCTTTTGAGAGTAATGGTAATGTATTTTATCAATAAACTACATTAAATATAGGTCCGAAAAACATTCTGGTCTATCTTCTCCATTACCTTAATTTCACATATATATAAAGATATTTTTATTCCGTATTTTAAAAAAAAAGATTTTTAGTATCAGGGTAAATTAAAGAAAGAAAAATTACATACAAAAATCCCAAACAGGCTCGTACATGTTTTATTCAAAGCGATACTGCCTCAGCCATTGTTCTATGAAATACAGGTTCTATAGGAAACTTCTTTGTCCCTTTTTATTGTTATTAAACCATGAAACGTAAAGCTTATCTTGACATATTATAAATATGACTTGAGTTTTTAAAAATGTTTATTTTAAAATACAATTTTCTTTATCTTTACGCAGCCTGCGTATCTGTCAGCATTAAATGGTTAAGCAAATGGTTAATTGAGCCCCCTTAAATATTTTTAAATTTAATTTATTTTTAGTATTTGTTCTTATAGCGGCAACATACATACATCTGTGAAAATTTCATTTGTCTAACTATCACGGTTTATGAGATACAACCAGGTGACAGACGGACAGACAGACGGACGGAAGGACGAACAGTGGAGTCTTAGTAATAAGGTCCAGTTTTACCCTTTGAGTACGGAATCCTAAAAAATAACACCCTAAAACCTTTATCTCGCACAAGCACCCAACATGCGCCCTATATTTTTAGTAAATCTTTTTATTCTACAGGTATAATGAAAGTGTATTGATACGTTATTCTTTCAATTTACCTTTGCCTAAAACAAATTTAGAACAAGTCAATCAAGTTCAGCGCCGAACGTTAAAGTAAATATCATTTATAAGCCAATCTTGGACACAACTTAAGACTATATATAGTTTGAAAATTGATAAAGTCCCTGAAATGGTTGTGAATAAATAAAACTAGTCTAACTTTGAAGTTTTGAAAGATTCATTGTTTCTTGGGAAAACCGAGAATATTGCTCAAAGACTATACATGACCCATTTATGTGTTTCCAAACGAGAGTAAACTTATGTATAATTAATATATATTTTGTACAGCAAATGTTTTTATGAACAAATCTTAGCTTTAATAAAGCTTGACTCGAAATCGTCCCTATTTCAATTTTATTCTAGGAATAAATTTGGTAGAAATTAGATATTTTCCTACAGGTAAAAAGGTACTATACTATACTAATCCTATGTACCTAATTTCATCAAAATCTGCCCAGTGTCCTGTGTCTGTCACGTGATGCGGTCACAGAGAGAAACATGTAAAAAAAAATAAGGCATGTGTATCGTTGATAATTGTTATTTCAAAGTGATTTTACAAAAAAAATATTTCACTAATATTACTAACGTTACATTTCACAAGATTAAACTGAATATTCAGGAAAAAGACGTTTTCAGTCTACACGTATCTTACCCTCCAACAGGTAAAAAAATAATAAAAATTTTATGGATCAATACAACATTCCCAACCACTAAGATCTATATTTAAAAATAGATCAGCTACAAAAGGAAAAAAGATAGTTTTTCTAGCTGTCGGACGCTTCAGCTATCAAAGTTGTGCTGTCGTAACAAAGGAATATTGAAACCGTAATCGGAATTAAAACCTCAACCTAACGTTCATTGTATTATATTTTAACTTGTAATAATACGAGTATTAGCTTCGATTAACATTTGAGTAAGCTTAAGTAAATTTAAAGGTAGAACTCACGTATGTATATTATACTTAACCTTCTTGTACTTATTCGAGCTATTTCAAGTAAACACATTTTACTTAGAGAGTTGTTCGAGGAAAGCGGACTTATCTTGATTCCAAGTAGTACTTTTCTCGTCCGTTTCAGGCACTGTTAGACTGACTATAATATTTATTATTATAGGTCTTAGGTTAGAGTTCCGGGTCGAAGCAATTACGAGCATTAATTACGGGTATATCGGGTTACAAGTCAATTGACATTCAATGGCGTTGTTGTGATCACCTGGTTCGGCGTATCGAAGAGCACGCAAAACTGTCATTCCTGTGCTCAAATCCTCAGCAATCGTATCGTCCCACCAAACTAAGAATAAAAAAATAGGGAATTTTCGTCTCGGAATTGTTATAAATTAAGCTAAATCAGATTGAAGAAGAGACAGTATAGGCGTTTATTGTACAGTTTTGTCACTGTTATGTCGAGGCACTGTTCACTCGTAGCTGGATGCCAATTTAACAAATTGAGATCGATGGCGATGTGCCTGAATCATTTCCTTAAGAAATATTTTCAATAGATATTATCGTACCTATTGTCACATCAAATAAAGATAAGACTTAAGTACTTAATATTTCTAATAGTCAGTCTTATTACATATTGCTTAAAATTCTGCTGCGAGAATTTGCTGAAAGTTTCAGATAAACAGGCAGTGTTTCAATTCTGCATCTATCAGTATATCATCCCACTGAAGAATAAAAGTCATAGGAATAGTGTACATACATTATGGATTCGAAGAGATACATATGTTGTATTCATGCTTATAGATATTTAGTTGATAATTATGAAAAAATGAAAAAATCTAACAGTATTTTATACACACATTGCTTATTATTTAGACAATCGACCTAAATATATCAATAAAAAAATGTCTACCATAAACATTAAATATATAAAACATACTATGACTGACCTACGCGTTATATTAGAAAACTTCTAACATTAGGCACTATATTACGCTTCTAACATTAAGGAACTATATTACGCACCACAAACAGACAGACGTTAGTGTCTACATTAATCTATATATATGCAGATTATGTATAATTTTAAACGCTTTTAATTTTAAACGCAATTGGAGAGTATATCAAATATACATTATAAGCTGGTGTTTCTAAAATTAATGACAATAGAAGCATAAGATTCAAAGGCAACGTGGCACTATTGAATGGTTTGATAAAACAAGCTTCGGACAGTCGCGTATCCTTAGGCACTGCATTGAATAACTAAGTAGCTGCCTAAGTTTCATTTGCAGTGTTCTGAATTTGATAAGGGATAAAATCAAGCATATCGCTTTACTTAGTCTGTACTAATTTTTGCTTGCGGCTTCGCCCGCTTTTATTACAATATTCTCCGAACGCAACCTGTGATCTATATATATTCATTGGACAACTGAATCGAAGCCAAGCAAAGTGATTGAAAAAATGAGTTTGTCATGTACTCGTATACGTATGTAATTACGATTCTCTCGTTATGTTAATATCGTCTTAATTTTTTTTTACTGAATACATCCACAGGCGTTAAGCGCCCGTGCCTTTTGAATTTATTTTTATTTTTTTGGCGTTTTTAAAACCAGCGATATATGCTATCGTCTTAATTTCAAAGCATTAATTTTTATATACATTTATTTGTTTTCATAAAATATAGGTAATAATACAGTTTCAGCTATATGCAATCTTATTACAATAAATAAAGAATTCGTTCCACAAACAAGCTTAATGTAGAATTATCTTATTATCCTTGTTCTCCTTTCATTTTCCTTTCCCACAGTAATTAAAAAAATATTATATAAATTGTAATAAAAAAATACGATAAAAATTTAATAAGTCCTACCCTACCATACCAGTTTTACTGAAAATAAACCGAAAATTGTTACGATGTCATAAAAGTTAGTAACTTCGGATGGATAACACTGCCGTTTTATACAAAGTTTTTTTCATAAATTTTGTTTATTTCTTAAATAATTAGGAAAAACAAGCTATCACTTGATTTTAAATAAGAATATGATGCGCATACAACTGAAACGTAGCTACCCTAAAAATGAATATTAACACCGTTAAGAATATATTTATTTGTACTGAGTATATAAATATCGATGTGAAATATATTATCAATGTGAGAAATATTTATTTTAAATACAGTAAAGTATATTTGTTACGTTACACCTTTAAAAAAATTGTTATTTTCAAAACATCACGCAATTACTCAACGACGCCTACACTGCAAACTAATTTTGGCGTACTTATATAGCTTATACAAGAGCTCTCGACATCTCTATTGTAATATAACAGTTAGATTTTCCACATAAACTGTGTCAAAACTAAAATGAGTCTTGATAATTTATTAAAATTTAACTAAGATATTATTTTTTTTAAGTCAAAAAATAAGTAGCGACTAATTGTAAAAAATATGCCTATAATATAGGTAGCAATAGGTAGCATTGTGTAAAAAAATTCTTAAATCATTTTATTATACTTATTACTTAGGTATATACGTATGTACTAAATTTTCTTTTTCAACTTTTTTTTGTTGCATTTTATTATCAATGCAAAATATGCGTTGTTTAATCAAAACTGAAATGCACCATATTAATCAGAATGATATGTGACGACAGATGCGAAGTCTACAGATTTTCTTTATTGAGATTTACATTAAGTATAGAGAGTGCTTTATAAAATACTAGCGACTCACTAGATTTAGTGCGAGCGAAGCCGCGAGTTTCACTAGTAAACGTATACAAAAACTAGGCAAGTTATATAAACCTTCCTCGAGAACTCTCTATATATATTGGTCAAAACAGCATAAAAATAGATGTATTAGTTTTTGTAGTACCGAAAATAATGACAATTTCAGTAAGCAACATACCGACAGTTTGTAGGTATATATTTTTAATGAAAAAATACAAAGTTGTGATGTCGAACGCTTTCCTTCCGCCTCATAAATCAAATTTGAAGTCAGAAAAAAATCTGTAAAGAAAATTTACTAAGCCTCATTTACGAGGGACCGGAACCTTTCAATCAATCCTTTGCGGTCATCAGACTGTATATAGTTGTTTGCTTGAAATATCACATCAAAGTTGCCGTCCATACAATTTACTTACTTTTTTCTTAGTAAAAGTTTAAATAAATTTTTTTTTGATAAAACTTAGAAGCAACGAAGTACGATACTGGCTGAATTTGTGAAGTGGCTCACCATACCTCATGCTTATTTGTTGGCTACGTACGTTGTGGCGGTGTCTGTTTTCTAGAGATGTGATATTTTCCCACGGTAAAAAATTATCCTATAATATGTTGACCAACAGACAGACGACTATAATTCTAAAAACTATAGATTCGGTCTCTATATTTAATACGATACTGGTTATTGATTATACGATTGATATAAAAAATATATTCAAAATATATTTTTTAAATTGCGGTTTAAATAACATTTATTTTCGTTGAAAATATACCTATTAAAATTGTACATCGGTTTTTTAAATATACGCGTCATTGATAGGATAGTTACGGCCTGTCCGCACTGCGAAATTTCACCGCGTGAATTTTTCCGCAATTCTGTAATACATGGAATCTTATAGAAGTATCCGCACTAACGATTAAATATTCACGTGGAAAAAAAATCTGTGATTTGATGCAAATTGAACGCAATGCGGTGCGGTAAGGGTCGAAAAGAGTCGATTTATATATCGGAAAATAAATCGCGCGAAAAAAAATCGCGCGGTGAAATTTCGCAGTGCGGACAGGTCGTTAATTAAACTTAGATAATAGAGATAATAGAGAATTAAACTTTGAAATTGATGCAAGAGTGTGGTATTGCAGGACCCTTAAATAATTGGCTCCGAGCGTATCTGAGCGAGAGAACATTGATAACGGCAGTGAGCGGGGCTACCGGCGACCCGGCGCAAATCAGCTGTGGCGTCCCAACCGGTTCCGTGTGCGGTCCCGTCGGATACATTATGCATGTGAACAGTATGTGCAATGTTGTCAACAACTGTAGTATATATATGTATGCGGATGATACCTGTTTATTATACGCAGATAAGGAACTCAGTGTGATAGAAAATAAAATCCAGCAGGATTTCACCAATATTGTACGGTGGGCGCATGACAACGGAATATTAATCAATATGCAAAAAACTAGATGTATGTACATAAGATCACCTTATTCTAGAATTGTAGATACCGCGCCAAAAATAGTGGGGCATAGCTATGAATGTCTGCATCGAGCACATTCATACTGCGATTGTTTATCTATTGAGGTAGTTCATGAATACAAATACTTGGGCTTAACCATAGACCAGAATTTCTCGTGGCGAACACACATTAACAACTTATGTGAAAAACTAAGGATGGTGCTTACTAAATTCCGTCATTTAAGTTTTATATTAGATACGTCAACTATGTATACTGTATATTATGCGCTAGTAGACTCGTTACTTTGTTATGGACTGACCAGTTACGGACGCACGTTTAAGACATATTTAGACAAATTAAAATTAATACAGACTAGGTTCTTAAAACTGCTAGTAAACAATAAAGTCAAAAAGAAATGTAAATCCAGTGATTACGAGGAATTATTTATCGAGTGTAAAATGCTGCCAGTCCATGACAAGGTAACTTTGTTGATAGCTGTTCAGCAATTTTGCAGCGATGAATTTAAAATATGTATTAATAAACCTATAGGGCGTAGAACAGTCAGCAAAAAGGTATATGAAGTACCTACGTATAGTAATTATTTTGGTCAACGTAAAAGAAAATATATGGTGCCTATAATTTTTAATGATTTGCCACTAACATTAAATAACAATAAATTAACAAAACGATCTTTTAAAAAACAACTACAAAAGAGGCTTTTAATTGTTCTCAAGGAAAGAATTAATGAATTATATAACACCTAACTTCTTCTTATTTTTATCCGAATTAAATAGATTTAACAAAATAATAACAATAGGTACTTAAGTGTAAAATAAACTAACAATAGTAAGTAAGAGTAATACCTACAATGTAAATGAGGAGCTACATTTGCCAACAAACTGTATTGCAGTTTGGCAAGAGTATTGTAAAAACAACTTGTAATATTATTCTAAAATAAACGATTATTATTATTATTATTATTATTATTATTTATGTTATTATATATGTACCTAATACAAAATATGTTTATATTTAAATTTTCGTTATGTAACTTTTAAAGTACAGCCAATTTATTTTAAACTATTTATGTATGTGGCTTAAGCGTTTCTACGTCTCCATTCAAAAACTTCTTCAAATTTATTCATAAGTAATAACGACTTACAACTATCGATTTCACTCTAGGGAATAAAATTTAAATCATCCCCGACATTTTCAAATATTTTTATAAATCATTTTCATTTATGTTATTTATCTTCCACAGTAAATATAAAAATACAGATTGTCTGTCAGGATAGTCATCGACAACACCACTTTTTATTTTGAGGTTAAAGTTGGGCACATTGCCCAACTGACACTCCTAAAAGCCATTGTGCAAAATAATTGAATTGAATTTAAGTCTAAATTTAATCTTAAATAGTTTTGTGAAGTCAACAGTTTATTGTTTTTAACACGTTAATCAATAAAAAGTTAGTTACTGTAGTTTTATTTCTAAAATACAATATTATGTAATGTTATACACTTTGTAGCCGATTTATTCAGGATTTTTTATCAATAATGTCCTTAAGAGAGGAGTATTACTCGATAGTTAGAATAGGGGTTCTTTCTAAAACCAGGGCCATTGATGGTTCTAATTTTTTATTTTCTACGCGAATAAAGATACCTACTCTCCTCCCCATCAAACCTACTTTTAAAATAACCAACAAAGCGGCCTGCCTGAGCGTGCCTGGCCTCTGTCGCTGGGTCCCGGTATTACTGGACTTCCCGATCCGTAAATAAAACGTTTGAGAAAATAAATAAATCATTCTGAAAATTAATCCACTTTTATTCTGACTTCATAGCTAACGAAATAAATATAGAGATCAAAGCGGCAAGCTCAATATTATGTAAGGATGAGGAAAAATATAATTTAACGTTACATGGATTTCGATGAAATGTTGCTACGATTGTCATTATTGCATTATATATAAAAGTCGTGTTAAAAGTATATATAATAAAAGTAAAATAATAAAAGTGATACAAAAATTCCGTATTTTGAATAAACTTTATAAAATAAAATTTTTACATTAGACAGTATCAACCGAAAGTAATAAACTTTTTATTATTTTTTTGTGTTTTGAAGTATTAGCCATATATATGGCAAAAACATTTTCATAAACTTTTTAAGTTACTTAGGTATCTACTTTGACCTTTCTGTATAAACTATAAAGTATAAAGTATAAACGGTATAAACTATAAAGTCATCATCGCTTGTTTTCAATATGTTGCGGTTTTTACAATATATTGTAATACAAAGGGGTTTTGGCAAATATTGAATAAAAATTATTGTTATTTAATAAAAATATGTGGTATTAGATATTTAATTATATAATAAAAACATGTAAATTATATAGTTGATTGAACACAGGCGAAGCCGCCGATAGTAAATACCTTAATATTACTACATAGTACAAAACAAGGTCGCTTCTCCATGTCGATCCCTAATCCCTACATATGCTTAGATCTTTAAAACGGATTTTGATTTCTTTTAATAGATAGCGTGATTCAAGAGGAAAGTTTTATATATTTCAAGTTTATGTTAAACATTTACTAGAGGAACCCGCGGCTTCGCTCCCGCTAAATCTATCGACGAGCCCGAGCGAAGGGACGGCGATTCGCTAGTACGTAATATAAACAAAAATTACATTCACTATTTTATTTGAATAATATCACTTTCTACCTCAGAACACTTCAAGCTACCTTTATAAGTGAGAGCGAACTTTTCTTCTTTAGAAGTGTTTTTTCATTGTTATACGCAAAATATGAGGGAACAATAAAACTCTACTATTATTTTGTAATAGACCTTTATTATTCTCTAAATTGTAGCTTGAATTTCCCCTGGGTTAGATAAGGATGATGATAAATTAAACGTACATTATTTACAATGCTTTTGGACTGGTCTAGATTTGTACAATTTCCTTGTCGTGTCAACGAAAAAAGACAGAAAAAAGTCTTGAAAATTATCTTTTATATTAAACTAGAGACTTACCTACTATGCTCGGACTTATAGATTTAAACGGTTAGTATAATGGATATTTTCCTGTAATGCATTGACAGGCAGACAAACGAACAGACACAAATACTAAAAACTAAAGATTCAGACTCTATCGATAGTAATGAACTCAGTTAGAATTTTATTACTAGATATGTATACATGAAATAAAATTCTGTGAGGCAATACAAACATTTTTAACACCATCACTAGGTTTTATACCATCCGGCCCAAAATGTATAGTGTGTCATTTTGATTGAATCTATCTATATACGGATTCTTATTTATACAGAACTAATAGATAAATAATAATATATGTTGGGACATTATTTTGTTGTTTTGTGTTGGGACAACAGTACCGTCTAGTTCCGTGGTAAGCTACCTCGTAACTAACATATATAAATTTTAGATACATACATTATAAATATAAACACCCATAACTGAAGAACAAAAATTCATGCTAAAACAAATAATGCCCCCAGCGGGTGTCGAACCCGCGACCGCTAGCACATTAAGTAGGATCACTATAAAATGAGCCAAACGTGTCGAAAATAGGTACAATAAACTGGTAAAATTTAGAAAATGTTAAGAATTTTCTCTATCGTTTTCTACATTTTTGTTCTTATAGTTCACGAAAATATTTGACCTTACCTCACTTTATATAGGTTTTGTGATAATGGTCGGACTTTTGTAGGTTATTTGATTGTTATGAGCAACTTAAAAAGGTCTTGAATTACAGAGATTATAGTCTATGATAACAAATATCTTACTTATCATCATAATACGTTAGTTTTTATAGCACTTTGTTTAGAAGTCAAAGTTCTGTGCCCACTAGTTATAAATAATGATTTTATGTTTATTCATGATAATTTAGAAAGCTTTAAGTTTTGTTTTCTGCCTTTAAAGAACCCTTTTATTGGAACGAAGTTCCTTACGGCAGGCTGGAGGAGATAGGGATTTTGCTGCGCGACCGAACTGAAAAATATGTGATAGTAAAAGCGTGGAATAAAACCGTTAAATAGTGCGCAGGCGCGACAGTCGTCATAGTAACAATGGCAAGTGAAGTAACAAGTGACTTGAATGCAATTGACAGTGATAATAGTGGGAAATTATTTAGTGCAAAAGAATTAAATACGTAAGTATTAGTTTATTTATAAATATAAAATATTTTACATTGGTTATTTTATTATTATTATTTTATTTCCGAACTCATTACTCATGTACTATATTAATGTAATTCTATCTGATTAATGTTTTAGAACAAAAGTAAAGTCTTACAGTAAATGTGTGAGCACTGGAAATCTAATTCGTCACCTTCGCGATGTTCATGGTCTACGAGAAAAGGGTATAGCTGCTAAAAAGACAATACAAGATTTTTTTACTACCAGCAGGCCTTCAACTTCAAAGCAGAGTATATCCTCAGCGTCGTCAACTAATGACAAGTGGTTCCTAGCGCGAGATCTAGCTCTCTGGTTTTGTCGCTCTTTGATGCCATTTAACTCAGTATCAGACAAATGAATGCAGGACTTTTTCATGGTAGGTACACGTGGTGTACGTAGATAACTTTAAATAAAGAATTTCTTCATTCAATCCATAGACTTGACTTCAATGATTAAAGTTAGTTACCTTTTTTAGAAATACAAGGTAATTGGGAACACGGCAGATTTATCATCTCGTTTTACAATATCTGGAACGGCTCTGGACAATGTATTTGAAAGCTGTTTATCACATGTGAAAAAGACAATTCAGCTAGATGCGTCATGCTGTGGAGCAATAACCTTTGATTTGTGGAGCGATCAATATCGGAGTCAAAATTATATCACTTTCACATACATCTGACAGAAGGTATATATTTTTCCCCTTTCCTTTATTTAAAGTACAATGTAAAGTGAGAATCTAATTGTAACAATATGTTTTATACAGATATGCAACTCAAATATTTCACGTTATTAACGACCTTAATAACCGAAAAAAAACTGGTCAAAAAAATTGTGATATGATCGCTGAAGTAAGAAATGACTTTGGATTGCTTGATAAAACTATTTTTGCTGTCACGGACGCCGGAGCAAATGTTAAACGTGCAGTCGATTTGGCTTCACTTAACAGTCATCTCTGCTTGGGCCATGGTCTTCATAATTTGGTGAATGTCGATGGAATAAATTCGACCCAAGTAAAGAGACTGGTTACAAAGTGCAAAAAATAGTGAAGAAGCTGCGATATAGATTACCTGAATTAGAATCTGAAGTTGATAAGGAACAGCGAAAAATAATTGTTTTACTAGAAAAAACAGGAGAAGATTTGGAAAACGACGAGAGGGATCCAATCCTTGATAATTTTGTGTACGATTATAATGAGATGGATGATGGCGATTCCAGTGAAATCGATGTTTTTATGAAGCCAATACCAAGCATAAAAACTTCTACACCGACCCGCTGGCACAGCGTTTTGGCCATGCTAGAAAGTTTAAATCATTCTTGCAATCGTTACGCTGTCAACATCTTGCTTGACAAAATTGGCGAAGAGCAACTTAAATTAAACAATTTTGAGTAGAAGTTAATGACATATTTACTCACATTTCTAAAAAAAATCAAGGTCATTGTAGAAATACTAAGCTCTCAAAAATCCACATCTTTAAATGTTGCACTGATATTCCGATCAGAAATTAAAGACGCACTACAGTCCTCAGATGATGATGAACCACTTGTATTGTTAACTCTTAAAAGAAATATGATGGATAAATTAAATCACCAATTCCCGATCACAAAACTAATAGTGGCTGCTACTTTGTTGGACTGTCGCTTTCAAGGGATACGTGAAGTAGATGTCCTTGAGATCTTGAGATTTCCAATCAAACAAGGGTGTCTTTCTTATCAGATTACATCAGAGAAATTGTTAAAAGTCGTCCACGTCTAATCCCTTCTATGGAGACTTCTGAATCTCAAGCAGTAGCAAGACCGACTACGACATCTGATACCGTTACCGTTAGTTCCTTTCTAATCAGGCTTTCCGAAAAGCATTCTGGCATTGAAACTCAGTCTGTACCTGTAGATGATCCAATTGAACAAGAATGTTGGAAATATTTTGCAACATGCAAGCTGCAGGATCTTAAAGATGTAGATTTCTTGAATTACTAGCTTGTAAATAAGGATTCTTTCCCGTGGCTTTCTTCGCTAGCGACGTCGATTTTAGGAATACCCGCAACAAGTACGCCTAGTGAAAGAGTTTTCTCGACCGCTGGGTTAGTTTTGTCTGCCAAAAGGTCTAGATTGACTTATAATCGTGTAAACAAAGTGATATTTATTCATGACAATTATAGTGCATGCAAAAGCGCTATTTTATAGTAGTCCAGATTTATTTAATTTTATTTATGTCAGGTTTCACTTCACATTTATTGTTGATTAATGTAGTACAATATGTTTTTCAGATTCAAGATTATTGTATATTTATATTTTATATAATATATATTTCAGGATTATTTTACGTTTCGGTTGCGGTGATTTTGTAAATCGATCTCATCGGATGGTTTACAAAACAATTTTGGGTTTAATAAAACTAAAGCTTTGTTTTCTCTTTAAGATAATTAGGTAAATGAAAGTTATTCAAATGACTACTAAACTCTATTGTTATATTTATTTTATTTGATTTCATTTTAGTTTTACTTAAAGAGACATATTTTATTATTTTAGTTGATAATTTGAATTACGATTTTTTTTATTTTACGTTATTTATTATTTCCTAAAATACTGAATTTCCTAAATACTTTCCTGTACTTAAATAAAAACTAATCAGCAAAATTTAAGAGAAAAATCAAGAAAACCTACATAAAATTGAGCACGAATTTTTTTTTTGCAAATTGTGTCGATTCTACATTAACCGAAGGAACTTCGTTCCTACCTGGTGTCCCACGACACCATTTATATATTTCGTTAGCAAATGTATTGACGCATACAACCAGGTGGTTATCTGGGATTCACAAGCTTAAAATAAGCCAGTACTACCCACTAATACTTATCTATTCTGTGTTAAAACCCAAAAAAAAACACAGAAATCAATATACCTATAAATTATAATAAATAATGATATCTCTTCCTTGACCATGATTACTGTAAAGCATTCGAAACGTCCGCAACCAAAAATCCAAATTGATCCACGAAAATATCCAAAAAGAAAGTTTTGTTTTAAATGTCAAATGCTGGGTAAATCTAAAAATAATAGTAAGAATTAACAAGTATCATATTACTTCTTACAACGTTACTAAAGTTATGTTTGATATTATACTTTGTTTCAAAATATGTCGTTTCCGCAAGTCTTTGGCATCTTACCAAAAGAGATTTTTTGTAAATCGTGTTAAAGCTGTTAATGGGCTTTTGATGTACTTCTTTCATAAAATTGAAGCTTTTGCTGCAAACGACTTGAAAGTGCTTACTACTGATATTTATTTAAAACGATTTATAAAGAGTACTCTATAGTTGCCTTTACAACATGTAGTTTATCAGTAGTTATTTATGTATTTTATTTTCATTAAGTATATCATGATTGTATCTATGTAATATATAATTATTATTTTAAGTTTTAATTATAACATTCTGACTGACAAGTGTCAGTAATATTTTCAAACCTTCGCTGCTATTAATTTTAAGTAAATATTTTGTTTAAGTTAGCTATTCTTACCTCATAATGATGACATAAATCTAGTCTAATGTCACGAGGTACAAAATAACGAGCATACCACACGACGACAGTCGCGTGTACCGCTTCAGTCTAGCTTATCGCGTACCTCTTACCCATAAATAATCAAAATGTTAATAACAGATTTTGACATATTTACCGTACAAAGCTAACATCATACATGATTTAAATTACTTTGAATGATATAAGTTACTCGTTTACTAAATTCCATTACATTTGATGCAATAATGGCATTTATTTAAAATAATATGAAATTTGCGAATATAAAGGTGGAAGAGGTTTTAGATCGTATATATTTTTTTAAATGAAATATTTACAAATGGTTAACTATAATTGGTCAATGAAAGGCTTGTTCTTGATACATAACATTTAGTATATAAGAAATTTTGTCCGCAGAAATAGAAACGCAGGTCAATTTGCCAAAACGTTATAACTTATATCTATTTTAATTACAATCTGAAGAGTTATCAAACCATTGCTTTTTACAACGATAATAAATCGATTAAAACGACGAGAAAAGTCACTTTCTTCAGTATCGAAGTTAGTCGCCATCAATAGCAGTACTTCATGACTTAATAAGGAGGCTATGATTGATAAGAATCTTTTGATTCGTGCGGAACTTGCATATGCGAAACCTAGAGCCAGTAATAATTATAAAAACAAATAAAAAATTGACTAAGCTTTTTTATGCTTTTACACACTTTAGATTGTGCACTGTGCAGTCATTACTTTTTGGTATTATTTGTCCATTGAGTGTTTCTTTAGTTAAATACGTACCATATTATTATTATTATGAAAAAATATGGTATTGTTATTCGGTGAATCGTGTGCCCGAGGCAGATTAAAAAGTTCCACTACATGTTATGATTTTACATCACGTAGTGGAAAAACTTCTTTTAAAAGTTACTCAGACTCCCATTTTAAAATTAATTCTGTACGTTTCTGAATATAATATAAGCAGAATAAATTGGTTTCACTTTAAGTATAAAATTTGAAATTCATGTTTATTATTACTACTTCGTTTGATTGAGTAATGATAATTTGTAATTTTAAACAAAACTAAAGTATATTGTTCTCGATTTCAATTTTGTTTTATCTAAATAAACAACATCTAAAGACGAAAATAATACTTGTTCTATTTTACGGATCTGGACGTTATGCCACGAGAATGGTATGTTTAAGTTCTTATACATAAAAAGCTCAAAAGCGTCTGTGTATATTCAGATGTAACATCGTTTTTCAATTGATTTTCTTTATTTTTGCTTATTAAATATTATTAAACACTAGTATTATCAATTAAAACATTTTCAAAATAATTAGTTTTGAGTAAATAGATAAATTCTTTGATTCTTGTTGAGGTCGAATTTTGACTGAAGGAGAATTAAATTTCAAATTCATCCTAGTTGCGTACCTATAAGTAACTTTCAGTCAGTAAAGAACATATCGAACACGAGTCTTACTTGTCTAAAGCAACATAAATATTGTATTTGACAGCAATAAATTGCTTTTATATTAACTACTTTAGTGATGTATGCGTAATGTTTTTTATTGACTGTCTACTTCTACTCTGTTTTTAACCTCCATTAACCTTGCTTATAGAAAGTAAAAATATTTTTAAATATATATTTAAAAGTTCATATCTATACTGATACTTTAAATGCGAAAGTCAATCTGGCTAAGACGTCTTAACAAGTAAAGCTTATATGGTATATGCCATGGATATGGATAAAGGATACTTTTTGTCGCAAAACTGAAACTTGAAAAGCGCGATTTATACAAAACAAACAGCTGCGATAGCATGTGAAAAATTTTTTTCATGTTAAGGAATAAAATAAAACAGTCATGGACTGCCGACAGAATTAAAAACTTATAACTTTGGCACAACTGTGTTATTAACTAATTTTTAACATTCTATTAGTATGATTAATCATAATTAAACTTTCATTACTGGTAAATTTAAATACTTAGTAGGAACTAAATGTTGTTGAATGTTTCGGTATTTATGATCCATTAAGGTAAAAATATAGGGCATAACTTCTAGTTTTTTTTCTACTTCCCTATACCTATTTTAATTAGTTTATACCTTTAGTTTGTCTTATCCATACTTACCGTTGTGACAGTGGTGGCCCAGCGGTAACGCGTCGCTCGGATAACCGAGTGATGCGGGTTCCAATCCGGGTCTCGCACCTCTGATATTTTCATGTGCGAATCATTTCTATCATGATTACCACTTGTCTTACGGTGAAGGAAAACATCGTGAGGAAACCTGCATGTCTGAGAAAACCTAGCAAGTTTTCGAAAGACATGTGAAGTCCGCCAACACGCACTAGGCCAGCGCGGTGGACTATGGCCTGATCCCCCTCGTACTGAGGGAGGCCCGTGCCCAGCAGTGGGACGTTAAAAAGGGCTGATGATGATGATGATGATACTTACCGTTTAAACGTAACTAAGTTCGTTCGAGTAAGAACCTAGTACCTGATAAATGTTGATAATTTGCAAGAAATTTAGGCACGTCCGCTAAATACATAAACTTTAGTCACGAAACAAAGAAGTATTGGGTTCAACTCCCAGTTGCAAACTTCAGTATTTTAGAATAAAGTAAGATTGATGGAGTGAAGTTTGTCTGAAGACTACAAGAGTACAAATTGAAGAAAGTAACGATTTAATGCTATTTTAATGAAAGTAGTTGGATACAAGATTATTATATCGGCTTCGCCCGCGTTCATTTTTTTAACCGCTACTAAACTTCATTCGATCACTCGCTGGGTTGAAAAATTTCCAAAATTACTCCAGCTCCTACATATATACACACTATATACCTATTTCATATATGATTCATTAATCAGCAGCGAAGTATTGTGTACTGTGAAAAAACCGATTCAGTTTGTTTCTCGTTGTCTAAGTAGCTAAGTTATATAGTCGCAGACCAGAAGATACGAATAAGTTCGACTCTCTAAAAGTAATTATTTTTTCTTTAAAGAAAAATTAGTGGTGGTTATATTCTCGAACTTTTAAGAGTTTCAAAAGCTCTCAGCTTTGCTTATTTTGATCTTTTCTTCAAACTATGTAAATGACGTAGTGTACTCGATTTTTTGTGTATCACTTTAGTTCTATAACTTGCAAGATGGCTCACAATACTCGTTAAAGTATCAAAGAGTTTGTTATTTTTGGTTGAAAAAACATCTATATATAGTAATGAAACTAATGGAAATCGAACCCATTATAATCGTATCAGATAGGACAATGTTTAATTGAAAAATAAATTAGCTTTTTCTTAGTTTGAACTGAACCTAAATGAAAGTTTTATTGAGGAGAGTGCCTAATACATCCGACTGCTAAGATCTTGCTCGTGTTATTATACACGAATGTCTCAGATTAAACAGACTCCGGCACGCCCCGTATAGTTCATTAGTACCACTCTCTCACAGACGACCGGCGTGAAGTGGCAGCTATGCTGTCGCGTTTCGTCCGGTGAGTGAGAGTCCGGGAGGCCCACTCTCCTTCCCCCCTCCCTCTTCCCTTCATCCTCCGCCTTCGTTCCCCCTCCCTCCTCCATCCCTCCCTCTTCCATCCCTCCCTTTCCTGAAAGGCCGGCAACGCATCAGCAAGCCTGGCTTGCAGATGTCCATGGGCGGAGGTGATCACTTCCCATCAGGTGAGCCTCCTGCCCGTTTGCCCCCTTTTTACCATAAAAAAAAAAGACTCGAGATTATAATTTACTTTATTGATTTATTGATATATTAATGATTATAAGACGTTGCTTGCATTGGCATAATATAACATGTATTATCTTTAAATTATCTAACAAGAATAAGTGTTCGCATTCGCAATGGCTTTGTCGCATTCATATTATACTTAAGAGCCTATTACCCTACGCAGTATCAATACAGTATTATTAGAACTGTCTTAAAGTTTAATTAGGCAAGCTTACTATTACACTTACTTACATTCCACACCACCTCGATGTCCAGCGTTCCACAACAGTGCGATTTTAAGGCATTTTCTGCCACGCACAACCACTCTGTGGAACCAGCTGTCGCCGGCGGTCTTTCCAAACCATTACGACCTGGCAACCTTCAAGAAGAGAGCGTATTCCTTCCTGAAAGGCCGGCAACGCATTTGCAAGCCCTGCGGTGTTGCAGATGTCCATGGGCGCAGGTGATCACTTTCCATCAGGTGAGCCTCCTGCCCGTTTGCCCCCTTTGTCCAATAAAAAAAAACACTGCTATAACTAAGCTTGCTATAACTTGTTATCTTTTTGTGCTGGTACTATAATGGTAAAGATATATTTTATTTTTCTATTTTAACTTGTATTTTTTTAGATTTAAGTAGTTAAATATTAGTCAATTTGTAAGGTTTTGTTCTGAAAATTAACAAGATCTAAAAGTGTTCATTTAAAATAATAGAAATAAGGAGATTGCACTCAAATCGTTATAAGTGAATTGTCTCGTCTATTAAAAGTTATAGCTGAATTTAATTGAAATCAACCTCATTAACAAACCTCATCTTAATCCAAACACATCTTAATTTGCAAAGCAACATGCGCATTTCTATTTATCGGATAAGGACGGTTTCACATAAAATTTGTTATAGTTGTGATAAAATTTGAAATGTTTTATAAAGTGTTTGTAGAACAAAATAAATCGTGTAAGATGTACATCAATTTTTATTTTTATATTCCCCTTTATTTGATGTCAAATTCTAGGTTCTAGTTGGATAGAGTCTAATCTATATTAGTTCTCTCTGAAATCTGATTTTCTCAATAAGTTTTCAATCACCGTATTGTAGGTAATTAAGTTGAAAAATCGTGCTGAAAATTGAATATCAGCATTTTTTATAAGATATATATATACGTTGAACAAAATTTAATACGTTTAAACTTTACAATTTATTTAAATTTTGGTCATTGGAAATATCTCTACTTTTTTGTTGAACTATTCTCTATTTTAAAAGCCATGCTAAATTGCAAATGCAGTGGCAGTCCAGTGGCAATGCGCTCGCTTGGGAAACCGAGTAAAGCGGGTGTAAATCCCGGGTCAGCCACCTATGGTATTTTTAGGCACAAATTATTTCTAACATCTTGATGTACTAGTTCTCTTACGTTGAAGTAAGCCATGTTTGGCAGGGACGTAGTTTATAGTTAGTAGACTTCCACTAATAACTAATGTTGCGACAGGGTCGGAGTAAGGGGGTCTAAGGGCTCTTACTGTTGTATAATTGAATGAAAATCCTTCATTTTTGTGCTACAAACTTTTTTAGCAGGGAGCGAGGACGAGTTGCTAGGAGATGAAAAGAGTTATTATATAAAAAAGTTATATATTAAAGCGTGTTATTAAATGTAACACGATGCTATACTTGCCTCCACTGGATTCTGAAGTTTTTAATTGTTCGAAAAAGTTTATGATAAAAGTCAAAAGAATAAGCCATCTGGTATAAGACTATTCAGGCTGAACCAATAATTCTTTCTTGGTATTTATATTACGAGTATATCATCATCATTGCTTAAACCTCGGTGAATAGACAAGAATTCTTCCTAGGCGTCTTCGTTCTGGACATAAAATTAAATAAAGTAGTTTTGGGTAGCAATATCAATTTATATATTAGAAAAAATTGCAATGCTTATAGCAAAATCATAAACAATAATTTAAAATAAACGTAATAGAGCATAATAATCGCATATCAATCGATATGGATTTTGAAACGAATCTTGAAAAAATGTTCTTGCAATATCAGTCTAAACATTACCTTATATAACAATGCGGAATACAGTAAACTAAATTCATTTAACTTGGCCCGAGTAGAGGCCACAAGCCACAAATACTCATTAATCGTATACCGACTAATTTCATTTGTTGCCTTCCTGAATTTTCGATGGTTTTGTCAACATTGCAATGCAATCTAACGGACTAAGCCTTTTGAATAACAATTTCAGACCAAAATGTGTTTATGTCAGTACTCTAGCAAACTCTCAAACACCAATCCTGACCCGACCAATTCTGAAAGACCCTACTTTCTGCGTCAGCGGTTGCGGGTTCAAGTCCCGCTGGGGGCATTCAATTGTTGAGCACGAATGTTTGTACTCCAGTCATGGTAGTTTATATTTATAATATGTACGTATTTAAAGTTATATAATATGTGAAGTGTTTCAACGATCTGGTATCCGTAACACAAGCCGCGTAGCTTACAACGGAACTAGATGGTGCTGTGTGTATAATAATGTCCCAAATTATATTTATTATTTATGCTTCACTACAGTCTTAAACTTGATTAATTTATTAATCAATATTATTTTAGCGATTCTACGTCCGAGCGACTTCTACGTACATATGTTTACGTATGCTTACCCCTAGTTTAGCGTTTGTTCTTCACCCACATAATATGTATCTACATGTTTCTATAGAAATTTTACAGGCTGTTAATCTTCAATAATTACGGTTATTAAACTCATGAAACATGGTCTGAATGTTTTTTAATAAACATTTTGGTTTTATGAATTCTATTAATTACTTATATCGATTGTAGAATTGTCCGAAAAAGTTTACAGGAAATAAGAGATGCTAAATTTTATTCTCTACAATAATGGTTTTAATAACTTTTGCTCTAAAGTGCATAGTTTCCGAGATATCGGCCAAAAACTTTTTTTCAAGATGGCGCTTGAAGCTCCACCTGGATCTGTCAGCATATTGTAATTTTATGCTCAGTAAGTGACCCTAAACCTTATAAAAAATATTGGATCTGGAATTTAGTGCGATGTTAAATATGCTATTTTTACTGGCCTATTCAAAAAAAGGCGGTAAAAATAAATTTCAATTTCATATTATGCGGTAGAATGAAATTTGTGGAAATTTAAAGTTCATCGTAATTATTTCATTTATTTACGTTTATTATATTATATTTACCTATACATACTATATTAATTATAAACAAGCCTTTCCCGCGGCTTCGCTCGTGTTTTAAAGGCTGAAAATCAAAAGATATATTTTTCTTCCATTTTGCAACATTTTTCATGTAATATAGCCTAAAGCATTCCTCGATAAACGGACTATCCAACACAAAAAGAACTTTTTCATTCAAACCAGTAGTTCCTGAGATTAACGCGTTCAACCAAGCAAACAAACTCTTCAGCTTTATAATATTAGTATAGTTAAGTGATACATTTTGTGCTTAGATTTATATATCTTAATGTTATTTCTTGTGTACCTATTTGCTAAATAAAAAGTGGGTAAATATAATAAAGAGGAAAATAAAAATAAAATGGACTTATTTGATTACTTACTGAGTGCTCTCGGATCGCACACAAGTAATCTGCTCAGCCGGTCCATAGAGACTATTCGAGGTTATGGGGTTCTATGGGAACGTCATGGGACGTACATATCTATTTGGTAATATTGTAAGACTTATAGGTGTATTATTAAGTAGGTAATTGTCTTCGAGTAGATTAATATAATAAACAATAATTAATTATTATCATTATTTAGAAATAAATCGTTATTATTTTTTATTTTAATGAATATAACTTAGCTTTGAGATCGCTCCAATTTCAATAAGATTATGTAAACATACGCGTAGATGATTGAATGGGTTTGCTATACATATATTGGGAAAACATTTAAGTTTACTTGATGCTAATCATCTTGCTTAAAGTCGGACGCAAAATTGTAATGATTACATTGTTCAAACTTTGGGATTGTACCAATAACTTAGTATAATATATCTTGCGTATTTCTTGTAAGCCTAGTATTTTACGCTTTCATGGTTAAAAGTATGAAATTCAATATAGAAATATATAATTAAATAAAAATATTTGTAATTTAAATATTATAAGGATAATTATATAAACAATTCTAAGGATAATATATCTACAGTTACAATTAATTAATTTATAGCTATGGTAGTGTAACTCCAAAAAAGGAATGATATAGACGGTTTCATGGGGCCGAGTAAAACACCCAATCCCAAAAGTTGGTAATGCTCACATCAATCAGTGCTCACACAATCGCAACGACGTGTCCCGAACATTCTGTTTTAGATATAAACTTGCCGTTCCTAACATTATACCCATATTTGGTCAAATTAACAACTTTAATTTTCTAAGCTAATGAATTAATATATAAAAAGAATAAAATATTATTTACATTACATTACACGTAACTGAGCCTGATCTATAGATTTAGATTTTTTTTGAGAAATCCTACCGAATAATATTTACGAATTAAGTTCAAACTTTTAACCGCATATAATGTTTTGATAATGTTGAAAATGCGTACGTTTTAAGGATACACAAAATAAGGCAGAAAATAATGATAAATAAAAAAAAAGTAAAAAGTGTGAATTCCAAAACTAATCGTATTGTATAAGTATGACCTCTTTAGGATAATTTGTAAGTATGATTTGTTCCGATTCCGATTCCTGATTTAGACACGAATTCCTTAGCACTAATTTTGTGTCTTTTTACTAACATATTTTGTTACGTTCATACTAAAATAAAAATTACTTACCAATATTATTATAATGTGTACATTTCATCGACCCCAGAATTAATTATGTATTACATACCGAGGCACATATTTTAAGATGTTATGGAAAGCAAAGTAATTTTGTGGTTGCTAAACTGACAAGGCGACTAACTTAAAATGATGTAGGATTATATCTTCAAACCAGCTCATCGTATCTACTTTAAAACAATTTTCGTTAAAAGTATAAATGTATAAGTAACTACTAACTAGACTCAGCCCCACTCCGGTCGGGTTTATCCCTAGATACGTTTTAACGGTTAGTATACATTTCTCAGAAATGAGATATTTCCGCAGTGAAAAGTATTCTATACTAGCGACTCGCCCTCGCTTCGCTCGGGCTCTTCCCTAGATTTAGCACAGGCAAAGCCGCAGGATCCGCTAGTTATACATATAAGCCTTCCTCTTGAATCACTCTATCTATTAAAAAAAGCCGCATCAAAATCTGTTGCGTAGTTTTAAAGATTTAAGCATACATAGGGATATAAGGACAGAGAAAGCGACTTTGTTTTATACTATGTAGTGATGTTAGTCTGGATAGCCAGCTATCATTATACAAAACCTCATCAAAATCTGTCAACCGGTTACTAGAAAACGATGAGGTCACAAACAAACAGATAGACGATAATTCTACTAGATTTGAATTTCAATAATTTATAAATTTGACCTAGTTAGAATTATATTATACGAGCGACTCACCTTCGCTTCGCTCGGGTTCCTCCCTAGATATAGCGGGAGCGAAGCCGCGGGTTCCGCTAGTAATAAATATTGCCAATGTTACTCAGTGATAATGTAGGTTTCTAATGGCAAAAGAATTTTTGAAGTCGGTTCAGTAGTTTCTGAATTTATTCGTTACATACAATAATACAAATCTTTTCTCTTTATAATATTAGTATAAGTGAATAAACTTATCAGTTTTGTTATAATATTAGACTGATGAGTTAAATTTATAAGCCGTTAGAAGAAAAGCTATAACAGTGGATTTTTGAAGTGTTTGATTTTGTTTAAAAAATAAATAATTACAGTACAGGCATTCTTTTAATTTATTTTTAAGCCCCAGAAATCAAACTTCAAAAATTTAAACAAAAAAATAGTATTTTATAATAAACTAATAGATTAATGGCATTATAAAAAGCATACGTCTGTAACAGACGTGTGTTAATGTAAGTAAATACACGTCTGGTTAAGGGTTAAACCCCAAATCAATAAAGGCCACTAGAAAAATGGCGCTGAATAAATATGAAAAATGGTACTCTGAAAAATTGCTACACATCTACGCAAAAAGGGTATTTATTCAACTTATACCAAATCGAGTAATATTTCAATCGACCATTTATTTACTGTTCCTTGAACCGGAATATTCGATAATAGGTATTAATTTAGCGACTGTATTGCCTGTTTTATTTTCGTTGTCTAATCATGTTTATTATAATTATGTCATAATTATTATTTGTAGTTAAGTTTTATTTAATTAACTAGCTACTATTACCCTCGCTCTACTCGGGTCCGTTCCATAGATGCGTTATAACGGTTAGTAGGAATTTAAGTGTAGTCATGTTTTTCATACAACTACAGGGTATTTATATATTCAGCCCTTTTAACATCCCACTGCTGGGCACGAGCCTCCCTTTAATATGAGAGGGTTCAGGCCGTAGTCCACCACGCTGACCAAGCGGGTTAGCGGACTCACATGCCTTTCGAAAACTTGCTTAATTATAACAAATTTCTTGGTGTAAATTAGAATTCTATCTTATGTGGTTGTAAAAATTTGCATGTTACTATTATTTACAATTATAGTATCAAAACACAACACAAAGAAACTATTGATAGACACTGTATTTACTAACATCGTTTCATCTGGCTTATATACTAGATATTTTATTAATTTAGTTACATTAAAGTTTGTGTAAATATATAAATATTTTTAAATTTAAATAACATTAATAATTATTGCAATGCGTAGGAAGTAATATTTATACTTTGCTGCTTTTTCGTAAATGACATTGACCCACAGAAGGTAACCACAAGATTTAGATTATACCTGTGTATCAAACTATATAGTAACATTAAAAAACACATCAATTAAATATTTACTAATTTTTAATTAAAGTCTTTTTGTTGGTGTAAGCCTTATAAAGGATTTACTAGTCTTTTACATAATATTATAATTTGAATATTTTTGAAGCCATCAGGAGGATCAATAATGTCAGGAGTAAAGCAATGAGACGCAATAGACGGCCCACTTTGATGAGCCACGGGAGTAAACTAAGTGGGTTGATCTTGATAATTGTCTCTGAGTAGAGTGGACAGTTGGTGTAACCTCTGACTGTTGTTGTCATTGATCGTTCTGAATAACATGCTTCAGTGCGTAAGTTAAGTGACGCTCCATTATGACTTTCCGACGAGCCGAAGAGCCGGTACAGGTGATAGGTATGCGTTAACGCATTTCGAAAACTTAAAAAAAATTACGGCAAAAAATGTGTTAAGACATTCATATTTTTTTCTGCTAAAATAACGATCGTTTAAAATATTTTATTTCTATCAAATTAATATAAAAGTGTAATAAATGTATGATATTCTGTCAATATTTATTGTAAGAATGAATAATGACGACCCATAAATTCTATCTCGACCGGTCTGTCAAAAAGTCCGTCGGTCCATCAAAATATGTTTATCAGTAATAACTTACCATGGAATTAGATGGTGCTGTGTATTATGTCCCAATATATTTATTAATTATTTTAACTAAAACAAATATACCATCTTTAATTCTTTATCGTACTTATTTTACATTAATTAAAATTGATTAATACTTATTTAAAAGTTAAATTAACCTAAAACATATTATAAAATTAGAAATTTGTTAATTTAACTTTTGCTTCAAATTACAATGCAAATCAATTTAACAACCAGTTATTAAGTAACATTGAATATCTACGATTCTACTTTTCAAATAACATAATAATATGTCGGTATGTCTTATGGCTAACATATACCCAATTATATCGGCACACGACTTTTAATGCCCTCATAAATCGTTACGTAAGAATAAGCAGCCCTCACTATAACAAGTTTGATACACGTGTTCGGGGGGAATCGGAAATTTCTCGATTTCATTCACGTTTCAGGCCGAGCTTCCGTTAGCACAGCTGTTGTTTCCCGAAAATCTTTTACTATCTGAAAATTTTATGAAACTATCAAAAGGCTTGCGGCTTCATACAATTGCTACAAATAAAAAGCTATGAGAGGTTTACGCTTAACGCTTCCGTACCTTTCACATTTTCACAATTTTGATAGTTTATATGTAACTTACTTATATGAACCAAATAGGAACTAATACTATTCGTGCCCCTATTTGTTTAGGTAGGAATCTTCTAGTTAGATTAAAAATAATGGATAAAACTTATTTCTAAAAATGTTGTTAGGAAAGTATAGTAACCATAAATATATCATTAAAAGTAAGAGAGGTGAACTTTCTTTCCCATCGTTTTGAGTTTCATTTCATTAAATTTAATTTTCAATTATAAGCTTGAAATACGTAAATAAAACTTCATGTCACTTTCCATAAATAATAAAAAAAGAATGTCAAGCAAGACGGGGTTAATCTGATCCTGACAAAAAAATCTTACGGAGACAGATCATCAATCTTGCAATCGCCGCCAGATAAGTGACTCGTCGACAGTGAATAAAGCTCACTAGTCATTTAGTTACCTACACTACACGACATCAGCTTATTTATTTAGAAAAACAATATAACATGCTATTTAATATTAAAAATTTTTTTTTCTTTTACTGCGTTGAGCATTCATAATATTTTGTTTATTAATGGAAGCTTCGCGTACCTTGAATTGATATTTCTTCAATATATTGATTATAATAATTGAACGACATTGATAGATGGTAAACAACATTAAGTATGCACTGTTATGCTCGTGCCTAATGTGCTTTGCCTTGGGCAAAATCTAGTCTAATTTATTTGTGCATTTTAAACAGGATGTTTTGAAATATTTAACCTTCTTGATAATTTCTAACCTGTTATTCTATTGTTTTTAACCATATATTAATTATTAATACCCAGAAAAGTCCTCGTTCCGTCTTTATAACGGAAATGCATATAAAATGCAAAGGCCACGGTAAAACTAAATTTATAATCAAGGGCGAATTAAATAAGATTTCTTCAATCTATAATTATAGTAAATAAACCACTTGCTTTATTTCAAGAAAAAAAAAAAATATGTTTCTATTTCAATTGTAATTATTGTTTTTTATGATTTTCTGATCATTTTGGCTACGGCAGCCAATTTTACTGAGATTAACCAACTCCGCAGGGAAAATTAGTGCACACAGTTCCCGCAGATATTATTGACTCAAATTCCGATGGGATGATACTATGAAACAACAGGTAAGAGTTAAGACGTAAGCCAGACGAATTTAAATGCTCACTGAGGCACGGGGGTATCAACTTCTGATTGTTACTGAAAACTCCCGACCTGGTATTCGAACGCGTGCAGGATTTTCGTATATCTTAACCACTAGACCACTGGGGCCCGCATCACTGCACACATACTTTAATAACCTATTAGGTATATTCATTCGGAAATAAGTATGTTATTGATTTTTTTAAAGAATTTAGTTATTTCTTACAATATGGAAGCCCGTTCACATTTTTTTAAATCTTTTATTTTTTAATTTTTGTGCAAGCGTTATAGAAGCGGATGTAGATAAAGAGCATATTAATATATTCTAAATTAAAGCAATTTAAATTATTTTGATGAAAATTATTATGACCAATATTCGAAAGACCAGTTTGTATTATAAAATATATAATCATCCTATCAATTCATGTAATTTAATTTTTATATATGGAGTACCTAATACTTATTATTCTTTCGTTTTTATGTTATTAATTCTAATCTATGAGTTAAAAACTCGTGACATTAAAAACAGGATCTCAAACACAAAAAAATACATTTTTTTCGTATTGGCTTGGAATTACGTTAACAGAAAAAAGCGATACTCGTAGACGTTTAACAACAAGTCCAATGGGACTTGTCAAAACAAACCACAGAAGCTCGAAGTATTTATTAGAATCATTTGTAGAGTTCCACTACTATATAGCACCGTCTCTTCTAATGTTAGGAATGCATTAACGTACATATCTTATATATTTACAGGTGGTTATGTGGAACTCACTGGATCCATCCTTTGGTATCAAATTATTGTATTGTTACCGAAATACTTATATGTACTACGACTATATAGGTAAATGCAAGTTTAAGCCAATAAGGACAAACAAATAAAAAAATAGAAGAAGGCAAAAAATAGTTTACAACAGTTTAAATCAAAAATATGTTTTCGATTTTTTGTGGATTTATTTTGATTTTTCGTTCCCGACGTCTCGAATGTTTTATAGCAATTATAGTCACGGAAAAGACATTTGTTTAAATAATTAAACTTGTAATAGTTCACAAACTTAATAATTCTCGATTATTATTCAATCAGTCCTGGCCTCGCACGCTTATAATTTTTTTCTTTAGTTTAAGCTTGGGTGTAGAAATAGTAGCGTAGAATGCTATTCGATCTCCTTAGTTAGGATAAACCACAGATTAAAAAATAATAGTTAAAATTTGATAAGTGGGTCCGGAGTTCATCACCGACTAACATCGTGAATTTATATATTATGATTAAATACATGATAGTTAAACTAGCAGAATCGATCTATAACCAATGTACATAAAAATATACATATTAAAGACAATGTAGGACTGCCTCCTTTTTTCAAAGTAGGTTAATGATATAACATGTATTTAAAAAATATTGCATATTATGTGCAATAATAATACAAAATATTTAAATTTTATATAAATTCACCAAATTTTACACATCTACTTAATTATTATTTATAATCTTGATCTTATAGGTCATTGGATTTTATAAATAATCCGGAAATTATAACCAAATATATAATAAAAATATATCAATGTTTGACATTTGACACATGATACTTATTTCATATTCTGATTAGTTTTTTTTTAATTATAGGTATGTGACGATATGATAATATCACTACTCACTATATAGTATAAAACAAAGTCGCTTCCCGCTGTCTGTCTGTCCCTATGTATGCTAAGATCTTTAAAACTACTCAACGGATTTTGATGCGGTTTTTTTTAATAGATAGAGTGATTTAAGAGGAAGGTTTATATGTATAACTAGCGGAACCCGCGGCTTCGCTCGCTCTAGATCGCTAGTATACATTTTAGTATATTATCTTTAACTAACAAGATATGAATTATATAAGAATAGGAAAAACACTACAAGTATATTTAAATAAGCTTTTTTTAAATGTACCTAAATGGCGCCGCTTTAGATATAGGTATTATTAAATTCTGTCTACAAAATATTAGTAAAAACAATTGTTA
The DNA here is from genome assembly GCA_905231865.2 of Boloria selene. NCBI lineage: Eukaryota > Metazoa > Arthropoda > Insecta > Lepidoptera > Nymphalidae > Boloria > Boloria selene. The sequence continues at coordinate 3,308,476 of HG993140.1, read as the reverse complement.
TGCAGAACGAAACAAGATTAAAACATAATTAATATTTATTACTTTTGTAGGATAATTTTCAACAACGCATTAAAAAAACAATTATAATACTAAATAACTAAGGCAAGTGAGCGCCTTGAGGTATAAAACCACGCTCATCGGCTGTATAATCCACCCTGTAGGTGACTCCATCGGGAGCAACGAATTCATAGAATCCTCTAGCCCTCATACCACTTCTTTTATCATCAATCTGCTCAATATGTCCCTCTTCACCAGCAGCTATTTTGTTTTCAGTTTCATAAATGTAACGGTACCCTTCTGGTAAGTACTCATTTTCGTAGCGTAAGAGACCGGATCTAGAGTCATAATTATCAGGATTTACTTTAGCCACCGGAGCTACGTATGATGGTTTAGTGTATACTGATGCATAACTGGAGAGTTTAGTAGGTGTGAGAGAGCTTCGAAGTCCGGGAACGGCAGCAGGTTCTTCGGAGGGAACAGATGCTTCTACGTTTCCAGCCGCGCTTTCGGGCACTGATGCGATAGAAGTTACTGGTTCAATCGGGCTTAGCTTCGCAGTACTTGCTGGTTCAGCAGGGACTAATACAGGCTCGTCATTGCTTACTGTAGGCTCAGCCGCCGGTACTACAGGTTCTGCAGCGGTTACCTCAGGCTCAGCTGCCTTCACTGCAGGCTCAGCTTCTACTACAAGCTCAGCAGCCTTCACTGCAGGCTCAGCTTCTACTACAAGTTCAGCAGCCTTCACTGCAGGCTCCACAGCTTCTACTACAGGCTCAGCAGCCTTTTCTTCAGGCTCGGCATTGCTCACTACAGCCTCTGCAGTCTTGGGAGCCTCTGCGGGTTCAGCAGAGCTTACAGGTACACTACCCGGTGACACAATACTCGACCTGAAAAAAATAAACAATATTAATAAATAAAAAAAAATTTCATCACTTGTGTGAAACAATTGATTTTTTTATTATATTTGGGCTCATTTAAATGTTCACATTAATAATACTTACTCTCCAGAGCCAGAAACACCTTCACCAGCAAGAGAGCCGCCTATTTTGAGTGAACCTGCACCTTGCTCACCGCTATAAAATCACAAATTGAGAATGTTTTAAATATATCATTTTTATTTATTATTTTATTCGTATGTTTTATTATAAATTTAAAAACGTATTATTATAAATGGACATAAAAATCGGCTTATATTGGCCAGATTTATCTAGTATTAGTAATTCACGCTGGATCCGCTCGGGTTCATACAGATGCGTTTTAAGGATTAGTATAAATTTTCCAGAAACTAGATATTTTCCTGTAGTAAAAAGTATCCTATATATTGATCCGAATAACCATCTATCATCATACTCAATTTCATGAAAATCTGTCCAATAGTTTTCTCTGACAAAAATTGTAAAAACTATAGATTTGGAATCTGTATCTTTGGAAAATCTAATTGAATATGACTATTTCAATTAGATTTTCTAAAAAATACTCCATGTACAGATTCAACTGAGTTATAATTTTATTATATGTATAGATGAAACGAGCAGAAGTGTCGTTCCTGCTGCGGTCGGAATAATGTGAATCCCATCCCATGACGAAGGGTCATATTTACAAGATCGAACTTATCAATGTTTGTCGGTTCGTACCTTGTAATTTCAGCGTTCAGTTCTGAAGTTGAATCTGATGGCGAAGAGGATAAGGCCTGGAATAATGGGTTGTTTGATGCTCTATGGAAAGAATATAAAAATATTATTAAAACAATATTCTTTGTTTCTTACCAATAATATAAAATTAAAGTGTAAGAGTGTTAATAAAACATAGTTTTACGAAAGTGCTTTTATAATAATAGTAATTTTCTATTATTGTAGTCTATCTTATTTTAACTTTCTAATTTTAATACTTTTTTAAGTTTACGCGAATATTTGACATTATAAATGAAACTATCTTTTCGGATTTTTTCGCGGATTTATTTAGATTTTTGGTAACAGACTCCGTGAGAGACAGGTTACTCTCGTGACCATGATTTCTATAAAGCATACGAAACGTCGGGAACCAAAAATCCAAATAAATCCGCGACAAATTACAAAAAAATAGTTTCATTTATAATTTCATATTTTTTAATGATTTATTATAATAAAATAAGTAAACTAAGTAAGGTGATTATAAAGCTTTACTTACACGTCATCTTCAGCTGCAAAGATGACCGCCGCTAGACTGACCTGATAGTAAAAAAGTAAGTTAATATAAATTTTGTTATATACAAGTATTCACCACGGCTTTGCGCGCGTTGTAAAGACCGGAAACCAATTTTTTTATTCGAACCAGTAGCTCTTGGGATTAGAGCCTTCACCCAAATAAGCTCTTCAGCTTTATAATATTAATAAATTATAGATTTTGTTGTTTTACTATAACTTCATTACACACCAATATACATTTAATAAGAAAAGTGAATAAGACGTAAGGACAAAATTAAGATGTTTTAGGATTCCGTAAATCGCATGTCAAGACACAACAATTTGCCTTTAGTGAATTATCTAGAAATGTACTGGAATACGAGATTATAAATTAGAATTACAAATTAACACTAATTGTAATAAAATAAAGTCCTTTTAAATATTTCGTCTTTTAATTTTATTTTTTAAACTTGCGTCGCAAGATCGAACGAGTTATGTTAAATGAAACTATCTTAATTAATGTTTTTGCCGATTTAGAGGCGTCCGAAACTAAATTATACATTTATTTGAGAGAAAAATCTGAAGTATAAGGACTTCTAATGAATAAATATATATAAATATATGTTGGGACATTATTACACAGCGCCATCTAGTTTCGTGGTAAGCTACGAAGCTTGTGTTACGTTGTATATAAATTTAAGTACATACATATTATAAATATAAACACCTAAGCCTGGAGTACAAGTATTCCTGTTTAACAAATGAATGTCCCCAGCGGGACTCGAACCCGCGACCGCTGGCGCGGCTAGTAGGGTCACTACGAACTGAGCCAACCGTGCTGTTAATAAATAATTATAATTTCTAATTATGGCAGCGGGCTCATAACGCCAACTTATATAGATAAATTTCTAAACTTGAAATTGGGGATCGAAGTACAAAAAAAGAAGTTAAAATTTTATGTAGTATCGTTTTAATATTGGTGGAAAATCCAAATGTTTAGACATGTTTATTTTTATGGGAGTTTTAGTAACTCCTTTAAAAAGTAGGTACCTTGGAGATGAACCCAGGCAAAACGATGGTAAGTAACAAATAAATTTAGCCTCAATTACAATAAAAAATTGCCATATATACGAAACCCTTTTATAAATCTGAGACACACTTTGCTAAGCATTACTGAGTTCGTCTAATTTAATTTATTCAAATTTAGATTCGATCAAGAGAGGTTAATTAATCAAAGCTTATAAAACGACCTTTGCATAAATATATAGTAGAGTATGAAACATAATTGCGACCTTTTCTTTAAAAAATAAGTTTGTCTATAAAATTATTTTATAAAATTCTTACCAGAAGAAGAGACCGGAGAAGAGACATTGTGTTAGTATTAGGTTATCTGTGCCAATGTAGATTCTCCATGGACGACCGCCTATATATACGATGTCGGCTCTAAATTTAATGTAAATCATCTCATCACGTTTATTACCTACTTAATATGCCTGTGACTTTAATTGTTATTTATATCATTTTTAGTAAATTATAAATTTATGAATTGTTTGATATTTTGACTTGACTGTTTGCAAAAGGTATATTTTCTGGAGCTTTCATTAGATTAATATTTGATTTGTAAGAACAATGTTATTACAATCAAAATTCATGACTTTCGTGTTGAATATATGTGTAATTTATCACATTATAATTAACTAACAAAAAGTTAAAATGTTAAAGCTTATTTTTTGATAATTTTTTATTATTATTATGGCATAATTTTTGTATATTATGTGTATATTATAAAATATGCAGAACCAAAATCATTATTTTTTTTAAGAAAACATATATTACGTACAAAATAATTTACCTACAAGGATTGTAAGAAATTTAAAAACATGCCGTTATTAAGCTTAAATCGAACTCTACATTTTTTGCCCATAATTCCACAAAGGCTCGTAAGCATCACATGATATTTTTGCTTCAAGAATTTAATTAAATTATACGGACTTTTTGTGGTTTCCTTTACATGACGAGACTGTGACCTATATAATTTAAAATTTAAAATAATAATAGTGAATAAATAAATATTTTTGTAATAAAACTGCATATGTCAAATTTGCATGGAATTAAAATCGATCAAATAACAAAACATTTTTTGAAATAAGCCGGTTTTTTATTCTAAATTAGAGAGAGACGACTATAAAATATTGTAAACAGCCATCAAGGGCTCGAAAAAAATAATTGTATTTTTTTTAGTACCTAATTGCCTGTGATGTGCGCATATTTCAAATCAACTTAATATCGGCACTGTGATAATTGATAATGTCATAAAAATTAATCAAATTGTGGCCTTAATACTAAATTTTATTTTAGATAAAATATTACGATTTAGTTTCCTACTCGTATTATATTGGAAATTATATTGGAAGGAACAATACGTTGTATAATATAAACATGGAAACTTTTGCCTTTTTTGTCATGAACTTGTAATAAATAAACAATTAATATTTCACAAATTGGATATCAGTTGTTTATCAATTGATTATTGACTTGAAATGCATACAAAAACTTTAATTACTTATGTTGAATGTAACTTAATTAACTTAACCTGTAATTACTCCTTCCTAAACTCATATTCAGTGCTAACGCGCTGGCTTGGGAAGCGGGTTCTCATCCAGGGTTGCACACCACTGATATTCTTATGTGTGATTTTTCTTTTTTTGAGTTTCCAAAAGACGTGTAAAGTCCGCCAACATGAGCCCAGCAGTGGGACGTTAGAAAAGACAGAAAACCCTTAAGGCTGGTGAGATTGTTCACTTTTTCACTTTTATTCTCTCAAATCAATTCAAGCTACTGTGCGGAAATTCGCTTAGGTTGTGCAATCGAAGCAGCGAGCAAAAGCTAGAGATCAGTTATGGAAAAATCTTCTTTTTTATATTTGACATTTTTTACCCAATAGGAGACGCTAACTCGATAATTGAATGTCATGTACGAAGTAAATAACATTATTTGCTTCCTTATGCTAATATTGTTAATCTATAATATATATGTATAACTATATATTTATATTTATGGTTTCTGTTGTAAATGCAGTACAACTATGAATACATCGAATTGAAGCATCGCGTTGCGGGATTTAAATAATAACATATTAAAAATCCTTCCAAAAGTAAGCAGTCAGCTATTTTCTCGTATACGGTAATAAAAAGTTAGCATCGAGATATACGAGTATTTCCATCAGTCTATACTTAGTTTATCAAACGAAACGTGACTGTATGCAAACCCATAAACTAAATAGATAAGGCTCGATTAATGTACGTTCCACAAACAAAGCTGCTATGATTCCAGAATATTGATACGGAACATTTATCAGGGGATCCTTTCGTAATCGTTCTGCTGTATAATATGGTCCAATGTCGGAAGCCGCAGGTGGCAGCCGTGAATATGAGTTTATATAACATTTTTTTAATTTTAGTGTTTCCCCGTGACTCTGCTCTGGTAATTTTAATATATAATTGTTAATCTCTAAAGGGAATGTTATCTAATTAAAAAAAGACTAAGATGATTTAATTATTAAAAAAACAATGCACAGAAAGCCAAACTATTTAGTTGTATATTAGTATTACTGTACCGCTCATGGCTTTCGTCTCTGTGCTAACGTTGACAATTGATTTTCTTACAAGCATTTAAAAATTAACCTACTGAATACAACACAATAAAAAAAGTTCAAAATTATATTTTGAATTCAGAGTATTGCAGGTTTATATTCAGAGTATTACTTTTTCTAAAAGTTTTTAAAAACCCTATTGCAATTTTATTTTTATATACACAACAGATGTACTACGGCTAACCAAAGGATGATATATTCATCCATTGTCAAGGTTCACGTTAAACTTGCATACATCAATATATTGGAACGAATAATTTCGAAAGGTACTTTCCCTTTTTAATATAAATAAAGACCAAAGTAAAAAAATCGGCTTTGTAGGAAGGGCAATGAAATTTTTATGACTTTAAGGTAAGCTTTATGTTTTCGCTCCTTTTCCACCATAAATATAATATTCGTTTAAAAATTAAATAAAAATATTGTTAGTTTTTAGTTTTTTTTTAAATTTATAAGCGCTGTAACAGACGCAAGCTCTAGAACGACTTCTGATAATATCATACAACAACAAACAATATCATGTCTACACTAATTTAGTTATGGATTTTAAATGCTTTTTAAAGTTCAGCGCGACATCTTTTGATGAATTTATGACTTTTTAATTAACATATACCTAATTAAAAAATTAAAATCTGTGCTACAGATTAAGTTTATCGATTTCAAAGTTCATCAAAATCTGTCAACAGGTTGACATATTTTATTAACACTTTTTAAATAGGATTTTCGAAAAAAAAAAAAACAACATACAGACGCGTAAATGTTCCAAATTTATTTTTATATATAGATTATTAAAAAGCACTTCCGGGTATTAATACAGGTACAGTACATGTAGTTTCAAGACATAAAGTTCTCATGGTAGTAGAGCGTCTTAATTTATTGAATCTTTGTCAAACAAGGTTTGCCAGTGCACTGTACACTGCATGTATGATGTAGTTGAAAATAAACTTCTTGAATAAACGAGTGGAGACTTTATGATATTATACCGCACACACATATTGTGTTTGCTAGAAATTTAGTCCAAGTTGTATTACCTTTTACCCCCCAATGTACATTACGTTGGAGGTTGTAGGTTCGATTTCTATCTGACGTAATTTTGATATTAGAGGAAGGACGAAGACATTTACTAGTTTCGCATAAAAGGAAATACCTTTAAAAATTCGAGGGAAGACACAAGACAGTCTGTGCGATTGGAAGATGTATTGATTTTCATCGCTATTATAAGGAGAATAAAAATAAAAATTAAACTAATAATAAAAAAATTAAAAACCGCCTTCAAAATATCTATTTTTTTTTATTTTTTGTGTTTTTTTTATTGATGTCCGTTTTCATTTATTTTATATATTTTCAATCTTTACATTGATAGTGTAAAGTAAACATAGAAGTAGATAAGTAAAAAGACGATATTATAAAAAAACTAGTACGTGAAAATCAATCCCCTATTTTCTACACTTAAGGGTGAATTTATATATCAAGAGCATATTACTTGAAAATAAATACAACCGAATTCTGAACCTTTTTGAAGTTGGTAAAAAAGACAAATAACTAATTTTATTTCTAGCTAAGAGTACAAGCTGGCGTAGAGGCTATGGATATATGACAAGCAGTTTCCAACAAAGTATTTTTATATTAATCTTTGACCCTCATATTATATTAGATTCGACGTTTTCCTCAAAATCGGATTCACAACATTTGTAATAGAGTTAATAGTACAGAGAAATTTTCTATAAAACAAACACCTAATGCTTTTCTTTATTTCTTTATTTATTATAGGATCAAATGAAATTCAAGCGTAAAATAAATATGTACATAAAAACAAGAAACATAGAGACTCCAAGTTGAAATCCGAATAAGCCGTGTTTTGTCAGGTCTACATACATCGATGTATAAGCCGTTAATGCCTTGTTCAAAGGTAAACGAACACTTAAAAGGAAACAGAATACAACGTATAAAGCTTTCGCACATCGTACATTTAATACTGTGAGGGCAAATCGACAAAATATTTTATACACTAGCAATTTGCCCTCACTTCGCTTGTGTTTCACATAATTTTTGTAATTAAACTTTTACTACATATGTTGCGAAAGCTACTTCGACACATAATATACCCGGAGTTATACATAGACTACCGTTTGAGACGTACATAGTTACTTACAGAGTAGGTCAAAATCAAAAAAAAAAAAACATCCCTTATTGTCTACACGTAGGGGTGAATTTTTGTTGAGTTTTATTGGGAACAACTTAGAAATACACGCTTTCAAATATAACAGAATTATCCACATCATTTTACAAATGACAAAGTTCTGAGATAACAAAAATAAAAAATTCAAACGAAACCTACTTTTTGAAATTGATAGAAAATTTTATATCCAACTTATGATATAGCTAAAATGTAAAAATGAGTATGATTACTTAGACTAAGCTATAGAATAAAAGCAAAACAGCGACTTTGTCATTTTTATAAAGGGACAAACTGAGCCTATTAAAAAGCCTTTTGGGAACGCCTCCTGGGAGAGCTTTGAACGTTTTTCTTTATTTTCTAAAAAGCGTTGTTTACGCCTAAATTCTTTAATACGAAATAAATTCGTCATTTTGACATGCTAGTGTCGTATTCGTAGCTTATTTTTATTCAGACATCAAAGGTAGGCTTAATTAAGGAAAATAAGTAAGGAAAGTGTATTGGTATATAAGGTATTTATAAATAATTATAAAATAACGGTAAGTTCAAACTAAAACGTTAAAAAAGTTAAGTGAAGTTCTAGAAAATATCCTGCATAGTTAGTAATTTAATTATTACGGATATTGTATACTATGTAGTAATTATATTTTATTGATTTAAATTATTTTAAACATTCGAGATATCTTTTGAAGATGAAATAATCATTTTTCACGTCACTGGGCAATACAATATAAAAGCATAAAACGCATTCTAGAGTGAAAATGGAAAATTCATATTTGAAATGTTTTAGTTTAAAAGATATTTGTTTATTTTTAATTTTTGAAAGTTAAAGCATGAAGCCTATATAAAGCATAAATATTTGTATGCCTTATATAGGCTTGTGTCTCATATTCTTTTCTTCTCGCTACTTTAAAAGGTCGAATTAAAATTGTACGTTGTGTATGTTTAGGGAAATAGCGCGCAGGACAAAGTATAAAACATTACTCAATAGGTATTTACCTACATAGGTACACCTATTACGTTACTTATTCAAAGGAACCTGAATTATCAACTGCCTCGTTCGCTAGCATGTGCGGCCCTGGATTCGGATTTCCGGGTTCGAATTCCGAATATCAGTATTTAATCGTAGACTAATAAAAATAAATAATTATATTATTTATTAGATATAATAATAAGAAAAAAAGTGCGTGTGTACAAAGTACACATGTCAGAAGTAAAACTTGAATTTATTAAGGCTAACTCTTCCCCGCCTCTGAGTGTCTGGTACTATGGACTTATTTTTTCGTTTCATCGAGTTTGAAATCACAACGATTCTAAAGAAGTTTCACTTCAAAAATATCGATATAGTTTACATATAAATATATATATTTATAATATCTATCTAATATTTAGTGCTCGTCGGAGTATAATTAATTGTTAATTTGTCATTATGTCGCAAAAACTTAAATTTTAAAGATTTTTTTTCATTGCTTAGTTAAATTTTGCATATGAAATAACCTGCTTTATTTTTTGTTTCACGTTTAGAATCTAAAGGTTATTTAAAGAAGAGGAATTCTTTTGCATAATTTGAATCTAATACATTTCTAAGAGGCGCCAGGAGACTCATATTACAGGGTTGACTTATTATGTACGTACGTTGTAACTTGTAAACTATAAAATTTATATTATGCAATATTCTATTTTATACGTATCATGTGCCATGTGGTATAAAAATCATAGTCTCAGTTAAACAAATAATTTAAAATTAGGAGGCAACTTTAATTATCATAAGACGGGTTTTACGAATAAAGCTAAAAATATTTAGTAATATTGTCTTTTCAACAATAAGACTACACTACTCGTACATATTTTTTTTTTAAATCCGGTTATAAATAAGATATTAGGTAAAAGTAACTAATGAGTAAACCTGTATAGATATACTTCTGTGAATATTGTAAAATCGTATTTTTATACATAATATATACGTTTATGAATATTAATAAAACTTATAAAATATTATTTATAAAATTATAACACAGTGCGTATAATACACAACGCACTCTATTGATGCTACCGAGAGCACCCCTTAATTGGGAACAAACTAAATAAATCTATACATACATACATACATGATACATACATACATACATACATACATACATACATACATACATGCATACATACATACATACATACATACATACATATAAATAAAATTGAAGTGTCTTTTTCTGAATTTCAAATTAACAGATTTTCGCTAAATGCATACGAAAGTATATACGGTAGGTACTATATTATATATTTTGTGACAGTACATCAAAAATCAAGTTTTAAAATTTTTATCTGTCTGCAGTTGATATTCTACGCACATATAAATTTTAAATACATACATATTATAATGAATATTTCAATAAAGTTTTCCTAAAAATATTTAATGTAGGTACAGACTTGACTCAGTTAGAATTTTATGCAATACGTAGATGCATAATAACAGATACCTGAAATAGAATTTTTAAATTGACAGAATTATTATTGAGTTGAATGGAAAAAAATATGTAAATATTTTATATTTCAGCGTGGAATATCGCCTAGCCGATTGTCTGACCAAGTGAAAGCTCGAAGATTACCACGATTACCACAGCCTTGAGATAAGCCAAAGATACAGTGACATAAAAAACCTATTTCAAGAGGGTATAACAGTCAGAAATAGAGAAAAATTAAACCCGAAGATAATATTTATGTAGATGTTCCAACTATAAATGTAGGTAATGTACAATATAGGTACTACAATCTACATACAAAAGTTGATACTCGAAATAATGAATCTTCTTCCCGTTTTTAAACCACTTTGTTGTAAAGATGATAATTTTATCTTATTTAAACTGTGATGTGTGATTTATTTAGACATTTTAATGGGATTTTAAAATTCCATGCATACCAATATCTAACAATATTCGGTAACATTCAAGATAATTTTGACCAAAAATATTTACTATAATATTAAAGCAATTTGATATCCTTGCCATTATTTAATTTAGAAAATGGTATTTTATTTTGGATTTTATTTATTATATTACTAGCGGTTACCTTTAATTGGGTTTCAAGTTAGAAGGGTGTGGAAAATTCTTTGGTAATCTTCTCAGTCAAATACAAAATAATCTACCAGAGTTTTATCACATCCGGATCAATGGTTTAGGAACGCATCGATGACTAACATATGATTTTTTTAATGTATATAGATTATAAGTGTTGATCGACTTGAAATAATTGAAAATTGTTAAATGGCAATAATAAAATAATGTCATCCGTATCCGTTTAACTATGTTGTCTATTCCTGTTCTATTGTCCATGATTGTACTCCCTAACTTGTGTAATGTGTACGTGTGTTAAGTAAATATAATATTGAAGCCATCGAGGAGTTTTACTTGCCGTTCTGCTTCCATATAATATCAAACAGGTTATGGGCCCAGTCCCCTCTAACCTACGGCAAGTTTGAGTGAGAGAGTTGTGAGTTTTTTGTCAAGAGAACGCGACGAGACGCGTGAGTTTACATAAGAGAAAAATGGCGGCGCCGGCGAGTGAACAGCATAGTCTAAAATTAAAAGGAGCTTGCAATTGGCCTGTGTGGCGGTTCCAAACACAAGTTATCCTTAGAGGACGAGGAGTTTTGGACATAGCGTTGGGCGAGAGACCATGTCCAACAAAAACTGAAGGCAATGCTGATAGTGAGAAAAGCTGTCAAGAATGGCTAAAGCAGGACGCCAAGGCACAAGAGATTATAGTCACCAGAATGGAGGAAGAGCCACTAACTTACCTTTTTTCATGCACAAATTCTAAAGAGATGTGGGATAGACTCAAAACAATATATGATAAGGAATCTACAGTGAGTGTCCATCTGCTTCAGCAAAAGTTCTTCAGCATGACTGCGGAGAGTAATGAACCCATTGCTAAGTTTTTTGCTAGACTAGAAGAGATCCAATTGAAACTGAAGTTAGCCGGAGAACCTATTTCTGAAAATATGGTAATAACAAAAGTATTAATGACTTTGCCAGAGCCCTTCAAGCACTTTAGATCGGCCTGGGAGTCCGTGCCCAGTGAAAAACAAACTCTCAGAGAACTAACAAGTAGACTATTACTTGAGGAGGAGAGGTTGACATCGAATGAGGAAGTAGTGGCTTTAGCAGCTAGCCGTCCTCGTCAATCATCTATGAAAGTAAAATGCTACAACTGCGGAGCTATGGGGCATTTTGCAAAAGACTGCAAGAAAAGAGATAATAGAGAGTGCTATAAATGTAAAAAGAGAGGACATATATCTACCCAGTGTCGTGCCAAGCCATGGGCTAGCGAGAAAAAGAAGCAAGAGTCGAATGCTTTTTTAATGTCGAGTGAAGAGAATGAAGAGGGTGGTGTGTGGTTTATGGACACAGGAGCAAGTGAACATATGTGCGGAAATAAGGACTGTTTCACAACATTAAGTGCAGTTTCTGGCAATTTACAAGTGAGAGTGGGAAATGGGGACTTATTAGAAGTTACAGGTGTCGGAACTGTATTACTTTTTGCATGGAATGGACAGAGGTTTATAAAGACTGAATTATCGAATGTGTTGTATGTACCAAAGTTACAGTATAATCTTTTTTCTGCTGGTTGTGTGTTGGACAAAGGTTTCTTTTTATCATCGGACAAAAGTCAGTGCTATTTTATGAATAAGAGTGGTGAAATACGTGCCATAGGCAAACGTCAAGACAAACTGTGGAAAATGAACTTTGTACTAAAACAAAACGTGCTAAACGGAATGCATGATGTGGGTGGATCCAAACAACATTCCGTGAAAAGTGACACTGACAGTTCTATGTTGGTATGTCATATGAGTGACAGAGTCGAGAAGTTATCTGTGTGGCATTCTAAATTTGTGCACCTGAATTTCGAGCAAGTAAAGAAGATTTTGAGACAAAATTCTATTGTTTATTACGACGACAGCCAAAACTACGTATGCGAAAAATGTTTAGCAGGAAAACAACACAGAATATCGTTTCCTGTGAGTGAGTCGAGAGCCAAAGAGAGGTTAGAAATTATACATGCAGACGTCTGTGGTCCCATGGAACAGGAGTCCATTGGTGGCGCGAGGTACTTTTTACTTCTTAAAGACGACTATTCAGCTTATAGATATGTATTCTTTATGCGTCATAAGTCTGAAGTGAAGAAGCACATTGAGAGATTTATTAATGAAGCTGAAAATGAAACTGGCTGCAGACTAAAAGTGTTAAGATCTGATAATGGATTGGAGTTCGTTAATAAAGAGCTAAGTGAGATATTGTCTGCAAGAGGAATAAAACATCAGACAAGTGTGGTATACACGCCACAGCAAAATGGGCGTGCGGAGCGTGATATTCGTACCTTAGTTGAGGCAGCTCGTGCATCGATATGTGGTATGCACAAGAAATTTTGGGCAGAAGCTGTTTATAATGCTGCTTATACGCTAAATAGAGTGGGAAAAAGCCCTCAAATAGAGATGACACCATATGAAGCGTACTACAAACAGAAGCCTGATATTTCAAGGTTGAGAGAGTTCGGTACCCGAGTATCTGTACACATACCAAAGCAGAGGAGACTTAAGTTAGATCCGAAGAACAGAATTGGCATTCTAGTCGGAAATGGAGGTAATACTAAAGGCTATAGAGTATATTTTCAAGAGAGCAACAAAGTGGAGATTGTATGTGATGTGATTTTTCTCCCCAGACGAGAGAGAGACCTGAAAACACAAAATACACACTATGAGAATGAGTTAATTATGGAAGAGGAGTCGGAAAAGGAAGAGGAGAGTGAGATTGAGAGTGTGAATCAAGCAGAGAGTGAGGAGGAGTTTTATGATACACCATCAGGATCGGATGAGGAGCAAGGAAACCAGGATACATGTGGAGGAGAGCCAGAGACAGGTACAAACGGAGAGAGAGAAAGGGCTACAGAGTCAGAGCAAGAGATAGAGATAGAAGAGGAGACAGAACAAAGAGGAGCTTATAATCTGAGAAATAGAGGAAATATAAAATTACCTGTGAGGTACAAAGACTATCACCTGAGTTTAATATCCGAAGAGTGTCCATCATATGAGGTAGCAATGAAGAGCAGTAAAAAATCATATTGGAGAAAAGCTATAGAGCGGGAGTTACAAGCTTTAGAGGAAAATAATACATGGGAAATAGTTCAAAAACCTGAGACATATCAACCAATTGATTGCAAGTGGGTGTTAACTTGTAAAACGAAAGGTAAAGATTTAATTCATAAAGCTAGACTAGTAGCAAGAGGTTTTCTACAATTTGATTTATTAGATGTTTATAGCCCAGTAGCTAGGTTGCCATCTATTAGAGTTTTTCTTGCTTTTTGTAATGAGAATTGTTTACCTATTCACCAGCTTGATGTATGTAGTGCCTTTTTACACGGAGATATTACTGGAGATGTATATGTCACTTTACCTAAGGGTTGTGACAAAATTAAAACTAAAGAAAATGAATGTTTAAAATTGAGAAAATCATTGTATGGGTTAAAAGAGTCTCCAAGAAATTGGAATATAACATTTACTAAAACTATGAGAGAGTTAGGGTTTGAACAGTCTGAATTTGAGTATTGTATGTTTTACAGAGGGGAAGGAAAAGATAAAACATTTGTTATGCTCTATGTAGATGATCTTTTAATTGCTTCAAATAAAGAGAGTAATATAGTTTGCATTAAAAGAGAACTGAGTGGGAGGTTTAAAATGAAGGATTTGGGATATGTGACAGAGTTTCTAGGCATTCATATTCAGCAAGACTTGCAAAAGAATACTATTGTAATGAGTCAAAAACATTACTTACAAAAATTATTAGAAAAATGTAAAATGTCAGAATGTAATGCAGTGTCCACACCAATGCAAGAAAATTATGACCACAGTGTACTAAAAAGAGAAAATTCAGAGAATGAAGAAATAGAAAAGAGATGTAGAGTTGTTATAGGGTCATTAATGTATGCAATGTTGTGTACACGCCCGGATTTGTGTTTAGCTATAAGTATTTTGAGTAGGTACCAGTCATGTGCAAGTTTTGAATTGTGGAATGCTATAAAACATGTTCTATGGTATGTGAAAGGGACATTAGATTTAAAAATTTATGTACCAGAAAAGTCAAAGTGTAGAGAAGATTGTTGGTTATGTAGACTCGGACTGGGCTGGCGACAAAGTAGATAGAAAATCTACAGGGGGTTTTGTTTTTAAAGTACATAATTGTGTTGTATCTTGGGGTTCAAGGAAACAAGCTACAGTAGCTTTGTCATCAACCGAGTCTGAATTTATGGCTTTAAGCTTAGCAGCAAGTGAGGCTTGCTGGCTTGTTAACTTTTATAAGGATTTTGATAACTCAATTTCTAATGTTTGTGTGACATTGTTTGAGGACAATCAGAGTGTTATCAAACTGTGTAAGAATCAACAATTTCATCATAAATTGAAACATATAGATATTAAGGCACATTTTGTAAGAGAAAAACTTCAGAGTAAAATTATAACTTTATTGTATATTTGTACTGAAAAACAAATTGCAGACATTTTTACAAAGCCGCTAGGTAAAATTAAGTTTAACAAATTTAGAGAGAGTTTAGGTTTGCTATAGTGTTTGTATTGGTTAGTTTAGTTCATTGTAATTTTAATGTTTTATTATTGAGGAGGAGTGTTAAATGGCAATAATAAAATAATGTCATCCGTATCCGTTTAACTATGTTGTCTATTCCTGTTCTATTGTCCATGATTGTACTCCCTAACTTGTGTAATGTGTACGTGTGTTAAGTAAATATAATATTGAAGCCATCGAGGAGTTTTACTTGCCGTTCTGCTTCCATATAATATCAAACAAAAATAATTGTAAATACTTAATATGCAGTAAATTAATACCAAGGATTCTAAATAAAATGTATAATATGATATATAAACATGTTTTAATATAAACATTTCTTCATAATTAAATGATTAGTATTCATATAAAAATACTTATTTAAATAGAGTTACCCACAAAATACATAATATATTACCGGTTTAATGAGTCTTTCTGTAATGCAAATGAATTCAGTGTAATTTTTTAACATAATAATGTTAACGCTGGTCTTCCAATTACACGTTATTACACATTAAATAATATGATGTATTCGTCAGTTCTTATTATAATTATATATCCCACAGCAAATATTACTAACAATACTTACAGCAGGTAAATATTATAAAATCTATACTGTCCGAAGTAACGAATCGAAATGTGTCAAAAACCTTATCCCACCCATATTAATACAACTCCCAATAAAGTAAATGGATAATAGAATAAAATTAGTCAATACCAGTCCATATTCATTATCCATTAAATATATAGAAGTTAACAATAATTACAAAACAATTTTTAAGTCATAACACCATACATAATGACGAATGTTTCAAATATTTCTCATGGTGGCCTTATCTTCGTCTTAACTTATGAAACAGAGAGAGAAAGCGAGAGAGAGAGAGAGAGAGCAGAAAATGTAAAAAAAATAGTCTCGCAACTCGGTTTTTCTACGTCAAAGAGTTTTGAGTTTCTTGAAGTCTAATATAAAAATAAGTCAGGTAATTAATTCAATTATCTATGGAAGCATTTATTCAACAACTGGTCAACAACTTCGTCGTTCGATAGTAACATATTTATTAAAAAAATTAGTTAAATAACATATTTTTTAATAATTCTTCATCATTTATATATGAAATAATGATGTCTTTATTGATACGTTCTTGTTCTTGAAAGTGATTCATCTGACAAGAAATTATCACACATGCGAGAACCAACGTTTGAAACTATTTTACTAAGCTTTCAAAGCCAGCATTCGAATAGGCGCCGATTGGATAAGTTTGTAAGTTGTAATTATTGTGTATTCCATAGAAAAGTTTATAAAAAGGGAAATGTTTAACACTTAGCTTAAAAAAATATTTTATTGTGCTAAAAACCAATTCTCATAGGTATCTTTTTTTCTACCGTTATTTCCTCTTTTTTTATATCCAGTTAATCGTTTAACCTTTACAATACGCAAAGAACATATTAGCTTACCAACTCCTTTATTCTACGCGAAGTCAACATTTTCTATGTAATATAGTTACTGCAATGAAATAAATTGAATTCTTTCGTAGGTACATCTAGTTTTAATTATATGAAAGTAATTTAAAAGCTCGACAAGAGTAATTTATCCCAACACTTGTAATTTCTTCTTTCCACGGTTATTTGATAAATGAAACTGTAGTGTTTGATTACATTCTTTCTTACACGTAATAGCTTTTTAATTTTACTTTTTTAGATTTAGCGCGAGTGAATCTGCGGGTTTTGTTAGTTATACATAAAACCTGCGTCTTGAATCACTTTATGTATTAAAAAAACCGCATCAAAATCCGTTGCGTAGTTTTAAAGATCTAAACATGCATAGGGACAGACAGACAGCGGGAAGCGACTTATACTTATAGTGATTTATAGTCATAGATTGATTCAAAATAAACCACATTTTGTTGTAATTAACCCCTAGAGCGTCGGCCTCCGTTTTACGAAAAGGCTCGAAGCGTCGGCGTAATTTCAAGGACGTTTGATAGATAGGGTAGACCTTCGGAAAAACGATGAATTCGTTGATATGTATATATTAAAATGGTATAAATTATACCTTCTCGGCTTCGTTATGAGTTTATCTAACTATTTATATAATTTAATAAGCAAATAAAACTGACCTTATCTCGCAGTGATGTAATATATATTTTTTTATTTTTAAATTATTTTTAAATTAGGATGCATATGCGGAGCCGTCGACGCCTCGAGCCTTTTCTCTTATGATCTTACGGTGTATCGTGAAACGCTCGAGGGGTTAAAGTAATACAATACATCCAATATAATAGGAATTTGAGATCTCTTGGCGTATCAATTGTATTTATATTATAACTTTCAGAATAAATAATATGCTCCTATTTAATAAATATATTGCGACATATCCACATAGCACTATCTATTTCTCTGGTAAGCTACATGGCTTTTGTTATGAATGCTTTAAATATGAATACCCACACAAATGATTGCCACCAGCGGGACTCGAATCCGCGACTTGGCGACTCATCAATACAAACTACCAAACGTGTCACCAAAACGTTAACTGTCCATAGACTATTTATTTATGATACATGGGCTTATTCGGAATTTACAGTAATATTGATCATTTTTTGCTTTTTCGTTTAATTTTCTCAAATATACACAAAGGGCTTTACTCTGCAATCCGGTGTTATTGAAATTCTGTATGTTGAAGGTGTCTTTAAGACCAACATGAATATTTGCTTGGTCATTATAAGCAAATGCCTTGTAAAAAATGTATATACGACTTCCGTTTTAGTACGAAGTTCTAGGGGCATACTCCATACTATATAATATATAGTACACCCTTGAGGATAAACTTCCTCAATTACTATAGTATTAAAAATCAAGTGTTATTATGTACTTACTAAGTAATTAAGCGTAGTACTTAAAGTATTTTGTATAATAGTTCGCTTTTTAAGGAGTCAAGTTTTAAAATGTAAATTAAATTATTTTATTTTAATAACAACAGACAGCCAAAGAAAAAAAAGAAAAATATTTCATATAAAAGTTGCAAAGCGTACTTCTTAGACTAGACAAAGTGTGGGTAAAATTTTACTGACTTCAGCAGTAACTGAGGAATAAAATTGAATCTTTTAATTTATTGCATAGTCATCCTGCGCTGTACTTACTCGTAGGTATCCACCGTTCACTTTACAGTCTCAGCAAATTTAGGACGAACGATTCTGTTTTCTGCAGCCTTTAACATATCCTGGCTCCTATAAGTGAGCTGACTCCTATGAGTTTAAATCTTATTTTATATATTACATTATGTATGAAAATTATTGTAAAATATAACACTAAAATATATAGATTAGAAGTTAGGGATTTACATCAAACATTTTGTTTCATGAATTCTTCTTTTTTCTTCTTTCATTTGCATTGGCTTCATAATGCATATGGCTTAGTATATTACAATAAGGATGGCTGTACACTTATAACAAATTACGTATATTTAAGCCTTTTTAATCAATTTAATTATAACGTAATTACAATTATTAAAAAAATATTATAAAATTAAAGTATTAATAATTTTCCTCAATCACAAACATATTTTAACCAAACCAATGTATTCGTTTTTGTTTATATTGAGAAGCTTTTAGCACATAGTTGATAAAAAAAACACTAGTCATCGCAGCGTAATTAAAATTGATTATAATTTTTCATCCCTATATTGATCGTCGTCAATAGAACGGAAATTGAGGCGTCGTCGCTGCACTTAATAAGCGTTTATTCAAAACCAGTGACTTGATAATTGCGTCATCACAAAGCAGGTACGTCCGAGGCTCTTGACAAACGATGCGACTAATGGTGGTTTTTGATGGGAAATTGTGAGTAATCGGTTTGATGGCGAAATATTTACTTGAAAGAGGTAAGCTTTGTTTTAGCTAGCTTCGCTTTGCCCTCTCGATATATTTCTAAATAATCTATAACCAGGCTTGGTTGAAGCGAAATGGCACACTATGACGTGGTCACGTTAGCTTGGCTCTGTATCATGGGGTTCATTTAGATCAATGATATTGGACAAAGGCTGCTTAAGTATAATGGGATCGTAGTGACCGATCAATAGAAAGGTTTTCGACTGAAAAGCCTGGGGCTTAAAAATAGTATTTTTCAAAACCAAGCTCTAATGTAAGTTAGGTTGTGAAGTTTCTTTCATCACCTTCAAGCTTTACTTTTATAAGTTTAATATCTCAGTGGCCAGCATAAACGACTGCTAACCCAGAGGTTTAATGCGTTCGAATAACAGAATGTTTGTCGTTGAAATTTTTAGTATGAATCCCTCATACACTTGTGCGCTGTAATATCTCCCTTTTAGAAAGCTAGTCACAAAGGACCGCGATAGCCAAAATCGGTCAGGAAAGTATTATTATTATAATGACAGTTCTTGGCTATGCTAAATTGCTATTGAAACTTTTAATCGAACTCTGGCCAATGTTTTAAAATTGATTAAATTTGAACCGGAAAGACTGGTATGCGAACGAAGTTAAATACAAATCTTTTAAATGTAAGTAATTTTTAAATGTAATATTAATTTTATTACCATAATAAAACCATTTTCAATTTTGTGAACAAATCTGGTTAAAAAACGTGTAATTAGTTACATACGTATATTCACAAATGACAGTCATTTAGTTTCTAAATAATGCTTTTTTATTTTTTGTGTTTCCGGCGTTTTAAATGATTTGTCGAAGTCAAATATCCGTGTATCTTGATGTGATTTAACATTTGCTTATTTTTTACGATATCTGCAAATTCGGTTTCGCTGTATTATGCTCAATTTGAAATATTTATGAACATTTTATACCTAACATCAAAAATATACAAATGAACACTTTTACAATATTAACTCGTAGATTTAATTTACATGACTCTTAAGAAAAGTGCGAAAAGGAAAAATAATGTTACTAACAGACAGCATAGCATTAATAATGTTACTTAGAAAGTGATGAATATATACATAAATAATTGTAATGTTGTGTTTGAAACGTCATCTTATTCATATCGGGTATTTTTTGTATGTTATACGATATGTTTGCCTTTTGTAAACCGATTTTAATGAGTCGATCAATAGACTGGTGATAGGGTTCAGGAAAATTGAAAATAATATTATGCCCTTGCAGGTGGAAAAATTTTTAAGGGGCATTTGAAGTATATTTTTAGTTTTATTCAATGAAATTAATATTAGCAAATAAGAATGAGGTATTGACAATAAAGTGATAAAGAAGCGAAATAAATAGATCGACAAACATTCTATAACCGGCCGGTATAAACATTATTTTTATATTTGCCAAGCAAAAAACGTTACAATTTTAATATACATATTTGTTCAAAGGCAAGTTTAAAGGCAATATTATAAAGTTTATATAGAATGAGTTTAAAGGCAATATTAGAATTTTAAAATACGTATTATTACTGTATCCTGTACGAGTGAGGCGGGCGTTAATTGAGTTAACTTACTTTTGACAATAATTACCCCATTAATTAGAAATAAAATTTACTTGAATGTATCAAGGTGCTTGCACACTTTAATTAAGTCTTACCTGGAGCCTCCGCCTCTTTTAATTGCTACATGTTCTCTTCGCTTTCTTCTTCTCTCAACGCTCTTTGCATTTTTCTTTGCTTTAAAGTAATCTTTAATCCTTAACTTATAATCAAATTATTATGCCCACATTATAATATTATGACCGAATAAAATTTAGTAAAACTTTTCTATTTTATAATAATTTTTTGACAGACGACTCATCTGTTACCGCGATATAGTAAAAGAAGGAAGCCTATATGGCAATCAAAACTAAGAACTTAACCTTTCTTATAAATAATTGCACAGATCTTAGGTGTGTAAACGACCTTTATCAAAAGGAAAGTATTTTTGGGTCAGGAGGACGCGGTTCAGACACTTAAAATCTAATTGCTGTTGGTAATAAATTAACAAGTTAATTGACCAACGGATGGCAACATTATTAGTATTACCTGTACATTGTTCACTTATAACTTTGTAATTGAATCAATTGAGCAAAAGTCATTAAACAATGCTTTTGTAGTGGATAGTTGGTTGGTTACGCACTCAAATGAGAATTTATGGTAGAGACCTATCAGTTTTTATTATTAAGTAAATTATTATATATTTTTTTCTTCAGTCACGGGCACGGGCCTCCCTCAGTACGAGGGGGATCGGGCCATAGTCCACCGCACTGGCCTAGTGCGTGATGACGGACTTCACATGTCTTTCGAAAACTTGTTCAGTTTTCTCAGACAAGCAGGTTTCCTCGCTATGTTTTCCGTCACCGTAAGACAAATGGTGACATTTTAGAAATGATCCGCACATTTGAACCCGTATCACTCGGCTACCATTATCTTTGTCTTATTTTGAGTATAATTTTAAGTTTATATAGAATGAGTTTAAAGGCAATATTAAAAATAAATTGCCTCTGTTTTTAATATAAAAGGTATATAGGTAGGTCGGTATCGTTCCTATTACATTATACCTTATCAGGTGTATCGACATACATATTTAAGCAAAATATTAGTGATCGTTATCGGAAGCGTTGGCTTGGAAAACTAAGAAAAACGGGTGATGGTTTCTGTTGTAATATTGTCTTATACTATATATTGTATTATTATTACAGGTATCAATTATATAGGTATACTAGCAAATCCCGCGGCTCCACCCGCATTCCAATTACTATTATAAATTTACGTGTGACACGAGATTTTTATATATTAGAAAGATTAGAGTAGGTACTAAGAGCGAATCAAAAGTTATGATGTAGGTTAAAATTATATTTACAAATTGATACATTAATTAAATTGTATTAAGATTATTTTGCTTTGGCTGGCACCGACTCTAACAATAACTAAGTAATTAAAATTATTTTTTTTTCTTTTTAGTTTCGATTTGTAGCGTTTTGAAGTCGGTTTTCATTTTTGTTAAAAAATAATTTATTTTAAATTTTTTTGTGGAAATTATTATGTTTAAATAAAATATTGGAAGGCTAACTAAACTACTGCTACAATAAGTCAGCGAAGTTTTGAAATGAACGACAATAGTCAATCGAGATTTCTCCACGTCTATTTTTCCACGTAACTCGTAGACGTTAATAAGATTTACCTTCTATTATCAATACACCTAATATCCTGAAGGAATACGATTATCAGTTCATAAGTACGTATAATATTAAAAGAATTTTCTTTCAACTCCTAACCGTTGAGGATATATACCTTACATCATCACAAATTCTTGAACAGCTTTAGAAAATATATGAAAAAGGTAATCAGTGCCGATAAAATTTAAGGGTTGCCCTCGATTTCTCTAGGATCCCATCATCAGATGCTGACTTGGTGACAATGAGAACATCTTGAATGTATACCCTACCGAACAAAAAAGAAATTTTTAAAATCGGCCCACAATTCACGGAGAAATCGGTGAAAACACATAAAAAACAACTGTTGAGGAATTTTACCTTCCATCATCAGCTCATCCACATGAGATGATGATTTTCATACGTAAAAGCTTTATCGGGTTTAGAAAATATATCAAAAACATAATAGGTGCCTGTAAATTTTGAGAGTTGCCTTCGATTTCCCTGGGATCCCATCATCAGATCCTGACTTGGTGACAATGGGACCACCTCGAAACTATACCCTACCAATCAAAAGAAAAATTTTTGAAATCGGCCCACAGACGGCGGAGTAATCGGTGAACATACATAAAAAAAAATACATACAACGGAACATATAACCTCCTCCTTTTTTGAAGTCGGTTAAAAAATGAATATTAATGTCCCAGATCCAGTTAGCAGGGTAAGAGAAAGTTCGAAAAGTTGTATAGACGAAAAATCATAACCAGAAACCTTTTATTATATAATTCCCTTTGTGAAATACGGAAGCGTAAAAATTGCTCTTCTTTCTACTCGCATATTCTTATCACGATTTTTGCGAGAGCTACTTCTGTTTGGAATTAATTAGTCCCTATTATGTGAAACCAAATATAAACACAGTCAATTTAAATGACATCTGATTCGTTTTATCTTAATGTTAGCGTTTAGCCTGGTTCCGCTTGCATTACTTATTTATGGTCTGTTTGTAAAAGTCAAAGCGCGATGTTGGTAGTCAGCACTAATAAAATTATTAGAATTTATACACTGCTTTTATTTGACAAATTTTATTGAAATTAGTTATTATCGATATGGAGACCGAATTTTTGTATGAGCTCTATGAGCGTATCAAGAGAAAACTACTGAATATATTTTGATTAAATTTTGTATGTTAAATTAACTGCGGGAAAATATTTAATTACTAAGAAATATACCCTAAAGAAGCGAGGTTGATTCGCTAGTTATCGCTTTAAAAGGCTTATTTATACTCACTTAATCGATAAACAGAAAGCAATTTCTTTTCAATACATCTCTTCGTAAATCAGCCTTGTGAAAACAGTGATACATTTAACCCCTTGAATGACATCTTATAATTTAGAAAAAAATGACAGTCGTAAATGCACACAAATAATAATTTTGTTATTTTGGGCAATTGTGTAATGAGCAGATTTATTTCTATTTACGTATATTTTAGTACCTACCTATAAGCTGTAACACATACAAGTAAAATAGTCATTCAATATCAAATTCAATACAGTCTCAATCTCAAATAAAATACTACACATATATACGATTTTACTATAGATAATAGATATGTATTGATATATCGTAATCTAATTTATATCGTACGAGAGTTTAATATTTTGTACTTAATTTATATAAATTCTGATTGAAAAATACAACAAATGCAGTAGTTGATCTCTTATAACGTAGTGTATTTATAAGGTTGAAAGGTTGGTTGCTTCAGGGCGTACTATTTTTTTTCTTTTCTTGGTCTCTTTGTTTCATTCACTTAATCTTTTAGTTCAGTGTAATATAAACAATGCTTTAACCACACTATTGTTAGCAAAAAGGGAATTCTTTATAGAAAATCTTATTAAATCTATACATATAGTGAAGTCGAGTCTGTGCGTTAAATATGTTTTGGAATTTCTTATTGAAATGGTATTATTGATAGAGCGGCCAAGCTATAGTTTTTAGAATTTTGTCTTTCTATCTGTGACCACCTCACGAGAACACCAACAACACCAATAAAAGATGGTTGTTTGGTTCTACTGTGTGAAAATGTCTAATTTCTGAGCAATCATATTACCCATAAAATATATCCCTAGTCATAAATATAATAGAAAAGTCTATCAAATAATGATCACTGTATAGATTAAAGCTCTACGATTTTAGTATACCTATTACCCATATATAGGTATTTTTAGATAGGTTTAGGCATAAATAATAAATGTATTTAAAGAGAGCTTAAAACTTTGCGGTATAAAATATTTGTAACGCATAAATTTCGCTGTTGATGAAA
The DNA here is from genome assembly GCA_905231865.2 of Boloria selene. Lineage (NCBI taxonomy): Eukaryota > Metazoa > Arthropoda > Insecta > Lepidoptera > Nymphalidae > Boloria > Boloria selene. The sequence continues at coordinate 3,283,471 of HG993140.1, read as the reverse complement.
TTTTCGTTGAACTTACAGACATTTTACATCCACATATACCATACACACACATCCTAAAACTTTCAAACGAAAGCTCCCTTTAATTTTAATTTGATGGAAATTTAAAAGCGAATTATTCGTAGTGAAATTCAAAAAGCTTAAGTGTTTTGAAATCACATGCGCTATTACCCTTGGGAAGGAAGATAAAATGTTTTAAGATGTATTGAAAGCAGACAACTGCAGCGAAGATCATTTATTATTGTCAAGAAATCACCCTTCTACCCGCGGTTTCAGGGCGATGTTAAAGACGTGCGATAAGAAATTGCTTACATCGAGTTCTTAGCATTTTACCAAATAGTAAAATGGATTATAAATTGCGCAGTACATAATTTGTTTTGCTTATTTATTACTCTTTTCAGAAGCAACTAAATTCAGTTGTAATAATAAACAATTTATAATAAGTATCAATCCATTAAAGGTTTTCTTTACTTTGTATTCAGCCCTTTTTCAACGTCCCACTGCTGGGTACGGACCTCCCTTTAATAGGATCAGGGGGATCAGGCTATAGTCCGCCACGCTGGCCTAGTGCGGGTTGGTGGACTTCACATGTCTTTTGAAAACTTGCCTCTCTCAGACGTGCAGGTTTCATCACGATGTTTTCCTTCACCGTAAAACAAGTGGCAATCATGTTAGGAGTGATTCGCATATGAAAATATAAGAGGTGCGAGACCCGGACTTGAATCCGCATGAGTCGGTTATCCAAGCGAGCGCGTTACCACTGGGCTACCATTGTCTTAGTCTTTACTTTATGTCTCTTGAAGAAAGCAAGATTTAGATAATCTTTCCAAAAAAAAACTCAATGAGTCATTGTATAGCACTCTTTATTTATAATTTTCTAGAATAGAATGATCATCGTCAAATTATTTTATACGTTATTACGTTGTATTTTATATAATAATAAGTATACAAGTACAAAACTTCTGTAACATAAGATACTTCGTAACCTAATATTAGTCACCCCAAGCAATAAATATTGACGTCGGAGAAAGCTTTAGTTGTTTACAGCGTTAAGGAATATTCCGACATAACAGGATTTCAAGACTTAAGAAGGAGGGTGACATGTATATAAATTAAGGTATAATTAAACATATAATTATAACCCCAGTTCGACGAAATTGACATTTTAAGTAAAAGTATTCCTGTTGTAATATTAACAGCATGAAAATTATGAAAATAGAATAAATTACATGACTTTAAAAAAAATCTACGATCTGTATAATAAACTAGCGTCTCACTCTCGCTTCGCCCGGGTTCGTTAGGTCCTCCCTACCAAATTTATTTTTAATAAACTTTGAATGTCTTATTTATTTATGTCTAATCAAAAGCCAAAAAAAAATAAGTTTCAAGCTTTTAGCTTTAAAAATGACGTCTTTTCTAGCTTTAACAAACTTTCATCTCCTATTTCAACACCTTAGGACAGCCATTTTTTCGCTTTGAAAGGTAATCTTGTCCTTTTTCAGGCTCTAAACTATCTTTGTGCCAAGTTTCATTTAAATCGGTTCTGCAGTAGTTTTAGCGTGAAAGCGCGAAAGATAGAGTTACGTCCGCATTTATTATTAAGTAAGGATTATAATTATGAAAACTTTTTCATAGAAAATTTACGTATCTAGTACCCATCTTATGTTGGGACATTATTACACACAGTGCCATCTAGTTCCGTGGTAAGCTACGAAGGAAGCTTGTGTTACGGATACCAGACAGTATATACATATATATTATAAATATAAGCAGCTGGAGTATAAGCATTCGAGTTTAACAAATGAATGCTCCCAGCGGTACTCGAACCCGCGACCGCTGGCGCAAGAACGTAGGGTCGCTGTTTTCCTCGTCTCCACGATCTGTACCTGCCTGCGGTGCTTATATTAAAACGTCATGACGGTCAGATAATAAATTGGCTTAACAAACTATTCTTTTGCAAGAATGAATGCAACTTTGGTAGATTAAAATGTCAACTACAGTCTACAGAACGTCACTAGTATATACCACAATAGCGTTTTTCAATTTTTTTATGAATTATTTGTTCATAATATTATTTACTATACTTACAATATCTTTTTTTATGTAAACACACAATGTGTAAAGTAAAAGATTTAATTTTTGGTATGTACATAAATATTCTTCATAAATATTTTTTTTATTTAGAAGTAATCAATTACATAACGAAAGGTGCATGTAGTAGAAGATAATTATTTAAAATATTTTGAATGTTAAAATGTCCAATACGGTAACCATATGTGTTGTATTAGAGTACTCATGAGACTACTGTTTAAAGTTTTTGGTCTAAAAATAACAAGATATATCTAATCTCCGTGTTAGAAGAACGTAAGACAGAATCTATGTCAGGTGTTGCAATCAATGTCGTTGAATCAAATCAATCAAACCACTCAGATTCTCATCCCTTTGAAATGGAGTTTGTTCAACCAGAAATCCAGTCACAAGTGCATATGAACATCATACATTTAATACATGATGCTCGCCCAGAAGATTTAACAGAAAATCAGGAGAGTATCAGCCGGTGCCCATCTCCAGAGTAATATGTTTTTTATGAAGAACCAAGACTGATTAACGTAATTTTAATGAATAATTAGTACCTACCTAATAAACAAATAAACTTTTGATTCAAATTTTGTAAGTTGTATTTATTTTATTAGTATGTTTATTGATGCCTATATTTTACAAATAATTAACAGATTGAGATTCGGCTTCTGAATTAGTAAAAATTACTATAGTAATAAAAATTTGAAAAAAAAAATAATTTACAGATTCGACTCAGACTATAATATAAGTATGTTACGAATATGGTAATATATCGACAAAATATTGTTCGCAACACTAGGTGAAGTTATACCTAAAGGTTGCTCGCGCTGGGTGCACGCCACGTGAACATAAGCTTGGCGGTTAAAGGGTTAATCACGTCGGCACCCGTTGATTTTAATAATGTATGGGTCGAATTTAATCGAAGGATAAGCGATGCATTTAAGTAGTTTAATTATTCTAAATAGCTTCATATTTCGTTATATTATAATATAAGGCATATTTTAAATGTTGAGGTCGAAACAAACATTAACAATCTTATAGTTTCTTCTGTGTCTACTAGTTAGGTAGTACCGTTAGGATATAGAAGAAACCAATTAGTCTTATTTTCACTAAAATTAAACATAGCTTTTCATCAAGAAAGTTGGACAAAAGACACTTTCTCTGTTTTTCCATTCCACTAACGGACTGTAAATTTTTGCAATTTATTTATCCAAAAACTTTATCAAAATAAAAGGGTTCATTGAAAGCTCGAATGAAAATAGTTGAAAAGAAAAACACTTGAAACTTCAAGTCCCTATCCAATACAAATCAAATCAACATGTTTGGAATCGCTTCCTTGTACTACCATCCGTACATTTTCTACTTTATATCCCATGAGGACTCTTTCTTTCATTCGTCATTCGTCTTCAATAACTCATTCTGCTCTAATATTTAGTGACTTTTGCATAGCAATAGCACGCTCGCTTAGGAAACTGAGTAGCAGGTTCAAATCCTGGATGTCACATGTATGATATTTATCTGCATATCTAAGAGAGCATTGTAAGTTTTCGAAAGTAATTGAGGTCCACCGACCCACACTTATCCAGCGTGGTGAGCTATGATTTGTATTATTTAAAGGTGGTTCATTCCGACCAGTGGGGAGGTAAAAAGTATAAGGTAGTTCGGTAGTTCGCTATATACGTTAATGTTTAGCCTCAATCTTCTTACTTATTAAATACATTGTGTCTAAATTAATATAATATATAACCACATTGTGACTGCAATTTTCAAACTGAAAATCATTTTGAATGTACGGAGCCTGCCGGAAATAATAAGCTCGTTGTTATAGTTTATTATATTATTGTTGATAATAATAGTTTTCGCCCTTAAGTCTAATATTTTGTCATAAAATATTCGGATTTTCACCAATATAATAAAAAAAGAAGGAAAATGGTATATTACATGTATAAAATGGCTGATACAAAAATGTATAAAAAAAAATAGATAATTAAACGTTTGAAGGTTTGTGAATCATAACATCCAGCCACAGATATAATATTGTATTATTACATCTATGCACCCGGCGTTGAAAAAGTTGTGATATTGTGTAAGCCTGTAATTCGTCAACCAAATCATAGGAAATACATTAACTAAAAGTTTACGGATTCAGCTATCAAGTTGACAAAAGTTCTTGCAAAGTGGTACACAAGTTTACCACTTAGTTCGGATAGCTTTTTAAAGCTGTTGTTGACTAATAAATAGAATGTATAATGAACTGTTTTCGTCTTCAATAGAACCTTTTTTATGTAAAAAATAAAATTATGGTTTTCGAAACTAAGCGTGCTGTGAGTAGAAACTTGTTAAGAGTTACGAATGAATGATTATAAACTAGACTTGTCTCAAAGGCAACATTATCTTACTATTTAAACTTTTTCGTATTTTTCTTTTATTCCTTGCCAAAAGTGAATCGTTTAGATATTTCCTTATCATCTACAGGTGTGACTTTCTGACATTATGTCTAGAATATAATCCATATTAAATAACGTAAACTGATTTGGCATTTTTTGGTAAAAAATCATAAGCATTTCCGAGTGACCTTCATTTAAATAATTCATAAATCATTTCTATTCGTCAACTAATTGGATGAACAATAAATTATAATTCTTCTACGAGTTTAGTCGCAGTTAGAACCTTGGTTTTTGGTAAATACTTCCTTAATAGACTAGACATCCTAAGACATTAACTCACACAACCTGTAATTCTATGATAAGGTATGAGCCCTGTGTTTTGGATACCGTATCGTTAGTACACAATAATATATACTAATTTATTTATAAGTTATATATATATATATATATATATATATATATATATATATATATATATATATATATATATATATATATATATATATATATGGAGCATGGAGCTCATGTGTGCTTATCACACAAATGACATCCCCAGCGGGATTCAAACCCGCTACCGCTGGCACAGTTGGGCCACTACAATCTGAGCCAAACGTTAAATAATAGATAATATTATGTACTAATATATGTTGGGACATTTACACACAGCACTATCTAGTTCCACGGTAAGGTACGAGCCTTGTGTTATGGATACTAGATGGTTGATATACTACACATATATAAGTTTAAATACATACATATTATAAATATTAACACCCATGACTGGAGTACAAACATTCGTGCTCAACAAATGTATGCCCCCAGCGGGACTCGAACCCGCGACCGCTTGCGCAGCAAGTAGGGTTATTACAAACTGCGCCACGCGTGTCGTCTATATTACTAATATTTTTCTTTTTCATTTTTATAGAATGAATTGAAAAGAAAATTCTATTACCTATGTGACAAAAACCAATTACCTATAAGTACAATGACAATATATGACACACAAAAATACAATGTGATTCTGTTCATTACGCAGTGATCTGAGGGGTATTACTTCCAACTCTGAAACACTTGCTGTCCTCTACTCTGCCATCTCGTAGATTAACTGCGAAGAACTCGAAATTATAAAATACGCAGTGTAAAAATTTTTCTGATAAATGGAACTATAGATGCGAGTTTTAATGGTAAAAAACATTCCATTAGCTAACAAAATTAAAGCTCCTCCTTTAATCTTGTAAAGCTAAAGCTACCAAGGCAATCACATCAAAAAATCAATTTAAAAATTTTGTCTGTTTGTTCCGAATAACCTCTGTAGCGGCTGGACCGATTTTGACAGGACTTTCACTTGCAGATAGCTAATGTTATAAGGAGTAACTAAGGCTCCTTTTATTAGGAAATTATTAAACGGTTTTATTTATTTTAACTTGCGCCCAGCGTAGTAAGCGGGCTGGGTTTGCTAGTATATAATATTAATACTAAATGTATCAAGAATCGTAAGCTGCTTGTTCGAAAATACATATTTTATAAAAGCTGACAGAAAATCTAATTTACATGAAATAAATTATGCTCTAGTATGAAAACACTTGTGGTTCCTATATCAAAGTTAATTAAGGCACGCTGGTTCAAGTCGCTGTAATTATACTTTCAAAAAATATATTTACAGTATATAAATTAAAAAGTATATATAATAAATACAAAATACCTAATAGACAAGTTATTCTAAATGGCTATGTATATTTTTATACATAAGTGGAAAAGTATGTAACTCTTGAGGGAATAATTCATTTTTAACGTGCTTTGGTCTGGAGCAAGAAAATTATATTTTCCTTTGAGTTTAAAACTAAAATGAAAACTATAACTACTATAACTATATACATACTTATTTATATGAATGTGTATTGTATGTCTAAGTACTTATATACAAAAGAAATGTATACTTAAGTAATAGAATTACAAATTATACATAAGTAATATATCAAATTATTATAATAACTTTAGTTATTACAGTATTTTTATATATTACTTGTTTATAAATTACATAATGTTATATTTTAATTGTATCGTAATTGATTACATATTTGGCTTATTTTTTAGTTAGTGTATAAGCAATTATCAAACAAAGACAAAGAGAGAGTTTGATGGATATTAACTTCCACAAGTTTATGGCTCTCGTAGATCACAATAATGAGATAATTATCAACCAATTTAGTGGCTTATTGTTCCCAGAACAGATTGCCATGAAGCAGATACATCAAAAAAAGTGTATAAGCAATGCCAGCGGTCGAGGGTTCGAGTCCCGCTGGGGCATTTATTTAGGCAGTAATTTGTTGAGTACGAAATTATTCCACATATGGATGCTTATATTTATAATATGTATTTTAAGTGTTATATAAATGTGTAGTGTATCAACTATCTGGTATCCGTAACAAAAGCCTAGTAGCTTTCCACTGAACTAGATGACGCTGTCTATTAATGTCCCAACATATTTATTTACTAAAATAACATAAATAAAATTATTTCATTCCCGGGGATATATTTACCTAATAGTTTGTGTATAATTGAAATCCCCAACAAATTAAGCCTAAATGGTCATGTTTATTCGGTTACGCGTCCTTTAATCAGGATCTGTGCCCGAGGCTCTATTTTTGTTAATGTAATAAGATTTTCCTAAGCTTTCCTAATTGATTAATGGAACGTATTTCAATGTATTTAATATAGCTATAAGTTTAAAAGTTGTTAAAGGATATAAATATTATCACATATTAGGAAATATTTTTCTTCAATTATTCTTTATATTTAATACTAGCGACTTCATCCCTACGTCCCAGCGAAGCCACGGGATCCGCTAGTTAAAATGAATAAAATTTCTAAAATATAATCTCCCCCTTTTATGAAGTCGGTTAAAAGAAGCCTAAGTTACGCCTTATAACATTAGTTATCTGTGAGTGAAAGTCCCTTCAAAATTGATCCAGCCGTTTCAGATATTAGCCGGAACAAGCAGACAGACAGACACAAAAATTCTACAAATTGATTTTTCGATATACTCTCATATTCATTTAGTGAAGGGCTGTTTATCCGAAATTAAAAACAGAAACTTCAACTTTATTTATATGTATAGATGTATAGATTGGCTATAATATTTTACATCTTATTATGCTGAACTATGTTAAAAATCACATCGAGGTAGGTTGGGTTAAACCTAAACCCTAAGCGCAGCACATTATTAATATTTTTACTATTATCACGAAACGAATATAATGAAGTGTCTAACAAAAAAACCAACAAGAGGTTCCAAATTTTTCGAAACTCCATTTAAAAGTATGATAACATCACAAGAAATTGTTGAAGTTTTATGAAATAACTAAGAAGTAAAACGAACGAATGAAATAAACTTTTTTCGAGACAAAATCTAACAAAAGTGGACAAAGATTAAATATATTGTTACAATCTCATAATAAATAACACAAAGTTACAGCGCGTGTTATAAATTGTTTTCAAGATATGTATAAAAAACATCACGTTCCTAACTAGTGAAAAGTTGCCTCACATGTGGTCTCAGACTTTAATCGTATGATAGACTAGTGATTCACCCTCGCTTCGCTCGGCTTCGTCGCGAAATTTAGCGTCAGCGAAGCTACGGGTTTTGCTACTTAGGTAAAAACAATTTCTACCTCTTCCTTTCTTGAAGTCCGTTACAAGTTATGCCTTATTATAACATTAGCTATCTTCGAGTTAAATTTTCATCAGACAGAGACAAATTTTAAAAAATGGTTTCTTGTTGCTAATATCGTCTGTACTTTCATATGCATTTAGTAAAAAGCTGTTAATTTGAAATTAAAAACAGACACTCCAATTTTATTTATATGTATAGATTAACTAGATTTCATTTCATGCAAAATTTAAATTTCGCTCCATAAATACAGCAGTTTAAGTAATAAATCAAAACAATTTGTCTTTTCATTTTATTTTTGTCTTTGTAAATATATCCTTAGAATATTTTAATGAACCCTTTATCTTAGAAGTATCGGCAAAATTTGTAATAAATCTAAAGACCTTCTGCAAGGTGCAAAGTTTTAAAACATAATGAATCACTCGAAGTCCGTGAAGATGAATTGAGGATGGATTGAACAGGAAATCTGTGTCGTCCTTCTTTAATGATTGTCATAAAATGATATTAATTATAATAAAAATACAGATGTTAAGTGTAAAAGTTGCCAAATTTTAATTAATTGTTTTTTGGAGTAAAAACTTATTTAAGAACTTTGAGCGAATTCCGACAAGGGTTCGCATCATCGACATGCTACGTGTGCTATGCTATAATGTCCTATCGACGCAGTCTTAAGTTGTAATTTACTTAAATTTTTGTCTGTCTATCTGTTTGTTCCGGCTAATCTCCAAAACGCCTAGACCAATTTTGACGGAAATTTCACTCGCAGATAGCTAATGCTATAACAAGTAACTAAAGCTACTCTTATTTTAGAAATTTTATATATTTTAACTAGCGAAACCCGCGCCTTCGCCCGAATTAAAACTACTTATATCTTACTAATATGTAATATTAATTAGGAAAATATTCCTACAGCGTTAAAAAGAAGTACATAAATACTTAGGTATTTTTTTTTTTTTAACGGGGGGAAATCCTCATGGACTACCTCCGCCTGGGGAAAGGCGGAGGGGAGTGCCGGACTCTTACCGGCTAAAACCACCCCGGTGTCTCCTCGTACGTGCGCGTGAGGCCGCGGGAATCCACATTCTTCCGCAGCCCCACACTAGTGCTGGCCGGATCCGTGCGGGCCTCATCTCCTGCACGGGGTAGTGAGGTGTTGAACTACCCTGCGCATCGTCTCAGAGGTGCGCGCCAACACTCGCGCGCACCTACGACTCGGGTCCATCGAATAGGGTGCGAGGATTACCCCAAGTCCCTCGCCCCTGGACCCATTCATGGGGGCCGGAGAAGGGCGTTGTCCGCTCTTCTCCTGCGCCCGGTGCGCCTCCTGCGGCCGGGGAAGGGAGTCGAGATCTCCCTCTCCCGATTCTGGACGCAGTGGCGGCACCGAGCGTCCGGCTCCCTATCTATGCGGCACAGGTACTTGCCGAAGCAGCCGTGCCCCGACAGCACCTGCGTCACCTGCGTGCCTTCTCCCGAGCCAGTCGTCGAGTACTGGCCGGATCGCCTCGATGGTAGTGAGGCCGGCGGTAGGGCGCAGAAGCCTTTTCCGCCATTCCGCAACCGAGACCTGACGGAGCTTCTCTCGGCGCAGCGCGATCTGCCGCTGCACCGGCCTCGAGCCCCGCGTCCGCTCTTCCTCGCGCCATCGATATAATGACGCGAGTACTTTCGCCTCTAGGTCCCAGGGCGTGGATCCGGCCAGGACGCAAGCCGCCTCGTAGGAAATCGTGCGATAACCGCGAATGACTCTGACGGCCATCGCCCTCTGCGGTTTGCGCAGAATGGCAAGAGTGTTGGCCGTCATGTCCAACGCCCACACAGGGGCCCCATATAGGGCCATTGACCGCACGATTCCCACGTACAACCGCCTACATGCGGTATTTGGGCCCCCCAAGTTGGGAAGCAACGTTTAAAGCGCGCCCACTGCGCCCATCAGCTTGGGCGCCAGCCGCCGGAAGTGGGGCCCGAATTCCCACCGGCTGTCGAGCACCAATCCCAGATACTTCATGGTGGATTCGACAGCTATCCGAGTCCCGCTGACCACGATGTGTGATCCCGGCGCCGGCGCGCGTCGGGGGCCATGAAACACCATGGCCTCTGACTTGTTTAGGGCCACCTTCAGGCCCAGGCGCCGAATGCGGTTCACCACCTGTGACACCGCAGCCGTAGCTATCAACGTTGCTTCTCTGTGCGAGCTCCCCCGGGCAGTTACGAGCGTGTCGTCCGCATAACACGTTAAGTCGGCACCCGACGGGAGTTCGCCTCTCAGCACATACTTAGGTATTGCCACAAGTTATTGTTAGCGAATAGCAAAAAAGAACATAAAAAAGCTAAGTGAAAAAAAGATAATTTTTACACGTTGCGGCTTAAAGCTAAATTCCAATAAGCATGTTACAAATTTTAATAAAGTTCAAATCAGAATTTTTTTTTTTTTTTTTTTTTTTTTTTATTAGGATAACCAACAAAAGTTACATTACATTCATGCCTTGTTCGCATTTACATTATATAGAGATGAATGCACTTTTTTTTATAGGTTACCACATCATGCATAACATAAACGGTTTGGTAATATATGTGAGTTAGAATTAAAATAGTAAAATTACATTGAATTCATAACAATAAATTATACAAGTAAGGATAGAAAATCATAATAGAATGTTGTAAGTAATCATAATATGCATCATGCTTATTTAAAAATAAAAATTTAAAAAAATATATATAAATTACTTATTAATTGTTAACCTACAAATGAGATATATCAGCAGTAAAAAATTTGTATATTTTACTAATGAACTCAGATCGAGAGTCATAATTTATATCCAAGTCATCAATATTTTTGGAAAGATAGTTGTACATTGTTGCGAGGCGAGGTACAGGTGAGTTCTTGCCTAACACAGTTCTGAATAAACTTGTATTGAAAAGGTCACACTTAAACCGAGGGATGGTACGGGGTACACTTATAGAAAAGTTGGCTAGAATCTCTGGACAATCGATGCCGTTGTTTAGTAAGCTATGAAGAAACGACATTGCTAAAACTTTCCTACGGTCTTCAAGACTGTGAATTTTAAAGAAAGTTAGTCTATTGTCGTAAGAAGGTACCTTAATCCGATAGCGAAACGATAATACTCGCAAAAACTTTTTCTGTACAAGTTCAATTCTGTGTATGTGGTTTTTGAAATAAGGAGACCATATAACACAACCGTATTCTAGTTTCGTTCGAACCATATAGTTAAATAGGGTAATCAGCGTATTTGTTTTTTTAAAACTCTTGGAGCATCTTAAGATAAAACCTAGAGATCTATAAGCCATATTAACACATTCATCCACATGAGGAACAAAACTCAAGCGACTATCAATGATAACACCTAGATCCCGAACGCTACGAACTTCCTGAAGCTCGTTGCCATTAATATGATATTTAGATGCTATAATATTTTTTTTTCGCGTAAACTTCAGATGTTGACACTTTTTCGTATTAAGAGACATTTTGTTCTTTGCACACCAAATTTCGAGTTTATTTAGATCGTCTTGAACTAACGCAATATCTTCAATACCCTTAATTGTCCTTACCAATTTTAAATCATCGGCAAACAAAAAAGCTCGACAGTTAGTAAAAATGTTTACAATATCATTGATGTAAATATTGAATAGCAAAGGGCCCAGGTTAGATCCTTGTGGAACACCTGATTGGGGAAAAAAATCCTTAGACTGATAACCACTTATGACCACCCTCGACCGTCTATTCACTAGATATGATTTGAACCAATCTATCAATGGATTCGAAATTCCGTATGCTGATAACTTACTGATTAAGATACTATGATTTACTTTGTCAAATGCTTTTGAGAAATCCGTATAAATGGCGTCCACTTCATATCCCTGATCAATAATTTTACTAATTTCTGAAATATAAAGAAATAGATTTGTAGTTGTAGAACGTTTACGAATGAACCCATGCTGACAATCACTTAAGCATCTCCCAACATGATTATTGACGTAGATGTACACCAAGGACTCAAACACTTTTGCCACAGTGGGGATGATAGCGATTGGGCGGTAGTTTTTAATATCGTTATGCTTACCACTTTTATGAATGGGGACAATTCTTGTTTCGTTCCAGACACAGGGAAATTCACCACTCAACAAAGATTTATTATAAATGACGACCAAGGGAAGAGATAAGGGCCAAGCACATCGAGCCAAGAATATAGGAGGCACGTTGTCAGGCCCTGCACCTTTAGACAAGTCAAGTCTTTTAAGTTTTTTGTAAACTTGGTTACGGCTGATAGAGAAACTTGCCATTTCATCATGAAATCTCGGGGGATGAAAAAATTCACTGGTAATAGTGCTACTTTTGGTCTTTACATAAACAGATGAAAAGTGGGTGGCAAAAGAGTCGCAAATAGACTCCGGAGTGTTATTTTTTTCTCCATTCAATATCATTTCTGAAGGATAAGGGTTGACACTTTTTCGAAGGTTTTTTAAGTGAGTCCAAAAATATTTCGTGTTATTACCTATCGCCAGCTCTACATTAGTAATATATCTGTTATAAGAACTTTGTATCATTTTGTCACAATCTGTTCGCAAATATTGAAACTCTAACAGGTCTAAGGGATTGTTATACTTTTTTAACTTTAATCGGAGTTTATATTTAAGTTTTAAAAGGTAAATAAGATGTCTCGAGAACCATGCAGGATAAGTTTTCAGATTTGGTTTTTTAAATGGAACATGCCTCTTAATAATCTTCTTAATAATAACATAAAATTTATCTACCATTTCATTCACATCACAACAAGAAGCAAACTCGCTCATCCAAGATATTCCATTAAGGTCCTTCAAGATTTTATCGTAATCAGCCTTAAAGTAATTTAACGCTTTACTGGATTGATTTTTCACCAACGGTGTAAAGGACGTTACATTAATGGAGATTTCTAAGGGTGGGTGGAATTTATCAACTCTCTTTATTGGATTTGTACACTCAGTTACTGATACTATGTCTTCGTTGCATAAAATTAAGTCCAGAATTTTATTTTGATGATTGGTTATGTAGTTAAATTGTTTTAAATTATTAAGAGATATAAAATCAAACAAATTGCTATTCAGTGCACAGCCGTTGGAATTATACGGATACGTCTCCAGACCATTATTGGTAGAAGACCAAATTATACTGCTTAAGTTAAAATCGCCAGTAATAAATACAAAGTTATTTGTTGATTCTATAAATCTATTAGTGCGTTCAATAAAGTTATTTAACGAATCTATTGTGACTGGAGGTGGCAAATATATTGCACAAATATGCATTAACCTATCGGTAGCGTTGATTTTTACTTTAATAGTGACCCACAAATCCTCACAATCACTTTCCCAATCAAACTCTCTCCGTGATATCAGGTGATTAGAGACCGCAATAAGAACACCACCACCACTTTTTTTATGACAAGATATACTAGAACTGGTACGATCACGTCTGTATACTATATATCTACCATCGAATAGTTCAGTTTCAGAAATATTAGTATCTAACCAAGTCTCCGTTAAAATAATTAAGTCAAAATTATTGTTAAGGATCTGCTGATATATCTCATTGGTGCAAGACTTCATTTCTCTAATATTTTGGTAATAACAACTTAAACTATCGAATTATAAAATGGTAAAGACAAAAAAAACATGCATTTTAAAGAAACAATAAGGTATAGCGCGTTATAAATTTTTGAGTGATTCCATATTTCTAATAAATTTGTATTCCGACGACTCATTTTTTCGCATATAAATATGTCCTCGTTTGACCCATACGAATTTATAGTTCAGTTCTTTAGCTTTAGTTCGAGCAGCAGCATGAAGACTTTTTTGTGTTGGAGAGAGATGCTCAAGGTTAAAAATTGGCTTATGTTCACCACCTAGACCAGCGTGACTTGTATTAATTTTATCGCAATTTCTTGTGGCTTTTTTATTGAAATTTATTGATGCCGCCAGAAACTCATCACGCACTCTTGAGCAACTAAATTTTACCAATACGGATCGTGGCCGGGTACTATTTTTTTGAACTTTAGCTGTTCTGGTGCAAAGATGTATATCAGATTCATTCAAGTTTAAATTTACAGTTTTAGCTATTTGTTTAACTATTGAGTTTAAATTTTCATTTTTGTGTTCAGGGAGGCACTGTATTTCAATATTATTAGCCCGGGAATGTTGTTCCATCATAGAGATTCTAGAGTTTAGTTCATTTATATCTACGCGTAAAGTTTCATTTTCTGATTCAAGCAGTTTAATTTTGTCGATTTTTTGCCGAACTTCGGTTTTTATATCTTCAAATTGCTTCTCCATAAAACATACTGACTCAGTAAATTCATTTATTTTGTCAGACAAGATCGTTAATTTGCCGTCGAACTGAGCTATTATACTAGTTTTAAATGCTTCAAACATATGCTCAAATTCTTCTCTAATAACGCGGCGAACATCTGCTAGTGTAAGTTGATCTGAATCTGTGGCGGGAATTTTTTGCTTGTTTCTCAAGGTAATATTCGTCTGACTGTCATGCTTGCTCAAACTTGACATTGAACGAATAGGTGTATCTGCATTGTCCGTTCCCTGTCGGGGGCGATTGCAACTTGGGCACAACCAGGATTCTTTAAATTCATTTGTTAAATCTTTATATTGAACATTACTAGTGGTGACACAAGTGTAATGGTATTTTTTCCTGCATGTTACACAAGTTAATACGTCCTTAGTTACAGAACGATTACAACACTCTAATTTTGATTTATTTTTTGACGAGTCGCCCATCTTAAGAGTTGATATATTTACACTTATTTAATGTTCAAATAGAAATAGATAATTTATAAAAACTTAAAATTATTAAAGCGAGAGTGGGATTCGAACTCGGGTTACTACGAGTGTTCATTGAAAGTTTACACATTAGACCAGTGATAGATTGGCGTTTGTAACGAATTGAACGACCACTAGTTGAGCTTAAGCTTTATTTTTACTTAGCGGCAGGGTGCTAGCAATTTTTATTTATCACTACCGACACGCACACAATGTAAATATTTTTGTTAAATTATATTTAAATTTAATTTTGCACTAACACCTATTCCATATCCTTTTCAATGTTGTTTCGAATTTGCAACACGGTTTAGTTTAAAGCACAGCGATAGCAGTTATTACTTTATTGCTGATCTAGTTCAATTACACCCATATATTTGAAAAAAAAAAACATTTTCGACTGAACAAATATTCATAACGGATTGGTAGATAGCCAAATATAGTTCAAAGGAATATAAACATGATAACAAACTCGATAGATTATTAAGTCAAATATTTCGTTCGAAAGGGTTCAGAAAATAAATTTTTCAGTTTATATATTTCGTTTTTAGATGACAGGTAGTATACCTGGTTTTGAAACGATTTAAAGTATCAATACAAATGGATATTTTCAATAAAACGTTCATTTTCTTGACGACTCGTTTGGCTCAGTTGGTAGTGACCCTACTCTCTGCGCTAGCAGTTGCGGTTTCTAGTCCCGCTGGTGGCATTCATTTGTTGAGCACGAATGCTTGTACTACAGTCATGGGTGTTTATATTTATAATATTTTCGTATTTAAAACTTATATATGTAGTATATCAATTATCATCTATCTGCTATCCGTAACACAACTGGAATAGCGGTGTTGTAAGAATGTTCCAACATATTTATATTTATTTATTTCACAAAATGATATTTTTGATTCATTTTACGAAATTAAGCTTATCGCCTTAAAGCTTCCTCAGTCTTATTTACTTTCTAACTTACCTTCGTCTAAGGCATGTTATGACTATAGAAAACGACTTAGTCAGTCTTATCCGAATCTTCTCCCGTCAATGAATTTCCCGATTAAATCGGTTAAGCCCGAGTTTAGCAGGTTTGGACTTAAGTTCGCAACTAACTGATAATCCCTACATAAAGTGTTGTTATTGATTTCAAGCATCACCTTCATTTTACAAAAGTACCTATATATAAAATCTACACAGAATTTTTGTATTATTAATACGATAACTTATACCTACATGGGTATGTGAATAGGTGCGTATGTAATGAAAATAATACCTTATAGGTAGATATATGTTTTATCCAATATTAATTTATATGAAACGTAAAGTAGAATATTTTCTGAGATTTAATTGATGAATCGGTTGGTAGTGTATGTATCCTGTCACTTTGTGGAAAAGGATGATAAAACTCTTTTGGTATTAGCCAATGACCAACCAAAATAGTTTTATTTTCTTGGGAAATCTCGAAGAGAAAATAAATTAATGTGTCTATTTCTCCCTTATCTTATTATGAACATATCTATGATAAGTGTATGTTTTATTAGATGCATCTTCAAAACGGGTTCACCTATTTTAATGAAACTTTTCCTACCGAATGAAATATTTAGGAGAAAAGAAGGAAATATTTTCTCGGTAAGATGATACCAGGATATGATATCGACGCTTATACAGATTCGAACCCACTACATAAACCTATAAGGAACGTTGTGATCAGTTAACAAAATAATTATATTCTATTTCAAGATTCAATCTGAAGAACAGATATTTTATATGAGAAAACCGTTAAATCTCTGTCATTTCAGATATTGATCGACTTAATAAGATTTCTTCGCAACAGAACGAACTCGGTATCTTGTAATGGTATAATTAATTAGTGGTTTCATGGAACATAAATCAAGTTGGGGAAAAGAACATTACTTGCAATTCTTAACTAATTTTCTATGCATTCGTATTATTAAGCGTGCTGAGCAAACCTTTTATTTTATTTGTATTTCTTTACTTACTACTTAACTCTTAATAATAAAAAAGTTTATTTTAATTGAAAAACGAAGTGTACAAACAGTTTGTTTACAGACGTGTGACCATTTGAGATGAAATAGAGGAAAGTGGTTGAGGAGAAATGGCGGTAGCGTATGAAAGTTAAGTCAAATGATAGGATTTATAAAAACAAAATACTTTCTATTCAGTCAATAACTTTAAGAAGGCTTATATTGCTCCATGGCTTTTACACCCAATTTTGCATTTTAGTCCGATTAATATATCCCAAAAATATAACAAAATATTTAGATTTAAAAAATAATATTATACTATCGTGTATCTATAATCATTAAGTTAATGATACTCGAACATAATGAAAATCTATTTAGCCATACTTTAAAAAGACATTTTAGAGACAAGAAAGGTTTTTAGAAAATACAACTTTCGAAAGTGAACACAAGTTCACTTCTGAAATACTTTCTGAAACAAATAAATTTAAGAAGTTACGATTTACGTTATGTAAATGAAATTCTAATTGATTAATCTCTGTATCAATATTAACATGATTTTTTTATCCTGAATCAGTGCTTGACTACGTTCCACCGGATGGTAAGTGGTAATGCAGTTGGAGATGGTAAGTCGTACTAATTTAGTAGCCACCTATTCACTCTTGCCTTGAAGACACCTATTGTAATCGGACGGAAACACTGACGCAGGCAGGTTGTTCCAATAGCCGCACGTATAATAAATTACGAAGCGAAATACTTTATCTGGACGGGTGGAATGTCCACGACATACGGTTCGTCTAATCGTCCGATGATAGAAAGGGGGTGGCGGAATTAAGTCGTGTAATTTCTGCTTACAATAATATTAAAGAACAAAACACAGGAAAAAATATGGCTGGTACAACATTTGCAAAGATTCTGAGTCCTAATTACCCGAAGATGGATAGACAAATATTTCAAAATTTTAATATTTCAATGAAGTATTTAAATATTCATTTTATTAAAATTTGGTAAACGATCGGACCACGTTCGCATTCATGTTGAGAATTCCAACATGAAAATCCCAGTTATGTGAGACCCGATTTTAAACCCACTTTACATAAATTGCCAGACGTGAAATTAGGATCCCTAGCCTAACAATTCTTGGAAGCCTATCTAATCGTTATTTTGTCTGTATAAAATAAAATAATAGTATAAAATAATGTATAAACTCATGGTCTTTTTATGAGCTTATTTTATTTAATTTGTATTTTTTTAACAGGGGACCTACAGTATTAAGTACATACTGAGCCAAACGTGTCGTCAAATCGAAACTTGTTTAAGATAACCTTAGTACCTTTATTTATTTACATTCTCTGTGTATTCTAAATGTCTAAAACACTTACAGTACCCTCATTTTAGCGATGACTTAATATAATTTGTTACAGCGGACGTTCTCGTTACCACCGACATTCCATGCTCCATGCTATTATTTAAAACTTTGTCATTGAAGGATAATAAATGACAAATAAACAACATTAATGAGAAATAAACAAGCTCTATTTATATATTAATTGCAAGGTCAACATAATTTAGAATAATTATCGAATATTAGCGAATTATGCCATAGTAAGTTTATGCATATTTTAAATAAAAAAATGAAAAACCTACTAATTTTTTTTAAATGTCTAAAAGTCCAATAAAAGCTTTCATTGTAGCTTTGAATTTACTACGTTAAATTAATATTTCGCACAAGATACAAGTGTACATATACTATTCCGTTAACGCTGTTATTTTAGTTGGACGACAATTCGACACGACCACTCGAGAGTAGGGACATAGGGCTTGCCGGCTTTACGAGTTCTTCAAAGTAAGGGGACTACATATATACATTAACAAAAATGAAAACCGACTTCAAAACGCTACAAATCGAAACTAAAAAGAAAAAAAAATAATTTTAATTACTTAGTTATTGTTGGAGTCGGTGCCAGCCAAGGAGATTGTATTAGGATTATTTTGCTTTGGCTGGCACCGACTCCAACAATAACTAAGTAATTAAAATTATTTTTTTTTCTTTTTAGTTTCGATTTGTAGCGTTTTGAAGTCGGTTTTCATTTTTGTTAAAAAATAATTTATTTTAAATTTTTTTGTGGAAATTATTATGTTTAAATAAAATATTGGAAGGCTAACTAAACTACTGCTCCAATAAGTCAGCGAAGTTTTGAAATGAACGACAATAGTCAATCGAGATTTGTCCACGTCTATTTTTCCACGTAACTCGTAGACGTTAATAAGATTTACCTTCTATTATCAATCCACCTAATATCCTGAAGGAGTACGACTATCAGTTCATAAGTACGTATAATATTAAAATAATTTTCTTTCAACTCCTAACCGTTGAGGATATATACCTTACATCATCACAAATTCTTGAACAGCTTTAGAAAATATATGAAAACGGTAATCAGTGCCGATAAAATTTAAGGGTTGCCCTCGATTTCTCTAGGATCCCATCATCAGATGCTGACTTGGTGACAATGAGAACATCTTGAATGTATACCCTACCGAACAAAAAAGAAATTTTTAAAAACGGCCCACAATTCACGGAGAAATCGGTGAAAACACATAAAAAACAACTGTTGAGGAATTTTACCTTCCATCATCAGCTCATCCACATGAGATGATGATTTTCATACGTAAAAGCTTTATCGGGTTTAGAAAATATATCAAAAACATAATAGGTGCCTGTAAATTTTGAGAGTTGCCTTCGATTTCCCTAGGATCCCATCATCAGATCCTGACTTGGTGACAATGGGACCACCTCGGAACTATACCCTACCAATCAAAACAAAAATTTTTGAAATCGGCCCACAGACGGCGGAGCAATCGGTGAACATACATAAAAAAAAAAAAAAATACATACAACGGAACATATAACCTCCTCCTTTTTTGAATTTTTTTTGAAGTCGGTTAAAAACCGCCGAACTCTCGATCTTTCGCTAAGTTGATATTAATCTCAAACGTCAGGTACACTAGAATTTAAATCAATAATATTGTCTGGTATAGAATACAGTTTACATACTTATTCTTAGTCGATCCGATATTATTTACATATGTACAAATGTTGTAATATTTCAGCGATTAGTCAGATGCCAAATAAAATTACATTTAATGGCACAGTGTTTTTATTACTTAGTACGGAATCTGAGTAACGCGTCAACAACATTACGAAAAGAAATGTCGAATTTCTTCAATAGAATACTATATAACAGGCGAAATAACCCTATATACATCTATATAAAATGAATGTTGCTAAGCGCAAAACTTGAGCATGGCTTGACCAATTCGACTATTTTTTTTGTTTGTTCCTTAAAGGAACATGGAAGGTTTTAATATATAAAAAAAAAACAAAGTTTGTAAAAAACTTATACTAAACTTAAAACTTATACTAGAACCCGAGCGACGCGAGGCTGAGCCGTTAGTCTATATAAAATTGGAGCATCTGTTTTTAGTTTTAAATTAAACAGCTTTTACTAAATGCATATGAAAGTAATATACGATACTAGAAACAAAAAACAATTTTTAAAATTTTTGTCTGTTTGTTCCGGCTAATCTCTGAAATGGCTGGACCTATTTTGACGGGACTTCCACTCGCAGATAGCTAATGTTTTAAAGCGTAACTTAGGCTACTTTTTAACCGACTTCAAAAAAGAAGGCGGTAGAAATTTTATTTATTATAACTAGCGGAACCCGAGCGAAGCGAGGGTGAGTCGCTAGTAGGTATATAGCCATAATAATATTCAAAGTTAGTCAATTCTGTATACTTATTAAATATTTGTTTAAATTCTATTGTAGCTTTTAGAATATTTGTCTGGCTGTCTGTCTTTCTGTCTGCCTGTGACGGCATCACAAGAATATTAGTGGACAGATTTTGATTAAATTCGCTTTAAGGATAACTGGTTATTCGAGTCAATATAAAAACAAGACAACAGTTTTGGTTCGCAGAAGATGACAACTTAAAAGCTCAAATAAATTTTATATCAGAACGACAACTTCTTGAATCAAATACCTAATTATTTTATATATTATTATGCAGAAAAAACTATAATACTTTCTTAGGTTTACGCGAATGTTTGACATTATAAATGAAACTACGCGACAAAATCCGAAAAGATAGTTTCATTTATAAGAAAAAACTATGTTTATAATTTATATTACATTTTATAAAGCAAGACTTATTATAATCGATATTAACTAAATAAAACTAACAAAACATTAGTTGTATGAAGGCAACGATTTTGTTGTATGAAGGTAAGTAATACATATTACCTACATATATTTAAGTTATCTATTATAATGATTAATAAATAATTTATTACTGACTTTAAATTAAATAAGTTTAAAGAAGTCCGGAAAAAGACAGATGACATAAATATTATTCAGTATAAAATTTATTGTATGTTTGATTTTTTATAAAATATTACAGTATTATACTGCACATTATATAAAATTAATTATAGGTGCTTTAAAAACAAGTAGGTCCTCGACTTTTCTTGATAATATATTGATATTCACACCCGCTCGTGTAACTCTTATTCAAACTGGTTCTAATAGAATTAAGTAAAATATATATTAAGTAAAGATAAACTTTGTAATGTTAAAGGAAAAGCTTTGATGATTGTAGAAGATACACAAAAAATAATTTATCTCTACAGTACGTCTGTAGCATGGACGAATAAACTACATATAAATGTCAAATTAACAGCTTTTCAAAAAATGGATATGAAAGTATAATAATATTTACATGAAAAAACAATTTTTAAATGTTTTGTCTGTCTGTCAGCTCTTTATTACTGTAAATCTCTGAAACGGTAAGACCGATTTTGATGGGACTTTCACTCGCCGATAGCAAATGTTATAAGGAATAACTTAGACTACTTTTATTTCATTCAAAAATTATAAATTTATTTTAACTTACGCCCTGCGAAGCGGGTCGGGTATGCTAGTCAGTATAATGAAATTAAGCAATCTTGGTATGTTTTTATGGGCCCTCATAAGAAGGAAATAATCTGCACAAGTAACTTGACGATAATCGCAGACAATTAAATAAAAGAGGCCATTCGTAGACAAAACCGCTATCAGGATTATATGATGTTATTTCGGTAACAGTGAACTGTATTCTAGCAATCAAGCCCGTGAAGTGTATGAAGAGATTTGAGAAGATTAAAGCTACAATACAAAAGCTACGAGTATGTATCTTATGAATGACTACTTTCTATGTGATTTGTTAAGACATATCTAATAGGTATAACAATACAATCGATACTCATCTACTTGTAATAGAATTCTTAGTAAGCAAATCTGTTAATTAAATATTTTTTGGAAAATATTATTGAAATAATTATTATGATCGGCGCGGAGGCGAAGCGTTCACGCGAAACCCAGTAGACAGATTTTGATGTTTGGTAATGATGATAGCTGGATACTTTTTACCGCGGGAATATATTGAATCCCGAGCCCGAAAGGACCGAGGGTCAACTTTCAGTACGAAAATAAATTTGAATTTGTCTTGATTATTAAATTTTTAGACCTATGAAAAGCATACACTGAATCTTGTTATAGTGTTTCTACATGTAAAATATAGCTTTGAAATAACAGGTATTAACCAGGCGAAATTAAAAAAAAAAAGTTACACCTGTCCGATTAGTTATTAGTTTCGTTGACAAACATTTTAATTTTGCTTTTAATAATAAAACTCTGTTTCAATAAAACTGCCAGAATCTATCATAAATACTTTATGTATTTTAATCAAAAATGCAAAAAAGTGGAATGAAACTTGTATAGTAGATATAACATAGATGCGCAAAAAATTTTATTCACGTACAATTATGTAGGAATAACTTGCATATCTCTACCTCAGACCAAATAAAAAGTAAAGACGGAACTCTGCGAACAGCAAAGTGAGGCCGGTCAAACTACGCCTCGCCGTGTACGTACACAATTACGCACACACTCGTACAACGAAACTACGCCTTGCCTTGTCAGTGTACCTATCGCAACTCGTAGGAGCAACACGTTTTGAAAAATTATAAATATACCAGTGAAAATGCCGAATTGTGTTGTGAAAGGGTGTAAAAATCAATCTTCAAAAGATAAAAAGCGGGATGGAATCAGATTTCACACGTAAGTAATTTGGAAACTAATAATTTTCAATAAATCAAAATAAATTTTAAGGTTGATGCTTGGAGCACAAGTGTTGCCAGTATGAAGTGTTTTTGTTTACCCTATAATATAATACTTGAATAAAGAATATATTAATATTATTATTATTATAAGTGGGTAATAATGTGACACGCAACGTAAAGTTACTCTTTTTTTTAAATTCTTTTTAAAAACAATTATTTTATATATATTTTAAAAATTAATATTTTTAAAATCACAGTAACCACAGAATATCAACACCGCACTATTGTTATGAATATCTTAAAGAGATTCATCGGAAACTACCAGGTTTTTAAAATTTAGAGATTAAACATGAATATGCTGGGCAGGAACATAAACTTAATTTAATACGGTGTGTAATTGAGAAATACTATCGCATTAGGTTCCACCATATTGCTAAATTAGAAACTATTTCCAAATCAATCAAAGTAAAAGGCAATCATACAAGAAATTAATTCAGCATAAAGGTTATTAAATAAAATAAATTGAATAAATAAATTTAAAAAAAATAAATAAATTTTTGTAATTTTGGGGTAATTTGAATTATCATGGCTACACCGGCCCACGCAACACATGTTTAGAAAGTAGGCCTCACTTCTCTGTTCGCAGAGTTCCGTCTATACTTTTTATTTGGTCTGAGATCTCTACATACTCATCGTATAAAACAAAGTCGATTTCCGCCATCTGTACGAGCAGATCTTTAAACTACGCAACGGATTTTATCGGTATAAGTATTATATGCGGTTTTCACCACTAGACAGTGATTCAAGAGGAATGTTTATATGTATAATAAATGCATATTATAGTAGAAAAAGCCGAGAAATCATATAATTTCTAAAAAAAACTATAGTGACCGTTAAAACGTATCTAGGGATTAACTCAAGCGGAGCGAGGGTAAGTCGTTAGTGTAGGTATTAAATAATTATATTATGAACCACCTAAAATGAACTGAATATACCTACTCTTCGTTTGACTTTTCGATATAAAGTGATTTTATATGGAAAAGACAAACAATATATTTAAATTTATGAAACCTAACATAATTATAACAAACTTTAAGTATTAGATAACAATATAAAATGTAAAATGAAAACAGGATGCTTACGCAAACGATTGAGAAAACAAATTTTACAACCGTCTAGCGGCTTTGAACATAAACCTTAGGAAAGTTCCTAAATGTTTGCCTTTTTAAGCAAAATTAAAATAACGAGCGTCAGGGCTCAAAGGTACTTTATTGTCTAACTCTGAGTACGTATTACTTTTTCCTTTGAGTCTAAACTTCGAAGTAAGGTCGACTTTTCAGGGATCTGCTTACCATATGAAAAGAGTAATTTCATTATTTATAAAAATGTGTGTGGGTGGGAATAATTTAGTATGAGATAATATTTATTTAAAAAATAACTAACTAAGACAGTTTTTATTCTAGATAGAAAATAATTATTAGGTATAAATTATACAAAAAAAATTTTTTAGAAAGAGTAGATTATACCTACCGTATAATCCACTTTTTCTAAAAAAACTTTTTTGTAACTCGATAGCGGCTTTCCTACATACTACTACATTTTATAGTTGTCGTGTACCCAGAAATTACAAAATAATAAAATAGCACTATATTACATTGAACTTACGCCAGATTTTTTGAATAATTTATATGACGGCGCACTCAGTGCGCCATCTGGAGGTTTTGGTATGCTTATCGGATTAGAGTGTGAAATCAAGCTTTGACAGCGCACTTTTGTAAAGCGTCGAATCGATGGCAGCAAGGTGATACAAACTGGCATGTTTTAAAAAGACATTAAATTAGAATTAGAATAAAAATTGGCTATTTGAAAAAAAGACAAAAGGGAATGTCAGATTTGGACCGCCCGTGCACCACGTAATATCGACGAATTACTTATATCCGTATTTGTAAATAATTATTGATAATTTAATGTTTTATTATGTTTACATTGTATTGTGTTATGAGTGTTTAAGTTAAATTGACTAAATGTACAGTGTTCCCTCGAAAGACATTAATAATCACGCCCACTACTATGACTACTTCTGATGTTGGCCGTCCTGCGCTTACATCAGAAGTGGGATAGATGAACCATACTATGTAACAATGAAATCGGTTGATGTTCTGACGAAGGTTTTAATGGGTATGAAGGCTTTATTGAGAGCTAAGGATGTCACAGGCAGATACCGTAACAAACACGACAATTTTAAGCCAGAGCTAGGAAAACTGCGGCTAAGGTACGACGTGGTTATAGAATTTGTTTAAAAGAATAACTAAGCCTGAATTGTCTGAAGAAGTGAAAACTGAATTTGTTTTGTACTACGTTATAAAGATAGCTTAACACGATGGGAACTGACCAGATAATATTACATAATTACTAGAGTACAATTATTTCGAAATCTTATCGCTTAAAAGTTCGACACCAACATCCTTATTGTTAGAAGCCTTGGACCTTGGTATGAGATTTTATGGAACATTTCATTGGAGTGGCATAAACAAAAATCACCGGTCAAAATAGATTGTTTTTTTTAAAAAAAGCGTAAGTAGTTTAAGTCGTAATCAAGGTATGATAACAAATGCTATGTTCCTTACGTGTGGCAAGCCTGGCCAGTAGGCACGTCGCAAAATCGTTCCCAGACAAGAGAATAAGTGCCGGCGCTGCGAGATAGAGATTAATCGAGAACGTGGAGACTTACTTTAGAAACATCATTCGGTGAGCATGTTCTTTGTTTATTTTATAGTAAATCTGTCTATTCCCTTTTAAAAGATAATTTGCGTATAAATCAAAATTACAAATACTGTGAAAAGTTTGCTTGCATGTGTGATAATGTTATTTCTAAACCAGTAATAATAAGTAAGTGTCAAAATATGACTATTTATCGCTTCGGCGGTGTAGCGGCTAGCATGCACGATTGCATATCGGGAAGTCCAGGGTTCGAGTCCCGGGTCAAGGATCGATAATATCATATGTGATGTTAGAATAACGACTAACTTTTCAAAGCTAAATTAAAACAACTACTCCTAGATTGATATAAAATTAAATAAAGAGAATATAAAAAAAATCTTCTGAACTCACTAAGTAAACGTTATATTTACGGCAAACCTACTAGGAGGGTTAGTATTAAAAAGTTAGAGGATAATCAAGATAATTCTGACTCACTAAAAAAATATTGAATGAACTGATTAATATTTAGTTAGCACTTAACAGTAAGAAATCGGCTGTTATTAATTACGCACGGAACTATACAGTGTAGCGTTTATTCAATATCAAATGCTATACGGTTTAGTTATGGTCGGGGTTTACCAGTAGGTAAAGCATTTTCTAAAGGACTTTGTTTATTTTTCGTATCACAAATAGCGAGCGGAATCAAACTAAGTTACATAGAAAGTATAAGCGATTTTATTTTATTTACTATTTAAGAATGATAGCTATAATATGTTTCTACATATCCACCTATGATTGTACCTCTCTAGAGCCTCTCTTTATCTCTCTGATACAAGAAATGTATAAAGACATTTGCACACAAGTTAGTAGCACTGCAGGTGTGGGTGAACTATTTCTAGTATGGGTTAGAGTATTACGGATCCGTTTTGAACCTGATATTATGTAATGTCGCGGAGTAGAGTGCGTACCCGTCATAATAGCACGCTTGTACCATGCTTTACAACAGCAAATGTCAATTTCAAACTTTTGACAATTAGATAACAAGAACAGTTTTTTGCAAATTTTAATGTGTCAGCAGATAGAGATAAAGCATTTCCAGGAAAGATTTGGAAGTTACTAGAAATATTTTGCATTTTCGATACTAGAATCTTCTAAATTTACACATATAAAAAGGCCGGCAGTGTGTTGAGAGATTAGTTGATGTCCGGAGTTAAGTGAAAATTACGAAGAGAAACGAAATAGTGGAAAAGTGAAGAAGAGTATAGTGAATTATTAAAAGTGGTGGGTTATAGTGCTCGGAGACGTAATTGAGCTAGTGCTGTGTACAAACTGCGCTTGTGAGTGAACATCTTGTTAGGTTTATGTAGAAGAAATAAAACATCTTTAGTGCTGGAACACTTTTAATTTCCAATCCCGAACCCGTAGTACGTAACAATAATTTAATAATGGACTACTTACTTAGATTACAGTAGAGGCACTGTTTTACTGAAGTTGTCCGGTTTCCAATACCTTGGATCAATACTAGCTGCTGATTCTCGCATCGATGATGAAGTAAAGATCTCTGCCTGATATTCTGTGCTATCCTAAAATGCCTATCAAAACTATAAGCAAGTTATATAATACAGTTGTGAGACCGACAACGCAACTCCATACAGCGGAGATAAAGATGTTGTGCTGGGAAGACGTTGTGGCGCGTCTACATAGAGTGCGAAACGAATATGTAAGGGATCTTTCAAAGTGTTTCCGGTAACAGAGAAAGTCAAAGGGGGCAGGCTCAGGTGGTACGGCTATGTGATGAGGCGGAACGAGAACTACTCAGCAAAAATAGTGCTTGACATTCAAGACAATCAAGACAGATTATGCTAGCGCAGATGAACAAGTAAGCCCGACCACAAGTAAAGTTAGGAATGAGATAGAAAAATGAAGAAGAAGAAGCTACATGTGTGAACTTTAGAGATTTACTAAAAATTGAGAATTAATTTAAAATACCGTAGAAAAGCGATGGTTGTTTACAAGTACCGACAATGATGAGGAAACCGTGACGGCGATTAAAGTAGATGAAGAGATGCGATCGAGTGTAATGTTTACATACGAGTACGAGATTGGAATTCTCACTGAGGAGGATTGTTCGTGATAAGTCGGTACGGTTACAAAGTGATTGAAAGGTCGGTGTCGTCCGGTCCACGCCTTCTTATAAGGCTGGTCGAAGGGACACATCTGCGCGATTTATGTTTAAGCGGTGAAGATGGTCGAAGGGACAGTGTCGTCCGGTCTATGCCCATGTTTTGGGAAAGTCGAAGGGACACACTCGTCCGGTCCATGGTTTTGAGGTGGTCGAAGGGACAGTGTCGTCCGGTCTATGCCCATGTTTTGGGATAGTCGAAGGGACACACTCGTCCGGTCCACGGTTTTGAGGTGGTCGAAGGGACAGTGTCGTCCGGTCTATGCCCATGTTTTGGGATAGTCGAAGGGACACACTCGTCCGGTCCACGGTTTGGAGCTGGTCGAAGGGACAGTGTCGTCCGGTCTATGCCCATGTTTTGGGATAGTCGAAGGGACACACTCGTCCGGTCCACGCTCATGGTTTGGAGGTGGTCGAAGGGACAGTGTCGTCCGGTCTATGCCCATGTTTTGGGATAGTCGAAGGGACACACTCGTCCGGTCCACGCTCATGATTTGGAGGTGGTCGAAGGGACGGTGTCGTCCGGTCTATGCCCATAGTTTTGGGATAGTCGAAGGGACACACTCGTCCGGTCCACGCTCATGGTTTGGAAAGATGTCATCCGGTCCATAAGTTGAGATGGTCGAAAGGATACATGCTTTCATAATAATTTTGGATTTACGTACGGTACAAATATGATAGAGCATACTTATTTTAGTAATGCTAGTTAGATTGTTCCTGAGTGACAGGATGGACGAGCGGGTCACATATTAATGGCGTCGTTCCTGATTTCCTGGCTTCAATAAACAAACGCCCGAGGACGGTCGAATGTCAGTCCGGCCGTGACGGCGCACTCAGTGCGCCATCTGGAGGTTTTGGTATGCTTATCGGATTAGAGTGTGAAATCAAGCTTTGACAGCGCACTTTTGTAAAGCGTCGAATCGATGGCAGCAAGGTGATACAAACTGGCATGTTTTAAAAAGACATTAAATTAGAATTAGAATAAAAATTGGCTATTTGAAAAAAAGACAAAAGGGAATGTCAGATTTGGACCGCCCGTGCACCACGTAATATCGACGAATTACTTATATCCGTATTTGTAAATAATTATTGATAATTTAATGTTTTATTATGTTTACATTGTATTGTGTTATGAGTGTTTAAGTTAAATTGACTAAATGTACAGTGTTCCCTCGAAAGACATTAATAATCACGCCCACTACTATGACTACTTCTGATGTTGGCCGTCCTGCGCTTACATATACATTACACAATACATAATATATTACCTTATGCGCCATCTATTGAGTACCTAAAGAAACAATCACATTGTTTTTAGAGACTCCTTTTTAAAGCGTGTTTGCATATTCATAAAATTATACCACTATTTTCAAGCAGATTTATCTTATTATTTTGTAAAACTGCTAAAATTATTAAAAACTAAATTATTCGTAACATAACTCTGTCTGATGTTACAGTTTTATCTCTGAATCGAATCTGATCGTGTCAACACTCAACTGTCAAAGCACATGACATATCAGTCACATAAGACATCTGTCAGTTTGGTACTGACAGCTAATATTAGTTAAAACTGTTGAATAAACACTCAATTTTTGAAAACCATTATAGGTACTAATTAAATTTTAGAAACAGTGTGAAAATGTCGGCGGAAAGTACGCCGATCAAGTCTTCAAGATCTTTGAATAAAATTGATAGTCTTGATGACTTCGAAACCCAAGTAATAATTATTAGTTGTCACTTTCTCACCGCCTACTTTTGTGTTAACATTATCAAAACATTACATTTTCTAATTTTAGGATACATTGTTAAAACATGTTGATATATCAATTGTGGAGTCAGAAAAGCGCGCTAACGGTACATTGCATGTACGCGATCATTACACCGTGTATCTAATTGACCTCAAGTAAGACCTCATTTAGTAATTGTACCCTCAATTTAGGATATTAACGCTTTCTTCATATTTACTTTACTGATAAAGCATGAATTACCACTTTATCAGTTGTATTGTGGAAACATCTTGATTTGTTTGATAAATATGTAGCTTTTATAATACCATTTTTATCTTTCTTAAGCAAATTTTAAATGATAATAGTGTATTTTATACTGACTTCTTGATATTCCTTATTAAGTGTAAAAAATGTATGCAACTACATTGAATTTAAAACAGCTTACATGCTTAATATAACTTTGTGTATATGACTTACCCATATTCTACACCTTAATTATAATATAATATGTTATTGAAAATATAATAAGTAATAAGGAAATATTTTCAGAGTAACAGATCCTGAATATAAAATAGTTCAGTCTAAAATAAGTACTATATGGAGAAGATACACAGAATTTGAACAAATACATGATTATTTGCAAGTGACTTATCCCCATGTTGTCATTCCACCTCTGCCGGAGAAAAGGGTGTGTAATTTTTTTTACATTGTTATAGACTAAATGCTCTTATCTATTTTGTAAGAAATAAAGAAAAACTTATAGATAGTTATTAGTTTTGGTCACAGATTGAAGTTTTAACTTTATAAACAGTTTAAGTAACTTTTTAAATATTTATATACTATTTTTAATGTCAAATATATATTTTTTATTTTATTAAGTCCTCTTTGTTCTGTAATCAATGATTTTATTTTTAATGTCTCTATTTCATTATCTACATTGTTACCAATGATTTTAATGATTGTATTGGTACCAACAATAAATGGTATATAAGCAGGCAGACTCAGTGTAATTTTTACTGTGTATAAATAAAGTTTTTATATAAAGATACCAATGAATCACTTTTAGCAAATGAAAGCCATATTTGTGTATCTATAAATAGTGTGTAAATATAAAAAGACTATTACTTATTAACTTATTTTTTTATTCCTTTGTATCCTATTGATTCTTAACATGAGGCAACCACTTTGCCCATATTATAATACTATTTTTATAAGTAATATATTAACAATATTAACAAAAGCTAGTGGCTGAATCTTTAATTTAGTCTCTTATACCAAAAACAGCCACAAACACATTATACAACAAAATTTTAACAGCCTACTTCAGTGTTATCACTATCATCACTACATAGTATAAAACAAAGTCGCCTTTTCTGTCCCTATATCCCTATATCCCTATGTGCGCTTAAATCTTTAAAACTACGCAACGGATTTTGATGCGGTTTTTTTTTAATAGATAGAGTGATTCAAGAGGAAGGTTTATATGCATAACTAGCAGATCCCGCGGCTTTACCTGTGCTAAATCTAGGGAAGAGCCCGAGCGAAGCGAGGGCGAGTCACTAGTAGATAACTAAGAAAGAACTTTTTGCTTAACTTTTTGAGATTAAATTACCTATGTATATTTAGTTTAGTATACTTTCCATCTCCAAACAAATTAACTTTTTCATCAGGTGTTGTATGCTTGGCGTAAATCCGATACTACAGATCCTGAGTTCATAGAAAGGAGACGAGCTGGTCTTGAAAACTTCTTGCTAAGAGTCGCATCTCATCCCCGGTTGTGTTTTGATGATCAGTTCATAAATTTCCTCCAACAAGAACATGGATGGAGGGAAACTATAACAGATAGTGGTAAATTCTCTTACTTTTTGTGGGTAAATTTTACTATGTTTTTTGATTGAGAATGGATAATTTTCTGTGGTTATAATTAATTTAATATAATTAATAATTTTTTCACATTTTGTTTAGTTTGGGGATTAGGCCATAGTCCACCACTGGCCTAGAGAGGGTTGGTGGACTAATAATATAAGCAATACAAAAATATGCTTGTTCCTTTTCTTTTAATTTGTTATAATAATATTATTTTAGATAAACATTAAGTATGTTTTTGCAGGATATCTTTTACATGCGGAAAATAAACTGAAGTCATTCTCAGTATCTATAAGGCTTAAGAAGCCCGACCCTGAAATTGAAGGGGTCAAAAACTACGGCAGGCTTCTTGAAACCAATTTAGGCAACTTTCTTTACACCAGGTAATTAATACCCTTTTCAAAACTAATATAGCTTTCATATTTGGTATTAAAAAATAAGTAAAAAAAATCTTAATAAATTTTATTGTTAAATTGTTATGTACCTCATATTGTTATTTTTTTGTTATCCCTCTTAACAAAAACTTGATTTTATTGCTATTAAAACAATTTAGACAGTTGTAGTGGTTTAGGAGGCAATAGTTTTTTTTATTTAAATGTTGTGTAGGGCTTCAGTATCATTATTATTATGATTATGAATTTAATTACGGTATGAAGCTACTTACGAGTAAATATATAATATGGTGGAAACTCATAATAGGCACGAAGTCGTTGAGTTGCGAAAACTGACCCATACTCCCATAGCTACACAATTAGATGTGTTTTTTTTAAATAAAATTTATGTATCATAATAAAGGTAAATTAATTTTAGGTCCAAAATTATTGAAAAGAATTACGCTCTTTGTAAGTTACACGCTAACTATGGAAAGTTGTTCAGTGAATGGAGTGTCATTGAGAAGGAGATGGGAGATGGGTTGCAGAAAGCTGGCCATTATTTTGGTAAGTAATCCAAATAAACTAAAAAATTTTATTTTACACAAATATTTACAGAAAATCAATTACTTATCATATCAGATTCGATAGCGGACTCAATAGAATCGGTAGCGGAGGATGAGGAGCAGTTGGCAGATCAGCTGAAGGAGTACCTGTTCTATGCAGAAGCTTTGCAACATCTTTGTGCCAACCACGAGGCACTTCAGTGGGGGCTGGAGACAGCTCATGAAGCTCTTAATAACCGGTACTTATATTTATAATATTATCTATTAGGTTTTAAAGGGTTGCTTAAAGTTGTATGTGGCATTATGATTTATATACAGAGGTCCTGGAATCAATTCCCGGCTCCAGCTAAGTAATAACTAAGCTAGAGTCTAAAATTCCCGAGTTGGGGAGTTCACATTGTAATATCTCTGTGCTGAAGCACAGCTCGTAAAGACGTCGGTCATGATCTCTAACAAATAATTAATAGCAATGTTTTTCTATGCCATGTTCAAGTATTACGTAACGCAAATTTTGAAAATTTTTGACCCCTCCTCCCCCCTATGTAACGCCTCGTAACGTTTTCCTGTACCCCCCAACCCCCCCTCCATAAACGTTACGTAACACCCAAATTTTTACCCAAATTTCACAATTATGCTGCACAAACAACCGGAAAGTCGCTAAATTACTTTTGTTACGCGTTTGCGGTAGTAATTAATCAATAAAACAATAGATTTCTAATTCGAAATACATGCGTATTTTATTTATTCATATATTTATTTAATAAATAATCACACATAATTTAATAAGCATTTCCTTAAGATTCAAATATGTATATTAAATGGGCTCAAAGTCCTAATAAACATTTTCTTAAGATTAGTATTTTCTTTTAAATAAAAAAACAATGCTACGTAACGCGTTGTTCAAAGCCCCCTCCCGCCCTTGTAACGCATCGTAACGTTTTACAAGACACCGCCCCCCTCCCCCCCAAACTGCGTTACATAATACTTGAACGCCCCCTAAATAATTATATCAAAACAGTTTTAGTCCAGCGTATTACACGCTTGCTGGAGTAACCTTTTTTTTTGCTTGAGTAACCTAGAGATGCGGGTTCAAATCCGATTCTCCCTCTGAAATTTCCATGTGCGAATCATTTCTAATATGATTACCACTTGTCTTACGGTGAAGTAAAATATCGTGAGGAAACCTGCATACAGTCTGAGAGAACCTTGCGAGTTTTAGAAAGACCTTATGCCAGCGTGGCAGAGTATGGCCTGATGTCCCTCATATTGAAAGGAGGGGCGTTTCCAGCAGTGGGACGTTAAAATGGCTTAATAACAATAATATAATAAAAATAAATATTTTCTCCCCAGGATAGCAGAAAGGAACCGTGCAGCAGCCGGCAAGTCGGGAATAATGTCCAGAATATTCGGTACCACCGACCCCGATATAGTGCGCGATCAGAGCACGCGCGCGCTCGACTCCAAGATACAGGCGGATAAGGACGCCATTGAGAAAGCCAGGAGAGATCTAGAGTAAGTCTTGATACTTATTGAAGTAAACTTATTTACGTGTGTATGAGTAAATTTTCTAGGTCACGTCACGAAAACCGGTCATGCTCGTACCGCTTACATAAGGTTGACATAGGAACCGTTGAAATACAGAAGACCCCCACCTCCCTTCGTGCGTTCACATTATCATGGTGGAGGAGATTAGTAGTGTCTGGCAGCCAGCCGGACCACGCCAGAAACACCCCAAAAACGTGCGTTGGGGGGGCGGCTTAGTACTGTCTGGCAGCCAGCCAGACGCGAAGCCCAGAAACGCGCAGAGAGGGCCCACTTCGGTGGGCGGTGTGTCATGCGGGTTGCTTCTGGGATTTCTCTGAATAGCAGAGTAGTTCAGCCACACGGTAGGAATCTCTTACGGGTGATACTTTAAGTGGTAGCGAAACTATAAATCGACCATCTGATTTACGCTTTGTTGTTTTTATAAAATGTTCCTGACACGCTCGTTCTTCAAGGGATTATGCTTGGAAGAAATAGAATCTAGGGACCAAGTTGGTGGTAGACTTTTTAATACCACAGAGTGTACTGTGGAGCAACCCTCTTGACTGCGTGGTCTGCTTCGGCAGACCTGTCGGGCAGTCAGGGCGTTGGATTTGCATGCGCAAGTGATCCTGACACGCTCCATTAAGACGGGTGAGGTCCGTTGGATTTTATTGGATAGTACTGGCTTATTTTAAGCTGATGAGTCCCACATAACCACCTGATGGTATGCGTCAATGCATTTCCCAACAATGCCATCTGGGTTCACATAGGACTATTTTTGTGGTCCCAATGTAAGAATCCAGTTAATTAGAAAGATTAAATATTATTATCGCCTTCCCTTTTCCTTTGTGTAATATTAAAAGTTTTAATGGCTAATTTAATAGCCTATGTTACTCCATAAATCATCAGATATCTGCCTGTGAAAGTCCTGTCAAAATCCAAAATCTGTTCAGGGTTTTAGTTATTAGCCAGAACAAACAGATAGACAAAATTTTATTTACAATAAATCTTTGCAGAGACTTCACAAAGAAAGCTACAGTAGAAATAGAGCACTTTCAAAAGCAGAAAGACAAGGATCTACACGAATCACTCGTTGCATTCATTACTTTGCAAGTGAAAGCTGCTAAAAAGGTGATTAATATCTACCATTTTTTTTAATAATGTAATGTGTGTATGTTCTATATTTAATAAATTGTTAAATCAATTTTAAAGGACGAGTTATATTCCAATGAAGAATAATTAAGTGTACATTTGCTTTGTATATATAGTTAAGTTTACTTGTAATTTCTTTTATTTTAAATAAATATTATATTACTTTAAGTTAAGTTAAGCTTAATATATCTTCCTGATCCTACATAAAAAAATCGAATATTAAAATGACTTTGGAATTTAAAATAAAAAAAAAAATAATTTCCAGTGTTTAGAATTTTTTGATTATTTTTTATTTTATTTTCCAGAACCTACAAGCGTGGACGCAAATCAAAGAATGTCTACAAAATATGCCTTAACCACCAGAGTGACCAAAAATTTACACATAATTTATCATTAATATTATTATCTAATATATTCAAGGCCCAGCTGTGGGACGTTGAAGAGCTGTATACATACATACTAGGGGTGTGCGAATAATTCGAACTTACGCATTACTCGAAAAATTTCGAATAATTCGATTTTTTTTTGAATTATTCGTATTTTCGAATTCCGAGTTTTCGAATTCGAATTTTCGAGTATTTTGAATTCAGGGTTTCTTATTTTCAATATTCAAATATAAATTTAACAGTCATTTTATTCAAACCATGAAATATAGTTACACAAATAGAACAATTAGTATAGTGTTTTTTTTGAAAGAGAATGAAATAACAGAAATTACATCGTACCAAATACAGTATTATAAAAAATACGACATTTGAAAATTTGCTACAAAGTTTTGTTCAAAAATAATTTGTGATAAAGAAAAAAAAAATGATACACGATTTAAAGGAATTTAAATGGAAACAATTGAAAATCCAGAGTTTAGTCCGGGAGGCCCACGTCCCATCCCTTCTCCCTTCCTCCTACCTCCCTCTTACCTCCCTCTTACCTCCCTCTTCCCTCCCTCCTCCCTCCTCTTCCCCCCCCCCTCCCCCTCCCTTTCCTGGAAACCCGGCAACGCATCTGCAAGCCCTGCAGTTTTGCAGATGTCCATGGGCGGAGGTAATCACTTTCCATCAGATGAGCTTCCTGCCCGTTTGCCCCCTTTGTACCATAAAAAAAATATATATTTCATTAATTCGCGAATTATTCGAAAATTTTCGAATTATCCGAAAATTCGAATTATTCGATTCGATTCGAAAGATATTCGCACACTATGTATATGGATTTGTATACATATTTGTGTTATTGTTAGTTATTTTGGATCTCTAATTGACATTAGTATTGATAACTGACGAGCCTAAGAAAGAATAAATTTATAGTTATCATAATTTTATGAGATAAGAATTATCTTTTTTGATATATAAATTAATTATTTATTCTTATATTTTTTAACGTAGTTATTAATATTTTTTCCAAAGTAAGAATCTTATTACAAATTATATAAATTTTGCATTAAAATATATACACTGTACACTATACATTCCCTTTTTCTTAGGTCATTAAAGTTATTATTTTAAAAAGTTCGATGTTATTTTAAAAAAAAAAATTTTTTTTTATTCTATTTATTTTTTTAAATCAAATTTCAATACGATCTAATATAATCTGTGGCTATAAAGTATTAGTTATCAATACTAAATGTAAATCCATATTATATTGAATGTTTGCAAATTACTTTTCGCTTATGTAATTTCTAAGATACATAATACAATATTAGTTGCTTAATAATAACACAGATGGCTCTAATGGCATGTTAATAAATATCTTCTGAATAACTTTGTCGTGTAAATATATCATTTATAATACTTCAATGTATATTCATTCAAAGGAAAATAAGTTTTTTTAATCTGTTACTTTTTGTCTGTTATGGACGTATATTTTTTTTATGTCTAAGTTATATAATATTATAGTGTTCCAAAAAATCTATAATAAGAGGTTATTCGTTAAATGAAATTATATATGTTTTATTATATTACGTATATACCTTTCTATATTTCTTATTTTCTATAATACTTTTTCCTGCAT
Organism: Boloria selene; assembly: GCA_905231865.2. Taxonomy (NCBI): domain Eukaryota; kingdom Metazoa; phylum Arthropoda; class Insecta; order Lepidoptera; family Nymphalidae; genus Boloria; species Boloria selene. The sequence continues at coordinate 3,246,293 of HG993140.1, read as the reverse complement.
TTTAATGACTTTCGTCTCATCTCCTGTTTCGCATATAAGACTATTACAATTAAAATAAGGCAAGACTTTTTAAACTAATAATAATACTATTTTTATATAAATTACATGGATAGAAAATAAAAATACTATTGGTTTTCATTTACTGTTTCATAGACCGTGAGATTGCGGTTAGATAATTCTTAGTCATTTGATACTAATATGGCAACACGTAGAAAGCTACGTAATAGGAAACCATAAGATCAGAGAGAAATAGCAAAGTAAAAAAGAAAATAATTTTGTCATTATACAAATCAAAAAATGGCGCTCAATTAGTTGTTTTTTTTTAATTTTTGCTTTTTTGAGGATATTTTTCGGAAAAAATAGAGTGGAAGACGATTAGGGTGTCTGCCCAGTTGAACATTAACGGCTGATAATTCTTATTTAGTATTTCTCTCTTCTCTTATTTAGTATTTCTCTCATTTAGTAGTTTAAAAGTCACCATTGGTTGACCATATTTGCAACAAATGATTATCAATTTTTTAACAATATCTCTTGCAGTATAATATTATTTATTACTATTTATACATGATTTTAATTTTATTAGCATTAAAATCTTCTTGAAGAACATGTAGCCTTTATAAAATAGTCTAACCAGTAAGTGTTGTATTAGCGCCATCTATTGTTTATTTATTCGCCTCTCACCCTAATAAGTATACACTGTACAGTTTCAAAATGTAAATTTTTATATTATAAAGTTATTTAAATATAGAATTTTGTTTTATTGATCCTTTGCCTTTTTAATGAAACCTAATATAATAAATGGAAACTTATTTAACAGAGTTTCATATGTAACACAGTACACATCTATATAATATATTCTATACTAATATTATAAAGCTGAAGAGTGTTTGTTTGTTTAAAAGCGCTAATCTCAGAAATCTACTGGTTCGATTTGAAAAATTCTTTTTGTGTTAGATAGTCTGTTTATCGAGAAAGGCTATAGGCTATAATATTATATCACGCTACGACTAATAGGAGCGGAACATCAAAGAAAAATGTGCCAAAAACGGGAAGAGTGGGTGTTAGTTTTGCGAGGTATCATACCGCTGATGAATGAGAAATTGGTTCCCGGTCTTCAGAACGCATGCGAAGCCGCAGGAAATGCTATAACTTTTTAGTCTTTGAAATATTATTATCGATACAAAAAAAGAATCTACAGTTTTTTGATTTTTTATCTGTCTAAGTGATGATCACATTCAAGAAAATCACTGGATTAGGTAACTAAAAATATGAAAATATCGTATCTCTGAAAAATCTATACTATATGGATAACTAGGGGACGAACCCGAGCGATGCGAGAGTGAGTCACTAGTCACTACATATAATAAAACGAAGTCCTCCGCCGCGTCTACCTGTCTGTCTGTTCGCGATAAACTCAAAAACTACTGTAGCGATTCTCATGCTGTTTTCACCAATGGATAGAGTGGTTTTCGAGGAAGGCTTTAGTATATAACTAGCGGAACACACGGCTTCAGTCACGATCACGATCGAAGCGAGGGTAAGTCGCTAGTTTACTATGTTGTATCATCAATACTCATTGATTCAATCGGTTAACACTATTATTATAAGCTAAGAACTTGACCTTTTAGTCAGCCTTTTATCATATTATATAATATGCGAGTAGTGGGTTTAACATATGGTATATAAGGCACTTATTAATTTTTCAAATGAGAATGTTAAGCCAGCTATCATGTTCTAGTTTACGTTTACCTCACATTTGCCGTTGTCGCACGCCATCATTATATTCTATGTATTGATTTATTGATGTCATATATCAAAAACTGATGGTGTTTTTCTTTTGTTACTTGATTATTTTATGTGAAAACTAGCGACTCACCCTCGCTTCGCTCAGACTCTTCCCTAGATTTAACACAGGTAAACCCGCGTGATCCGCTAGTTATGCATATAAACCTTCCTCTTGAATCACTCTATCTATTAAAAAAACCGCATCAAAATCCGTTGTGTAGTTTTAAAGATTTAAGCATACATAGGGATATAGGGACAGAGAAAGCGACTTTGTTTTACCTATACTATGTAGTGATACTTAGGTATATAACTTTTAATGATTCTTCCTATAATCAATTTTAGTTCAAAAATATCAATTTTCATTAAAAAATATCGTAGAAGAATAATTAGTGAAAGTGAAATCTTTGTCACAAATATTTTTCTTGTGTGTTTGTTTATTTAAAGGCTGAAGCATGAAATATATGAACGGACTTAAGCTTGTGAACTTTGACAAGTAAAATAACAACTAAAAACATGTCCCAGAGATATAAAGTAGAATAGTAGCTGTAGGCCATCTTATTATTGATACAGCGATAGGACTTTAGTGTTCGGTTCAAATCTTTCTTTTTTTAATAATAATAGTAAACACACGTTACTTTTGTATAAAAATCTGAATAATAAGTATTTAAAAATTAAAATTATAGTAAGTTTTCATTCCTTTATTTTTCCTATAAACTAAAAAAGCAAATTCCTAGTCCTTTGTTCAAAATTGAAGCGACGATGTACATCTGTGTCACAAATTGTCCGATAACACGCCATATATGACACGAAGTTGGTTTAAAATAACGGTTTTCTAACTGTAGTATTGTATAAAATTTATGGACTTATTGCCTTTTACGTACTGTTCTAATTAACTTTATTAGTACAGTAGGTTAGGTCCTTGTATGCTTTACTTAATATGTATAATAAGTAGGTAAACCATCTTGCTGTTATAAATAAAGGACAAGGGTCAATTTTTTTAGTTACCTTTAGTTATCTTAAGGACTGGTGATCACGTTTAGCCAAGCGTGATCTCAGTAGCGTCCGTTAATACGTCCCGTGGCCCACTTCGGTGGACGATGTGCCATGCGAGTTGTTCCTGGTAAGTGGTACTTTAGATTTAAAAAACCTTTGTTTAGCAGTGGACCGCGATAGGCTGATTGATTAAATACCCTAAAGAACAAATCCATTAAAAAGAAACTTTCGTAATATTTTTTTTGAATTTTTTTTAACAGTATAAAATGTCTAAATAACTCGAATAAACTGGGTTTATTATTAAAAGTACACCAAAATCAGTGTTGAACATAATACGAATGCTTTTAATATTTTGTATAAAGAGTAATATGAATTAATAAAAATGCATTATATCCAATAGTACGTACTACCTATTTTATATCAGTGGGTAAGGACAAAAAAGAGGCAAGAAATTGTATAGGTACCTACAGTCTCCTATAAAAATGAAAATAAAATAATAATATTTCAAGACTAAAATTGAAATTTAATTCAGAAGTCACCATAGGCTCTCTACCCCTGAACATGAATAATTAGTTCATAGTGCCGACTACGAATCGATAGGAGGAAATAGGTCACTTTTAATACAACCTTCTCATAACAATACACGTCCAATTTCTAATTCAAAACAAAAAAACTTGTAGTAAACGAATTGGAAAAATATATTCGTAAATTTAATTCTAATTCAATACAAAAAATAATTGGAATTGGAAAAATATATTCATAATTTTTAATTAAAAAAAAATGAATAGTGTCATTTAAAATTAATTATAATCACAGTTTATTTTTAACCTAATATTGAAAAAAGATTAAAATGAAGCATCAACAAGTAAACGTAGATTACTGGGCAATGGCCAAAACAATGTTTACATACGGTGCATTGACAGCACTTTGTTGGATTATGTTGCGACTTTTCCACACTGTGTTTACATTGCCTCGGAGACTGCGGTCGCAGCAGGAAAACATTCAGAACACTTTGCAAGAACTACAGGTATTGTGTCTTTAACCTCTATTATTTGCTAGCGACTTAGCCCTGGTGTTGCTTGCTATGCCAGGTCAGGACTCAGGTCTTTGCCTACTATAAATTTCTCTGTTTCGTAATAAAGGAGCCACAAAAATACACATCGTACAGTACATACAGTACGTACACTCTCACATTTATAAAGTACATTCAACTAAATTTTCCATCAAACTCTCGTGTTTTGTCAAATAGGTACTTCAGACATAGCTAAAAAGTTAAAACGGTCATGTTACTTGTAATTGAAAAAAATCGTACAATTTGTCAAATAATTTGAACAATGAACATGTTTCGGTATAGTACCAGTTGTTAAAGTTAATTATAGTGCTGCTGTTTCCTGTAGCTGCGATTTTATTGATGTAACTTTTTTGTACTAAGATATTTCCTCTTGCAACATAATATTATTTTTAAAATTTTTCTTCTTGGGAGAAAAGGAGAATATTTTAAGTCCTATAGCCTTAGAACTATAAGTCTGGGTTTAGACTTAAAATAGGTTCTTATATACCTAAATCATTTGATTTACTTTTATATTACAGAAGTTATATAATATTATATAACGATACGATTGTTCCAATAAAAAATCATAAGATTCGCAACGTAATATTATTTTACCTGATAAAATTGTAACGTTATATGCTTTTATATAAGCAGTAGTACCTAGGTACTTCAAACAATCAGTAGGTAAGTTGAGAGAGCTCTATCTTATCTATTTACTCTTTTCGACTCGAGATATTTCTAATATTTACAGATTAAAATTTTTTATAAGTCCGCAGCTGCAGCATTTACGACATATTACAATAAATCACTACATATTATTTTAAAACAAAGTCCTCCGCCGCGTGTCTGTATGTCTGTCTATTCACGATAAACTCAAAAACTACTGCGCCGATTTTCATGCTGTTTTCACCAATGGATAGAGACATTTACTAGCGGAACTCGCGGATTCGCTTGCGCTAAATCTAGGGACGAACTGTTAACAAGTCGCCAGTTATTTATATTTTAAAGCGCTTTTATCGATCCTTTAAAATTTGATTGACTGATTCTTTATTTCTGTAGTATTATAAAATATATGTATAAAACAAATTGTTTCCTCAATTCAGTAGTAATTAATAATTATCATGTAGGTACTTAATTTTTATTTTTTCTGGTGAGAACAAAATCCAAAACCTTTCGCACAGAATTTTTAATATAAGCTACCGTGTATTTACGTCACTGCATCCGCCTAAAGAGAAATTATTAATCTTATACACATTCTTAAAATACAATTTTTATTTATTTTATTTACCCATACTATCTCTAATATTTCATGCTTACAGAAGCGGTTTCCTGATCTTAATATCACTGAAGAAGATTTAAAGAATGCTGAGAAGGACTTAGAAGAATTCATGAAAGAAGACGAGAATAAAGAAAAGCAAAATCATCTTGAAAAAGTAGAAGAAAAAGAAGAAAATAAAGAGAGTACAGTTGCAGAAAACATGAGTGACGAGGATTTATTAGAGGAAAGAAAGAAAGAAAAATAGGTTCAACTAGGACTTGTTATTTCTAAACGTTTCATAAAACTAAGCACAATTCTATTGAAATTCATATCGTATCAGGTATTTTTTTATTAATTATACTTGAGAAGTTATGGAAGATACTTTGTTCACATGAAATATTAAGATTAGTTTATTTCTTAAGAAAAAAAATCACATATTTACAGCTAATGTGTAAATAAGTCCTACAATGTTTTACTTCACTTTATATTTAGAATACAACTTAGAAAATGTATTAGTATTTGACTTTTAATTATAAAACTTTTTTTTTATTTTACAGAAAGCACTTAAAATATTATATTACATATCAGCTTTCCTAATAATATTAACTTAAATCATTGACTTCGAAGATGAAATATATTTAGACTGAGCGTCCAAGGTAATCCACAAAGCTTCGTAATTACAAGTTTTCCTAACAGATGGCGTTAAATGAAAGTAAATATAAAAGCTCGCGAGTGGCCTACAGGCGTGGTTACAACCGAGCTTTCTCCCGGCTTAATTTTATTGATCGGTCCATTCACATAGCGTAAATACGAGTAGTTTTACAAACGGTTTTCGGCGTTATATTATCAGCCGGTCGACATTCACTGTATTCTAATAATAGATAGCTGTTATCAACTAAAATGCATAAACAATCAGTTGTCGGTCTGTATTGTCATATGTTAGACGTGTGTTAATTAGTGATAAGTGAATGGATTGTACGACACAATGACTAGATCGAGCTATAGGCCGCTAGTACCTAGATCCTCGAATAATTCCCTAGAAAATCGTGAAATCGGGTAAGTTGTATGAATTACATTTAATTCATATCAAAATTAATTTATTATAGTTTTAAATAACGTATCGAAAATATATATGTGATTAAATTATTGTAGACCATATATAACTACAGTGCTATTGATTGTAGAGTTCATTACTCCATGTATTTCTCGTTTAAAACATGTTCTCGCACCCGTTTATATTACTTTTGTACTTAATTTGGATATTAAATGGTTGCCAAAACCTGGTTACTGAAACAAGTACTTAATAAATGTAACTTTTTTGTTATGATAACTGTACACTGTACCGTGTACACTCTACTAAAATATTACCCTAGTTTACTCACAAAAGTAGGTAAAGTGTGGTAATGTCGAATATTGATCTACACTATTATTTTCTCAATTTGCAGTATGACATTTCAAGATGTACATACTACATTGTTATACATTCAATAGGTATGAATAGAAGGTTTTTTTTTAATTTTGATTTCCTCAATGCTATCTACTTAAAATGGCTATTTGTTTACTGTATGGCATAACATACCTATTCTGTTTATTGTTCCCAAATACGAAGATACGCTAGAACAAAGAGTACACGAGTATAATGAAAGTTACTGCGCGATTCATAAGCGTCCGGCAATCAAGCTGGTCGCGAAGCCAAAAAACGCACTGTGTGTGACGGTGTACCAAGAGGGTAGCTTCAAGTACTTAGTTGATAGCAGAGTGGACTGATGCAGAAAATCAATGGTTATCGTGGTATGCTTCAGCAGAAATACCGTTGTAAACGATCCTGCGACCCCATTAAGATGGGGGAGGTTGGCCTAGTCTTATGTGTTTAGTACTGGCTTTGTCGGTGAATCTGAAATAGCCATTTGTGTGTATGCCTACCTAAAAGCGATTTTTCCTTATGATAAAAGATACTGACAGGATGTATAAAAATTGTATGTTTTATACAAGTGTAAATGTTAAGTCAATGACCTTCTACATAGTAAACAGTGGCAATCATAAACATACATACGTTCCTAGTGCGCCACAAATTATCTTTATATGAGCGAAGACTAATATATTCATTGTTCTTAATTATGAATTATTAATATACTGTTAATTGTAAAATATAAAATCCTATCGATCTAAAGCGGCTATGCTATATATTGCTTATTTTTTATAATTTGAAACTAAATGAAGCATTTTAATTTGTCGTAAGAAGGTTTAAATTTCTTTTTGTTAATTCTATCAATTTTCAAATTTCAAAATATTTTAACCTCTTTTAATCAAGTCAATAAATGAAATTTTTCATCTATATTTTTTTTCTTAAAATAGTCTGTGGACCTGCCTAAGGGCATCCGACTTACGCATTAAATACGGTTCAGTAACTTACCTGTGAAAACATAACTAGCAAGATAATGGAAAAATACGCATTGTTCTAAAGATAACTTCATATTTCAAATATTGCAGAGTTTACTTAGAACAAATATTGTCTCCTTCTGTTCAAGACTCGAGTAAGATATCTAAGCCTTTGTTATGAACGAAAGCGAAACTATGTACATTTAATGTAAGATAATAAAAGTGTATTGATAATATTATGTATCTGGTGAAAATATTGTGTTTCACTAACTTTTCTAGTAAAGTAAATTAAAACACACATTTAATTCAGAATATTTATTAACTATATAAAAAATGCAATGGATATTTTTATTTTACTAACCGTTCCTGGCCCAACCTGGGTCCCAAACCGATTGTATGCGGCTATTTAAAAAAACCGAAACCTTTAAAATTTTTATTATCTTGTTAACCTTTCAAATTTCTGTGTATTTTTAATACTCAGTTATAATAAAATTCCGTATAAACACATGACAATATCTTACTAATTTTAGGAAATTTATATTTGATGTGGACCTACATGAAATGTAATTATTATTAATGTAACCCAAAAAGGATTCCTCTATTATTCTACATATTATATAAATTCTATGCACAAATTAAAAATGCAAAAAAATGTATGAATAATACTGTACAAGAATCACAAATAAACAAACACACTGTCGAATTCATTATATTAGTAAGGACTAAGGATACGAGCTTTATTGACTTGCCCTTTTACCTCGAGGCTTGTACGTTATTAACTTATATGGCAACATTGCGTTGAATTTTTTGCCTCATATTGTTTGTTTATTTATTACATACGCTTTGATAAATAAATAAAATGTTGAGGAAATAAGATTTTTCGCCAAGTATATTAACAATTTCATATGTTTAATAATATTATAGGAATTATAATAATCGATTTAATCGGCAAAGATATTTTGAACCTAGTATTATGTGATCTGTGCTCGGAAAAACGATCGAAATGGGTACTTATTTCGTTGTGAAGTTAGTTACAAAAGGTTGGTAAAAAAAAATATGCGGACAGAGCAGTGGCAAAACTTTAGCCAAATAACATACATATATGTATATAGGATTTTTGGATAATAAAGTATTATTATTAATAATATATGTAAGTATAATCTAGCATTCGCGCAGTGATCAAAATTCAACTATGATAATGAAAAATTAAAAATGAACTGAAACATATTTGATTTTTTTTATAGATAAAACTAAAGCTTACCATTAGTAAACACAAAAAAATCGGTTGACAAAAGAACAAAAACGTTAAACTGTTTTACGTATTTCGTTTGTTTATGTAAATACAAATTAAATTATACGGTTAATTAAACTTGGATCTTTCTATAAGAAATGTGTTTGTGTCTGAAGTTGGATGTTAGCCAAGAAACTAGCGAGCCACCTATATTACACCGATTGCTCAGGTCAGGGCTACTTTCTTGCTCTTTGACCTTTCTAGATATATTATAGATAAAGGACTTGATGGATTGAGCCGTGATATTAACATTTATTTAATAAAGTTTTAATATAATTGCATCGATATCTAAATTATTTATTGTATAATAAAAAAAACTTAAAGACGTAAGTACATTTAACAGTCTGCCATAGTGACTAAATTATCATGCGAGAATGGCTGAAAGGAATTAAATAAAACTTTTTTGTTCAGATGGTTTGGTACCATGATTTAAAACTATTAATAAATGCTTTTAAATTCGTATGAAATATAACAGTAGTTTTAATATATTTAAAGTGTCATTTGAGTAGATTTAAAATTAGACACACAAGTGCATAGATTTTAAAGTAAACATATCTGTGATATAAAATAAAATATTCCACAGAAGCTTGAACGTGCGAAAAATTCCTTTGATCAACAACTTTTCCCCCACGAATAACAAGAACATCGGTAAAATTGGTCAGATGTTTTTCCGCGTCGTTTCTGATAATTTCAATACCGTAGAAGAAGAAAAACAACTTGAAACGTAGAAAAACTTTGTGTATTTAAAATTAACATAGGGAAAGTAAATAAACTCGTAGAGTAAAAATAACAAGTATTTTCCTTCGTGCGAAATATACCTAATATTGGATGGTCATGTAATCAACTTTACTTTCTTAATTATTACAGGCGCTGGTTTATGGCTAATTAAGATGTACAAATTTCGTCGTGAAATTCTCTTTAATTCTATGGTTCAGATTGTCTGGTTTGTAACTTCATTATTTGACCGACTTCATCAAAGGGAAAGGTACTCGAGTCATTCAGGACCTTCAACACTAATTTTCAATGATATAACATATATATGAATAATACCTTCCTAGGTCCTACCTAACGTTCTCATTACATACAAAAACACTAAATAAAATCAAAAATATAAACAAGCCAAATTAAAATAGAGTTTGCTTGACTTTTAATTGAATTTGTATAGGTACTTATTATGTAGATGAAATATTGAAATTAAACTTGATAGTAAGAATGGAAACAAAGTAATTAATTGTATTTTATACGTCCGTTTCATTCACGTTGTTGATTCGATTGGAGGCTGTTCACTGAGTTTTCCATTTCCCGGTACACGATACAAGAGTAGGATGGAAATGACATTGCTGGCGTATGCATGCTTTTGCCAGACTATACATCTTTTAAGGTATTGTTAGATTGAAACAATACTTTTAGTTGAATTAAACGAAATTCGTACTATAGATTCAAGCAAAGAAATCATAGTAGTTATTATTTTTATATTATAGGCTGCTATATGTGAATAGGTATTAGTGAAGCAAAGGATACGATGATTGGCAAATCAGTAGAATGTGAACTTTCATATTAAATCTCTTATGGAATTGTGATTGTAAGAATGTACAGGAAGATGTACCTATAATATCATAATTATTTAACAAAAACATTATTTGTTCATCATCAGCCCTGGTCTTGTTGTAGCGTGGATGTAGTAATCGTTTAAAGTTGAAAGCATTTACAAGCAAAAATTATTCATACATACTTTTATCTATGTATTATATAAAAAAAACTAAAAAATACCAATGAAGAGCCAACAGAACTTCATTTACACATATATAATGTTACACGCGATAGCAAATCACATGAATTCTTACATTACAACGTCAACTTATCAGGGACAATAAACGTGTAAGATACTTTATTATGACCTTATTTCACTAGATTTTATCTCCACTTCAATTATTTAGTATATTGTAAATATGTACCTTTAGATTATGTTTTCACTTATTGTGATTTAACTTCTCAATCAAAATATTATGTTCGATGACAGTTTTTATTGTTAAAGAAACCTTTTCTTATTAGGTAATTGATAATTATTTTAAGTAATATTACAAAGAAAAATTGAACGTTAACTCTTAGCTTTACATGTCATGTTCATGTTAACTACCACACTATTAGTAACGATAAAACTCGACAACTTAAAAAGATATTAAAAACTACTTATACAGGCTGTCCCGGAAGGTGACGATAACCACACGGAGAGAAAGGCCTTCTCATGATGTCAGTAAAAAAAATCAGCTCTCTATGCACAGTAGTGCTCGAGCACCAACGATTTTGTGTTACATTTACTGATTAGGTAATAGAAGAACCTAATTTTCCTCATCCCTCGTATAATTGCAAAGTCTATATTGATAACATGTACAAATAGTTTTATTTTAATACATTTATTACGAAAATTCTTTTCCTGAAAACATTTTAATCAGCTTAGACCAAATTTCGTTGCAATTGCCATAATAAAAATAAAACTAAGTAACGTATGTAATTTGTATTACCGCATATTTCTTTATCATATACCTATTACATAAACGAGTCATTTTATCAGGCATAGTCAGAACACTAATTACCACAAAAAAATATGGTTAGTAATCATATTTGTTTATTATATTATTAGATACGTCCATGATTATATATATAAAAATCTCTTGCCGCAGTGATTTTTATGATTTTTTGTGTATATTTGGTAAGTCTGAGAATAGGTTATTTTTATTTCGCATCGCAGGCTATTTTTTATTGCTCTAGGAGTCTAGAGTCTAAGTGATAAGGGTGGCCCTCTCCAGATTTTTATTTTTTTATTTTTTATGTTTTTTCATTGATCATTTTTTCATCAAAAAATACATATATTTACATCCTTCTACTGTCAATCCCTATTTTTTAACAGTATCTAGAACGCGGGTGGATCCGCGGGAATTGCTTTTTTGTTATAAAAAATACGCATTAAAGTAGTTTAACACGCTACAATGACTTTGAAGTCACAGTAAATTATTACAATTGTTTATATAAAACATGTAATTTGCCTTAGAATTATTATATGTAGACATGAAACAACCTTCAATGGGCCTTTAGAAAATTTCTTTTTCTGTATAACAAGGAATAAAACTAAAACTTGAGTAGACTATAAAGAAAGTATTGTAATTAGGTACGTAATAAGATGATTACATAATAAGTTATTATGCTACAACGCTTTCAAAAAAGTTGCTTTTGACAAAAAAATAATAGTCATATCCTTTAAAATAAGATGAAAATTAGTTATAAAAATATTCATACGTAATTGCTAAGTACCTCTCTTCCATTGAAAGTATTGTGGCCAAAAAGTATTGTAATTCAAAATAAAACGATCTTTTCGGATTTTTCAAAGTACCCAATATAATGTATTCGTTGATTTAATTATAATTTTTTAAAAGTGTTATAAATAAATATGGCAATCTTATTTATTGAACTAGTTGGTTTATATCTGTAACAATATTATTTAGACCAGCTATATAGACCTATGAGCTCTCTAAAAACTTAGTTACCTAGTCTCCCTGTTAACATGATTGTTGTAAAGCATTGAAAGGTAAAACCAAAAATTAAAGTAAATCCACGAAATAAACTGAAAGTGAAAATTTTATTATTTATATTTATTAAAATTGCTATAGTTGTTTGCATAAACAACAAAGACACCTGGCCATGTAGGTACTTGCGGCAGCCATGTGCCAGTGCTTGTAGCCGCAAGTGCTACATAAATCACTTGCTGTGCTTGTGTCAGTGCTCAGTTTGAGAGGAAACGGTGGGTCATTCAGCATTCTGTATCTGCCTGCCTTATGTTTTTTTTGTGTATATACGGTAAAGCTAATAAAAAAGTGTTAGAAACCGTAATAAACATATTACGATACAGCAGATGCTTTGGCTGAGCCATGTGTTCGCATGACGTTGTGTATTGAAATTAATGTTATGCATGTCTCTGCAGAAGGCAGTGGTAGGCCAGTGGTAACGCGCTCGCTTGGAAAATTGAGATAAGCGGGTTCAAATCCGGATCTCGCATCTATAATGGAAAAGGAAAATATTCTAAGAAAACCTAAATACCTAAGAGAAAGATAGCTTCCGCATTCAATTTGACGACACGTTTGGCTCAGTTGGTAGTGACCCTATTTTCTGCGTCAGCAGTCGCGGCCAACACAACATATTTAATAATGACGACACTAGGCAGCCCTGCCGAGAATACAACAACAAGCATGGAGTTGCTTTCACAGTCTACTTTGCTATTATAAAAGTACCAGGGGCAAAGAGTTATTAGACGAGTTTAAATTGAATGATTAGGTTAGATGAGTTGAACTGATCTGGATATAAATAAACTTTTTAATAAAGATATAAGAATCAATAGATTACATTTAGAAACTATACACAGAAAAAGTATTCGGTTCGGAAAAATTACTTCCGTGGAAGATGTCGATAGACACCTGCTATCCTTAACAGTTCTTGAAAAGCTGTAAATATTCATTAAAACAAAATTGTAGCACGCGATACATCAAAGCTCCTTTTTCCTTTGCTAACAGATATATAAACTTATAAATTTTTAATAATAAGTCTTTAAGTTTTGGAGTTCAATTTAAAAAATATTATGAAAAAATAAAACAATTACTAAAACAAAGAACTAAAAATGATCTTTATATACTCGTCTAGGGTACATAACTGTATAATAAACTATCACTAACATAATACTTTCTTAGGTTTACGCGAATGTTTGACATTATAAATGAAACTATATTTTCGGATTTTGTCGCGGATTTATTATGATTTTTGGTTCCCGACGTTTCGAATGCTTTACAGCGCACATGGTCACGGGAGAGACTAAGGTATTAGACGTCTCAGGGGGTTATATACTTGTTACAGACAGTGCCTACCCACAATTTTTTACAAATATTCAAAATGATAGACTATAAAATTATACATTTCAATTCTATACTTTTAAGATTTTAAAATTTTAAATTATATTTAATATCACTAACATTCTAATGTAAAGTAAACAAGCCAGAAGAATCTGAAACAAAGCGATAGCCAAAGCCATTTTTATTTTGATAATATAATAAATACAGCAATGAATTATCATGTTTATGAGGAAACATTTATGTCGTCCGTTCATAATATTCTTTACTAGCAGATAAGTGAGCCACAGCACCGATGACCCCGGCTATTTTTTTTTCTTTAGCTAAAGGCTTGATTTGTACTTTCGGAGCTTATATTATGTATATAGGTATTTATTATGTAAATAAAGTTAAAAACCCTATGACTTGACTACTTAACTTTTTAAGTCTAAAAGACGAAACAAGAAAATGATAGTAATAGAAATCTAGAAATATATAAGAAGGTACAAAAACGGTCAAGGTAGAGTCGTGGTCGCACTTATAATAGTTAGTGTGGTGGACTATGGGCTGAGCACCCTCGTGTTGAAGAGAAGTCCACACTCAGCAGTAGGATGTTAAAAAAGGCTGAATAGAAACAATACTATAGTTATAATTAATTAATTAATTAATTATTAATCTAATTGTTTTACTCCAGGTCATAGAAGCCAGACGCAGACATACAGACATTCTTATTAATGATAGTAGACTAAATCTTGTATTTAAAATACTTATTCATTTACTTTGTACCTGACACATAATATCTAGTGTGTCAGGGACTTTGAATAAGTAGTTAACTAAAGACGATTAGTTAAATCGTCATCAACGTAAGTTATCGCATAAATCCTACGATTAAGTGTAGAGCTTCTGCACGGTGTCATTTTCGGAAACCATATCAATGGTAGGTTACATATGACTTTAAAAGGCACAAATAGCTCATAAGGAACTACGAAAATTTGAGTTTAGTAACATTGAATAAGTATTCTGAATGAAAATTAACTATAATTAAAATAATACAGTAACCAATTGAAATTATTAATGGAATTTCATTAGCGAAGTTAAATTAAATATTCCGAATTGATTTGACATTCTTCTGTCTTGTTTTAGGAATATCTAGTTCAAAAAGCCCTAAAGAAAGGCTTCAGCCGTTTCTTACATTGTGAATCCGTCAATATGGACGTCAATAGCCTAAATCAGTACTATAAATAAAATTGAAGTGCCCCTTTTTAATTCTAAATTAACAGCTTTTTAATAAATGTATATGGAAGTATAATATATACGGTGCTAACATAAAAAAATCTATTTTTTAAATTTTTATCTGTCTGTTTGTTCCGGCTAATCTGAAATGGCTAGACCGATTTTGACGGGACTTTCACTAGCTGATAGCTTAGCTTATAAGATTTTATAAGGAGTAAATGCTTTCATTTTATTACAAAATTATAAAAACGGTTTAATTTATTTTAACTGACTCCCAGCGAAGCGGGCCGGGTTTGCTAGTCATTAATATTATATTTCAAACACACTCAAGTTTATATACAACTTATACAACACAGAATACAGATTTTAATGAGATCAACTTTAAATGAAAAATTAAAAATTAGAAATGTTAAAAGCAGGCGGGTTGAGAAATTCAAAAACTTTTAATTAAGAGCATACGTTTTATATTTTTAAATACTTTTCTTTTCATTTTTATATTTCTATACAAAGCTTTTCCTATCCAAGACTATACTAATATTATAAATGTGGGTGTTTAAGAAATAAGAAAGAAGATAAAAAATCTAATCATCTATCATCACAGATCACATAATATCTATCATAATCTCATGATATTTATTACTTACATATAGAACGATTTTTTAGATATAATGGGGAATTTTGGGCAGGGAATGGGGAGAGGGATGAGGGTTGATTCTATTGGGAATTTTCACTATAAGAATTTCCTATGAGAAAGAGAGAAAGATATTGGAACAGTCAATTACCTATACTATATGAGATTTTGTTATTTAGATTCGTATTTTTGTATATTAACTTATAATAACATTATATTATGCTCTTTAAGTTTTATCCCTTGAACTTAAAGCTGAATGACTCTTTCTTGCGTCTCACAAAACCATTACGTAAAGTCTGAAATAGCATTTCAGTGTGACGACGTATACAAAAATTTTCATCTTTACCGTTCCGGAAAAGATCTTAAAGTTTTCTCTGAGAAACGGTTATTCATGACATTCGCTAGAGTCGTTCCTATTTTGGAGAACGGCCAAGTTCCAAAGTTGTGAAGCATTGTGATTCACATTACGGTTTCATCGTGTTAAGATATAGCTATTTATATGTTTTAATCTGATGGTGACATATAAAAGTGAGGAAATATAGGGGTATTTGATATTTATAATGTAAAATAACATAGTTCATATCTATTAGAGATGTACCTAACTAGTCAGGAAAACTATCCTGCTATTTTATGTTAGTCGATTAGATCATAATTCTTAAGATGTGTAATTGAAATGAGATTCCGTCATTATTATTGATCATTATTATTTATAAGTAGTTTAGAATCAGTCTTACAATTGAAAATATAATCTAAGAATATGAGCGAATAGAAAACTATGTACTTCTTTTCATTTTCGAGGGAACTTCAAAACACAATATTTCGTAAGATTGTTATTTCATTCTCGTATTAATGTAATGATACCACAAGAAGTATATTTATAGGGAGAAAAATTCAAAAGATGCGGGTCATGTAAAAATATATGGTGACTTTCAACGTTTGGCGTTCAAAGGTCTTTATTTTTATCACATAGAATACTTTTCTCGTTTATTAAATCGGTTTTAGTCTATTTTTTTTTATATTTCAAATGAATTTGATGACATGTTTAGCTAATTTTTAATTGCTGTGCTGTGTGTGGGTTATGGGTTTGAGTTCTGCTGAGGCATTCCTTTGTGTGATGATCACGAATGTTCGTAATACAGTTATGGATGATTAAATTTATAATATATATGTATTTAATGTTATACATGTACCACACATTGTATCAACTATTTGGTATCTATAACACAAGCCTCGTAGCTTACCATGAAAGTAGATGGTGCTGTGTTTTAATGTCCTAACAATTAACACATTTATTTGCAAGTTTTAAATACCTTTATACAATCTGCCAATTTGCTTGTATTTAGGTAGAATGCATATGTGATAGATATGTTTCTACTTCGGTAAATCAAGGTCCATATTAAACTTTTCGTAAACTTTGATCTTATGTGTTGTATATGAAACGGTAGCAGATTAACCGAAGTCTTTGTTTCTTAATTTATGTCCGTACAAGTATTCAAATTTAGTAAGGAAGCATTAAATATGATCTTCGCCTTATATACAATCTCTACCTTGTATACAGGACTCTTCAATTACCTGTTTTGAGTGTTATCCAGGTGAGAGTGGGCTTAATTTCCAATGAAGAAGCCCCCCTAGCCCCTAGCCTATATATATAGTATGTTTGCATAGAAATATATTTGTATATATATATAAATGAAACAAGCAGAAATAATGTAGATTGTATTGTATCCTGTCAAAAAACATTTTTGATGATAATGCATATTCAGTGTAATAACCATAAGTGGAAAAATTTCCATAATAAAAATCATGTATTACTATGCGCCAATTGGACATTTATGTAAATAAAATATAAAGTTATAATTTTACTCATAACGCATAATATATGTTTTTATATTTTAAACTAGCGACTCACCTCCACAACGTTCGAGATCGTCTCTACGAACACTCAATTATTATCGTAGGTATATGTTAACCCAAATAACCAGCTGTCATCATATTCGCAATAATCACAGACAGACAAAAATATCTAAAAAGTATAGATCTTTAATAATGACTTCAATTAGATTTTCCAAAAAATATTTAATGTATGATTCGACTCAAATTCAATATTATCATATTATGTAAGTATGTATATATTTTAGCATCATATACTCTTATATTGAAGCTTGAGGCAACTTTATACGTACCTATTTCTCACTTCATTTGCCTGCGTTGCACACACAGCATTATGAATGCTGTTCATGTACATACTAGTATGACGGATTCTCCCACATTGGACCAAGTTACGTATAAGTGTATAGAGGAAAAGAATGGTTATACTAATCCCCCGCTTAGGATTGAATTAGTTTTGATAGCTTGTATTTGTGTGTTTGTTTGTCACTTCTGTACCCTGAACTAGCTAGGCGGATTTTGATAAAATTGAGTATACAGATAGACTATGAGTTGGAGTAATATATAGATAATACTATAGACTACTATCTGAATCTGCACTAAGAAAAGCAAGCGCAAGTTGCTATTAAAAAAATGTATATGAAATAATTTCATAGTTAGTAAAATCATTGAATTCTTAAACAATCATCTAGGTCACAGACATAACCTCTTAATCGTAAATCTTATAAAACTATAAACTCTTACGTCATCAGCACATATCGTTGATATAAATAGTGCACGTCTCGCGACCACGTGGCTCCGAGGTTGTTGACTTATTCGCATCGACATAAGAGGCGTTTATTTTAAGTTCTATACAAAATCTATAGATTATTGTACTGGTTTTTGTTATAAAAAGTTGTATAATAGAAAATCTTTGTGAATCCTTCATTATAAAACAATTTGGATGAAACTCAGTAAAACGATACACATTATTTGTTGGGAAATTCATTTATGAAATGCTTTCATACAGGAATAGGATTCACTGGCTTGAAAAGCTAGTATTGTGATTTGTGGGTACACTAAAATCGTTACTCGTAAAACTTTCCCCGTATTAATGGGGCGTCGTAGGATCGATGCTCGACGATAGTCAGCAAGGACAAGTCATAATATACTCCAACGTTAAACTCTGGCATCACAAAAATACCAGATGCAACGTTCATTGTCCACCACGTACCGAAGTGGAACACCTCTTAGTGCGTGTCTTGGCTCCATGGCTGGATTACCGGACGCTATTAAGCTCATTACGACAAGGTGAACATACGTTGGGGGGGAATATGCCGGTCGACCTGGAGTAACACATAGGTTACTGTTAGGCAAACAGGATAAGTCACTATTCATTGAATTAATTCTTCAAGCTCATTATGTATCTAACTGACATTGAAAACTAAATATAGGATCGTGGGCTTTGTTTTTATGGGCCATGATTCCGGCTTGGTACCTCGAAACTCTTTAAAAATATTAATTAATAAATATTATCCGACAAACTTCACTAGAAAATTATTTTTTATTACATTACATATGTAAAAAAGCATCACAAGATATTCCTTCCGCCTTATTGACAAAAATTTTATTGCAATTATAAATTCTCATGTGCCATCTCATCTCCATTGTCAAGAGATACTACTGTATACTGCGTAACATAGGCTAATAATGTATGCTTATCTGGCACATTTTGAATTGAATTCAAATACTCTTTGTTAAAGCTCAATTGATAAATTCTGACAAACGGATACTAAGAAAACTAGAAGGTACGCACAAAACATCTATAAGCTTACATATGTAGATGTACTATTACAATAATCATGTCGTGATTCAATTTTTCTTCCCACAAACACAGATTTCAAGGTATTTTGTCATGATACAAATTTAAATGTGGATCAAAACACTCAATGAATCATCTAAAATATCTAATATTCAAAGTTAGTCAAATCTCTACACGTAATATTTTTTGGAAATCTGATTGAAATAGTCATTTTTATCGATATAGAGGCCAATACTATTGTTTTCAGATTTCTTGTCTGTCTGTGACCACATCACCATTGGACAGATTTTGATATGTTTTAATGATGAACTGGTTATATCTAATTTAACTAGGAAATATCTAATTTAAAAGAAATCCAAACTTTCTAACTGCTAAAAAATATCTATAAATCCGAGCAAAGCGAGGGTAAAGTACTAGTCATATATTGTGAAAGAAGAGAATTCAATAAAGAAAGTCAATAAAAGGCTTATCCACAGATATGTCGGGATATATTTCAGTAGCTGCGTTATACAAATGTAATAAGTGATTGAGATAAAGCAAATATTGGTATGTTATATTAGAATGTGATGTTATAAAACTTAATTGAAATTTCGTCGTCATCGTTATAGAAATACTTTTTTTATTGGCCAAAAATACTTTTAAAAATCAAGAAGAGTGTATTAATTCAAAATTCTATATACACTACTTAAATAAGAAGTTAAAAATGTAACGAGGCCAGCAGTAAGCATGATAACTTTGATAAAGCCTTTTCACTTTTACTTTCTTAGCGAACCTGACAGGCGAACTTTTTGAAATGAAATATCTCAAACGTTAGGGTATATTATATACTCTGTGATTAGGGTATAATAGATAACCTAAATAAATAATTTACAATATTAAATTAAAAGGTGTTATTTTTGTATGTTTTATTTTTGTTTTAGTTCGATGTCAATAACCAAAGTTGCTCATTTTTCCTTTTTAATCATCCTTATACTTATACTTTGAATTTGAAGGGGATCTGATCCCCCTGATCGCGTCTAACGTTTTGTATAATCAACAATAGTTTTTAGTAGTCAAATCGTTTGAAGTGGAACTATTATTAAAAAAATTATTAAATTAAAAATCATAACCATACCAACCAACCACTGTGATAATTTATTTTTAAAGTAGTAGACCGATTCAAGTAGCCATATCCTGTTCCTATATGTCCAAACCATATTTTTGATTTACTTGTACGAGTATAAGTTACTAAACACAAATTACTAAACATAAAGTACTTCGTATGTTTTATTTTTAGATAAGAAGTACCTACTCATGCAAATGTAGACGACTGAAATACAACACACTCTAATCTCATATGAAAGAGGTAGTTGAACTTTACTACATGAAAATATCTAATATTTTAAGATTTGTTCAATATGAAACGTTGACACTGTAGTCGTGAAAATATCTTTTCTCTCCCACATACTCTAACAATAATGATAGGATGATGATAAATCAAACAAATTCTAAAACTAAAACTACTCGATACTCCCACAGTGCTCTATAAATACGTTTGTATTGAAAGTATTGAGAATATTAAATATCGATTGAACGAAGATGTTTAAGGAATATTAAAATACACTTTAAATAAAGTATTTACGATTATAACTGGTTTAAGTAAGCTTTGTATATAAAATATACTTTGAGCTTTTTTAAAGGTTATAGGAAGCTTAGTTTTTTTCATAATTCCTTGTGACGAATAGAGATTAAACAATTTTATTCGGAAAACATTGTAGTCAAAGTTAGATCTTATTTGTTTATATCATGTTCATAATATAGATTGGAAGTTAAGATTATTAGATTTACACTTCCATATATTTATAATAATGACTGACTTTCTTTTAATTACATATCGATTTATCGGTTTTGTGTTTCCTTTGTCTATAAAATCGTAAATCAAATCTAAGATACAGGAGTAAGTTCTACCATTGTACCTGTAATATATTTGAATTTTAAATTAACAAATCACATAATATAAGCCGATGATACTATGTAGTGTTATGTTAATAATAAAACAAAATTTTCTTAGCCTTATGGTCAACGGATTGAATTTTCTATGCAGTCGGTAACGTACTCTAATTAATATACTTTAATTTTTTGTTATTCAGACATATACTATAAAAGAGAGAGAGAAACAACACTAAACATATTTTTTATTTTTTCAGGTAAGTGAATTAAAGATATAACATGAAGATATTACGTGAGTACATTATTATTTAATTTACTCTAATCGATTCAATGCCAATACTAGAAGAGTATTAAAAAGGGCGCGCTCAAAATAAACACTCGAAAACGTGATACAGTCGCTGTGCCGTCGCTGCCGTCTAAATATAAACAAAATGGGAAAGCGTTTCAATTTGAACAACATACTTACATATACTCTCCTACTAAAGGGACATATAGTATAGGATTATTTTATTTTCTTATTTACATCATAAACTAATACAAAAAATTGGACAGAATCTGCAATCAATCACATTAAACATTAAAATAGTCTATGATAGGATCATTTGTTTAGTTTTATCAGTAACTTTAAACTTGGGTTATGATTTAAGCTGTCAACTGGACCATTAGACGACTACATTATATTTTTCTAATGTAAAATTTCGATATGAATTTTAATTCATTTACAACATTTTTTTCTTCAAAACTCGATAGATACATAAAAATAAAAAATAGCACATAATATGAATATATCTATTATTTATATAAACAATTAACCTCTCTACGCACGCGTTTACCCACGTGGGTCACGTTTTGCTTTGAATAAAAGTTTTGCGTCGAGTTAGTAAATTGCTCTGAAATTCTTGTTGCACTATATTAAAGTTTTTTTAAA
Source organism: Boloria selene (assembly GCA_905231865.2). Taxonomy (NCBI): domain Eukaryota; kingdom Metazoa; phylum Arthropoda; class Insecta; order Lepidoptera; family Nymphalidae; genus Boloria; species Boloria selene. Next base: position 3,224,256 of record HG993140.1, on the reverse strand, counting down.
AAGTTATTTTTCACAAATATATTATCTATGCCTGTGGGAGCTGACATTTTGTAGAACACATATGTACCTATATACATAATACATACTCGGATATTGCTCCAGGCCATGCATGCTGCATACATGCGCGTTTTTAAAAAAAACTGTGACACACATTTTTATGTACTCTGTACTTAAAAATAAAATGATACTGTGTTTAATTTCGAAATGCCAAGAGAGGAAAATTTTCTTGTAATTTATATTGGTACATAAAAGGGTGGAAAAGAGTAATGCATTAAATTTTACTCCGGCAAATAAATAATTTTATAATAATTTATAGAAAAATGATACCTGAAGTATTTAAAAAAAATCCGCAGTAGAGAAGATCCGAAGAAGGCCGAAACGGTACTTTTTATCATGCTTAAGAAAGCTCTTAAGCAAATATTACCTTCATAAGATAAAACTTTTTAGATGATGTTACAATTATTATCAAGTTAATTTTAATTATTTTAAAATTTATAATTTTATGCTTGATCTGTAAATATTTGAATTAATTCATTTTGATGCATTGTTTTCAGACGTATAGTCCTCGACATCTCATTGTGCTAATGTAACCCAACGTACGGTTAACTGTTTCAATTACTGTCTATGTATGTAGGTAGATTATTTTTATTATAGCTTTTTCAATGAGAAAAGTATGGCAGTTTTGCTATTTTATTCGGTTATTGAATTTTAATTTCCAGTATCACTACTCCTTATAAACGTGTAAACAAGACCGTATATTTGTGTAAGCATATTACTCTTCTTATCTCCAAACACAAAGAATACTCTTCGGACTTTTCTTTTAACTTGTATCAAAAAACTTGTATCTTGTATTAGTTATTAGTTAAATGTTTTTCTTTCTTTCAACTTTATTTGGCAGCATCATTATTTATAAACTAATACTATAATACACGTTCTACTTTTTATCTAACCTATTTTATCACGAGAAAAAATATACTGTTCTAAAATTATACTAATATTTGTTACTTTAATATTTTGATAAACATAGCAATTAATTAGAAAACTACTTAAGTATCTGAAATTTATGTTTGCTGCCAAAATGACGTAGTATAATGGTAATACGCCGTGTTATGTAACTTCACGTACGGTCAGAGTAAACAACTTTGTTTTATCTTTCTTGGAGTCGAATTGAAAGCTTCTAGGCTCTAGCTTCTTACTAATGGATTAACTGTATACTATCAATAATATCAAAACTAATATCGCCGGTTAGTTATAAAGTGGACTGTGGAACTTTAATTTATTATAAAAAATAAGCCGAACAGAAGTTTAACGGGCGTTTTTATTTTCAGAATAAAAAAATAATAATTGCGTTTTCCACATAGAAGTCTGCTAAAGAGTTTGTTTGTTTGAACACGCTTATCTCAGCATGTTGAAAATTATTTTTAGTGTTAGATACCCCATTTATCGAGAAAGGACTATAACATCACATGGTATGATAAAGTGTAAAGGCTAAGATTTCCGGTCTCTGGTCCAGTTTTTGGTCTTTAAACGCGGACGGAGCCGCAGGAAATGCTAGTATTGTATACAATATTTGCTCCTACAATTTAATATAATAAGACTAGTGTATAACACGCAAATAATCAATCAAGGCAATTATTCTATGTACCAATTACGTAATTTCCTAAGAAGTAGAATAGGTATGGACTTCAGGTATCATTTTTCTATAAATTTTAAATGCATAAGGCATAGTTAATAGCTATGGTGGTTGGTAACCGGTACATTACGTTTCATGACCCGTCCAACAACTTTCCTTTGCAAACCGATGGCTTGTGTTAGAATCTTTGAGCTTATTATTTGCTTCAAGTTAGTAATTGTCAGTTTTTGATGAGGTATTTTTCTAATATTTCCTGAGAAAATTTTCTGTATTAAGCAATAGATTTTACTTTCTTTTAATTAACCTGATATAATTAAATAATAAAAATGGCTAAGCCCGTTGTATATAGTTCGCTAGTTTTACTTACACGGTCTTAATCAGTATAATGAATTTTAGTAAAACCGACTCAAAAAAGACTTCTTGAAGAAGTATCTAATACTTTATTATATAAAAAATCGTATTAATGCCAGTCAACATTGAAATATAATGAGATTTCCAGTTGGAGTTCCTTAAATAGTACGTTTAAATATAAAATAAAGGCATTTGAAACCGAATGCAGAAACTAGAGTTTAAAATAAACAGATTGAACTTGGCTTTTGTATTATATTACATCTCGTACATAAATATTTTCTTTAAGAACAATACTATTATAATAATATTCAACAATTATTATAACAGTGTTTCGGCGTGGTAATCTTCTTTGAAGCCATCGCTTGTTAAAACTTGAGTCTGTTCTCACTTTTAATGTGATACTTGTCTGTAATGCTATAGCTCTTTATGTTCTGATAAAATGAAAACTAATACTTGAAAAAACATTGAACAAAATAAATTAATTTCTTCAAAAAGCTTTCACTACAAGTTTTCTGGTAGTAACACAAAAAATCTCCTGGATCAATTAGCACAATTTTCTTCTCATTTACAATAATATTCATTAAAATGAAGCCCTATTGTCCCTAATTAACTTCGACCTTATAATTGGAAAAAGTATCAAAAGACTATTAACTACGAAGAATCTGTACAATTTAAATACTAAACCGAACAACTCTACTAAGTATATTTCAACGTGAAGTTCAAGTTTGTTTGCTTCTAATTTAATAAAGCAATAAGGAAAGTTGTACGTCCGTAAATATTTCTTTTCATATGCCAAAGATATATTTTTTCATTGATTACATGAAATCTTAATACAATTTGAATTAGCATTCTTTCAGTTAATTCCCTTCGGTTCGCCTCGCTTGGGTTCGTCCCAAAGTATGTTTTAACGGGTTGCAAGTCCCAACATTTCGATTTTCAAGGTCTTTTTTGGGTCTTCCATATTTTTATACTTAAATCAACCCTGACACACCCCAACAACGCGAAAAAGAATTATTTATATCGGTCTATAGTACAGTAAATAAAGCCGTTTTTTTGGTCAACCTCGTTTTTTATGGTCCATTTAATGAACCGGTTTTTCTGTCTTGGTAGTTCAATGAATCGTAAACCGTAATTTTACAAATAAGCTTACAAGAAATAAAGGATGCGAAATTTTATTCTCTATAATAATGGTTTGAATAACTTTTACCCTAAAGTGCATAGTTTCCGAGATATCGGCCAAAAACTTTTCTTCAAGATTGCGATCGAAGCTCCACCTGGATCTGTCAGCATTTGAGTTTTTATGGTCAGTAAGTGACCCTTAACCTAAAAAAAAATTAAAATTGGATCGGAAATTTAGTGTGAGGTTAAATGCTTTATTTACTGGCGTACTAGCCGAGTTTGACTTTTAATGAGACATCACCTACTTAAAAGCATATACATACATATAAAACAAAGTTGCTTTCCACTGTCTGTCCCTATGTATACTAAGATCTTACAAACGGATTTTGATACGGTTTTTTAATAGATAGAGTGATACAAGATGAAGGTTTTTATAGATCTTAGACTTATTACAATAGAAGTTTTCTATTGTGATAAGTTATAAGAAAATACTTATCATGCCTTATGAGTAAAAATTATGAAACCGAAATCTATTATTAAAAGTACTACCTACAGTAGTTTATTGTGCCAACCTATTTTCAATCGTCGTAATTAGATATCTAAGCAGGAGATATAATTAATATGTATTTGTGTAAATGCGCTCGCAGGTGCACTCATATTTTATAATTCTCAAAGTCAGACACGACGGGAGAGAGATCGGATAAAGGATCAACATTTGTGAGTAGCTCTTCAAGGTAATAATTGATACATTTAGTGCTTATTATATAAGACTAGCGACTCACTCTTGCTTTGCTCGAATTCGTCCCTGGTTGCTCCCTGCCAAAAAAGTTTGTGGTACAAAAAATTAAGAAGATTTGTACAAACTTGCGAGATCCCTTAGACCTCCTTATTCCGGCCCAGTCGCAAAATCCGGACGGATTATTGGACGTCTACAAACTATAAACTACCTTATTGCCAAATTTCATCTTTATATACGTCAAGGTAATCGATATTATTCGTTACGTTTACCATTCAAAATAAGTCCGCAAAAAAAACCAGAGAAAATTTCGTTTTACTTAAACATGACATATTGCGATAGACATTGCGTATATCTAAAAAAATATTAGATTTTTATCAATAAATACATAAAATAATTCTTACACGAAAAGGATAAGCTTAGTTGAAATATGATTACATACCTCCATCACGTGTTCATCAAAATATATTCAATATATTCAATTGAGATCTTAGACTTTCTCTTAGAGACGCTAGCTTTGTACAGTTAGCATTCTACTTTTTACAATACTCTTATATATATCCTTAGTTAGCTTTGCCTGCATTTAGGTAGGTATTGCTATGTTTATTTTTTACACGTTACTAAATCGTATTGAAAATAAATAATAAGTAGTTTGTCATTTAATATTTTTCACGTATTAGAATTTAGATTATTATTATTTTTGAGGTAGTTCAAAGCAATAAGATTACAAGAATAGAGTATTTTAAGAGAGAGATAGAGGGAAAGAGAGACAGGAGAGAGAGAGAGAAAGTAGATAAATAATAAACCACACAAATAGCGGTTTAAATTAATACGCTGTTAGTCATAATATACCTAAATGTAGAAATTAGGGATAGTAGTTAGAAAAGTCATATAATAAGAAAGATAAAATAAATCAACCACTGTTAATTTTAAGTGCAAAAGTTTTTATTTGCCACAATTATAAGAATTCATTTAGGTACTTTACACTAAAACATAGTGTAAAATAATTCTAAGTGATATTCCAATATGAAGAAGAAAGGAAACACGATATACCTTTTCTCTAACGTGAGAAACATATTCATGTATAAACCAAATGAAAATAAATGAATTCGTCTGAGATTTCATTTGATTTTTCTGAACGAAAATACCGTGTGGAAGACGTGAAATTGATAAAATATTTTGCGCCGCCACGCATAAATATGATTCGCCGAAATATAATCTACATATATAATATATGTAATATATCTGAACTCGCTTTGGGGGATAAAGCTGTATTAATATTTTTCAGCGACGAGCTTTTACAATATTAGAAAAAAAATCGATTGTTATCTTTTATAGCTATATGGAATCTAACCATTGAATCTGTAATATACTTTCTCCCAAATTACAGTACATAACAGAAACAACCTAGAAATTATGCTTTCAAATCAAGTCAAAATCAAAATATACTTCATTCAAATAGATTTCTATCGTAATAGAAGTTTTTAATTGTCCATTTTTACGTTTAATGATTAAATGTCAATAGTAAAGCCACGAAGAAGCCATTTATAGTGCTAAATCTAATATTGAAATTGAAACTTTAACCTTGTTTATTAAGTTAATCCAAATTATGTGTGTCCAGCATTAACAGTGTAAAAAAGGCACTATCGGACCAGGAAGCCATACATAAAAGAATTTACATACAAAACAGTGCACAATGAAGGGTACGAACATGTTTTTGTAACACACAATATGAAACCAAGCCACCAGATGCGACACTGACCGCAACGTGGACCCACACTCCACAGCATCCGAGGAAATGCGCCTACTTACTTTCCTCCGCATCTAGCTCTACATATCGATTATAAATGTAAACACCAATAATTACAACTGAAAAATAACCCTATTGAAGAATATCTAAGGTTGCATTTACAACAAAGAAAATAATATAGAACACTCTCACAGCGTACTACAGCGCTTTGGCTCGTCACTCGTCAGTCGTACGTTGACTGTAGCGTGGTAGAGTCGTGTGGGTGCTTATTCGAGTCGTGTAGTGATAAAGATGACCGGTGTCGGTGAATATTTAAGTGTGTAAGGTGATGCACTGCTGTCTGGATTCCGCGATGAAGGGTCAACCGGTCTGGTAAGCACATTAGAAAGCTTTATTTGTGGCTCCCGATTAAAAAAATACAGTATTTACTATAGTTAATAAACATGTGTTAGAAATTCTTTCTTTTATAGTATATTAAATAGGCATTGCTTTTAAATTATGTTTAAAATTTTTATTCAAAACACTATATTATGTATACATAATACAGTATAAATGATATAAATAAATGTAACGAAAAGCCCTTCCCGGTATTTTTGAAATTTCAGAAAGAAGTGAAGTATTTTATATTCCTTCTATTTAAATTTCTTATTTTAAAAGTACTAGGTACTGATTTTCATAACTTCAAAAAAACCATAGATAGAAAGAAAGAAATTGTATAATATATATAATGTATTCTTATTAGAATTTATCTATTAAAAAGTCCTTTTTCATAAATATTTGAAGGAAATGAAATCAATGAAACATTACATATATTTTTTATATAAATTTTAATGTACATATTTGTATTATATTGTATTAAACAATATTTGTTATTGTTTCAACGTCTCAAAATTGTGTGACTATAATAATTTGATATTTTAGAAGGATGACATTTATTTTCGTTATTATGTACGTAAAAACGAAAATGTAGGTCTAATTATGATAATTGTGCGGTGATTTCGGTTATTTATAAAGACATATATCTAATGATAAATCATTCAATTTCGCGGAAGGTTTAGGATCATATAATTGAGAGGTATTTTTTTACGTTTGTAGGTATTTATTACTATTATATATGAAGTAGTTTCAGATTTAGCGAGAATTTTAAAAATGGCAGTACTTGAAGCAATGAAAAAAGTTTTACGCAGTTAACGGATACATGCAGAAATATTATAAATTTATATTTCTAAATGGTGTAAAACGGCTAAGTTATTTTAACTAGTAAATCTAACTGTAATCGACGACCTAGATGGCCATCTAGGCTATTATATTAACAAAATTTATTTTTACATAGTTGGCAATGAAAATTAAAAACACTAAAAAGTGCTTTCATGAAAATCCAAGGTTGATTGCTGGGATTAGTTATAGTTAAGGTGAAACCCTTTAAGTGTAATACATCATGAATTATTTAATTAATGTATGTATTTTGTTTTATATCTCATTAAAATTAAAAATGCGAAAGTTTGGATGGATGATTGATACTAGTCACGCCCAAGCGGCTGAATCGATCTGGATGAAAAGCACAGCGATAAAAGACTTTTAGTTGTCTTTTTTATTTGTTAGGAGGAACCCGAGTGAAGCGAGAGTGTGGGGCTAGTATGTAATTCGTCCTATCCCATGTGGTTAATATTCGTTAATTAAATGGACTCTATTTTTATCGTCCACTCACTTCAGGTTAATTAATATACAAAAGTAATAAGCAATCGTGAGATCTTTTCCATTAACTAATTAATAAAAAATATCAAAACGATTAATAATAATTAATATAAAAACCTGTTAAAACTTTCATTCATTCTATAAAAATAAAATACATCTTTTTGCAATTTCATATTGAAATTAAATATAAATAGTGCGAGAAAAGATGAAAACGTTTGCACAAAGACTTTTGTAAAGGAAACCTCTCTTATAAACACTTTGTAGGTGTTTCTTAGAAATACAACCCTTAATGAAATGTAGGGTGAATAACTCTTTGATTTGGGAAATATTGAAACCGGTATAGTGGCATATCAACATAATAAATAGGTAGTTTTAAATATATTGACATATCAATCAACATAATAAATAGGTAGTTTATATATTGTTATAGTAAGGATATTTTCGTTTCTAGTTTTTGCAAAATTTATTATTATTAAGCAATTAAAAGTTTATTCTAAATATTTTTATCACTTATTTGATTTTTATCATGTTCTCAATAATATATTTTTTATTTTCGTCACAATTGCAAGTATAAAACTATTAAGTAAGATGTGATGTTAAACTAGCAAAAAGCTGAGCTTTGTGGGGGCTCGCGTAGTTTTTCTAACGGGTACAAATTTTTAATTAAATTCATTTATTTTCATAGTTTTTTTTGACAGATAACACATCCAGATATGAAGTTAAATTACTATGTTGAAGCACAAATAGGCGTGATAGTTTTTCAGTAAAGTGTACCACAAAATATTCAGGTTGTGGGATAGTTTTTTTTTATTTTTTAATTTAAATTATCGTTAAAGTCTATAGACTTTGAAGCTCATAATTTTACGTATTCTAAGTTAGATTTATTCATAATCTACGTGGAATTGTAAATGCTTATATTTTTATGCTCTATTTAATTAGAATACTTTTTAATTGGATTCGTTCGCGTTTAAAAAGTTTGAAAAGGGCGTTTACTTTTGTAAAGAAGTGTACACGACCTTTGCAATTTCATTTAAATTATATTGACCTCGTTTGCTATTTTCTTCTCTTCTGCAAATTAGTCTGCATACAATAAATTTGTGGTTTAGTTATAATTAATGGCTTAAACGCAAATTGAATACAAATTTTAACCATTCAAAGTATTTTTTTATTATATGGTAAAATATTAAAATTGATGATCAAGAATTTCTTTAACAATATTTATACAGGCACTTAGTACTTAGCCAAGTTCAATGCTCTAAATAAATAAATTTATTCATATATATGCAAGATATACAAAATATCCTAAATTTTATAAGCTTTTTGATGTCGTCAGTTTATTGACACAATTCACTTATGTCGTTCCACTTCCAGATAACGTTTATAATAAAAATAAAGCTTTGTAAAACAGAATGTACGTAATTTCTTGTTCATTTACAACTTTAAGTTACGTTCTATTTTATATTCTTTAATAAATAAGTAACGTATTTCAAAGGAAATATGCTGAGATTATTAACTTGTTTAAACAATAGTACTTTTCTTTCCTTGTTTAATTAATTTGATAAAATACGATTTTATATAGTTACTACTAACGACTCGCCCTCGTTTCGCTCAAGTTCGTCCCTAGGTACTTTTACTATAAAATTTTTACAAACTTTGAATGTCTTATTTATTTATATCTAATCAAAAACCTTAAAAATAAGTTTCAAGCTTCTAGCTTTAAAAATTATCTAATTTCCATACAAACTTTCATCCCGTATTTCAATCCCTTACAGCCCTTTTGTCGCCTTGAATAGTAGCCTACGTCCTTTCTCAGGCTAGACTATCTGTGCACCAAATATCATTTAATTCGGTTTAGTAGTTTTAGCGTTAAAGCGCGATAGACAGACGAAAAGACGTAGTAACCTTCGCATTTATAATATTAGTAAGGAGTAAGGATTGCGTAAAATACATTTATAATATATCTTATATGACGGGTATTTGGACGCTAAATTCATAACAACTCTAAAAGAGTTCAACTGATTCAATTGAATTAAAATTTTACATATAAGCTAAGCTTAGATTCTCTTGACATAATTATTTGTAGAGTTCAAAGATATAGCTGATTTCGTCTTCCACTTTCTACTTTCTACACTAATTACTAAGCGGGAATATATTTTTTTTATAATATCGCATATGATAAAATATGTTAATAATAATAAGTTTAATTACTTTTAACATTAAAAGAAAATTTTAAATACAACTTATATTTCAAATTATCTTATATTTTATCAAGATATATTTTAAATATTATTTAAACATGCCCTACATACTTTGATTACACAAATATTACATTTGATCTTTGTAGCTGCGTCTTTGAAATTGTGCCTAAAGCAGAATAATACGTATATGTAACCTAATTAAATTTGGAAGGTTGCCTGTTTTACTTGAAAATATATATTTATATTAGATTTAATAATCTCATGTTTTATCAAAAAATTATTATAAATTTTGGATATTTCGTTTAAAATCTTTAAATATCATCAACATCGTAACATATTTAAAGACTGATCCCATCTTAAATAGTTAAAACAAGGTAGTTTACAAATACTCAATGGAAAATGGAATGGTTGACAAACATAAAATTATCAAAAACGTAAAAATAAGTAAAATTTAATAAATATATCTAATATTGAATTAAATTGATTATTTATATGTACATTGTACATACAAATACAACGAATGTCAATACTTTTAAATAAAATCTCTCTGATAAAAGCCATAAGTCAAATAAATTACAACTACACTGTATATGAAATGAAAGAATTGTGTACTATTCAAACTACTGTTATTTTTAATTTATCTAGAAGTTAACTACTAAACTTTATGTTTATAGAAAATGCAGCTGTAATTGTAATAAATGCACAGACCATAATATAATTATCTAAATAATAAAAAGAAAAATCACTCACTCATCCCGAAATATGGAAAACCGCTTGATGTATAAAGAAATTCGGCAGGTTATATAGTTAGTATAGTCCGCTAAGAACGGAATTTGCGACAGGGCCGGATTAAAGAGGTCTAAAGGCGCTCGCAAGTTTGTATAAAAGGGCTTCATTTTTTAGTAGTGAGCACCTAATTATACTTAAACATAAACGGTTCTCGGTTTCGTCTTACACTGATACTCATATTTAGAGAAATTAAATTACCCTCATCTGTCAGTAATAAAAGGCATGAATGAAATAATATAATCTGAATAATAAATAAAATTATTTTAATACTTAAGATTTTATTAACTTATCTTTCATTCAGTAGAAATACCTAATATGACTGGTAAAATGACAGAGTGTTAGAAACTGGGAGCTTATTGAATTCTCTTCTAGGGCTATAAAATAAAATTAAGGTTGAATTATAGTTTCTTCGAATTATATATTTTTTGAAACGGGCAATAAATGGTTGCGTCTGTTGCCTTACCAATTTAAGACAAAAATAGTTAATTTTATTATTTAGACAGAAAAAAGCTTGTTACACCAGGAATGAAGGCCATTTGAGGTCATCATACATATTATTTGCACATTCTGACATAACCTGGTCCAATCAGTCTTGTTCTATTTTCCTAGTTTAAAAATTAACACCTCCTTACTCATCATAAAAGGCCCAAATAAACTTGATAACCCGAATTTCAGAGGCAAATGAACTATAGAGCGTAATTAGAAACGGTTTGTTTAACGGTACATTAAAAGAGTAAAGTCATGCGTAGAATAGAAGTAAACATCTCAAAACAATGCAACTTATTATTATTCACATAATTTTTATCGGTTCCAGTGGTAGTTCAGTGGTAACGTGCTCGTTTGAAAAAGTGGGTTCAAATTCAAATCCCGGGTCTCGCACTTCTATTATCGTTTGCGAATCATATCCAACCACTTGTCTTACGGTGAAGGAAAACATCGAGAGGAAACGCGCATGTCTGAAAGAACTTAGCAAATTTGGTCAAAGGGTAGCCCGTGCTTAGTAGTGAGACATTTAAAAGGATTAAAACATTGTTTATCTATATATATATTCTGTCTTGTGTTGAGGTAAATAAGTATTTGACGCTCCAAATGAGTGCCTTTGATGTGTAAGCTTTATTATGTAAAAAACATAATGATTGTGAAAAAGGATATGTGATGGGAAAAGTATAGGAAAAAACAATTTGTTAATTGTATTCAACAAGGAAAGCTTAAAATGTTTACAAAATTTATTTGTTTTAATTAACATATATTTGCCTAGCAAGCTTCATTAAAAGCATATACAATTAACAAAATAGTAAAACGTATATGACAGCAACATTTTAATTAGTATTAATTCTAATAATGATAAAAAACAAGTAAAAGTGATTATTATTATTAAAATAGCTACATTGACAGAATGAAAAAGGAAAACATCTATTTTTGTCTTATTTTACGCATACGTACGCATTATATTGATAAACATAATTTATATATATAAGTACGAGTAAAATATATTACTAAACAGTATTTATAATCTGGGCCGAATCGTCTTCGCAGTTGTTTACATATGATGGCCGAGATACGGCCGCCATAGAGTCATGAGTCAACGAATTTCTCAATTTTCTAGGTCATGACAAGAATACCTACAGATCAATCGATTTGAACGCGACTTTTCGCAGCCTTTGTAACTTTCTTTTTCTAATGCTCTACAATAGTGAAGTAGGAAGGAGTTGAACTGTAACTTAACAAAGAAAGTAAATGAATGTAACGTTTGATTCGCTTTTGATTTATTTAACTGTTTGTTTTTAGTGGAAATAATAACGACGCTTGTGTAATAAATATTATTTATTGTTTTATTTTTTTCATATTATTATTACATTTATTTTAAATATTAACTTATAAATATACATACTACTTAGGTATATTCTGATAATGGAAATAGAAATTAGACGACACGTTTGGCGCAGTTTGTATTGACCCTACTTGCTACTTGCTACTTACGAGTTCGAGTCTCACTGGGGCATTCATTTATTGAGCACGGATGTGTGTACTCCAGTCATAGGTGTTTATATTTATAAAATTTATGTATTTAAAAGTATAGAATTAGTGTTTCTACTATCTGGTATCAATAACATAAGCCTCGTAGCTTACCACAGAATTGGAGTGTAATAATGTCCCAACATATTATTTTATTTATTTATGTAAATTAAAATGTTATACTTATAGCTGATTTATTTCTTATTTTGTAGGTTTTTTTAAAATGTCTTTCTTAGGTCAGTTAATAGTACTAACCATATTTCAAGAAAAAATAGATACAAAATTAAATAAAATAGAGTACATTTGTGATAATTAAACAATATTTTTGGTTTAATTTATAACAAAAACGGTTTCTGTAAGTAAATATAATAATATTGTAACAGTACAAGTTGAAGGAATAATGAAGATGAATTATAAAGAAAACATTTTTAGGGTTCATTATTTTAAATATTAAAAGGCTTTTAGTATTCTACTTCAATTCTATTTACATTTGATCTGAAAGATATTTATACACTGTTACATATAAAATACAAGAGAGCAATGCACCAAGTGATGGTCTGTGCAAATGAGACCAGATTGAAAAGGTCGTTGAACCTAAGTTTTTGAATATCGCTTAAATCCTGTTTCGTTTTTGCCGACGATTGAAATTTAATTAATAGCAAAGAACATAGAATCAAATATATGTAGATAACATCAGTTATTTTTCTTCAACCATCACCTTGAGTCAGAATATTCACAGTAAACTGCTAAATTTTGTTTTTAAAAGGTGGAAAAAAGATGGAAAAAATATGTTTCCAAGAACGTAATAATATTAGACTATGTACAAAATATGTGTGTCTGTGGTATGTTATAACACACATTTAGAAAAGATTCTCCTGATTATTGGAACTGATCAGTATTATATTATAAAGTATATTTTATTCAATACTAGCGACGCGGTACTTAGCGGTTAGTATAGCGTAGAAACTGTGGACTATAACTTATATTATAATTAAATATTGTATAAAATATAGCCCTAACTTGAGAAATTATTAATTCCCAATACAATTTTTATCCCATTTTCACCTTTTTAGGGGTGATTTAAAAAAACTATTCTTTGTTTTTCCTAGGGTCTAAAATTATTCGTGCCAAAAGGGTTCTGGAAATTCTTAATTTATCAATTTCAAACAAACGTACAAAAATACAAATATCTTTTTATGATCTAGATTAATTGTATAAATATTTTAATTAACATAAGTTATAGTTTCATTATTATAGCCCTAAAGCATGTAAATGCTATTGAAAATAACTGAAAAGTAATTAATCTGCCGCATGTTTTTGCGATCTCCCAATCAGTTTATATAACATAATATGAAGTAACAGGTACAAATGAATATTTGGATGTAATAGAAAGTATTTATTCACACGCAATAGAGACACAAATTGTATTACAGGAAACATGTTAGAGACTGCTATTTAAACTTAAATGCAGTTACAATGTAAGAAAACGATAAATTCTTTTTATAATTTTATATAATATATACCTAGTACATCATATTCATGACTTCTTAATCTTGAGGATGTATTCAATTTTGATGATCATGTAATAAGTAATTTATTTATAAGAATATTATTACCCCACGTGGTAATCAAACCCGTCATCATAATTATTATGTCATATTATAATTGAGAATCAAACAAACTTACCTTGTGGTGTTTGATTTCTAATTATACGAGTGTCTTGACAGAAGATGATTACGTTTACATGCAGCAGATGCCAGATTGATGATGTCCATCACACCTTTTAAGCTAAAGAGTAAAATCTTGTCTTATTCTTTAGAAGAAATAGTATAAAATATTCCTTTTTTAAATAACTTCTTCACCATCCCACCACGCCGTCTTTATTGAACTGTCGTTACTCTTTTTTGTGTTGTCATCATAATATGTTATATTATTATGTACAAGCGAGGACTCTGGCTTCGCTCGGATTTCGCTAGTTTATATATTAAACTCTTCCTCGAGAACCACTCTAACTATTGGTGAAAACAGCATGACAATCGGTGCAGTAGTTTTTGAGTTTATCGTGAACAGACAGACAGATGCGGCGAAAGACTTTTTTTATTTATTATATGTAGTTGTATCATGAGAATAGAACGTATTACCTAAGATGTAATTGTTAGTGCCAATTCACATTATGACAATGCAGTTCGAGGGCAATGAAGCGATATTGCCCTCGAACTTTTTATTGACATATGAACTTCCTCTTCTGATATCTGCTCTATGCAATAAATAATTATGCAAAAACACTAGCACTTTATATGCTAAGTAGACATTTTTGTATAAAATTTAAATATATTTGCATGTATGCATCGTGAGTTATGACTGTATTTCTTTAAGGTTTATATCTTCTTATATGGTAACTCGGCTAATAATGTGTTTATTTTACTTTTAGTATAGATAACGCAAATCATTTATGCATTTTAAACGCCAAGTTCGCCATTATGTAATTTAAGCGGGAAAATTTAATGTTGTCCCATAAAAGTTCCTTCCTCTATTTTTTCTTAACCAAGGGTTCAAAGTTAAACTAAACTAAAATCAGAAGATTTTTCTGCGTAGGTATATTAAACATCTATATGTTTGTCCATCTCGATTTTTCAGATTACTTTCTAGATTTTTCCACTTAAGTAATTTCTTTACACCTTAAGCAATATATGTACCTTTTATCGGGAATAAATTATAAACATTTTTTTTTTAAATTTTAATTACCTCTAGCCAAACACACGTATCTACATAAATTATTTTAAATTGCTGCATGATTTTTTATAATGTGAGGAAGTGATTTTAATAATTACGCTTAATTCAAAAATACAACTATAATTTTGTAACAATCGTAGCATGATTTATGTATATTAAAAATAAGCAGAGATAATCTCGATTTGGCTGAAGTCCAACCAAAATCATATGTGGCCTGAATTATCCACAACAAATGTATCGCGCTCCATAAATTATGGCTATACTTTTTTATCAAATGGAAAAAGCATTAATCTAAACCTAAAATTATTATGACCGATAAGGTATAGTAGTTAGTTGCACAGAACGGGCTATATCAATCAAATTAAAATATTTTATTCAGAATAAAAATTGTTACAATTTCTTACTGAACGTCATAAGTCTACCACCAGTTCGGAAAGAAGAAACCTCTGACCTGAGAAGAACTGGCGAAAGAAACTCAGTGGGACTAATATTTTCTTTTACTTAATCTCACTCTTTTTTAAATTAAATTGTAAATTAACAATAATTCTATATGTTGAAATAGCTTGGCGGCGATCACATCATTCCCAAGGCGTACTGTCTTCTAAAAAATCGTTAATCGAATAATAGCCTTTAGTATATGGGGATATCTGTTCGATAATCGTCATATAGCTTATGTATTTAGCCTTTTAAACGTCTGCTGGGCACGGGACTTCAAGGCAAGCGGCCAAGACACGCAGGCCAAGTCAAGACTTCAAGTGTCTTTTCACTCAGCGTGTTTACTCGCGATACCTTTAAAATGACTTGCATATATAAATATCAGATGTGCGAGTTTAAACAAAGATTAATTATTAAAAATAATATTTATTAAAACTGTTTTAGTATGTTGCAGAAATAAATTTACCAGTAATCAAAGTAATGAAATATATATTTCTCGAATGTGAATTATGCCTCGATTTTATATGCGAACGTACGTAAAAATATGAATTCTACCCAACAATATTCAAGCATGTGCAATTTTAAAATAAATTGAGCACTTGTTATTCATGGCTCGGTTGAACTCGAACAAGGAAATAATATTTATGCAAATCAAATAGGTAAGAGCAAATAAAGTGATTTTGTTAGTATTAATTTATGTTAAATTACTTCCGATACTTTTTAAGGTTCATGGTCGCAGGTTTGATTCCATCTAGGGGATAACTAAATAAACATATAGGTCTATCTGAATATAATAAACACAGCATCGCGAGAGAACCCTCTCTAAGCCAATAATCCTCACAAATCATATTTTTTTTATCTTTCACGGCTTTTACTTACCTTTTACTTGATATTTCTACGAGTATACGGCTTAAAATTTTTGATGTCTTATACACTGACTTATGATAGCACTGGTTTTTGAAAAGTCAGACTCAGAACTATGTACTTCTAACATTCCATTTCAATGAAATATACGTTGTTTCAGTTTAAATGAAAGAAAGATCACAATAGTATTTTTATATAACATTAAAAATTAGGCATAAAGCAAGTGCTTTTTGCTATACCTACATTCGATCCGTCAACTTTATATTTGACTTTATCGGCTTTACTATGCCTTTTAATTACCTATTAATCTAAATATTTTTACTACCTTTATAACGAGCAAGCTCAGCGAGACCTAAATAAACCTAGGAAATAAAATGAACGAGAAAATAGTTCAGCAATAATCAAATGTGCGATTACGTCAATACCACGTTTAAAATAATATTAAAAGTACAATATGAACAAACTCTCACTTTTTCTTTTATATAGTTATCAATGTGAGCTTAAAATTTGATGATCGAGAAAAATTGCTGTAAAACTTGAAAATAAGTTTCATGGTTCTCTTCATTTTTCTTTACCTCTTCATTTTTCAGTTTATTATGATATCAGTTATCTGTCCTTGAGACTCCCGTTAAAGTAGGCTTAGCCATTGTTAAGATCAACCGGAGCAAACAGAGAGACCCTAGGTGTCTAAACAGACAGACAAATAGACAATCAAATTTAAAACCTATACTCTTCTTATAAATACAGTATTTAATTATGGCACCATAGACAGACATTTCAATTTTAATTATCAGTATAGATGTTTAAAGTTTGCCAAGCCGCAAGTGCCACAAATGTCACTTCAAACGGCTCTACAAATACATATTATGTCGAAAAAGCTACAAAAGCTAGAATATCGTAAAGTTTTCACATGTTGTCAAATCATGTACAGTCGTAAGCAATGACATGTATACGTTGACAACTTTTCAAATATATGTAAACATCCTTCGTTGCAAAAGAAAGTATACAAGCTTTGTGTCAAAATAAAGTATCCGTAAGTTGTTTCATAATTAAGTATACATTTTTATCAATTCATAGTAAATAACATAAAACGAATATTATTGTATACACGTTTCGTGTTATAGGTATGTAGCCATTAGTCTAAGAACTAAGAATAAAATATTAAATAATATTTTCGTATTTAACAAAGTTCTCTAATACGAATACTATGTCTCTTTCATTAAATACGTGAATTCTTTAAACTGGTCCATAGAAGTTTAATTTATTTTTATATGTTGAGTGATTGAATCAATTCGACGACTTGATTCTCCAGGATGCGCCTTGAATTCACTTCAGGCAGAGCTCTCCTAAACAGCTTTACCCAGGGTATATGAGATATCCTCTGCAGCCAACCACACAGACAGGTTTTAAAGTATTGTACACCATGATTCGCAAACTTAATAATTAGATAATTAACAGTAAAATATTTTTAAGATCTTTGGCTTATTGCCTATTGTATATTTGAAACAAAATTGAAAAAAAGAGAACACATAATACTTGATGAAAATGAAAATGTATTATTATGTATTTAAATTTAAATATTGTAATACATTTTTAAATCATACGTATAATACAAATAATATCGCGTAATAGAGTGTGCATTGTGCAATGTGCATATGTGTATGTGTAAGAGCACGTTTGTAACACATTCACAACATTGGATGACAGTTTTAAACTTTTGACAATTCGAGGACAAGATCAGTTTATTGAAAAATTTAATTTGTAATAAAGCATTGCCGGAAAGGATTCGAAATTATTAGAATTACAACTGACAATTCTCTAATTGTTTAGTTTGCGTTGTTATGAGAAACATACTGTTTCGTAAATTCGCCTTTGATATTGATAGTTATCATAGCTCAATCGGCGTGGCTAGTATGCGTTTCATATCCTTGCAGCGCGAGTTCAAATCCCGCGCGTGTATGAGTTTTTTTTTTATTTTTGTTAATTTCATGAGTATCTTTTAATTAATTTTTGTTTTCCACATTTGTGAATGTATAAGAGTATACAATAATACGTATAATTATAATAGAGCAGTGAATTAAAAAATCTATACATAAATATTTTTAAAAACACTGACTTTAACGTATAGTGCATTGAACTGTTTGTATGTTATTGTTTAACACAAAAAGTACAAAATTTTAAAAATTGATGTTCTTTCAGTTTCTTGCTATGCATTTTGTCTTCTTCTTCTTGCCGAGTCGATGGCAATTGTTGAAGTGAGAGAGCCCAAGACTCGGCCACTATAATAATTACATAAGCTCCTCTAAGTTGCAGGTAACAGGGCAAGGTGGTCATATTCGTAAGTGTAAGAGAGGAAGAGTACCGCATCTGCACTCCAGGCCACCGTTCGCAAATCCCCACCTGGTCAAGTTTTCCTTGCTTCTGCTAACCTGAGTCCCAAGTCTGTTAAGAGACTTTCAGGTCTAACAAGGCAAACAAACTATATCCAAAGGAAAGATTCTCGATATGCATACGGAATGAGAAGCTTTTAATTTATAAAACAGACACAATTTATCAATTTTATTTAAATATTTATATATAAATATCTATGTTTTTTTATTATCATACTTACTATGATTAAATCATATTTTAGTAGATCAATTAAAAAATGCATCTTTTTTAAAAATGTAAGAGACTAGCATTTTCCGCGGCTCCGCCCGCATTCTAAAGATCGGAAACAAAATACTTAGATATCGAGATTTTCACAAATGAGATATTTTCCAGTAGTAAAAAGTATCTTATATCTTGACCCAAGTAACCAGCTATCATCATACTAAATTTCATCAAAATCCGTCCAGTGGTTTTCTCGTGATGCGGTCACAGATAGACAAAAATTCTAAAAACAATAGATTAGACTCTGTATGGATAATAATGTCTATTCAATTAGGTAGATTTTCCAAAAAAAAATTTAATGTACAGATTTGACTCAGTCATAATTTTATTATATGTATATGTATAGATAGGTAGTGAATTATTTGACTTTTCAAAATAGATTTTAAATTGACGTCTTTGTATCGACACGCAAAACGGCAACGTCGCTTACGTTGCCGTTCTGTTAAATAACATGTGGCATATATATTATTTTTATTATCTGCCAGTTACTTTATTAAGAAGTTTTATAATGAAACAGAAAAAATATATCAGCAACTATTATCGCTAATCGCCGTGCCCGTTCACACAAAAAGTATTGAACCGATTTTGTGTAGTGATAGATTACCTACTAAGGTCAATATTTAGGATGCCGTTTACTACAGGATAATCTTTTATTCTCACTGGATAATACAATTATAGCTGGTTCTATGAAGTGGTCCACATAAAAGAGTGGTGGAAATTTAAATGGGAAATGAATTGTTGGTATATTATAAGTAATAGCATCTATTAATATATAATATTGTTATAAAATATTAACTAAAAATCTTAATGGAAGAGAAACAGTATATGTATTAGAAAACTTTGTTTCAAATACGAAAATATTATTTTATGCTTTTCGAGGACGAAACTGTGCACAAAATGTTCACAGACTAATGACTACATCCTTATAAATATTCGTTATAGTCGGCTAATATTCGTTTTATGTTATTTACTGTAAATTGATAAAAATGTATACTTAAATATGACGCAACTTACGTATACTTTATTTTGACACAAAGCTTGTATACTTTCTTTTGCAACGAAGGATGTTTACATATATTTGAAAAGTTGTCAACGTATACATGTCATTGCTTACGACTGTACCTATTTTTCATATACGGATAAGCTTATTTTTACTAGCTTTAAGGTGGTTACGTAAATCTAAAGTTAAATATACGTATCGTTAGTAGAAAACCATCTTTGGTCTTCTTTGTTTAGTTCACCTTATCCGTTGATAACGAACAGTGTTCACAGATTTATCTTGGTTGTTTGATAATTTTTGTGTGCTTCCTCCAAATATTTTGTTTACTAGAAAATGTAAGCAAAGATTTTAATGGAGAAGACTGTGATGGATTGTTATTATTACTTTGTTTCGTAAACAAAATCTAACGATAAGCAGATAATATTATCTATATAAGAAACCTTCAAAATATAAATTATCAAGGTGTTAACAACCTTATAAATATAAATTATCTAGTTTTAACAAATTTATATTTTATTTAGTTAAATGATCCCCATGGGTTATTAGTACAAGCTAGCTCATATAAATAAAAAATATACCAATTAATTAGTAATTTATGTTTGCCTTTTTTGCTATGATTTACGGTCACATCGCAGGCTGCCGCGGCTCCGGCCTTCACTTGAAGCTAATAGGAAAATGGCTAATTTCAGTCACACGATACTAACTGTTCATTTTGCACGCCATGTCTCAACAAATCTACACTCTAATAAAAAATACGATGTCAGTGAGTCTAACCTTGCTCTTCATAAAACATTTAATTAGGAATCTCGTCTCTTACACATGTAAGAAGAAAAAAATGAGTTTTACAATATATTTTATAAGGTAAATAGAGTTCATCTATAAAAAAACCACTAACTGTTTTAACATTTTTACTGAATGAAGCTAGTTAGTAATCGTAGCTACTAAACAAAAAACACCGTTTCAATTAAACTAATGTATGTAGTAAGGTTTTTATATTAGATTTGGCTCGAGGGTAGCCAAGTTCCGCTAGTTATAATAATAAACCTTCCTCTTGAATCACTCTATCTATTAAAAAACCGCATCAAAATTTGTTGCGTAGTTTTAAAGATCTAAGCATACATAGGGACAGACAGACAGCGGGAAGTGACTTTGTAAAACTATGTATTGATTTAAAATATTATTGATAGATATTCTAAATAATATATCAAAACATATTTGATGAGCCGCCATTTTTTATCTCAAGAAACGTATGTACATATTTCATTCAAGGAAGATAGGAAAGGAGAGGAGAGGACGGTGATATCAAGTTACTAGTAAAAGTAAAAAATATATAGAATTTCATAATTATTATTTCTCTTTTGATCTTATGACGTTATTCCAAAAGAAAAATAAAATCTATATTTATTATTAAAATAGGTTACATACATGTTGTATTATATTATAAAATTGCCTAATTACCTTTGAAATTCACTCAGATCTTTTCTATAGATTTTTCTGAAGTTAAGTGAATGCAAATAGCGAAAATTTTATATTTTATGATTATTTTATGCATAACACCCTATTTTACTTAGTTCTATACATAACACTGACGACACCTCAATTTTAATTTTATTTTTTTTTAAATATGTTGCGACATTTACACACAGCACTATCTAGTTCCACGGTAAGGTACGAGCCTTGTGTTATGGATACTAGATGGTTGATATACTACACATATATAGGTTTAAATACATACATATTATAAATATTAACACCCATGACTGGAGTACAAACATTCGTGCACAACAAATGTATGCCCCCAGCGGGACTCGAACCCGCGACCGCTTGGCAGCCAGCAAGTAGGGTCACTACAAACTGCGCCACACGTGTATTTATAAATCCTATATACCGGTGACATACGAGTATGTATAATTTCTAAAAGCAGGTGCTACCAATTTTAGTTCATCGTATAGCGTGTCCGAATTCGTTCTATTTTAATGTCATTCACACGCACTTTGGTACTTTTTTAATAAAACATGTAATGTCTAATTATTACAGGTGAAAATAAAAATACACGTTTAAAGGTGAAGAGCGAAGTAATTAGTAAGCTCTGTTACTTTAAAGATACACGTCGAACTAGTTATATAATTATATCCATTGCATCTCTATTCCGACCTGTTCTTAAATTATAGTAATAGTCTCCCATTGCAGATGTTTATCTGAGGCTAATTTCTAGTTTTTTCTCACGTAGGATAAGTAGTTAGTTATTGTGTTTCAGTTTTGTAAACATATTACTTATTTTAAAAGAACAACTAGTAAGTTTCTCGCCAGTTTTTCTAAGAAAGTACATATACATACTGATATTTAGATAATTTGAATTAATGAAAAAATTTGAAAGGGAACGAATCAAATTTTGAGGTCTATTTGAGTAAAGTAAATATTATGAGTTCGTTATAAATCTGTCTATGGGTTATACTAAGATATAACTAATAATAATGCAATTTCAAAACTAAAGTTAACTATAACACACCACTAGATGGGGGAACGTTTTACTCCTTTAATGTTGGGAAATACATTGACGCATACCACTAGTGGCTATGTGGGACTCACTGGCCACAGAAAAGCCAGTAGACACTACCTACTAAAGCCCAACAGACCTCACCCGTCTGTATGGCGTGTCGCACATCGCTTACTAAATAAACTTAACTAATAACTATAAACGCAGTAGTATATTATATAATATTATAATGATTTACAAAATAAATATTAAATTTAGAATAATAACACATATTACTATGAAATATAATTAAATAAATAATAAAATAATATTTTATATTCAAAATAATACACACAATATACACAAATGTATAAAAACAATGGCCAAAATAAAGTAAAATAAATTGAAAAGATATATAATTTTTTTTTATATAAAATCTTTTCAATTCCATTAATTAAGCCGTTTCTGTTTGCTTTTGTTAAGTTTTGTAATAGTTATGACTCTCATAGTACGCTACAATACGCTTACAATCATCGAAAATTGATATACCTATATTATGCGTTCAATTGCTATTCATGACAAAAGAATCCGAGACAACTACATATATTCAGGGATACAAGTTAAGCACGAATGTTTGTACTCCAGTCATGGGTGCTTATATTTATACATAACTAGCGACTCGCCCTCGCTTCGCTCGGGCTCTTCCCTAGATTTAGCACAGGTAAAGCCGCGGGATCTGCTAGTTATGCATATAAACCTTCCTCTTGAATCACTCTATCTATTAAAAAAAACCGCATCAAAATCCGTTGCGTAGTTTTAAAGATTTAAGCGCACATAGGGATATAGGGATATAGGGACAGAAAAGGCGACTTTGTTTTATACTATGTAGTGATATGTTTGTATTTAAAAGTTATGTGTGTAGTATATCAATTATCTGGTATCAGTAATTCAAGCCTCGTAGCTTACAACGGAACTAGATGGCGCTGAGTGTATTAATATCCCAACATATTTATTTATATTTTAATGATGTCCTCTTCTTATGTACAAATAGCTAAATATCTATTTTAAGTACAGTGTAAAGTTGAAGTGGCTCGGCAACATGAAAGATCAAAGATAGTATCAGAAATAGATAACTTTGAGAATTGCACTTTTTGGAGCATTTCCAACAGTTTAATTGTATGCATGTTATATCATAATAAAATAAACAGGTTGTGCATTAAATTCAGAACTAAGAGATAAAATAAACATAACAATAGAATTCTAAATCGTAAAATAACTACTTTAACTAATTCTATTCGTATTGATCGTAGGTTACTTGTAATAGAGACAGTTTACTAAAGTAAACGGTTTACTAAAGTAAACGGTTTTTTTGGTCAACCTCACACTAAATTTCCGATCTATAATTATAAGGTTTAGGGTCACGTACTGAACATAAAATTGCAAATGTTATTGTTGTTGCATTGCATGTGTAGCTTCAAGCGCAATCTCGAAACAAAGTTTTTGACTATATCTCGGAAACTATGCATTTAAGAGCAAAAGTTATTAAAATCATTATTGTAGAGAATAAAATTTCGCTTATTTATTCTCTATAATATTTTTTTTTAAACTTACCGTTTACGATTTATAGAACATGCATTTTATGATTAATTCAATATTTTGAGAGTAGTCGGCTGAGACAGAAAAACCGGTTCATGGATTGAAACATGATTACTACTTTAATCTTACGGTGACGGAAAGCATCTTGAAAAAACCTGCATGTCTAAGAGAACCAAGCTTTCGAAAGACATAAGTCCACGCGCACAATTTTATTATTACAGGCGTTTATTATTATATCTAGTAAAATGTCTACACTAAAATGTATATATAAGTTTATTATTTTTGTTTGTTTCTAAGATTTAACAGATGAAATATTAAAAAAAAAATATTAAAAAATTGGTGACGACATTATTTTAATCTAAATAACGATAATCTGTAAAGGCAATTAAGGTACTCAATTGTAGTGGTTTTGAGATTTATAACGAATTTCTTTCCAATAGCAAGCCTCATAAATTGACAGAGGTTATAATAAGATCTTGTCACGGTAGGACCCAGCCCTGAATTGAATTGCTAAATCGAATGGACGTTAATTATAAATGATCCATCCTCTTACATATAACGTATTCGTTTAATTTATCGTTTTCACTTAAGCTAATTGGCAACTGTTTACATTTCGATCTGATATCTCTTGAAGTTATAAATTATAAGTCTTAAAAGTACTTTAAATCACTTTTTTAGGACATAAGTGTCAACACGAATGGCCTGCCTGATAGGAAGCAGTATACATGAATTTTTAAGACTCAAAGAATAAGGAAGGAGTGAATCATTCAAAATAAAATATCATATAATACTAGTTTTTGTTTAGTAGACACTTATGTTATAGATCTATATCAACAAAATAGCCCATGTTTTATGATGTAAACAAGAAACAAGCGTAAATCATATTAGAATATTAAAAATAAAACCAACAAAAGTAGTTGTTAAAACAGTCTCACTAATTTTCATATTTACACAATACCTATTATACTTATTATTTGGATATTTTTTTTTTCGAAAACATTACCTAGTAAGTGTTAATTATATTAGAAAAAAACATTTTATTTGTACTCATAAGAATAAGAAGTAATTCATATTTTATAACTATAATACCTATAATACTGGAATGTCCCAATAAAATTGATTCGGAGCCAGATCACGTTTACTATGAAGCAGCTTTGCGGATTGGAAATTGTAAACGCCAGTCAGACGGGTCATTGATTTTTGAATCGTAACTTGAATATTTTGTAAATATCAATTTTTAAATACTAGTTTTTCTCGCAGGTTTGCTCACGAGGTATATAAAAAGGCATGTGTTGATTTAGGATATTAGCATTTTAAATCAGAATTTCACTAAAATGGGTTAAGCCATTACAGTGTCTGTAACAAAACCCTATTGCCTATAGGTATATACGCAATAAAAACTTTATCCCTCTAATATAATATTAAATACAACTATCTTTTCTGCGAGGAAATGTTTATTATACTACACCTAACATTTCTTCCGAGCAAGAAGCTTCAATATGCGACTAATGATAAAATGATCAAAATTCTTTGTCAAATGGTATAAAATCCAATTACGCAAAGACTAGCTACTTTTACTTACTTTGCTCTATATTGCTTATTGCTGGATGCTATTCTAAATGCTTAAAAGTATATGTTACTTCAGGTCATTGCCTATCTTTATTTAAAATTTTATCTGTAGTATATAGTGTGTAAATAAAATCCATAGTATATTACATGTATTAATCCCAATCTAAAGTAATGAATTGTACTGTAATTCGTGTAAAGATAAAGAAAATCTTGTCCCAAATGAAATCCTAAGGTCGTACGTTACATAACAACCTCGATTGTGACAAGGGTTGCGAGTGTAAGTCTTATCGACGTTTGACCCAGTAAAATGTGCCAAAACAAATTGCTTTTTGTCAAT
The DNA here is from genome assembly GCA_905231865.2 of Boloria selene. Taxonomy (NCBI): domain Eukaryota; kingdom Metazoa; phylum Arthropoda; class Insecta; order Lepidoptera; family Nymphalidae; genus Boloria; species Boloria selene. The sequence goes on along the minus strand of HG993140.1, from coordinate 3,198,307 downwards.
AAAGATATATGGATGTTAGTTAGGTTTTTTAACTATGTTATAAGTCTCTATTATACAAAATCTGGGTCTGATAATCTCATATGTTTTTATCATGAACGAATAAACCAATGGACGAGACACATAAGCGGACGTACCTTTACTTTCAATTGGTTAAACGTGTTTTCACGCATTTGTATTTTATGTCTGGTCCAGTAGTTTATTCGTTCATGGTTTTTATATAATACTAGTGATTCAGTAGACTTTACCAGTAGATTTCCCAGAAATAAGATATTTTCCCGCACTCAAAAGTATCCTATATAAGTCATCATAGATTAACCTGATAGCCAGATATAATCATATCTATTTTCTCATGATAAGGTCACAGATAGACAGAAGCAAAGGTAAAAAATTCTAAAAACTTTATATTCGGAATAATAAACCATTTTAATGAGAATATACAAAATATATTTCATGTATTCGACTTCGATTCGACTCAGTCAGGACTTTTTATTTCTTTCAGTTTTGTTATAGCGTAGATTGTAAAACGTCAACCTGTCTAAGGTACTGAAAATTTAATATCAAATGTTGAATTTTATATTTAACTTCTTTCACTTACATTTCGTGTTCTATTTTAAGGATCGTCGGAATTATTCATGGACATTCTCTAACCTAATTACCTAGGATTGGAAATCGATATTTTGTTACTATCTTTCAGAAGCGAAATAAATATAAAAAGATAACTTCAATTTCGCACTCTTAGATATAGTTTATGTAGAGTAGCATAAAAATACTTTAAATCTTTAAAAAAAACATTACACGTGAATTTGACACATTGAATATCAAACATAACCGTAATAAATTCATTTATTATAATTAAATATTTATATTGGTTATTAATTATGGTCGAATTTGTGCTATAAAATATATGGGCTATAAAATATCACACGGTATGTGAAATCTATTTTGTTTCTGGTCTTTAGAACGCGGGCGGAGTCGCGGTAAACGTTAGTCATCGTCATCAGCCCTTTTTAATGTCCCACTGCTGGGCACAGGCCTCCCTCAGTACGAAGGGGATTAGGTCATAGTCCACCGCGCTGGCCTAGTGCGTGTTGGCGGACTTCACATGTCTTTGAAAACTTGCTAGGTTTTCTCAGACATGCAGGTTTCCTCACGATGTTTTCCTTCACCGTAAGACAAGTGGTAATAATGAAATAAATGATTCGCACATGAAAATATTTTGGATTTGAACCCGCATCACTCGGTTATCCAAGCGAGCGCGTTACCGCTGGGCTACCACTTGTATACCAGTATATATATTAATTTTAATCTATAAATCATTTGATTTCCATGAATTCATAACAATAGCCCTTAGCAAATGTCTCAGGGACAGCCAACTATACGGCTTCAGAAGACTGATAATAATGTATCAGTATTGAAAGCGGTCAAGTAGAGCTACAAACTAATGGGATTTGTAGCGTTTGGAGGCCTCTTCATTCTAATACTAATTAGTATGGACATAATTTGATAAAACTTAAGTGTTTAAGTCAAGTCCACTTGGCAATATCTATACATATAAATAAAATTGAAGTGTCTGTTTTTAATTTCAAATTAACAGCTTTTCACTAAATGCATATGAATGAAAGTACTAACATAAACAAAACTATATTAATTTTTTTGTCTGTCTGTCTGTTTATTCCGGCTAATCTTTGAAACGGCTGGACAGATTTTGACGAGAATTTAGTTAATGTTATAAGGAGTTACTTCGGTTACTTTAGTTTATTAGAATATTATAAAACCGTTTAATTTATTTTGACTTACGCACAGCGAAGCGGGCCTAGAAGAACTAAATAGTAAAAACTCATGATTTACGTTAACATTTTCAACGTGTCAGTATAATGCTATTCTTTAATGCTATTTGCACGATTTAAAAAGCAACGGAGATAACTGTTTCCATTTTTTGCACATAGTGTTATAGAGCGCTCAGTGTAATGTCGGCCATTACCGACCATTATAATAATGGGGGCTTACAGTGAAAATCCAAGATTCCAAAAGCAATCTTCTGAAGCATTTACGAAATAAGCTGAATTTCGGACCAAAACTTTGATAGCTTTTAACTTTTTATAGAGCAAATAAGATTTTAACCAATAACATTATAGTTTTTAAGCTTTGAGTCTTCTTATTACTTATTGAATTTTCATAACCCTATTAAATTTTTCATTAAGTAGTATGCAAAAATAAGTTTTAATATTACTAGTAACTAACCCTTGCCCCGCTCGGGTTCGTCCTCCAATAGGTATGTACAATGAAAAAACAACAACAATAAGTATAGATTTTTAAAAAAATATACATTTTCTCAGAATATGCATGTTTTATACATAAATACTCCTCTTAAATCATTCTGTTTATTGATGAATGCGTACAGACGATGGAAAGGGACTTTGCTTATACTATGGAGAGTTGTACTTAAGGTAAAGTAAATATAGCTTCGTATAAATATTCTGCAAAGTAATCAGAAGATTACAAAACGTTACACTAAATAAAGTCCGTTTCTACTTCGCTGCCCGACAGGTCGTGTGTGTAAAGGATAACGTTGTTCGAATTGTATGAAAATCGGTAAATCGTAAACTTTTAGTGATGTGTATTTTTTATATATTTCGTGTTAACTAAAAGCTCTATATTACCTTTGAAAGTCAAGCTTACTTGGGTTATATATATTAGGAATTGAATCGTTTTAATTTTATTTTAATATGTATTGTTTGTATCGTACCTACATAATATATTCATACATACATATATACATATGTACATACATATGCAAATTTAATTTATATTTTTCGTTAGCAGTGTTTTCATTCCCTTCAATTCTTTGTTAATGACTTTTAAGCATGCTATCTAAGATTGATTACAAATGTCATAAACAATGGAGGTTGAATGATAAAAGTTTAATGTGTCATTATAATTTTGCTACATACTAAAAGAAAGAGCGTGAAGTACATGTAAATATTTCATACATCCTCTTCAATTAAAATTAATTTCAAACTTCAGACGCCTAAATATTCCGCGCCCCTAAATTTTAAGTGAATAACTTAATTTGCCCTTTTCGCACTTACAGTGAAATGAAACCGTTCTCTGTAATGTTGGAATTTTCGCTATAATTTCCGGTATGAAAAGTTTTTTTTTAATACAGTTCAAGCTTTTAGAAGAAGAAGCCTTAGAATTCATTGTATAGGTTAAATTGATTTTTTTAAATCTCGCTTCCTTTGGGTTTGTTTCTAGTCTCTTCAAACAAAAATAATTTCCATGCGATTCGTATATTTTTATGGGATAAAAAGTAATCACTGTTCCAAATTACATCTAAATCTGTTAAGCCGTTGTGGCGTGATTGAGTCACAAATATCCAAGCATTTGCATTTATAATATTTACATAATGGGATTCGTCACTTTCCAATGTAAACTCTATTCGATTATAGCAAAAATGTTTTATTCAAATCTGTCTAGACATGACACGAATGAGGTATGTACATAATTAAATTTATATTCAAATAAATAGTCCGGTCAAAATAGACATTCACCCTTGTATATATTCCCAAGAAGATGTAAAGCGTGAAAATCTGGGATACTTTATAATGAAATTGTGAAAAGTCCCCATGGACCATCCATGACTCATGGGATGCATCCCATGTATGAAAAAAATGTATTTTAGGTTAAACTTCGGATTTTTTTTGGATTTTTAGCCGTTAACTTTTTTGATAAAATAGCTTGAATAAAAAATTAAGATGTAACAATTATCTACAAAAATTGTCCTTTCAGAAATTTCTTAAAATTCACCATTTCTGAGAAAATGATTTTTAAATGTACTTTTATTAAGTAGTATTCTCCGTAATATGCACGAGTAGTGAGTACGCTGCTTATTGTTCGGACTTTGACCAGACTATAAAAAAGATTAGATGTATTAACATAGTTATTATTTAACGTCTTGAACTGCCTTAAAAATCTAGTTAAAATTACATTATATATTATAATTCTATCATAATATTTATCGACTGTCTGACTCCTACTTTATTGAATTTCTTCTATAGTCCTTTCTCAAATATTGTACTTAATTTTAATTTCTGTCAACCTAAAATAGTCCCCAGGCCGTTTAAATGTCAACAACCTTAGAGAAATTGGGGCACAATTTGTTTAAAGTACGGTATAAATCATTAGTATGTCCATTGTACAAACTTTGGGCTTGTCGAAACATCAGTGGCTGCTTTGTATAGAACTTTCAGAATGAGGTTGAAATATTATTTTGTTGTTACTATTGTATATATTGAAACTTTTTTTGGTTTATGATAATCAAAAAATATTGAAATATATTGTGAAAAAGTAATATATTTTCTGTAATTTTGTAAAAGAATTGATAAAAGTTTAATCTAAATCATCTAAATCTAAAACATTTTTTGTATGTCTTAGTAACAAGTCACAGATAGGTACCTACCATAGATCTTGACCCTAAGGCTATTTACGTCTGTCCCACTTAACCTTTATTCTAAAGATACGCTTTTACAGCATACTAGCAACTTAACCTCACTTTTCTCGGATGCGTCCCAAGGCCTAGATAGGATTTAATTTTTTAGAGATGGATCATATTTTTTTTAAAATAGCCCTAGTTACTCCTTAGACCTTAATGTTTATTTATTTATTTATTTGGTAAAGGTTGTGATTTTGACATTACAAACCGACAAGTAACATTTCAATGACTTGTGTGCATAAATACAAAATTGCAGTGTTCAAAGAAAAACTACCAACATAGGTAATAACAAGATGATAATGATGATCAATATTTAGCAAACGATTCCCGCCATTACCATAATCATTTTAATGAACCGGAAGTCTCCATTAACGGAGATGAGCGGATATTTTGCGTGCATGCCGCCATTTTATTTATCACATTTACGCTGGAAATGGGCGATTATAATGTCATTTCGACGTTTGAATTATTTAAAACCTTTAAAAGCAGACATATTAAAAGGTCGTATAAAAATCTGTGATAATTTTTATGTAAACTTAGAATTAAAATAAAATAAAAATTGGCAGCCAAATAAAGCGGGTTCGAATCCCGGGTATCATACCTCTGATACTTTTATGTTTTAAACATTTTAATGCAAACCTGAGCGTCCATGAAAATGAGATGACATGAGAGAACCTAGGAAGTATTCGAAAGTAAAATAAGCTTTAAATTACAAAAAATAGTAAAACCAGTACGAAGATGATGTTTCTACATAAACTATTCTTGTCACGTTAAGCGAAACATATTCTTAATGGTAAGCAGATTGACAGAGCGAACTTTAGTTCGTGCATATCGTAATCTCTTTATGAAACACGTGGACACGTGTCTGTGTCTCTTGGCGTGGCATTCTTATTTCGCATCATGCATTAGTCATTATCAAATAGGATTAAAAAGATTTTTAATAATATAAAAAATATTATTGTTAAGTACTAAGCAGTGAACATGTTTTTTTAAATACTACAGCATAGAACTGTTAAAATATTAACAAGTTTAAATGTGCTTCAAATTAAGTTAAGTATTAATTTTCTACAACGTTCGTGACGTGTGGAATTTTATATGAGGATCGAGTTTATAAATAGCAATATAGGTATATGAGTTATGAATTTATTTTTAACTAGTACTACACAAAGGATGAGTCATTTACCTAATGTATATAAAAATGGTTATTTTACCTTAGATTAATGTTTTAATTAGACAAAATCATAATACTCCAATTAGACCCAATTGTACAAAGCTATTAATATACTATATTGATAAAGTCATGTGAATAATACATAAATTATAACTAAAAACTATTGAATATTACAGTTTTATAGGATTTTTTAAAAGAAGAAGCATTTTGAAGAAAAAATATGAATAAAATAAAAATATATTACCAGTTAAAGTACAAGCAATCAATAGAAAATACACTATCACGCTCGATTTAATTTATTTAACAAGTCTTTATTGTTACCTTTTTTTATTTTATTACCTATTTATATATTATTTTTATTTATATATGACTTAAAATACAAGGTTTAATAGTATTTAAAAACTAAATAAAAATATTGCAATTGGCAAAAAACCGGTAATACCTGAGAGTTCATGATTACAGTTAGTATAATATACTCGTATATTTATTATAAAGTATCCTTTACGTTAACCAGCTCATCACATGACCAGCTATTATCATATCAAATCAAATCAGTCTAGGGGACAGACAGACAGACAAATGTTCTGAAATCTACAGATTTGGCCTCTGTTTCGATAGTTATGATAATTTCAATAGGATTTTCCAAATAACATTAATGTACTGATTCGACTCAGATTTTGATTATAAGTATAATACGCACAATGAGATGTAAGTAGCTCACAAAATACATTATTTAAAACACTGTATGTTTTTATTTTGCTTCTTAGATTTTAATTTTATCTATGAGATACCTTATTGTTAATTGTATGTACAAACTGACGTCGATTCAACGTAATAAGTCGGTTACGTAAAGCCATGTGACTACATTCAGTAAATCTCGTTTGTGTTGTGATATTTTTATGTATGCTTAATAGCAGATAAGTACACGTATATTAAACTAGTTGTAGTTCGTGGCTTTGCTTGCATCACTATCACATCATATGTTACGTCGAGGAATATGATATATTATATAACGAATATAATTTATTTTCCACTTCCTAGAATTATAGAAATTCAATGTAAAATCTTTCTTGCTTAGATCCTAATTCGACGCCCTTAGTATTGTAGGGTAAAGCCATATTATTATAGCCTAGCACCTGTGATTTTGCATTTGCGAATCATTCCATACAATATTATTATATTTGTACAATGTACATATAAGTTTTCAAGCAGTTTTCAAGACATGTGAAGTTAGCCATCCCAAACTTGGCCAGCGCGATAGAGTATGGTTTGATCCCCTTTGTATTGTAGGAAGGCCCATGCCCAGCAATGGGACGCTAAAAAGTATTAAACACTTAGAAACTAAAATGAGAATATTTTAACAGGAAAAATACGATTTACAAACAGTACCTACATACATAATATAATATAGTAATTTGATTATATCTTAAATCTTCCATTTTATTCAATTTACAACTTCGAGTCGTTATATGCTAGGTAAGAGCTGTAAGTTCTGAAGAAAGTTTCGCGTCCTAAAGTTTTCGACAGCAGCTCGAGTGCAGTTATCGAACAAAACTGCTTGAACAATACTATCAGGAACGAGGAGTAAATTATATATTGTATGTATATAGTGTATATATATAGTGTATATTATATAATATTAATATATACCTACTATTAATATGCGTCGACCTAAGTACATACCTTGCCTTTACAATTGATCGACCATTTAAAAAATTGAGTTATAATATTTAAGTAGGTTATGAAATGTCCTTTTCGTCGCGTCTTTGTAGAATGAATATTATATGATTTAAAAAAAATAGAAGCAAAAACACAAATGTTTTACATCTATTTTAAACTATTATCTACTTTAATAGCTGGAAAACACTTAGATACCTTTTTTAAAATCAAAACTCGTTAAAAATGACCCACACCTTTTAAAAAGCACTGTACAGTGACCCTGCTCCAATTTCCTCAACGTTGTCAGATCTAAAAGTGCCCTATTTCTTTTCATACTCGTACCTTAAAGAATAACAATTTAAAAAAGTGCCTAGGTTTCGTCAGATGTTACTTGTTAACTGTTAGTATTAATAATTAATCAAAAACTCTAAATAAAATAGTTTTAGTTCAATCTTTTAAGTGGTTACAAATCACATATTTGAAAAAACGTTATCCGATATAAGTAGTTTCGGAGTTCATCCCGAACCAACTTCGTAACACGGGAATTGTATGTGTTAAGATTTATTAATTATATTAAAGTTACGATAATATTTACGTATAATAACAATTATTTTTCACTTATACATAATTTTTCCATATATTTTCAGTAGAAAATGATATATAAATTACTTATAGTTTACTACTTTAGGGTACATTGAACATTCTTATTGGACTTCGTAGTGACGATCGATAGCTGTGGCTAAGAATAAATTAGACATTTGTCTGCTCAAGCTCTCATACTAAATAATGTTTCACGAGATTTTGTAGTAAAATCACATGGTATTTGTTATTAAAAAGTGACTTTCGCAAAAGATTTAGCGTTAGTATCATTGGAGAAAGCAAGTAATTTAAATAGTACTTTAAAGTAAAATTATTTTTTCTCTGCCGATAAGTTTTATTTATGTATACTATACGTGTACACTGTACATATATTATGTTTTCTCAAGTTTTAATGCCGACTACTTTTTCTACAAGGATTCTATGGTCGTAAATGAACTTTGTATACGCGAAGCGACAGTGAAAATGACGTGAGGCTTGAATATAACAAAAATCACTAAGTCAGGCTTTGATTTGAGTTGTATCTTATTGTATTTATCTATAATTACATCTAATCACACCTTTTTGAAGTGAAACTTCTTTAGAATCGTTATGATTTCAAACTCGATGAAACGAAAAAATAAGTCCATAGTACCAGGCACTCAGAGACGGGGAAGAGTTAGCCTTAGTTAGATCTCACCCACCACGAGTCAGTGACATTTCTTCATTTAAAAATTAGTTTGCCAAAGAAGTTAAAAAAAATTATACTGGATTTAAAGTATAAAAAATGTAAGTAGAATGTGAATCCAATACCAAACTTTACAAGGCGTTATGTTTTTAAAAAGCCATATCGAATATTTATTACAAGATTATTTAGATATTATTTCACTTAGGAATTATCTATAAAGTAATTATTATCTGAGTTCCGAGAATCGATAAATAACAAAACTTTTGTATCTGACCCTTGTTAGTTGCTTTAATGAAATAAGTTTATCTCTTAGTTGTTTCGAAGAAAACTGATGTGCCTGAGTGATAATATACAACCTACGCGATACTTGTATTATATTTGCAGTACAATTAATAGGTATCATCATAATAATAAATTAAAAACTTAATTAAATTTTAAATATTTAAAAGATTATAAAAGAAAGAGACTTACTAAAGAATACGTTCATAAAAATATTTTACCTAATATTTAAAGTTACTTCATTTTCTCTAATCTTTGTTTTAAGATCACATAAACATCAAAGTTTGTGTTGACGACGACCAATGAAGTGTAACCCAGTGGTAATGTGCTCGCTTGGTTAACCGAGTGAAGCAGGTTCAAATTCGGATTTCGCAGCTCTGTTGTCTGTGTCAAGGACAACATCTTGAGGAAACCTGCATGTCTGAGAGAACCTAGCAACTTGTCGTAAGGCATGTGAAGTCTTACAAACAAACCGTGAGTGGTAGACAGTATGGCTTATGGCCCTGACGTATTGGAGGGATGACTGTGCCCAGCAGTGAGACGTTATTAAGGGCTGAATCCATATTATGTCTATAACTCGATTTATGTATACTGTATAACACATAGTCATTGCTAGTAATTAAGCCCAATAATACGTATAAAACTAATATGCCTAAAACCTTAAGATCCATTTTTAAATGTAGGCTATTTAGCTGCTTAGCGAGCACTACATTTGTATCGTCAGATCGCCATCTGACCTCTGCAATGCGACGAGGATGACCTTAAAGTCATTTATTTTAAACTTAAAGACTTAACTTATAACTCAATTTATTAATACATTGCTAAGAACTTTTGAAATACTCACTCAACCTTTCTCCGTTTGGGTTCGTCCCAAGCTACGTACTTATAACGTTAGGTATAATAGTAATTGAGGGATAGTATTCTCAGATAAGAGATATTTTCCGCAGTAAAAATCTAATATTTTGACTCGGATATACAACTATCATTATATTCTAATATAAATATCATTTAAATTTTTCAAGTGGTTCGGGATGCATAGCGATAGACAAACAGACAAACAAACAGGCAGACAGAGTGGTAGATACACAAAATTAAAAAAAATTGTCATCTGTTTAAATTTTAATGACAATTTCAGTTAATTTTTAATAATTTAATGACATATATTTAATACAATCATTATAATATGTTACATATTTCATATTGTTAAAGATCAGAATAAGAATTTAAAACAAGCAAATGTTTAAAAGAATAAACTAATTTAAACTCAAAACTGTATTACATTATCACTGTATAAGCAGTTAGCAAACTAGTTAGCTCAGAATGCCCTAATGTTACGTAAGTACTTAACTTCGCTTGAACGGGACTCATTGTTCTTAATGTTTCATACAGTTTAATTACACATGGATGTCTTGCTACCTAATTAGATGTATAGAGGTATTCCTGACTGGATTAGTTAATTTGCAGCGAACTTTGACCCAATCGATTTGGATCGATTCTAGTATGATGATTGATGACGATGACGTCCTCCCGACAAATTCCGCCCACGGCGGCCAATCTCATTGAGACTAGCCATCTGCGCGTGAGATATAGTGCACACGTGTACGTGCAGACACAAGTACACTCTCAATTCCTTATCACTCTCATATTCCGGTAGAATAATTAATCGACACGACCAGTGAGTGTTAAGGCGCAGGATCGACGGGTTTACGTGCTACCCGAGGCAAAACACCGCCAACTTCCCGACTTCGGGCTGTTACTGAGGCATACGAAACAGAAAGACTCAATAAGGTAGTGTAGGTCATACTGGGAGATGTCAGTAGATGCTGGTACGTCATTCATAGCAGATTCGACCGAAGGATCCAATGCAATCCCATGGTTGTTGAAAGCTGTTTCGGCAAGCTCTTATCTTAATGGCTATTAAGACGGATTAATTACCCTTGTGTTTCAGTTGGTAGTACTGGTTTCAGTAGTCAGTATCCCAGATAACCACCTGTAAAGAAAATTATACTACCTAAACTGCCCAAACCACTCAAACTATCTTCAACTATCTTTATGGATTTAATTATAATCGAGATAGCAAAATTTCCGTCTATCTATTACAAAGAAACACACTAAAGTTTTTTTCTATCATTATAATAGGATGGATATGAATTAGTATTGTAAGTAAAGTATCACCTAATATTTAGTAGGCAGATATAAAAAAGAATATAAATAGAACAATGCTTTTTATAGTTATACCTACTCTGATGTAATAAGATTGAATTCTAGCCACATTAACTTGAATCACCATTTTAATCCGAGTGGGCAGGACTGCATTTACGCAATAAAACTGTTTACGCTTGCGATTTATTAATCCTATTCGCCCTACTTTCCTACAGAGATGAGCGTATGTGGAACAGGCTTGTATGAAAAAGTTTTATCCTGAATAAATAATATATGTTTATTTATATAGTTTTAATTATAAATAATAAATAATAAATATGTTGGGACATTTACACACAACACTATCTAGTTCCACGGTGAGGTACGAGCCTTGTGTTATGGATACTAGATGGTTGATATACTACACATATATAAGTTTAAATACATACATTTTATAAATATAAACACCCATGACTGGAGTACAAACATTCGTGCTCAACAAATGTAGGTGTATGTAAGTAGGGTCACTACAAACTGCGCCACGCGTGTCGTCCTTAAGGTACAGAATTTTTTATTTGTGCACCACTATTGTCTCAAAAATTACAATTCATACCTATATGTCAAAAGTAAGATCTATATCATTTTTATAAGTATAAAATTAATACTATATTTTTTTTAAATAAACTACTACGTCAAGAGTGGAATAGTTAATAAAAGATCTAAGAATACATATGCTGTATATATTAATATCATGAACGAATGTTTATTCGTTCATGATTAATATGTATGGCAAGAGAGAGGCAAGTTATGTATCTTGCCTGGGAATCGATGTCGCGATATACGATCTCAGGAACACTTTCTATTGTTCTAACTTGAATTCCTTCCTGTTCCGCGATAGTCACCGGACGTCTTGTCATTCTTATTTTACATTTATTATAAGTTTTTAAAAAAGATATTTTAATAAATTCTAACAAGAGCAAGTACCAGGCGATCAGAAGTAGTGAGGAGTAAACTCAAGACGACCGCATAAACTGTGAACTTAAGCTAAAATGCCTAAAGTTACCAGATCACCACCTGCGCTTCAACATACCTCATCGGATTCAGATGCTGCTAGGATCTCACTCAATACTGATGTTAAAACACCAACATTTGTATCTCAACGCAACAAAAGGCAACGAGAATGTAGTGAGGAAAAATTTTTATCTTTTAAAGAAGAGATTACTTACCTTATAAATGACTGGAAAAATACTCAAAATTCTTTGTTGGAAAAGTTGGTAACAGAAGTCGCCACAATTAAAGAGCAGAATAATCAAATAAAGAAGTCAAACGAAGAAATAGAAAAGGGTATTGAGTTTCTTAATAACCAGTATGAAGATATGGTGAAAAAAATTGAAAATTTGGAAAAAGAACGTAAGCAACATCTACTGCAAATAGCTTCATTAGTAACACGGGTAGAAGACTTGGAAAGAAACTTAAAAGCATCCACCATCGAGATACGAAATGTTCCATTGCCATTACAGCGTGAAACAAAGGGAGATCTAAGTCAGATTGTTCTAAATACTTGTAAAACCCTGAATGTAAATGTATCACAAAAGGAGATCAGAGACGTATACAGAGTCACTACAAAATCTGGTAAAGGCACCATTATTGCAGACATTACCTCGGTATTGACGAAGTCAGAAATCATTCAAGGAGTTAAAACTTACAACAAGCAGCATCCGGACCAAAAGCTCAATTCAGCTGTAATAGGAATAAAGGGAAACCAATGTCCAATTTATGTTTCTGAAGCACTTACTTCTAAAACACGTAGGTTATTCTTTCTGGCAAGAGATTTAGTCCGCTCTAATGAATATAAGTTTTGCTGGACGAGCAACGGTAAAGTTTACTTACGTAAATCACTCGATGCAACACATATTGAGGTGAGGGACGAGGTGCAGTTAGCTTCGCTTAAAAATCAGAAATGACTAGGTAAATATTGTTCTTTTTTAGACAAATACGTCATTTTCACTCTTGTGTTTTTTCATAAACCCTATATATTGAATTACCTTTGTCGCATTAATTGTTTGTTTATTATTAAGTTATATCATTTTGTAATTAGCCACTCTTTAACAGTAAAATACTACACACATTATCACCGAAAAATATGTCAAAAAAACTCCAACATTCCTACAAAATATGTATATATTAATTATGTCACTATTACAATGTTGAAAATTCGATTCACTTACTGATATTAGCAAGGTGATTGCAAACCTAGATAATATTGAGCCCGGGAAATCATACACGGGTGATCTAGATAAATGTAAAGCAGTCGTACAACTCTACAGTTCAAACCATAAAATTTTGACACAAAATATTAGAAGCATAAATAGAAATTTCCCCCAGTTACAAGTCATGTTAGCTAGGTTAGATATATCGTGTGAAATCATTATTTTAACGGAAACATGGAACTCAAAAGTTGTAAATGCACCCATGTTGTTAAATTACGATTCTTACTATACTACAAGTAATAAAAACCAAAATGATGGAGTTATAGCATATGTAAAAGAAGGTTCGGGCTATATTGTTGAAGAAAAACCGCTGACGGATGCTTCATGTTTACTTATTAGAGTAAGTACGGATACCATCGTACTTGGCATCTATAGGTCCCCTTCTGAACGAAATATTAGTAATTTTTTAAGCTCTTTAGACCTTCTTCTATCCGACTATACAAAATACAGTAACATTATATTAGTTGGGGATCTGAACATAGATATTACACAAACCAATGTCGATAATAACTCAGATGAATATCTAAATCTATTAGCATCACATGGGCTGCTACCTGGTCACACTTATCCCACCAGAGATAAAACTTGCTTAGATCACTCGATAATCAAAGCAAAACATCCAGCGCTTACCGTCGTTATAGAAACAAGTCTCACTGATCATTACCCTGTATTAACATGCATTAAATTAAAACAAAATAGTATTATGACAAAAAATACGATTTCACATAAAATTAATTATAATAATATACTAAATGAACTTAAATTAATGAATTTTGACAATATAATATCAACAGATATGAATACTTATACTGAGAATCTAATTCGCTTATTTCAAAATTTATTGCTCAAAAATACACTTAGTCATTTAACACCTAAAAGAATGCGCTGTATTAAACCATGGATTACTCCAGGACTTCTTCGATGTATGAAAAATCGAGATCGAATGCATATGAAATCTAAACGGGAACCTAACAATGAAATATTGATAATCACATATAAACGATATAAAAATTTCTGCAACGACTTACTAAAACGACTGAAACGTATTCACGACCGAAATGAGTTATCACAGTATGCAAATAATCCTAAATTAAAATGGAAAATAATCAACAAAGTCAGTGATAGACTTAAACCTAAAACTAGCCCAACTCATTTGCTAAATATAGGTATCACAGATGAAGACTCTTTAGAAAAAGTTAACAACTATTTTGCTTCTATTGCTAAAGATCTAGCAGATGTCATCTCTGGTACAAGTTCATCAAATACCGATTCGACACTAAATGTAAACTCTCAAGCAGACTCAATGGCAATTTACTACACGACACAACAAGAAGTTAAATCTGTTCTTTTAAATCTTAAAACAGATAGTGCAGTTGGATGTGATGGGATTTCTACAAAATTTCTTAAAATGGCGAGTAATACCGTAGTTCCGCATATCACACAAATCATAAATCTTTCAATCGATACTGGCATTTTTCCACAATTATTTAAACAATCCGTCATCCATCCCATTTATAAGGGAGGGTCTACAGATTGTGTAAACAACTATCGACCTATTTCTGTATTACCGGCACTATCAAAAATTTTTGAAAAAATACTAAATAAAAGACTTGTAACATACTTAAATAAAAAGTCTATTTTATCAAATAACCAATACGGCTTTAGAGCAAGTATATCTACCTCTCAAGCCGTTTCTGACCTTACTAACTATGCCGCAAATCTTCTGGATAACCGGGATAAATGTATAGGAGTGTTTCTCGATTTGGCAAAAGCTTTTGACACAGTTTCTGTCCCGCTACTAATTAATAAAATGGAAAATATTGGCATTAGAGGTAAAATATTGGAATTATTTAAAAGTTATTTGTCGAACAGAACACAGAAAGTAACAATAGGCGGAAAACTTAGTGGTGAAGCTCCTGTTTTATTCGGTGTTCCTCAAGGCAGTGTACTAGGCCCCACTTTATTCCTCATCTATATAAATAATCTATGTAAATTGAATTTAAGAAATGGAAAAATAATTACTTTTGCTGACGACACCTCAATATTATTTCATGGAAAAACCTGGATAGAGGCTAAAACAAATACTGAACTAGGGCTTCGTCAAATAAAAAATTGGCTCAACCAAAACATGCTTACACTTAATATCTCTAAAACTAAATATATGTTATTTACAATCACTAAGCGGACTCTTCCCGTTGAACAAACTTTCAAAATTCAAATGCATTCCTGTCTTAAAGGATGTTCCTGTCAATGTGACGTATTAAACAGAACTAAAACCACACGTTATCTCGGTGTCTTGTTAGATGAAAACCTTAGTTGGAATCCACATATAAAAGAAGTTACAGAAAAAACAAGAAAGTTAATTTGGGTCTTCAAAAAACTGCGAGACGTGGCTGACACTGCCACCTTAAAAATGGTTTACAGCGCTTTGGTTGAGTCTATAATAAATTACTGCATCACATCTTGGGGTGTGGCTTGCAAATCACATCTTTTAAAACTAGAAAGAGCCCAACGAGCTATATTAAAAATTATGTCATCAAAACCGTACTGTTATCCCACAACCTATTTATATCGTAATTGCGATGTCCTTTCTGTCAGACAATTATTTATTAGAAGTACAATAATCGATCAAAATCGGAAACTAACATATGACCATAGTTTCTCAAGAAATAGACTGAACCATAAAATATGTAAAGTAGAACGGTACAAAACCTTTTTCATTCATAACTTTAACTGTTATCTAGGCCCCATGCTTTATAATAAATTAAATAAAATTCTTAACATATATCCGCACAACACTTACCAATGTAAAAATATTTTAATAAAGTGGTTAAAAAATCAGAGTTATGATGACACAGAAAAATTAATCGCAATGGTTAAATAAATTATAATAAACTCATCAACTACATATTTTTACTTAATACTACTTACATACTTTTTACACGCATGTACACATAAACATATATACATACATATATACAGGAACAAGCACACGGTACCTATTTACCATTTAATACATTTATCACAATCCCACACATATGTTCATATGAGTGATAAACAAATAAATGATTATTAATATTGTAATATTTAATGCAAAATAAATACCTTAATAAACAACTATATTGTCTTAAACTAATTTTGTTAAAAAAAAACTACTAGAAAAAAATAAAAAATAATATATTTAAAAATTTGTCTTAAGTCTATTCTGTGAGTGGTCTAACTATACAAGTCTTAAGAATGTTAACGTTTATGACGGTACATGAAAAATAAAAAGAGTTTAGTATCAAAATGTACATAAATTGTCAATTTCTAATATTATGTGGTGTTCGTATGTAAATATAATTTTTAGGTGATATGATTGTTTAGTGCTTATTATTATTTTATGTCATGGAGGAAGGAACTGCCAACTGTGATACAGGCTCGGCCTAGTACAGTCGGCAGTGACTAACCAAAATTCACGTAAGCATTATGTCTTGTAATTAGCTTATTAAAAACAAGAAAACTGTAATGAAATGTAATTTGTGCCAATAAAGGTATTATTATAACTTTATACTACCTTTCTTGCGGCCAAACTGATATAAGAAAATAAAGACTGTATTATAATTTATAACGGGCTCAAAATAAAAAGAATCTATTAAAAAATTATAAAGTACCTAATATAGTTAATAGAAAGCAATGATAAAATATAAGGTCTATAATAGGCTTGCTTCTTAATTGTCATTTTGAAGACAATACGTGCGGGGTCAAAGTCAAGTAAAAAAGTCTTATAATCTATACTAATATTATAATGCTGAAGAGTTTGTTTGTATGTTTCTTTGGTTGAACGCGCTAATCTCAGGAACTACTGGTCCGAATTGAAAAATTCTTTTAATGTAGGATAGTCCGTTTATTGAGGAAGCCAATAGGTTATATTACATCACACTATGTCACATCACCAATAGCCACGGAGCATCAATGAAAAATGTTGCGAAAACGGGAGAAAAATATTTCTTTGGATTTTTAGTATTTAGAGCGCGAACGGAGCCGCAGGAAAGGCTAGTTTTTAATATTTAGCTCTAGCTCAAAAAGGATTTAAAAAAAGTTACGTAGGTAAGTACATAATTTAGCACGGCTATTGATCTTTATTGATTGATTCAAACCTCGTTTTTTATGAGTTGACAGAGTCCATTACTGCTCCCAATATAAAACTTGTCCTATTATTTACGTCACGTCAAATATTTTTGATGCATTATTATCTAAACATGAAAGTTTATCTAAAATTCAATAACATTATTTACATACAAAATACAAATTCTCTCTAATGGCATCCTTATCTTATATATTGGAGCTTTAATGATTTCTTAATGACATCATTACATAGCAATAGGAATAAGCTTTACGTTCTTATCTTTATTTGCCTACTAGAAAAAACAATGAAAGTGAAATATATTTAAAACGAATTTGTGGGTTGAGTTATGGTAAATTGTGTAAATAACTAAATAAATTAATATATGTAGGTGGCTATATTAATGGCATTTGACAACAGAATAAATTTTTTAACTATTCCGTGAATTTTACGATGAATTTAACGATATTTTGTTCTGGTACTTTGCAGGAAACAAATAAACGTTTAAAATATAGAAAATATCAAAATTACATAATATACTATCCATTTTTCTCTACAATATGTGTTTTCATTAAAATTTGTGCAGTGGTTTACTCGTGAAGCGGTCACAGACAGACAGTCAGACGAACATTCTAAAAACTAACAATTCGACCTATGTATCGATAGTTTGTATTAAAGAATAAGTAAATTAATAATAATTACTATGTAATATTATGAGGATGATTAAAAAACTTTAAGTAGCTACGAGTGTATTGATTAAAAGCTTATATCGCCGGTAAAGAATTGACCTAAGGATGAGTCGTGTGTCCCTAAATAAAGATATCATCATTTTTGGTCTTGTGCTTTTATACGGATTCTTTTACCATATATCTATCTCGCTCTATCCCCATAGAGCTTGCATTCTGCATTTCATTCACTTGGGGTACATTGAACCTGTTCCTTTTCCGCTCCGGCGCAGTTAAGTATTCGTTACGCCTTTTGTCCGCCATAGTCTCATTAGCTCGTGTATTCAGTAAATGATATAAAATTCTCATCCAAATTAACCTACATTTTGAATAAACGCGCCATCCTTTTTAAGAGCAATGTCATACTTTACATTTGCAAAGTTTAAATGACTACTCTTATAACGGTTTTTTTTAAACTCGACCTCTAGTAATTAAAATTTATTTATTATATTTTGTATTTCTTAAAGTGTTTGTAAGTTAGTTTGTATGTTTGAATAAATATATGTATGTATGTATGTACGTATGTATGTATGTATGTATGTATGCATGTATGTATATATGTATGTATCTATATGTCCTTCTCACGCTCAAGGGTTTCTGGTAGGATTCCTTTAAAGAGATAAGACATCCTTTGCACACAATGTCTCCGCTTTCTCTTTATATGTATTTTTTTGTGTGGTACATAAATAAATAAATAAATAAATCAATTTTTTAATGTAGAAAAATATGAGGAAGATGGATCGAAACCTGCGTTTATAATGAAGGTATTAAATTATTATTTAACCCACGTCATATCAATATTCATTCCATAATGGTTGTGTAATTTTATATATAATAGTAGGTATAATTCGTACGTACGTGGAATTTAATATGAAGCTAAAGTGTAAATCATCAAGTTGGACTGATGACTATATTGTTGTAAGATATATTACAATAATACTCGTATGAAATTTTTCTAAAAAAGACAATAGACAGCTTCTTTCGCGGAAATTCATTACTTATGAGTCGTAATATTGTATTCTTTGTGAAATAATAACTAAAGCATATTATAAAGATATCAAGGAATGAAGATTTTATTGTTTTAAAATACTTTTTTGTTATCTAATTTTAAATTACACAAATGTCGTCATTCACGACTTGCGTAGCAAAGTCAATAGCAAAGTTGACAAAGAGATGCTCATTTTTGTGTTTATTTTTATGTAATATAAGCGATTATTAGCTAATATTATCTGTTTGAATGTAATGTAATAAGACCACCCATGTTTTTAATCCCTAATAATATTATAAATGTGAATGTAAGTTTGTTTGTTACGCTTTCACGCGAAAACTACTCAACCGATCATCATGAAACTTTGTACACATATTCTTGGAGGTAGGTATTGAAAGTAGCATAGAATACTTTTTATAAAAAAAAAAATATTTTTTACGAAAAATAAAAAAAATGTTTGTATTAAGTAACAATGGGTTCTGAAATAGCTAGAGTAATTTTGAAGAAACTTTCAGGCATCCTACAGATCAACCCAATGAGGTTGATTAGCAATTAAAAAAATGAACACGGGCGAAGCCGCGGGTAAAGCTAGTAAATAATAAAATACCTAATGCAATTATAAGTGGGTTTGCAGTTCCAGAGATTAGTGCGCTACAACTAATAAATAAATAAATTTTGGTATAAATTACCTTATTTAACACTTGTAATATCTATACGAATCGAATGAATCAAAATTGATAAAGTTTAATTTCGAAGAAACATAGAATCGGACATACATACATACAGGTCAAATATCACTTCGAAAGATAAAAAGTAGGTTTAAATTGACGACTTGTGGCCTCTGACATCACTTATGCATATCGTTTTTGTCTCTATAAATTCTATATTTAGGCGAGTTATACTTGTTAGCAGTCATTGGTTTAACAAGAAGATTAACCATAACTCCGCGGTAAATATGTGAACAGTTCGCAATCAGGAAGCTCCCCAGCAAACAAGTTAAGTGTAAGTGCTCCATAAATATTGGTTAAACTTTATTTAAATCATTTGGAACGTTAAGACTTTGTAAACACATAAAGCTTAACAATATTATGACGTCTTATCTGGGGAAAATGAATTTAAATTACTATACGTAACTAATTGTTCTGCTAATTTTTTTCTTATTCGTATATAACGGTTCAAAGCGGTTTTGGTTCTTGGAAATTTTGTTTTGTATTTTGATATATCTTGTTATATGTGGATTAGAATAAATAAGGCCTAATGCTTTTGCAATTGATAAGACTCGTACTCGCACCCAATTAGACTGGAGATTTGAAATTTGTAGAGTGAAAGGGATTTCTTGGAGACCTAGATTAAAACGTTTTGGGTAATTCTACTAACTGTGTAAGATAAAATTGAGTGTCAAAGTTTGTATAAATTATAACTTGCGCAATGCGGGTGAATCCACGACTTGTTATATAAATAAACAAAAACAGTTTGTGCGCAAATATAACGAAATGTTACACATTGAAAACATTACGTCACAAACGTTAAAATAGGAAGCTTTGTTTATCTTCGCAAACTTTCTCTCATGGGAAAAATATATTTGACTCCTTTTTTATTCCTTTACTGTATTACCTACCTAAAAGCTTTACTAGGACCTTTATTTTAAAGATTTATGCTTTCAATATTATCATTAGACACATATTACACTGTTATTACAACGTGTTTTTCCATGGGAATGATATGATTTCGCGAGGTTTAAAGTAGGCTGTGTAACTTCAACCCTTCATCTATCTAGATACAAAGATAACACCAATCCTTCGCCCTGTTTCAATGTGAGCAAACAAAAAAAAACTAATATACTTTGATATTTATAATATAAGAAATGTATTTTTTCTTAACGAAAGACGACAGGGATAACACAGTGACACAACATGAAAATAGGCCATGAACTCTTTTTTCCCTTTAACGTAATAATTACTGCATCACGAGGACTTTTTCTTTCTTTATTCAATCATTAAAGTCAGTTAAAAATATATTACACGTGTCAGGCAGCTGCAGTTAATGATTGGGAATAGTGGCTTAAAATAGAATTTTCTTTCGGATCGACGTCAAATAACAACTCAAAAGTTCTTTAAAGTGCAGGATGTGAGCCAAAAACGTCAAAGGTGAACTCTGTGAAAGCAGACAATGAATTTTTTGCGAATTCTTACCAAAAGTTGATCAATTGATAGTCACAAACTTAATTATTATTTTTAATTGAATTGTTTTTTAGTTCCAGTCATAATTTTTAGAAAAATAAAGGAAAATAATCAACAAACAACATCATTTTACAAAGAAATGTTACACGAACCTTGCTCTACTTTAATGTAATCTCAAAAAAATTGTAGTACTATTAATTTCCTTGTAACTACTAAGAAAACGTATAAAAATTTCAGCATTTAACTTGACAGACATAATCTTGCTCAACTGACATTTCATTGCATTCCATTAAATTTAATTTATAAAATAATTTTTTATGTTTTTATTCAATTCAATTCAATTATTTATTGATATATTTATTATAATAATAGAATTGAATGGAATAAAGAGATTAAAAATTATTATAAAAAAGCTATGTAGTACATCGCCTTAACTAAACAGGATACATTTGTTGATCGCGTCCTTTGTCGCTCATTGTGGGGGACGGTCTATTTCTGGACGCCAGCTCTCTTACTAATGATAGCAAATTGTCCCCTGCTGACAAACATTTGTATGAGTGTGTATGAAACTTTTCCACGATTCAGCCATTTAAAATGCTTTATTTCTTTGTGTTTTACCAAATAACCGTGTTACGTGTAACGTTTCTAATATAATTTAGTTAATTACATAATAGTTGATACTGACTTAAGTTTACTATAGATATCGCGAGCTCGATTCTTCGTTAAGCTAAATAAATCTGACAAATAGACAGTGGTAGCCCTGCGGTAACGGGGTTGCTTAGATAACCGAGTGATGTGGGATCAAATCCGGGTCTCGCTGCGCACCTCTGATATTTTCATGTGAACAGCAAAGCATCGTGAGGAAACCTGCACGTGTGAGAAAACCTAACAAGTTTTCTAAAGGCATGTGAAGTCCGCCAACTCGCACTAGGCCAGCGCGGTGGCCCCTCGTACTGAGTGAGGCCCTTGCCCAGCAGTGGGACGTTAAAAAGGGCTGATGATGATGATGATGATGATGAAATAAATCTGAATCTTATGTATAAAGATATCAATAATGAACTATAAACCAAGCGAAGGGAATTTAATCTCGATCATATTATAATATAATAATTACTTATAAATATAATTATTAACTGTCTAAGAATATGGGGATGAAAAAAATGTTTAATAACTATATTTCTTAAGTACTTATATAAAAGCAACGAGAATTAATACGAAATGGGCTTTGTTAAAGCTCTGTTTAATTGGAATCTGTTATTCATGTTATAATTTATTTGTGTGACGCTTACTCTCTTCTCGCGTCATCTTGACGACAACATGCCCCTAGAGAATTATTATTATGAAGGCATAAACTTACTTCTAATATATATTATATTATACAAATAAATCTTTAATATTTATAATCTGCCATTGCTTATTGTAACCAATTTGTAATATTTAATGCTGGTTTATACTAAAAATTCGTGTTTCATGTAAGTAATACAATACCTAATTGAAATATTTAACTTATTTTCATTTCTGTATTAAGTGTTTTAGAATTATTTTTTTTTTTTGTTATTTTACTTTATAATTTTTTCCCCCTATAAATTTTACTTTTATTTGTAGTTCCTTTTTTTTAAGCAGTGCATGTAAATTCTTGGGCAATGTTAGTAACACCTGTAAGTGACTAAATTTAAAAAAGTACCAATACACAACGAGATGATGATGACTTTACTAGACCAAAAAAAGTCGATAGGAGTCGTGGGACATCGCGTAGCGAACAAAGATCATGTCACTGTCTGCCCTTGGTTTTTAAATTCGATCATGAATTGTTACGAGTACTAGGGTATCATAAACATTAAGCAGCGAATATTTTACAATATTTTGAAGCTCTTCACGGAAATCTCTTATGATTGTCTAGAACTTTATCATCATCATCAGCCCTTTTTTAACGTCCCACAGCTGGGCACGGCCCTCCCTTTAATGCAAGGGAGTTCAGGCCATAGTACACCTCGCTGGCCTAATGTGTGTTGGCGGACTTCACATGTGTTTCGAAATATTGCTAGGTTCTCTCAGACATACAGGTTTCCTGACGATGTTTTCCTGCACCGTCAGACAAGTGGTAATCATGATAGAACTGATTCGCACATGAAAATATCAGAGGGACCCGGATTTGAACCCACATCACTCGGTTATCCAAGTGAGCGCGTTACCGCTAGACTACCACAGTCTTCACTAGTCTAGAACCTTATGGTATGTATACATATATTCACACTAAGCACGTATGATTGCCTGGTTGTTCTGAGTAAATAATAAAAATTTGTCATGACAGATACATATATCGTTATATTACACTTTTTCGTCTAGATTTCACTAAGAAAGTGTAACCCTTATAATAGCGATAAGGGTCTTTATTGAAAAGTAGGAATTAAACATATAAATATTGTATTTGACACAACAAAAGATTATTCATTTAATTTAATATTTAAATTTCAATATCCGAATTTTAAAAACCTTGACAAGTAATCAACTCAAATAGCATGCTACAATGGAGCGGATCTGCCGACATTTATTTGCGTTCACTGGATCGGAAACGATACGGTAAATCGAAGCTAACAGTTAGGACGGTTATGTTGGTAAACTTGTTCACATTTTGACGCAACAATAAGACTTCTATGTAGAAGATAAATTAAAGTTCCAATTTAATCAACGATTATTAATACATTCTTATTTCTGACCGACTTTAAAAAAACTATCGACAATTCATAAAATGAATGCATGTTTTTGTGTGTATGCTCGATAATATCGCCTTCGATAAAAAAGCTAATTTTGATTGAATTGAATGATAAGTGAAATTGAGATACTTTTTTCGTTAAAAGGTATTTATTCATTATCGTCATAAAATCTGAAATTCAACAAAGTTCTTTGTTGAAGTTTTTCAACAATACATACATTTACAATTGAGTGTTATTTTATTATACGTATGTTGAAGACATAATGGACCGACAACAAAGTAGTATGTTACATTAATTTAATACCCTTTATAGTTGTATATACTTGTACACTAATCTAAATATATAAATAGTATAATAAAATATTTCTTTTGTCTTTTTGTCAACCGAGTTTCTTTTTTTAGTAAAGCCTTAATGTTACTAATAAAAAAAATGTTAACTCATATCATTTAATAAAAACAAAATATCCATTTTCAATTTTTTAATAGTGATTATCGTCAAAGTTCGAGCGAACAGTAGTTGTAACAAAAGGAAAATAAAAAATTACCTTCCACTTGATTTAATTGAAATTCAAAGTATAATATTATGTTACATCAGCATAATGATACCTACTGTTTAGATTCTCTAGTCCATACGTATAAAACAATGAAGCTTTCTGTCGGATTGGAACTATGTTAACGCGTTAACACTCAGCTTTAATGGATGATAAAATATAAGAGCGTCGTAACTTGGAAATTGACCAAAATAAGTAAATATCATAGATTTTGATTATCACAAACCAAATCTGATAAAAGCTTCATTCGGATTTATATAATATTCTTTATTGCACTTATAAATATTTATTATTTTATTTATTTACTTATTATAACTTTAAATAAACACATTATTCTCACCAATTGTTGATTGTAGGAATGTTAGACAAAAATGTACGAAACCAATCTTATCTTAAACAACGCATATTATTAACTACCGACTCTCCTCACTTCTCTCGGGTTAATCCCTTAGCTACCTTAGGTTACATATTCCTCTTTATAATAT
This sequence comes from Boloria selene, assembly GCA_905231865.2. Classification (NCBI taxonomy): domain Eukaryota; kingdom Metazoa; phylum Arthropoda; class Insecta; order Lepidoptera; family Nymphalidae; genus Boloria; species Boloria selene. The sequence continues at coordinate 3,173,283 of HG993140.1, read as the reverse complement.
TGGCTTAGATAAGTAGCAACTCACCTTAGTGGTACTCAGGTTTGTTTCCAGGTACATTTATCAGTTAGTATAGATTTCTCAGAGATCAGATATTTTTCCGTTGTAAAAAGTATCCTATATGTTAACCCGTTAACAAGCTATCTTTATACCAAATTTCAAAATCTAACTAGTGGCTTTCTAGTGATGCGATCACAGATAGACAGACAAAATAGACAATAATTCTACAACAATAGTTTCTGCCCCTGTTTCGATATTAACAATTATTTCAATAATTTAATATAAATTTCCAAAAAATATATATTGTGCAGAATCAATATCAATCAATAATAATCAGAATATATCAATTAAAATTTGGTAATATGTACCTACAGATTATTTAAAACAACATTAACACAACATAATTTAAGCATAGTCATTACACATTGTTTACACACTTTAATGACTTACATAATAGGATATACACGAAGCATTTACACTAGTATTACTAGAGTACACAATCTCTCGCTTTCTAATCCCCCACGTAATTGTTACTGAGTCAACGTCTCCTGCAATTTCGATAAGATTAAAGGTCACGATAAGCATTTATCTTAATTGTTGTCTACCCTATTGGGGATTGAGAACGGTATTAATATTAGGCCTTTTAGTATTTTTTTGTATTTTTCTATTCGTAACTCGCCCTATTTATATTATTTTTATAATTATACACTAAAACCTTCCTTGAGAACCACTCTATCCATTGATGAAAACAGCATGAAATTCAGTGCAGTAGTTTTTGAGTTTATCGCGAACAGACAGACGCGGCAGAGGACTTTGTTTATAACATGTAGTGAAGCGTACCTTTTTCTACTAGTTTTTTTAATTGATTTGTCCTTATTTATGAGATTTCATACTAAAATTTAGACTTGAGATTTTATAACAAAGTTTTTATTAAAAGAACCTCGTATACTGGTATTACTAAAGTATTTGGTAATACTAAAATGTACTAAAAATAATTACTTCAGATTCCATGTCCTTGGTGAAGCGATTACGAAGAGAAAATTCATTAATGAAATGGAAAACTTTTCTCATGATAGTGAAATATTGAAGTACCAATTTTACTATAGCGACTCTGCAGTTTCTAAATCCAGTTATTATAACCATAGACACAAGTATTTTTTAATGTCGTTTTTTATTAGAAAAATACTATATTTTCTAAATAACGGCATTTATATTCAAATATATTTGGTAATATTTTATACAAATGAAATAATAGGTGTTCTGTATGCTCATAATGTTTTTTCTAACAATACTTCATTTTATTATGGTAGGTACTGACGTTGAAGATCACACCGGAAGAGCCATTGTGACGATTGAACTTCCTTTAAAAACCAATAAACCTAGTTAGGTGCAGTCACATCCTGAATTTAAATAGTAATTGACTGAGCGGAAGTATGTATATCTTTTATAAGGAAAACTTAGGCATTATTATAAATTATCTATATAAAGGGAACTGTAAACCTGTGTTTGTACAAAATATCCAGTCTATATAAGGATAATTTTGACGGATAAGTTTTGTTAAATGGTGAAGGTTTTTATGTAATACATTTTACATTTCTTCGATTCAACTCGTAGTCGCACAGACATAAAACTAGCGGATAATTTTTTGAGCATAACCCAAATTATACTGTCTTAGGTTTACGCGAATATTTGACGTTGTAAATGAAACTATCTTTTCGGATTTTGTCGCAAATTCATTATGATGTTTGTTTCTCGACGTTTCGAATGCTCATGCGAATCATGGTCACGGGAGAGTAAAGATAGTTGCATTTATAATAATCCAAATTCTTTTTCTTTATAATATCAGCTATATGTCAGTGAAAGTTCCGTCATTATCGGTCCAGCCGCTTCGGAGGTTATCTGTAATAAACGGAACAAAACAACAAACAAACACAACTGTTAAAATTGAGTTTTTCTAATAAATAGCATATATACTTCCATATGCAATAAGTAAAAAGCTGTTATTAGGATATTACGAAGAGACACTTCATTTTTATTTGTTTGTATATATTAATTGTATTTCGATCGCAACAATTTTACTGGATCTATAAAAAGAAATTTTAATTTTCAACTTTTTTTTAAAGTTAAGAATTCCTGAAATGAACTCGTTATTCTGCTAACATTTAATTTTTTAATAAAACTTTAAAAGACTACGAGAATTACGATGTTGTTTATATACTACCTACTTGCCCTTAGAGGGTTAAACTATTTGGGTACTCTATTGTATTATAATTTTATTCCTTTTTTGTACAAGCAGATGTATGTTGGTTACTAATTATCAAATTACTGAATCAATTTTTATTCTATAGCAAGACTATCAGACTTTAATGTTTACTAGAACAATAAGTATTTAATAAGCGCTTGGATTAACAGCAGTTATCAGTCCAATAAATATACTTTAGATGTGATTTTTTTTTCCAAATTTATAAATAAAAATATATTTGACGACACGTTTGGCGCAGTTTGTAGTGACCCTACTTTCTTGCGCCAGCGGTCGCGGGTTCGAGTACCGCGGGGGGCTTCATTTGTTAAACTCGGATGTATGTACCTGCTCCAGTCATGAGTGTTTATATTTATAATATGAATGTAGTTCGTCAATATTTGGTTATCCGGGCCATATAAATGGCTTTGCATTATGATATCTCAACTCTAAGAAAGGTATACAGTATACTAATCATTAAAATGTAAGTACGTAAGGAGGAACTCAAGCAGAGCGGGGGTGAGGCGCTAGTATATATCATTCATAATAAACCAGGTATTACTTTATATACCTACCGTTTAAAACCGCAAATTTCTCGACTTTAAAATTAAGAGGAATGCGTCGATTGGCCGCAAAATATGTTATTACAGCCAGGTGTATTAATAATAAATTGTCATGATGCTTCTGATCTTTATTCTTACTCAAAATGTGTGAAAGTAAATTATTGAAATTACCTACTTCTAAATAGGTATTACCTACTTAAAAAATCGATTTATATTAGCATATTATACTGCAATGTTGTTGAAGAGCCCAATAGTTAAAAGAGTTAAAAGAAGCTAAGTGAAAAAAGAAACACAAAATCTCACACACAGTATTTTAGCGCATATCAATGAACCATAATAACGTTATCTACCTGTTATCAATAGCGTCTCGACTCTCGAGGTTGAACTCAAGACCTTTTGCCATAAATTCAATAAACGGAAAAAAATACAGCTTTTTGTTACACTTTTACGCTTCTGTTATTTCTCCTTCAATATTTCCTGCAATTACAAGGTTACTTGATTAAAATGGCTAAGTCCTTTATTTATTTACAAAAACTAATGACACTACGACTGTTTTAATAACACTTAGGTGTGTAGATATGTAAACCAATCGATTATTCACTCGATAGTTCAGTATTAAAACGATTATGATTACTTTGTCGATTAAACTGATTGTAGTAGTTATTAACATAGAATCGATATTCGTTCAAAGATAATTTCATGAACATTAATGAAAAACGTCTTAACGAATTACTTTCTAGCTTTTATGAATGTGAAATGTACCGTTTATAATTTAGTACGATCGGCTATGTAGATTGAAAAACATAACTAGAGCTCTGAGTATGACGCAGTCCCATACAAAGCGAAGGTCACCTTATGTGGTTGCTAAGTAATTAATTATACATAACCAACCCACGTGCAAGATCAAAAGCTGACGCGTAATAAAATGACATACACAATACATAACTTCGTATATATAAAATATTTTCGAATGTATTTAGCTAGAATATCTATTTTACAGTTTTTTCAATTTCGCACTCAGTAATTTCGTCTTTACGCGCTCAAATGTTTCAACCATCTTTATAGCATCCGTTGTAAGAGCTTATAATTTACGTTAAACTAAATCGTTCTTTTACAACATATATTTACATATTAATATACATATATGTTTCATGAATAATATAATAGGCTGCAAAATTGTTACATGAATGTTAGATATAGAGTGAGTAAATTAAAACCTGAAATTATACTCAGTTCTGACGCTTTTATGAAAATTAAATTTTAATATTATATTAAACTTAAATCAGCTTAATTATTTTGCGACTTGCAAAGTGGAAGCTGTAACAACAAATATTTTTAGCCGCTCTTGTTACTATCCACGAACAAGACATTCATTTCAGATATTATTTATTTAACTGTAAAACCATGCTTTTAGCTAAATTTCATGATCCTAGACCATTTCTCAGTTACATACCAAACCAGAATGTAATGGAGCGTGGGCGAATGGAGCAGATTTTGAAAATTCGGGGCTGATTAGAAGTTCTATATAAAATAACAGATCAACCGATAAAAATATATTTATAGTGAAAAAAATTATTCTTTTACCTAAAATTAAATATTACATTACCTCTATGGTCAAAACTTTATTATGACTTCTATGTTTATAAGTATGTTTATACTTATAATATATAAACCGATTTGGCGCGATTTTAGTGGCGATAAAGTAGCATTATGCAGAAATCAATCTAATTTAAATACGTGTTGCGTAAGACTAGCACTAACCAATAAACTTTAGTATTCATAAAAAAGCTTCCTGTTTTAAAAGCTTAAAGATTACTTCCGTATTTTATTTATTTCGTTTAAGAACTATTTAAATAACCTTAAAAACGACAAAATAACATTCTATTTTGCTCACTAGGCCTATTACGTATCTTTTATTGTACCATAAAAAATGTTCGTCGTTAAAAATGCTTTAATTTCAAATGACATGCTATTAAAATGTTACCATGTCAAAGTTGTCACGTGTCAGTTGCTGCATTTTAAACTTATAAAATCGTTGAAAAGGGCAAAATAATTTAACTGTATACGAAACGAAGAATCTAATACATTATATATAAAAATTTGAAACTTTTTTTTAATAGTGAATTAAAAACGGCTTGACCGATTTCTATATGATTTTTATGTATATTGGTAGGTCTGGGAATAGGACATAAACTATTTTTTTATTTCTCTAGGTGATAAGCAAGGCATTGTCATTTAGGTAATGCCATTTGTTTCAATATTACAGTGAGCAGTGAAAGTGGTATAAGAGTAATTAATACTAAAATTATAATGCTGCAGAGTTTGTTTGTTTGTTTGTTCAGTAACTACTGGTCTCAATTGATAAATTCTTTTTGTGTTGGATAGTCCATTTATCTAGGAAGGCTATAGGCTATATTATATCACACTACGACCAACAGGAGTGGAGCATCAATGAAACATGTTGCAAAAACGGGAGAAAAATAGGAGAGCCGCGGGGAAAGCTAGTTTATTAATATGTAAGAGAATTAGGTTTTTCCGTTTATTTAGTACGCGGGAGGAGCCGCGGTAATTGCTAGGATTGTTATAAAATTATGTTTTTATAACTTATATACCTATATAGAAAACGATGATTTTTGCCCAACTCTAAGCATTAAAAAATACTAACAATAATAGAGCGAGTATATTTAGATCTTCGTTTAAATTTACTTTGAAATTGATTTTTATTACTAAATTCTAAGAAAGGGATCGTAAAATAAAACTGAATTGCAATACTACAGTCAGCGCCACAATTTTTATCACTGACGAGGTTAGCCGTTCCGTTACAGCGTAATTTCACTTTGATTTCATCGACAGATTTAATATCGATTTAAAAGTTGTAATGCCTTTAAATTAAATACGAATGCACGTTAATCTGCTTACTAAAACGGTGGAACTTTCGGAAATACAACTTGTAAAAATATTAGAGCAACTAAGTGTTGTGTAGGTTAGAAAAAAACAAGATATTGGTTGATACTTTTAAATAACTTTATTTACATATGTTATACACTACTATTATTCACTGTGTTAGTAATAATTAACTTAAGTCTTAAACTGGTGTTTCAATCAAACAAATCAAAATATTTGTTGGTTAATCTTGATAATGGTAATATCGTACATTAGGTACTACATCTTGATAATGGTAGTATACACAGAGAAGATTTATCTATTCCGTGGTAGTATACACTGCACACATATTTATAATATGATTTTTCCGTCACCTACCTATCATTATAAACCGTAATAATTATATTCATCCGGATCTTTTGACGTATAAAGTATGATGTAAAGTATAATTTCAGATAAGTATCTACACCATTTTTAATTATTGTGCCATTATAAAGGCGATTGTTTGTTTTTATGAGATTTTATCTCTGAAAATTTCGAGCTGGTTCAAAAAAATCATTTATTAATAAAAAATACTATTTTACTAGATTTAGCACGAACCAAGCCACGCGTTCCGCTCGTTATAAACCTTCATATTGAGTCACTCTATCTATTAAAAAGAACCGCATCAAAATCCGTTGCATAGTTTTAAATATCTAAGCAGACATAGGGACAGACATCAGTATAGACAGACAGCGGGAAGTAACTTTGTTTTATACTATGTGGTGTAATACCTAATACGTTGTATATTTTATCGTCATTTATATTTATTTAAGAAACATTGTGATTTCAAAAGGACGTCTCTGTTTATAGAACTTAGAAATATATATTTTTAATTACAAATTGATAAATGTTTCAAATGTATAGACTACATAAAATAAGGCCTTTCTATAACCGATTACAAATTGTCCGATGACGATACCTGCTAAAAAAGAACAAAATTGTAACTGCATAAAAATATTCGAATATAATATAAAATTAGTAGGAGTTGAAGGAGTTCTTTAGAACGAATGCGTTGGTATTTTTAAAGTAACAGATTATTTTCCCCGCTTATAAAATGTAAAGCCATCAAACGACTATAAATCAATCATCACATAAAAACAAAGAAATCGTAAAAGTGCCAATTTTATGAAACTCTGTGAGAAGAGTACGAAAATATCTTACACTATGGACCGACGCTGACAAACTACGTTAAACTTCGCGCAAACAGTAGAAATTGAAAGATATTCCGAAAGATAAATTGCTTTTGTACTATAATTTATTATTATATGACTTATTTTTAGTACACTCAAATAAGGTCTGAAATCAAAATGTGGCACACAACTTTGCTTTTTTCATATAATGTAGTTTTAATGATACAAAAATAAAGAGTAGAGGTTTTAGTATCAGCAACCCCCGGCAAGGATGGAAAATAATAGTCAAGTTTCCTTTTCTTTCTTTCTCTTTCTTACAAAAAAGTTCAAATAAAAATATGTATAGCTCAAAATTTTGTTTAAAAAATATTTATAGAATAGATTTCTTTACTTTTTACCTCCGGTCAAAATTAACCGAGCTAAGCAGATTTTAAGTTTAAGGGATTAACGATAAGTTTGTGGAATAAAATTGAAGTTATAATACCGTTCATCAAATTTAAATCTACATTTTTAAAATCTGTTATTCTTGTTATCCATACTCTCCTTTATTAAAATAATAATTCGAAAAGTTTTCTTGATTTTTCATTAGATTATTCGATATAATTAAAAGAACTGTCAAATATTTTTTTCCCACGTGTGAATTTAATATAACATACAAAATACGAATATCAACAATGTATAAAACATAACTTAGATTAGTGCGATTCGAATGTAAACCGAACAATGCGAATATTATCAGCATTGAATTTCCGCATTTCTCTAAAATTAAATTTCACATGTCGGGCCGTCATGCCATTGTCCATCCTACACTTTATGCAATTTCCTGTCAATACATTGACGTGGCCTAATACGTGGACCATTTCACCGTCTCAATGCTAGTTATCATCATCAGCTCTATTCAACGTCCCACTGCTGGGCACGGGCCTCCCTCAGTATGGGATCAGGCCATAGTCCACCGCGCTGGCCTAGTGCGTGTTGGCGGAATTCACATGACTTTCGAAAACTTGCTAGGTTCTATCAGACATGCAGGTTTCCTCACGATGTTTTCCTTCACCGTAAGATAAGTGGTAATCATGATAGAAATAATTCACACACGAAAATATCAGATAAAAATATTAATAGTCTAATATATTAGGTATAGGTAAATCTGGCAGACTTTTCATAAAACTATATATACCTACTCGAAAATACTTTACTAAACTTATATTACGTTTCTAAGAATCTAAAGCTCTTCAAAGAACATATAAATAGAATGTTATCTAGAAATATAGCAAAGTAAATTGAATTTTACTAAGTTGAAATTGTGCTTGAAGTAACTTTGAAATACATATAACAAAATAAATAACTAAAATTGTCAAGTATTTAAAAATAACTGGATGAAATTCATTGAGATTTGCTATATATATTTAACAATGGAAAATTAAGTTAAGTCTCATGAGGGAATTAGTTAGTTATGAAGACTCTCCTCAGGTCACTTCTTCTGTGTAAGTTCCCAGATACGTAACAGAAAAACTTACATATCTTCGGGGTGAACAGTGTAAAAATAATAATAACAAAAAAAACCAAAAAGATCTAGCTTTAGACAAAAAAAATATATGAGACTCGTTAAAACTATACAAATTACCAAAACTTGAAGTTGTCAATAAATTATTTCACTATTCACCCTAGCTCATCAGATCATCTGAATATGAATAGTATCAATATCGATTAGTATATCGATTTCGCATAACCCTTACAATATTTTAACCGACACAAAATCTCAATACAAGGCAATAACATTAACAATGTCTGTGTTCAACAAAATATCTTAAAATACCTTTTACTTACTTATTCTTTTATGTATGAGTTAAAAAATCTATTACAATGTAACAATTGATGTAATTGTTTCAGGACAACGTCTCCCCCCGGAGAGCCGCTGGTTCGAGCTCCGGCGGGTAAGCCGCGATGTCCGCCAGCCATATCTCGCCTCCGCGTGGAGAAGGTCGAGGGTGGGCTGGCTGTAGCCGGCGTGGTGGTCACCGCCAACTGCCAGATCATCCTCCCTATATTCGGGTTCCTGTTCATGCTGGTTGGATGCGTGCTAACTGGTAAGTTAAAATGTTTATACAAATCTATACTAATATTATAAAGCTGAAGAGTTTGTTTGTTTGGTTGAACGCGCTAATCTCAGGAACTACTGGTCCGAATCGAAAAATTCTTTTTGTGTTGGATAGTCCGTTTATCGAGGAAGGTTATGGGCTATATTACATCACGTTACGATCAATAGGAGCGGAGCGTCAATAAAAAATGTTGCAAAAACGGGAAGGGTGAGCGTTAGTTCTGCGAGATACGAGTACCATACTCAGTAAGAATTTGGTTTCCGGCCTTTAGAACGCGTGCGAAGCCTCGGGAAATGCTAGTTACATAATATACACATATTAGCTTCATAATAGATAGAAAGTTACGATTAAGAACAAATTAACCCTTAGATTTTTTTATTTATGTACTTATTCATAATGTTTATACATCGTATTATGTGACAAGCTTTTCCTAGGCAAGGTTTTTTTTTGCATATTGTAATAATTTGTATGTATTTGTAATTTGTATCTACACTACATTTTCTCCTTGAAAAGCAATTATATCAATAAAAATATGCCATAATATGTGTAAGTAGTAGGTATCTATACATAGCTAACTAACCTATAGGCTATAACAGAGCATTAGGTCAGCGGTGTATCTCTAATTAGATCTTTAAAATTTAAATAGCTGTTTCTAAGGTGGGTATTCTCCTTTAAATCTTGAGTCACAGTTATATTACTAAAAATGTAAGCATTATATTAAAATTTCATGATTCTTGACCCAGCGGTTGTATATTGTTTCTAAAATGTAAAAAGACAAAAAGATTTTAATTTAAAAGAGTTAAAAGTTTTGTAGCTCAGCTCAGTTTAACTCAAATTTTACCGAAAAATTTATTAAAACAGTTTTAACTACAAATAATTATCTCAATATGCATAATTCATAAACCAACATTGAAGTCTCATTAAATTCAGCTCCACATGCGAATAATCGAATGAACAGCATCCGATTATAATCGGATTATTTAATCAAGTTTTCGAATTGCATTGTCATCGCTTGTTAACCGCTTCATCCATATTAAAATTTTGTTTGAGTTATTTTGTAAAAGCTGTAATTTTACATGTTTAATTTATACGTAAAATATATATTTATTACCGTAATTGTAATTTGTATTGCGAATTGTAAGGTTTTAATTTTAATAAATGAAATAATATGTAGTTAAATTGGAAATTGGCGAAAGAATCTCTTATAAAAATTCTCGTTAAGTGCGAGTCGGACTCGCGCACGAAGGGTGCCGTACCATTATCTATAATATAACAATTAAGCTAGTCCTCTAATAAAAATGAGCGCCCAACTCAGATAAGACATCTTAATTGGCGTCAACTATGTATGTATGTATGGGGACACCCTTGAATTTTCACCTTTTTTACTTTTTGGAATTTTTCCTTTATTTGTGCTGTAAGACCTGTAACATTTCTAGGTCGACTGGAAGTATTCTTTAGGTTTTGATTCCCCTGCGAGTGTCGAAAATTACCAGCATAAACGACTGTACTTTTGATTGCGTTGGCATAGAGGTTTAATTTTTTCACAGCTCTAAGGGGACATTTTCCGAATTGGGCATCAATTGAATGGTGTAGGAATACCCCATCTATTCTGTGGGAAATAGAAGATAAAAAAAACAGAAATTTATTTTAATTTTACTTTTTAGTTTATATAGTATGTAAATAGATATAAGAGCCTTATACTGAATAATCAGATCATAAGTATTCCATTAAGATTCTACCTACATGTTCAATATTCGAATCTCACATCAACAATCATATATGGATGGATGCATGACGCGTACATATAAAAGCCTCATTAATCTTATATATTTCAGTATCTTCGTTCAGAATCTCATTCGTATTTGCAACTAAAATAGATTTCTTGTTTGAATTTCTACTGTGAATTATTTTTATGATCGTGTAGGCGCAGTAATTTTGAGATTGTTCTTTGTTTATGGGTTATCGTTGTTTTACAAGTTCGATTCGCGTGATCGCAATGAATGTGTAAAATCAAGGACGGAAAACTTTGTACGAAAACTTGGATGCCTGAGAGAACGTAGCAAGTTTTCAAAAGTTTTTTCTTTTGACTTAGTTGGTAACTCAGATGGTAGCACCCTACTTGCTGCGGAAGCGATCGCGGTTTCGAGTCCCGCCTGGAGATATTAATTTGTTTGTTAAGCAGGATTGTTTGTACTCCATGGGAGTTTATATCTGGTATCCATATCAAAAGCCTCAGAGCTTACCATAAATGAGAAGACCGCTATCGTGCCTCAGTGAGACGTTAAAAAAGCTGAATTTATACAAGTACTCGTATATAAAGTAAATTTTTGCAATTATTCAGAAAAACCTTCTCTAAAGGCAATTGATCATTATAATCTACTCTAAAAATAGTTTCGATGTATGAAGATCTTCATAATCCATCATTAATATATGAATGAAAGAGAATTTCAAGGATAATTCATAAGAGCGGTCTTATTTATTTACTTTGAAGCATAGAAATTTCTTCAGTAGTGTTTTATTATGTAATATATCTATCTCTTCATCTACCTTGACTAATCCGTTATTTGTTTGTCCGTTACACGAGTGATATATAAGACTATTTACATTTCCGTTAACCATAAGAAAGAAGTCATGACTGAGTGTTTAATAAATACCAAAAGTGAATCGAGAACAATAAGAGTATTGTGTTAGAGAAGGATTCCATTCATAATTCTGCCTTTTCTTGTTCAAACAAAAGATCAGTAAAAGGTAAGGAATGCTATACCGTTGTATTTTCAGGTTTTATCTTTCCTTAATACTTTATTGAATAGACGTATTATGTCAATATTGCGTATTTGTATCTTATGAGGGCTTATAAAGAATTTTATATTTATTTCTTCAAGTATCGATACTTGAAAATCGATTATTGTGAGGTCCGATTAAATGTATACGTTAGGATTTAAGAAGACGGCATCGTGCGCAAGGCTGTTTATATTACTTGTTTAGTGTATAAGGGCTTTTAACTACAGTTACGGATATGCAATAGACAGGTATATAAATCAAGGCCGGAATCTCAAGACCGGAAGCGGCAGTTACACTTGGTATATTGAACTATTTAATTAAATCTTTGATGATGGAATGTAGGTACTAACATAAGGGTATTACTTAATAATATATTGCCAGACCGAAGTCAAGAATCGAACACGCCTTTTTGGGCAAAATAAACAAATAAAAAAACAGTAACTATTTATAAATGCATTTTTTTTTATTATTCCTTCAAATTCTGTATTCTCATTAGGTTTCAAAGATAGAAAAGCCCTCTTCTAATATTTAAAACTTAAGTACCTACCAAATGTAAATTAAGGCTTAAACCTAAGAAGATAGTAATTTAATCCATATGTTGATTATTACAGCGGCGTCGTATCGCGGTTGCGGTGAGAACGAGGAGCCCGACCACTACGCGGCAAGGATCGCGTTCACGGGCAACTCGCGGGTCCTTGGACCCGTTTGTATCGTCGCTGGGGCCCTCATGACAATTGCTGGTGAGATATTTTGTTGTATTAACTGTTGTTTCTTAGATATTAGGTACACTAGCAAACATTACCTAGGCTTCGCTTGGGTGTGTCCCTAGATACCTATCAGTAACCTAATATATAAAGATTACCTGGCGTATCAACAACATCATCATCATATTTAGTCTGTATTCCACTGAGTTCGTTCGTCTAGACGACACGTTTAGCGCAGTTTGTAGTGACCCTACTTTCTTGCGCCAGCGATCGCGGGTTCGAGTCCCGCTGGGCGCATTCATTTGTTAAATTTGAATGTCTGTACTCAGGGTGTTTGTGTTTATAATATACATGTATTTAAACTTATATATGTAGTATATCAACTGTCTGATATCCGTAACACAAGCTTCCTTCGTAGCTTAACACGGAACTAGATGGCGCTGTGTAATAATTTCCCAACATATTTCTTTATTTATTTACTGCTGGATAAAGGCCTCTCCTATGGCACGCCACTGAGCTCGATCTTCAGCTCTACGCATCCAACCGCTGCCAGCCACTTTTCTTATATCGTCGCTGCACCTACCTAAAGGAAGTCTTACACTACGTTTGCCGAGCCGTGGTCTCCACTCTAGAACTCTTCTGCCCCATTTGTTATCGGTTCTAGGACAAATGTGACCAGCCCACTGGCACTTCAGCTTGCTAATTCTTTGAGCTATGTCGATAACTTTGGTTCTCTGTCGGATCTCTTCTAATCAATTAACAATATATACAATATACAAATTAGGCTATCTATAGCCTATTTTCGTACCCATTCACTTTTTTGACCATTGTAAATATAAAAATTATCAGTGTTATTGACTTCATAATAAGAAGGTTCTCATTTCGTCTGTATTTTTATGTTATGCGATCTTCGTAATTCCTCAAGTACCTCATTGATATTCCTATGTATTAGCTACTTTCCTATATGATAATATTTTTTAAGTTACTTCAAACTTCAAAGTTCTTTTCTGATAAAGGACATTTATTTTCATTATCATTTTCCCCGCAATGTGTCCCTTACATCAAGAAATAATCACATTTAAACCATCTAAATATTACGTATACAGTTTCAAGAAAGTTTATACCATCAATCTAAAAGGATAATAGTGTGGCTTCACTACGAGTAAATAACAATCTTATACGCCTTGGCATCAGTTTACACGAGATAAAAGAAATATGCAAATGACTTTCACGAACTGCTCGAGTTTTATATAATAACATCGAAACAACTCACCTACAGACGTTGTTATTGAAAATTAAATAATGTAAGCCTTGAGGTCGATAATATTCATCATCATTAAATTAAAGTGGGTATTTGTTACAAATACCCATCAATATAACGATTTTTTAGTAAATTCATAGTAAGTACACAATTTTCTACATTTTTGTATGTCTGCCTTTTTCTTCCAGCTTATCTCTGAAACTGCCAGGCACATTTTGACATTATATGAATGTCACGTCAAGTGACAGATAGTTGATATTTTAAGGAGTAACATTTTAGACAAAAAATGGGGTTTCTGCTCATAAACATTTATTGTAGAACAAACCCGAGCGAAGTGAGGGTGAGTCGCTAGTCTCCATTACTATATTCAAAAGTTGTTTACAACCATAGTATCACTATATTTATTGCCCTTCTCGCGTAGCTGTTTGCTGTTTAATCGCATAGATATAAATCTACATCTTAGACGTTTTTTGACAAAAACATATTTTAATTACCAATAACAGTATTTTACTGTATATTTAATTTATTTTTTTATTAATGTTTTCTTTAAAAAAAATATTTATCTAAACTATTTTGTTTATATTTATTATCCTTATAATATTTTAAATTTACATTCATTGCAAATACTACGAAACGGATTTATACGAAACCTTCCAGTGTCTACGACTTATAGGTAACATTGGAGTAATTTGTGGGCTTGAATTTATAAAGACAGTAATATTTAATGTAACTACGCTGAGGAGATGCAGCAACATGCTAGTCCCATAAATATTATAAATGAGAAAGTTTAGATTGACTGTTCCTTGGTCCAGTCACGCTAGAGTGCCTTAACACATTTTAGATAGCACAGCGTAGGGATAGATTAAGCACATAGCCTATGTGCTATATCTACTAGGTAGGGTCTATGTGACATAGGTTATTTTATATCCGGAATAAAAGTAATAAAACAAAAATAAATATAAAATCTTCATTATTATACACAGCGCCATCTAGTTCCGTGGTAAGCTACGAAGTTTGTGTTACGGATACCAGATAGTTGATATACTGTTTAGTGATTATATATAAGTTTAAATACACGCATATTATAAAATATAAACACCCATGACTGGAGTACAAATATCCGAGTTTATTAAAGAACGCCCCAGCGTGACTTGAACCCGCGACCGCTGGCGCAAGAAAGTAGGATCACTACAAACTGCACCAAACGTGTTGTCAATGATTGGTTCCTGTGGGATAGAATTATTTTTGCTTTTCACTAGGGATGAACTTGAGCGAAATCAGGATGAATCGATAGTATTTTATAAGAACGTCATAGATACGGAAATATTTAGTCGATATTTACGGATACCGATAACTTTAGTAGTTAGGCGATTAAACTTTCGTCGAGATGTAATAAATTCTCTGCGCTAACGCTGCGAGTTTTGAATGGAGTTTAACCTTACATAACTAATACTTTAGGAACTTTAAATATAATATGAACTATAATAAAGTCGGTATAATGCGTTGTATTTATTATATTTATGCCACTTCATGTACAATGTTCGAGTTTGTTATATAATTATAAAAGGTTATCGGTTGGTACTATAACAATAATTCTCTAAATTAGGTCGTGATAAGAATGTATTTATGCATAATGAATTACCATTTTCTATTAAACTTTTTAAATATAATTTAATTATTATATAGAAATAGGCGATTGTCGAAACTAGTATACTTATATTATATTGTAATTTTTTCGACTATCACCATACTGAAAAAACAAAACGTTTGGTTCAATTTGCGATTGCGGTTTCGAGTCCTTCTGGTGGCATCCGTCTGTGGGATGTGCACGTACATTTGTATTCCAGTCATGGGTGTTTATATTTCAATTGAACAAACATCAGTGTATTTAGGTGAAGTGTGAACCTTCATTCATAAGTTGTTTACAATAAGTATTTTTCCACAGATCTTCCCATAGTGTACTGAGATACGCGTACAAAGTACCATTACTCCAGCCAATAAAAAAATATTTCGTCAATACTTTTCTCGAAATAGTATCTACAAACACAAATGGGTAAAACACTACGCACTTACATTTGTACTTGGTTGCAAGCGGTTTTCCATTCGATATTAGGTCTGATTTCGTCAATAAAAATAGATTGTGTTTATCAAGGATACAACATATATGAACTTCGAGTGTCTGGCTTACTTTGGGCATCTTGTTCTTAGATTCTATTTTCGCTTTTGGATGAGTTTGTATATTCTTCTACTAAGTCCTTACAGTCTTGACAGGTATTAGGTATATTCGATATACTATTCGCCATTACCTCCCTAGTATTTGCCTTCATCGCAAATTGATGCAGTGGAGGTGCCACTCTGATTTTGATTGATTTATGCAAATTTCGAATAATAATAATAATACCGCTTGTCATTATTAGGAACAATATCCTAGATTCGATCTTCGTTATATGTATACCTATATTAGATTTACACACTTGATCTACGTATAGACTTTGTACGTATTAGAGTATTCGAAACTTTGAATAGAAAAATTCAAAATCAAAACGATGAAAAAGTATACAAAATTTATTTCAAATAAATTTATTTTTACAGGTATCGTGTTATGTGTTTTAATGCGCTCCGCACAACGCCGCCAACGCAGACTGGCTTTCCACTGTCCTATTCACGGAGACTTTTATCCACTTAGTCCACAGAACAGCAGGAAATACTCACGTAAGTATATAAATTAAATGAATACTCAGCTTTACGTTTCCTTGATACGTAAACTTCATTTTATTAGAATTTTTAAGGGGGGCCAAAGTCGTAGATTATTTACTAATTTTACATAGTATGTGTCATAAATCATAATTATGTATATAGATAAGGCTGTTAGACGTTAACGAACGATATCATAAAATAGAAAAAAATCAGATAAACTATTTTATTACCAACTAAAAGATAATATAGCTTAATTTAAAGCAAAATTATTATAATAATTAAAATTATAAAATAAAAAAGTCGATTGAAACTGAAATCTCTTTCTTAAATGGCTGAGTTGTTAAAAATATAACTTACACTTATACATAATTATTAATTATACTACGAAATATGAATATTATGTTAATTATAATTACTTATCATAACGCAACAATACTAAAGAACCGATTATTACTTTAGGTAGCCCAACGGGCCTGTACCGTTTCCTGCGAGGCTGGCTGGGCATGATTGAAGAGGGAGAAGCACCGAGGTGCCCACGGTCTGCAGAACCGGCTTCACCAGCGCGGGCCGACGCGCCGTGCCCACCCCCCTTACCTTTCTTAGTTCCTAGTGATTCAATTGTGTAAGTACCATAGACTATCTGTAAAAAACAGTGTAGAGTAGTTAATCCTGCGCTAGATCTCTCTCTCTCTCTCTCTCTCTCTCTCTTTACCGGAATTTAGAGTGGAATGGAGAGTGCAAAAAAAACGTGCATACATACAAACTATAATGGTTAGCCTCGATGAATTTGGTCGAATATATAAAAATAATAAAGTTCTCCGACTGATTCCGGCCATGGCGGCCAATCTCATTGAGACTAGCCAACTGCGCAGAAGATATTATGAACAAGTGTACGTACATACACAAGTGCATTCTCTATTCCTACTCTCTCTCTCTCCGGTGGGTTACGACTCTCATGCTCCGGTGGGACGACTACTCGACACGACCAGTGAGAGCTAAGGCGCAGGACCGACGGCTTTACGTGCTCTCCGAGGAACGGGGGTAACTCACCGCCAACTTCCTAACTGCGGGCTATAACTGAGGCTTACTAAACAGAAAGACTCAATTATTAAACTTGGCCCGACCTGGGACTCGAACCCAGGACGTCTCGATGTATGACCGTACATTCTAGCCACTACACCACCGAGGCAGTCGAATATATACTCACCTAATGTATTGAAAGCTTTAAGTTTGAACTTTTTGATTTAAGTCATAACTATTATTCACAATAAAGTACACCTATGCATAGTACTTTAGGATTAACTTTTCTTCTGTTAGTTACTTACTCTATTTACTTTCATTACAGAGGCATGGCGTCAGTACTCGGAGCGCCATTAAGTCCTGAACAGACTTTCGGGTCTATAAAATCGCTGGCGATATCTCGAGAGGTCGCTAGCTTCCCTCTATCTAGGTCACCTACACCGCCTCCGTTAAGGTAATATTCTTAGTAATTTAAATTTTTACTGCCCATAAACGAAATTTAATTAAATCTACAAAAAATGTTTCTTCATAAAAAGCTCTACAGAGGTTTTAATATTTATTATTGAAAATATCCATTTCACCGTTTAAATCGTATTTTCATAATTTTGGTCGATCAATTAAGTTTAAAAAGAATAATGAATCTCATTCGTTATATAAATAAATAATTTAGTTACTTATAAAGTAAATTTAATAGCCTTAACTTTTAAATTTCAGTTACCCAACGTTCAAAGAAGAGTCAAAGATCATCGAGAATATTCCGAACGCTGTTCCACACTCGGACTTTGACTGTGGGACAGTAAATTACCGAGTAGTCGAATGTAAGCTCACTACCACAGATGAAATAAAGACACACAGTGCTCGCCATAGTGTACATACAGATAATAAATACAGAGACAACAAATATTCAGACAGTACAACTGAGAAACAGAGACCTGCAACAGTGTGCATCGTTATACCGGACGGCAAAGGATAATAGTTTTATGAAAGTGTTAATGTTTTGGCAAATGATTGTTTTTTACGAGTTATTAGTGTATAGACGACTTTATTTAACGTCGTCCAAAGAGACCATTCCATGGATGTGTGGTTTATTTTTTTTATCTATGGCTATTTTGAATCTGCTCAATCACGTTGGTCTTCCGCTATCGCTTCTGAATTCAAAATTGACGGAACAATGAACTATTGATAGTAATATGGTTTTTGACGATGCATTTACCTATAAGCTTTTTTGATGCACTTCTGGTTTAAATAGATTACACCAAATTTGATCGAGCGATTAAAATTATTTAATCGACAGTTTTTATAATAAATTATCTAAACACAATTTTGCAGATCTTAACGTTATATTATGAACTTTAGAAGATTAATTTGCAAGGACTAAATACTCCATGTTTATACAAATTACTTGTAATAGCTCATACTATGATATTTGTCACAAAACACCACCGGGTTTTTTACCACTTTCTACCACTTCAACAATCTTACTTCAAAAATTTATAGCTCCTAACAGACTTGTTATACTAATGGCTTATATTGTTAGCACCACGTCTAAGTATATTGTAATGGAGCATTTCTTTTATTAACTGGTTTGAAATTTGCTCAGAATTCACATAAAACTACACTAATGCCGCTATAGAAACACATCATAGACTGGCAATGATAAATAAATATTCATGAGGCATGTAAGTCATAAAATTAATGTGTTTTTTTCTAGAATAATCGCTCTTTGTTTAATGTTGTCAGTCTAGTCCGTAGCGCCTAACTGTTTGTAATGTGTAATGGTCTCGTACGATTTTTGGCTCAGTAGAATAATATTGTTCCTAATTTAAATATATGTACTTTATTCATTTAGTCTATCATTTAAAAATTAAAACAGTGTTGCTAGATGTAAGTCTACCAAAGACAGGAACTACAAAAATTAATATTTGCTCATAAAAATATTACAAGTAAAAATAAACTACCATAGTTTTTTTATCGATAAGTTTTTAATTAGGTAGGCTAATTCTACAAGCAACACTAAACCACAAACAATATAATAAATATAATATTAATCCTATTGTAAAATTAGTAATGACATGTTTAGATATAGACCCGAATTGTGATATTTTGTTTATGTCGTTTATAGTCTATGGAATGTTTAATTTGACAGTAAAAATTAACCCGTTTTTTCTCATTTAATTTGGGGAAGGAGCCAAAAATGTTGCCAAACTGAATTATTCACGTCCACGAGTACATTTTTGTATCCTTTGCTAGGGATGGGCGGTTACACATGATTTGAAAATATAAATTTATATCGATGACTAAGACAATATCACTATTTTGTTATTCAATTGTACTAACACAGAACACATTCGCATTCGCAATAATAATAATCATCACATTATTCGATATAAAAAATCGTTGGTAAAGCCCATCTCTACTTTTATTCAATAAAAACGTGCTCACAAAAGACAATGTTAAGAATGTGTGTAGCTTTAGGTGCGTAATCTTAGATACCTAGGCTAGATATTTAAACAATTTCGTTTTGTGATGATGGCATTTATTGGCCGTGTTATCGAAGATTAAGGTAATTTTTTATGATAAATAGTTAAGTGCCACGCCTAAGTAATCATATTATATACATAGTTAAGCTTATTTAATATTGATAATGTTGTAAGGAAGTGAAAATACAAATTTGGTTTAAAATATGAGTTTTTCCTGTTTTCCCTATTACCTAATAGCAACGATGTTATATGTTCCCAACTATTCAAACTGTGAACGTAACTTAACGAATTATTCAAGCTTGTAGTGAGAAATAAATTTAAATTTTCATACGAAATATTCATTATTCGGTAAATAATAGTTATTAAAAACATATAATTATATAATAGTCTGGACTGTCCTGATGTCATTTGGGACCAGAAAAAAATCCATAGCATCGTTTACACGATACCTTTGACCCACGTAGTCAGCTAAAAGCTGTGTGTTAATATAACATGAAGACTGTCAGTCAGTTACATGTATCAAGGTCCAGTTAATTTTATTTATTTTTTTAATTTTCTTGCGTTATTTTTCAGCATCATACTCTGAAGTAAAATATAACTAAATTCTATCCGATCTCGTTACCATGAATGAAATTTTCATAACAGTAAAGTAGTTTTATAGTTGCTACCTGATTTATTATTCACTACATAAAAAATCCGAGAATATCTGGAGATATTGGCCGGAGGGCTATAGCAATATAATATGCTAATCTCAATTATTATTAATATGAAAATGCCATTATAAATATCTACTGCACACTAGAATTAAGTGTTATCTCAAAAACATAAGTTGTTTTTGCTAATACTTTCTTAGGTTTACGCGAATCTTTGACATTATAAATGAAACTATCTTTTCGGATTTTGTCGCGTGATTTTTGGTTCCCGACGTTTTGAATGCTTTACAGCAATCATGGTCACGGGAGAGACTAAGGTATTAGACGTCTCAGGGGGTTATATACTTGTTACAGACAGTGCCTACCCGCAATTTTTTTTTACAAATATTCAAAATGATAGACTATAAAATTATACATTTCAATTCTATACTTTTAAGATTTTAAAATTTTAAATTATATCATAAATATGGCAATATTATTAACTTATTTTTAGCTACTATAATTATAATTATTATAATTTTCTAACATTTGTTAAAATAATATTAAGTAGTGTTGCTATTATTAAAATATGTATAATGTGTTATATTAAAATATAAATTATTAAAGCAATATTAAACTTTCATATATTATAAATTAAAGATTAATAGTTTAAAACAACTTGAGTTTTGATAATTTTAAGTTAAATATTAAGCAACACCTCTGCAAACTAAATCATTTTTAAATTTGATAATATAATATTAAACAAATCTAACTATGCTCAATCCACATAGAATTGTTTTTGCTAGCTAATATTATATATAGGCAGTGGTAGCCCATTAAATACGGCTCAAATCCAGGTCGCACGTCTCTCATAAGTTAAGATAGATAGAAATATGATTTTTTCAGTGCTTGCATTAGTACCTAAGTATATTGAAAAGTAAAGACTATAGTCGGTATAATATTCTTACTCTTAGCTCTATGACTGAACAAGAGCGACGAAGTATATATAGGTACCCTTAACGACCCGCATCTGAGAAGAGTCCTCCCTTAAATACGTAGGGGATCAGGCCATAGTTCACCAAGATAGCCAAGTGCGGGATACCGGACTTCATATGTCTTTCGTAAACTTGTTGTTTTCTCAGACTTGCAGGCTTCTTCACGTTATTTTCCTTTTCTGTATGACATGCGTACTCGTAAAATATCAGCGATGCAAGACCGGTGTTCAGATTTGAACCCGGTTTACTCGGTTTCCGAATTAATAGGTAAATAATATATAACGCAGGAATACGCAACGCAATGGAATTTTAAGAATTTTTTTTTTTGAATTTTAAGAAAATGATTTTTATACTTAAATCCGTATTATTATGCGCCATCACATTCTCTACGTGCGCCAACATAAGTAATTGCGCCTTCTAATTCAAATCGTGTTTACCAGTAAAGTGAATGTGGACTTGCCAAAATAACCGAACCATAATGATTCACTCATCCATACATGAATAATAGAATAATGTTTTATTATTACGAATTTCTAAAATTGTGATCGATATTGGGACCTGGAAAATAACCTTACGACGTACACAATGTGTAATGTTGTTTTCAGTTTTATAATAAACAAAACACATCGTTTTAGCTTGTTGTGGGATTTTGTTGATGAAAGCTAATAAAAATACGAAGAAAAAAAAAGTTAAATTTTAAAGGTTTATATTTTTAAGATGTAAAAAAATTAAATAAAAAATTAATAAAATATTTTTTAAACCTTTTTTATAATACTAATTAAATATTCGCCAGATTCGTACGTCACGAACCAAGTGGTAGATACATCTGAGCAAAGCGGGATTGAGTTGCTAGATTCTTCATAAAAAATATCATATTTTTTACCTTAATCAAATTTGCTTAATTTTTTGGGATGTTTTTTGGAAGTCGTTATTTTTGTCCTATACTTTATACGCTTTTCTCGATTTGTCTTTAGAATTAAAAACTTTCAGTTCGAAATATTTTATGCTAATAACTAGCAATTCAATATTTAAAAGTATAATAAATGGTAGCCGAGCGGTAACGCGCTCGCTTGGATAAACGAGTGATGCGATTTCAAATCCGGGTCTCGCACCTCTGATATTTTCAAGTGCGATTCATTTCTATCATGGTTACCACTTGTCTTTCAGTAAAGGAAAACATCTTGAGGAAACCTGCATGTCTGAGAAAACCTAGCAAGTTTTCGGCCAGCGCAATGGACTATGGCCTGATCCCCTTCGTACTGAGGGAGACCCGTGCCCAGCAGTGGGACGTTAAAAAGGGCTTATGATGATGATGATGATACTATATTCAATTTTTTCCCCTCTTATAAATAAGACCGACATTTCCAATAAATAAACAATGTCGGGACTTTAACACACAGCACATCGATCAATAATTGATCGATAATTGATCGATGACACAGCATCATATAGTTTCATAGTAAGCTACAACTTACGAGGCTTGTGTTGTGAATAGCAGATAGTTAGTACATTACACATGAACAACTTTAAAAATATAGGTAGGTTCATAAAAAAATTATAAACACTTGTGTCTTCAAATGAACGAATATATGAATAATACGACGATTTTTCATATTCTGAAAATAAAAAAAAAACAACAAAAAACGGATTTCTGTTTATATACATCCCTACAAAGAAACCGCTTTGTTTTCAAAATAACAACTCGCTAAAGAAGGAGATGCAATACAACAAAAACACATCACGCCGAGTCATCAATGTCTGTCTTATGTACAAAGGAGTATAAAGTCAGTTCTACACACAATGTATAAAGTATCCAATATTACTAATTATTTTAACGATATGTATTAAAATTAAAAGGAAATTTCATTAGCAGTGCTTACAGGTCTTACTTCTATGACTTTAAGTATCTTTCGGCACAAGAATATACTAAACACAAAAGTCGAAATAGTCATGATTTATATTCCGATACCCTAATCATACATGATATGCAAAATAAGTATTATATTTTACATATATAAAACATATTTAAAACATAAAGAAATATCCCGTCAGTGGCCTAGTGTAGAACCATCGTTTCCTGAGTTCCATCAACCCCAAATCCCGAGAGCGTTCGGGCGAATCACACACCACGCCAACCGGCGACTGAAAACTAAAAATAACTGAACGCTGTTCAGTACCGCCGTAACAGCCGCGCGCGACGCCCGCGCAGAACGCGTAACGCAACCATGGCGGAGACTATCGAGGAAACTTACGAGACCGCGGTCACCCGCAAGGTGGTCCGCAAGAGCCTCAAGATAGAGGAGGTGAGGACATGACTGTTTTATGTAATCGATGACACAAATAGCCTGTGCATGCGCCGCTCGATGCCAGCCGCGCACCTGCTCACATAACAGATAACACATTTGACAGTGAACACGGACGTAAACACTGCCGTTATCCTGTATTCGCTGAACTTTAACGTTCCCTGTCAAAACTTATGTCCCCAAATATTATTTCCGCTAATCGTGTCTCCGACGGTGACAGACGGCCGTTTTCCGTCCGATACCTATTCCGGGAATGCGGGTTGAAAGCCAGTCGTAAACTTCGATTACGAACTCCGCCCGCGAAGGTTCGAACGCTATACGTCAGTGGAGGAAGTGCGCGCGATGCGCCACTTATAATTTGTGGCGATGTAAATAGAACTGGCGGTTGAATGAAAATTTCCGTACCCACCTTGACGCGTGTGCATCGACCTGTCTCGTGATATGGACAATGACCACGTGTGACCTTCCGACACAAACAAACACCACAGATTCAGAATGAACACCAACACACAGTTAGGTACACACTTTTTTAGCTCATCAGATCTCATCTAACAGTTTTACTTGATACAAGAAACGTTATTTCAGTTATGCAACAGTTGTTCTTTTAAAAAAATAGCGTCGTATTAACAGATGTAGAAGTTAGGATTGAACAAGGATAAGATAGGATCGCGAATGTGTGAGAGTCGTAGAGTCATTTGTTATCGCGTTATCACATTCCATCTGCAAACTAACAATGGGTGTCAGTGGGGACTACTGTCGGTTTCCAAAGCGCAAAATCCAATGGAAAAACGCGCCGTGGCATATTTTCGTCTTGGCTCCCATCCTAGTTTATCTGCTACATTACGATGTTTATTCACAATACATATGTGAGCATTAATGTGTGCGTCTGGGGCACTTTTGTTTAGGTCTCTGAAACTCAAAGTAATGCAAATACATATTGATGAGAATCGAGAAGTCTTCAAGGTGAACGTCGATGGGTTTAGGGAAATGCGTAATGCATTATCTTCTAAGAAGATGGTTACAGCTGTAAATTAGTAATTATAAAGATATACATATGTATATCTAGAAGTTGAAAGCACAGAGGACTGCCAAATCATTAGTTTGTTTACTTGGCATCGTTGGTTTGTCCTGCACCGAAGTTCGCTTATCTTTCTCAAGAACAACCACTGTTGCTGTAAAAAATATAAAAATGATTATTTTTAATGATCTTCTCTATTTTACAATCGGTAGTAATTCTTAGTGACAGTGGGAGCCCAGTGGTAACGCGCTAGCTTGGATAACCGAGTGATGCGAGTTCAAATCTGAGTCTCGCACCTCTGATATTTTCATGTGCGAATCTTCTCTATCATGATTATCACTTATCTTACCGTGAAGGAAAAACATAGTGATGAAACTTGCATATCTGTGAGCACCTAGCGAGTTTTCAAAAGACATGCAGACGACAAGATGCACTAGGCCAGCGCGGTGCATTATGACCTAATTCCTAATTCCCCTTGTATTATAAGGGAGGCTCGTGCCCAGCAGTGGGACGTTAAAAACGGCTGAATAAAGGCATTTCCTATTAAATATACTTACCTAATATTTTTATGCGTAATCAAGAAAAAAATAGTATACATTTCAATTACAAGTATACATACAGATTATGTACTATATCGTATGCCATTATAAGTCCAGTAAATAACCATTTTCACGGAATCAGTGTGAAGCAATTGCACCATTAATTTTAGTTTTGTAGTTATTTGTACCGCAGACTGTGAGCTGTTTTCAGTGCAATAAAAAACAAGCATAGTTGATTCTTAATATATTTTTTATTTTATGCTTCCATCCTGTTAGGCGATGCTATTTTGTAGAAGTAAAATTTTGCAATTTCCGATTGCGTTTTACTAAATATCCCAACAAAATCGCATGTAATTTACAGTTTAAATGTTACGAGTATTTGCCGTAAATTATTAGATATAAGCCTAGAGGCTATGTCAATAAAATCTCCTCAAGCCATTCATTTGATATACTGTCATTTCATATGTGATATTTCATGGGAAACACAAAAATTATAAATAAAATACGACGACCTAATTTTTTATCGGCCCTCTGTTTACGTTACATTTGTAATGTGGAAAGCAATTAAACTCCTACGTAAAGGTATTATCGACGTTGAAATATTTCTGGCACTAAATACTTAGTCGCGGTTTAATATTGTTATTGCAAAAAATACATTCACCCTTACATATTTTATTTCACACAAGATTATTTTTGATATTTTCATCCAATCATAATGTCAATTTTCACATCATATATTAAATCAGTTAGTGTTGAAGACTTTTTATTTGTTATTTATTTTTATATAACACTTATATTGGCTTCTTTACTCCAGATTTTGGAAAACTAGAGATCAGGGACTGTCTGTCTACGTCTTGAAGTCTTGTCCCTAATTAAAAGCAAATAGGTAGAGTGAAGGTTTCGTATACTGCATCCTTCTTATCCTAGAGACATTTTATAAGCTAAAATCTATTCACCCCGTTAAGCATGTATATCTTGTAATTAAGTTAATTACATTTTAGAAATAAATCATTGATGAAAATTTCTTGTTATCAAAAATGTTAAAAACTCTTTCATTTTGCAAAAAATATTAAACATATTCGTGTACATTTTTCGTAAACAAATATACAAAATATATTTATAAATAGCGCCACATTCAAATAAAGGTAGAGTCGATGGTTTGCATGACATAAATTAGCAGACCACAAGGCCGCAGCATCCTGTCTTAAAAATATCTAATATATCTAACATCTTAGCTAAACAATATAAAAATGTCTATTTCATCTCAACTGCATATAACAAAGTTTGTGTAAAAATATTTACAACGCATAAAAATCTATACGTGTTTTAATGACTTGTCACAACATTCAATACTTTCCACGACAAAGTAAACATTCCCAGAAAATTCTATTTACGTCTTTTTCGATATGTAGTTTCGATTATTTTAAATATTATGTTTTCAAAATTTTTTTATTTTGTTTAAATAAGACTTATTATATTACTTTAAAATTATTTAAAACTAATGTGCCACCCTAACTCCGCTCGGGATTGATTTTAATTGACGGATTCCATACGTTTTTAATTGACGGATGACTTAGGTTTATGTTGAGCAGAAAAACGGTTTTTAGAACGCGTGCGAAGCCGCGCGAAATGCTAGTATTTAATATACAGATTCCTTTTCGTCGATGGTTATTACTAAATCTAATTTTATATAACTACAATAATTCACGTCCTTATTGATATAATGTGTAGTGACGGTTCAAGCTATTTTTTCTTTAATTTTAGTGCAAATGGTTTTCTTGACTGGATGAATGTTTATTTTTTATTTTTTATTTCTGTAAGTTCAATATTTCTCAACAAAATCTACGGTCTACCAACAACTTCCGTATTTTTAGCGAATTTAACTTGAGTTTTATATAAATTTAACAAGAATATTTAGAAACCTTATAATAATAATATTTATTACTAATTAGTAACTGCTGCAAGTGGGTCATTTATTTTCACTTCTCTCTTTTGTGGGATTGACAGAGATAACAGAGTATCAATAGTAGTGAGTGTTGGGTATTATTTAATCAGACCGGAACCAATGTTTGTATAGTATTATTTATTATACAAAACAAATGGTGACCCTATTTTAAATCGAACCTGCAATCATCGACATGCATTACTGCTAATTGACAAAATAACTTGCGAAAGATAGATATAAATAACGAAGATATACCTCTTGTTCCAGCGACACATTACATTTAATGTACGACCTTTTTGACACATATTTATTACTATTTTGTTAGCCAATGCCAAAAGTAGTTTTCTTGCTAAAAGTGGTCAAGTAAAACTATTTCATATGCGACAAAACATACTTCTACTTGAAAGGTAACAGGTTCAATCCCCATCATATATTAGGAAGTAAATCACTGGTTTATAGTTGGTAGAGTAGATTAATCTCGTACTTTTAATGAAGTTTTCATAATAGCTGTTATAAAATAATATAGGATATTATATAAAGCTTTATTATTTTATGTACACACATCATAACAGTTACTGATTAATGATATGTATAATGTGTATATAATTCATTATTTAACATTAATTAACATTTTAGAAACAAAAACGCTTTTTGTTTAGTTTTTTTTCTAGGATTTTTGTTTATTACTATATAAATTTTTATATTTAAATAAATATTTCATGACTATATTTGAATAAATGAGCAATTAATATAATAATTTAGTTTACATAACAAAAAGTTTTACGATAAAACATTTATATGAATATGAATTCAGCGTACAAATTGCCATTCAATTAGTGGATTTGGCGATGTTCCCATACACTCGTACTAGTACGAAATAGAATTACGGCCTATATCATATAACTATTGTATATAAATAATATGATTTGATTGAAATTTTATATTTTTACAACCTGAAATAAGCTTACTCTTTAAACATGTAAGAGCATTGTCTTTTAATATTTTAAACTACGAGTTATACTAATGCTTTACGTTGTTATTAAGGGACTAATAAACATAATTAAAGTGACAAAGTAATTGTTATGACATAAATAATACTTCTTTTTCAAGTATTTTCTTTTTAATTATTATTAACTTTTTACTTTTTAATATTTTTAATTAATATTATGGTCTATGATTTCACCACAATAATGTTAGTTATATTTATCCCACAGATTTTTCAAGATCTAGTAGTTTGATACTTTTCAAATATATTTGAAAAGTCAACGCTAATTCAAGTTGATTTCACAATCGTACATAAATCACTACATAGTATAAAACAAAGTCGCTTTTTCGGTCCCTATATCTCTTTGTATGCTTAAATCTTTAAAACTACGCAACGGATTTTGATGCGGTTTTTTTAATAGATAGAGTGATTTAAGAGGAAGGTTTATATGCATAACTACCGGATCCCGCGGCTTTGCCTGTGCTAAATCTAGGGAGGAGCCCGAGCGAAGCGAGGGCGAGTCGATAGTACTCATATATAGCCATTTGAAAGCCCTAAAAAGTATTATTAATGCTTCAGATCGATAGATGTACGCTACTTAATTATGCTGAACGGATTTGGATGAAGAAAAAGGTCAGTCTTGAAAAATGTACTATCTATTCTTCTATATACTAAGCTTTAAAACGTACCTATGAATGTATCTAAGCGAAGCGAGGTTGAATTGTTTGTATTGTTTGTTACTAATAACTAAGCAGAATAACATAATTTCTTATAAAGCTACATAATAAAGTCCACTACGCACTCGTTTAACAGCACTTATTCTACGTATCATTCGACAACTGCGTCGCGGATAATTGTTTGCATTATTATTTGTTCTTTACATATATAAACAAACTTCGAAATAAATGTCATATGAGTGAATTTACTGTTCAAATCAAATCAAATCAAAATATTCTTTATTCAAATAGACTTTTACAAGCTCTTTTGAATCGTCATTTTTACATTATCAAAATTAAAAGTCAGTCTGTAAGTCTGTGAGTAAACTACCACCGGCTCGGAAAGCTGTTCTGCTGAGAAGAACCGGCGAGAAACTCAACAGTTGCTCTTTTCAAAAAAATATTTGGTAACAATATTGTTATATTTACCAAATATTTTATGTTAAATCCTGCAAGTTAGTTAAACTGTCAATTGGTTCACATTAGTCACAACTCACTTTACAGCAAGAAGATATACATATTATGTCGTTAAGATCATCCCACAAAACAGTTGGAGATTTTAGTAGGTAGGTACGTCTTAGTATCGAAGTAAAGCATCTTGATTAATAAATAAGAAATCTAATTATTCCGATCGATATCTATACTAATATTATAAAGCTGAAGAGTTTGTTTGTTTGTTTGGCTGAACGCGCTAATCTCAGGAACTATTGAAAATTCTAATTGATATCGATATCCGAATTGAAAATTTCTTTTTGTGTTGGATAGTCCGTTTATTGAGGAAGGCTATTACATCACGTTACGACCAATAGGAGCGGAAAATGAACGAAAAATGTTACAAAAACGGGAGAAAAGTATTCCTTTTAATTTTCAGCCTTTAGCGAGCGAGCCGCGGCATAGGCTAGTGATTAATAAATCTCAAATTATGAGAAAAACTTAGTCATACTCTCACTCATTCGCACACAAGAGAAACGTAATTTTAATCGTAAGCACACAACGTACCAAAATTTCATCGCAATGGAATGAATATAAAAGTTCCTATGTTACAAACAAACACACAGTCATATTTGTATTGTGATTCCAAAAATCGAATTCCGGGTATTGCTTGTTATTATCGTGTCACGTGTGTGAATGAATCATTTTCAACAACATTTTTAGTTTCCTATACTGAAAAAATATCGTGAGCAGATCGGCATGTATAAGTGACCCTAGCTTTTATTGAAATAACATAATAAGAAGTTCGTTAACCCGAACTTTTCCAGACTATAATAATCTCCTCAATTTGAAAGTAGGTCCGCGCTAAGAATGGATCAATAAGAACTAAATAAAAAATAAATAATTTAAAATAGTTTATTTATCGATCACAAACTTTCCATGTAAGGATCTATGTAGAGGCGCAAAACCAAACACAAACACAAAGTTGGTCGGGAAAGCTGCCAAATGTGCGATTTTCCCTAATTGACGAGCGGTAGCATCCCGTTTGATCGCACTACAGCTCTGCTGTTAACTCACGTATAAAGCACTCCTCGCGTATATCTTCTACGTTACATAGGAACAATGTTTTGTATTCAATTTGTTGTTCGATGCGATCGAATAACAATTTAAATCTAAATAAATTCACAAACATTTATGGTAGAAATATATTATGTATAATGTAGTAAATATATATGTATAATGTAGTAAATATATATGTATAATGAAGGTACATAATATGCCGCCTCTGATAGCATCCTTGATCTCAATGTACGATCGATTTTTCAACATTTCGGTCGCAATGCAATTTTGCAACGTAAATTACCGTGCGTTCGCAATTTTATACACTAATTTTACATCGTACGACACTGATACGAGATACGAGTACATGTTTGCCAAAATTTATTTATTTTTTGTGGATTTACCTAATTAGCCGTAGCCTAAGAGTATTGTAAAAAAATGAAAGTTTATTTTGCTATTAATAATCGCTACATAAAAATCCATGCTTTGATTTATTATTGTTTTATGTTTTCCTCGTATAATAAAATGTGAATTCTATTGCATTATATAGGTATATTTTAGTCATCAAACATATAGATATCGACAAATAGTCCCGTTCTTAACTTCTTATATGTACAAACTTATAGGCACTTGTCGTTTTATCATCGAATCGTATGTTTTAAAGGCTACTCATCATGTCAGTTCGACAGCAGCGATCATTCAGCGTCAAATCGCGGAAGCTCAAAGAACGATTTTCGGTGCGGCAAAAATGGAACGGAGCGGATATAATTAAATGTGGACGGACAATTCGTTGGCGGGTGTATCGCGCGGGATCGAGCGGCTATCGCTCCACTAATGTTTAATGCCTTAATCATGTGGACGATGACCCTAATGTTTATTGTAATTACACTCTGTATTTGCAATTTACTTATTTGATCAGGTTGATTTTTGAATTTTTTATGACCGACTGTAGAAATAAGTCTTTCAACAATTATTTAATTTCAGACGAATTTTGGAAATATCTCAATGCTGAACACATGCCTCCCTTTAATACGAGGTGGCATTAGCTGAAGCCCCTAGTAGGGCTTCACCAAGCGGGATAGGTTAAAGTGCGTGTTAGCCAACACGCACTTCACACGCATTTGCAAGTTTCCTCATGATATTTTCTTTCGCCATAAGAGAATGCTAATCATGTTAGAAGTGATTCGCACATTAAAATATCAGTCAGAGACGTGTGCGAGACCCGAGATTTGAACCCACTTCACTAGGTTTCTAAAGCGGACACTTTACCACTAGATTAAAACTGCTATGATTGATGATGACTCAACTGAAGAGTAGTTAAATATCAGTTCATATTTTCATCTTTATAGGGTATTTAGGACTAATTCAATTTAATGCTTAATGTTATATTAATATATTTTATAATATAATAGGATCATAATAGAAGTAGAATGAAAAATTGCATTTTATTTATTTATTTATTTATTTATTAGGGAAACAAACAGTTCAATAAAATACATACAAATACAAAGCAAAATAATAATAATACATCGACCAATCAAGTTTCCACAAATTATTTTTTTCATACATGCAAGCAAGCAGTGTAATGTTAATCTAAAATTGAATTAACAATTATCAAGAACAAATAATAACAAAATTTATATGTATATGATAACAATGTTTTACATGATAAAACCATGACAATGACAAATAAAAATAATATAATATTTTGAACATTATTAATTAATAAAAACAATTATAGAATATAATATTACTTAAAATTTAACCTAATATAAATTTATTGATATTAGACATTCCAAAAAAAAATCAATATAATTAATATGTTTAAAAATGATTTAAAAATGAAATTAAAATTAAAACTAATGCATTTTATTAATCTTTTTTGATATGTTTTGTAGGGATTCTGCGAAATATGAGAGCAGAGATCAAATGAGAGGAATTCAGTTCAGTTGCATGTTCAAGTCCTAACAATTTCGAATCTCATCGACACCAATTAATATATAAGGATACCTACGATAAAAGAGAATTAAGATTTAATACGTTTCAACATTCGACGACATGTTGGCTCAGTTTGTAGTGACCCTGCTTGCTGCGCCAGCGGTCGCGGGTTCGAGCCCCGCTGGGGGGCATTCCTTTGTTGAACACGAATGTTTGTACTCTAATCATGGGCGTATTTATTTATAACATGTATTTAAAGCTATAGCTTTTACATATGTGTATAAAGTATCCGTTTGTTAGTGTCCCAATTTATTTATTAATTTATATTAAAAAAACATATTAGAAACTTATATCTTAAAAAACTAAATGCGACTTATATATCTATATTTCGAAATAAAATGAATAGAGTCAAAATAAATTACCAGTGGCTAATTAAAACTTATGTAGAGCTTGCATCAGTCATCGACCCGGTTATTTATATTTTATACAATTTACGTTAATTAAGTACACTATTACTTTATAATATTTTACGTAATAATCACAGTATGAAGTCAATCTTAGAAAGTGAAAAACTAGATAGAATCTAAAATAAATATCAAAAATATTATTTAAATGTACATCCGGCTATTTTATGCAAATAAAAAATAGGAGAAACTAAATAAAGTGTGCTTATAACTACTATAAACATTTTATATGTAAAATTTAGTAACTAAATCATATTATAAATCTTATAAGTACCTACTTATTCATATCTCATGCAAAATTAAACACAAAAAATACCTATTCAGTCATATATTTTATTAGACTTAGCGCAAGCGAAGCCGCGGGTCCGGCTAATTAAAATAAATAAAATTTCTAAAATAAAAGTAGCGTTAAGTCACTCCTTATAACATTAGCTAGTCACGTCAAAATCGGTCCAGCCGTTTCAGGGATTAGCCGGAACATACAAACAGACAAAAATTTTAAAAATTGTTTTTTTTATGTTATTATCGTAAATACTTTCATATGCATTTAGTGAAAAGCTGTTAATTTGAAATTAAAAACAGACACTTCAATTTTATTTATATGTGTAGATTATCTAATTATATTGTGTATGTGTAAAATATACATATATAAACAAAACCAGTAAATTTCTTAGCGGAGAAGTTAAATAACTGACTTAATGATGACAAAGTATTTTGAAAGTCGTGTCTTCCTTATTTCCACAACTTCTAGGAAGTAATCATACGTGATATCTTCAGGATATTACGATAATCTTTGTATAATTTAATACTAATGTGATGATGTCATTAAAATACAAATAATGTTTAATATTTTAATTTTGTTAACATTTTACTTTTTGTAAACGGTCTCGTCTCGTTAGATGTGGCTGTGCTTTCCAAAGCCCCAAATATTCTATACCAAAATGCAATAATTTTACTTTTTATTACATATTTTGAATTCGGAAGATTTATACTTACCGCTACTTATATACTTGTTGTTTTTTTTATATGGAAAATAACAAATATATAAGCAAGCTATAAAAAAAGTGCGTGTGTACACAGTACACATGTCAGAAGTAAAACTTGAATTTAAATTAAGGCTAACTCTTCCCCGTCTCTGAGTGCCTGGCACTATGGACTTATTTTTTCGTTTCATCGAGTTTGAAATCACAACGATTCTAAAGAAGTTTCACTTCAAAACTCTATCATTGTATAGCGTGCTATCTGAGTATATGTATCTACTACTTCATGCTTTTACATTTGTGGGATGCATATTTCACATTCAATTTTTTGAAATCAAACCGCGTACGAAGCATCTAAAAAATATTCTACGTACAGAGCAAAATCAATCTAAATGTTCTATTAATTTATACGTATCCATTTACTTTATCTTATTGTATCTCATGATATTGCCCAGAACTACTGAAACGTACAGTCAGAAATAGCATTGGCTATATTATGATATGTCTGAAATAATTAAATACCTATGCTGTAACTGTGTGTATATATATTAAATTGTTATGTATTTAAATACATATAAAATTAATTTTACAAGAATTTCTTAGTCAGTATATAATTTAGAAGTATTTTAAAGAACCTTGTTTTCTTTAAATTAAATAAGTATTATTTAATTTTAAAATTAAATAAATAAATATTATTGAACTTTAAGAAAGTTTGAAAGGTTATTGAAATCAGTCAAAAGAAATGTCATGAAACTTTACAAAATGTGAATCTCTTCCCTCCAGAAAAGTATAAGATCGGTTAGACAGACAAACAAGTATTTAAGAGAAGTATCATGTTTTCCAAATGTTCCTAGTCTACAGAAAACCATAATACCATAGTTTAATTTACCTTCCCTTGCCAACTTTTCAGGTTAATTGCGCACTCAAACAATTTCCGTCCGTCACAAATAGTAACGCCCACTGAGCATTTCAATTAACCCTTATTTATATTGCTATAAAATGTACTTGTTATAAGTAAATTGAACGTCCTTGAATGATGTATGTTTATATTTAGTCCACTTTTAGTCTGACTGCTGGGCACTGGTTCCCTTAAATGTGAAGGCCATTTCAGGCCAAAACCTACCAAGCAGGCCAAGTGCGGGTTGGCGGACTTCCCATGTCTTACGAAAACTTTCTAAGTTCTCCCAGACATGCAGGTTCAGCAACATTTAGATCATGTTGGACATGAAAATATCTAAGGTTCAAGACCCGCGATTAGAACTCGCTTCACTTACTTTCATAACCTATGTTACTTTATTATCAAAACTGTATGGAAACGGAGAAAGTTTAATACCATTTAATTATTATTTAAATACCAAGCTGTCAAGTAGGGATGCGCAAGAGAAGCATTTTGATTGACGTGCTCATATTGGCATTCATATAGAACAATACAATGTGAATAAAAGATTATGGTATGGACAAAAGTTTTATTAGATAGGCATACATAAATAACAAAATATTATTCCAGTTATTGTAATACATGGATTCGAGTCCTGTTCGAGACATCTACCTTCCTAAATATACATCTAATATAAGAATAGAACCTACACAAATCTCTCAAACCTTTTAACGGTTGCGCTAAATGGATACCTTATAAAAGATTTTCAATATAATAAACGATTATAAGGCTAGTGTCCGCAATGTCAATATGTTCTACTCAAACGAAATAAAATGGCATTTCTTCCTAATATCTTCAGCAAACCTATAAAGTGACCATGAGCTACTTATATTATATCCACTCTCAGACAGAATGCCATACAACTGAATATAAAGTCAAACAATAGTGTTGACAGTTTGTATAGTGACTAGTGAGTGAAATGTATAGTAAATGTTAATAAATAAAAATGTTTTGCCGGAGTCCGGCAACAACTTCGTCATGACGAAATTTTTATGCTTTCCCTGACCTTCCTTAAATATAATAACATATTAGTAGTTACTTTGTAAGTCAGGGCTCTTTGTTTGCTTACGTCTTAGATTTGAAAAGATGTCGATGAAACAACAACGACAAACGCCTTTTCTAACAAAAATATATAAAGTAGTTCTATCGAGTTAGTGGTTTCTATTTGTATAATTTTTTACATCATATAATATGTTCAGCATATTCACAACAAAGCTTCAGTCATGATCTGTAAAGTTTATTGAATATTAAATTCATACAAATATTGGCATTTTTAACTTATTTAAAATTTCCAATTTTAGTGAAACGATCCTCTATTTATGATGCATTTAATGTCGATCTTTTTACCAGGTATCGCAACAGTGTACTGCATGCTATATACATGATTTCCCTTAAGAAGGTTGAATTAGATAAATTAGTTTATTAAAGAAAAGTGAATATACTTCTATTATTAGAAAATTAATGTAGGTACAAGTCATGTGGCTCGATATAAGTATTTGAATTTTCAACTTGTTGCATATAAGACGTAGTATAAAACCTTAAAAGAAAACGAAAGACAATATAGGGAAAAAGGGTGAACCTAAAAAAAGTGTTTTTTATGGATACCGAATACCGACAAAACGTATCTAGAAACAAACCTTAGCGAAGCGAGGGAGAGTCGCTAGTTAATATATAAATCATTAAACTTTATAAATACAATGATTCGTGTCAAGTAATCAGTAAAATGTTAATAGGTTCTTCGACACGATATAACTTTTTTCAATGTCGCTTAAAGTCACAATATGTATGTACTTACAAGTATTTTTTCATAATATAAAAAGAGACTATTCATAAGTGCTTCTAAAAGTCCACTTAAATAAAGTGTATTTTTTTCGACGACACGTTTGGCTCAGTTGGTCGCGAGTCCGAGTCCCACTGTGGGCATTCATTTGTTGAGCACTAATGTTTGTACTCCAGTCATGGGTGCTTATATTCATAATATGTATATATTTAAAATTTATATGTGTAGTATATCAACTATCTAGTATTCGTAACACAAGCCTCGTAGTTTACCACGGAGCAAGATGGTGCTGTTGTAATATTGTCCCAACATATACAAAAATATATCTGTGTACATGAGAGAACCTAGCCAGGGTACTGTGGCAGACTACGGCTTGAATCCCCTTGTGTCGAAGGGAGGCCGGTGCCCAGCTGTCAAACATACATATATTATAAACTCCGTGCAAGTCTACTTTTTTTTGTTTACACTAATAAAAATTACGTTAATTATAAGTAATTACATATTATAACATACACATTCGTACGTTAATATTACTCAATATCGATCATCTGTGCTACAAATTACATTAAATTCCGACTTAGTTAAATCTTTTTTTCTATACAGAGGCCGAATCTATAGTTTTTTAAATTTTTGTCTTTCTGTCTGTCCGTTTAAATTTAAAATGTAGTAAATATATAATTCTAATCAGATGGTTTTTTACATGAAGTATATTATACTAGCCTTTCTCCGCGGCTTCTCTCGCGTTTTAAAGGCTAAAGAAAAATATTTATTTTGATTATTAATCAAAAGAAATATTTTTCTCTCGTTTTTGCAACATTTTTCAATGATGCTCTTCTCCTATTGGTCACAGCGTGATGTAATGTAGCCTATAGCCTTCCTCGATAAACGGACTATCCAACACAAAAAGAATTTTTCAATTCGGACCAGTAGGTTCTGAGATCAGCGCGTTCAACCAAACAAACAAACAAATAAACAAATAAACATACCAACTCTTCAGCTTTATAATATTAGTATAGATAATCGTATTTAAAAAAACAAGTTTCATATACATCATATAATTTGAAGCAAGTTATATAGATTGTTTAGAAGATCTTTTGTCATGTAAGATGAATAAGATGAAAAACGGTGCGGCAACGCGTACAGAAATAGCCCGTCGCGACGCCCGCGCCACCAATGTCGAGGTGATCTGCATTGTGGCAGCTTCAGAAAATCGTCACTATAGATTATGAAATAAATTTAAGTTTTTGTTTCATCGGACTAATCTCAGAAATCACTGTATTTATTTTCATTAGGTTTTAACTAAGAGAAAAAGGGACTTATAAAGTTATATGGAACATATTATTTCACAATTATTTTCTTTGATCTAATTGAAATAAAATTTAATAATAATTTAATAGTAGCCTTTATGACTATATCATATTATGTAAACATACATATATAAAAGTAAACCGTGCGTGAGTTCCTAATTTTTCTTCGGCTCTATCCAAACGTCGGCGTCGTAAGCCAGATTTTTAATTTTCGGATCAAACGAAGTCTTTGGCAGAATACCTCTTGCGAGCGAGAAATAATGTATTATTTCAATCTATTTAGTCATTCCCACGTCGTGACACGTTTTCTTTCGCATAACCATCTCAAATATTAAAAGGTAGTACATGCACTTTTCTAATCTCTAATAGTAACGCAAAATTCGACTGCAATTTATAAAGAACTAGCGACTCAACCCTCGCAAAACAAAATTAAATCAAATATTACATTCTTAGATTTATGCGAATTTATAAATTACATTTTAAATAAATTTTGGATTTTCACGCGCATTTATTTTGATTTTTGGTTTCCAAAATATAAATCTATTCCACGGGGACCATACGTTTTTTCAGGATATAAAAAGAAATCTATGTACTTATACTATCAATAATCTATCACTATGCTAAATATCATCCAGATCTGTTAAGTCGTTCTGTTCTTCCCTACTTTACAAACTTTCACATAGACTATAATCTTAATATAATTGGAAAGGATCAATCTAATAAAACAACTTCGTTTTCCAAAGAGTATTTTTCACATAATAAGTACATTTACAGCCAATTAATGTTTCGTCTCATACGATTTAAGACAATTAACTAATCAAATTTGAAAATACGGTTAATCTACGTCTAATCCTATTGGTAAATAATAGCCAATACTAGGATTAAGAAGCTCTACTATAAATACTTTACGGTTTTAGAAGACTTTAATTAATTAAGTAAAAATAAAATTGAAAATGGGTCAACAAACTTGACTTTTTGTATTCTCTCTTAAAATGTGAATCACAAGTACCATAACAAGTACCATTTTATAGTATGTAAAGTATCAGAAACAACACTGCCACGAATCTCTATATTATTGTGTCATATAAAAAATAAAGTATATATAATACATACACAATTTTAAATACATACATAATAAAAAAGCCCAGCTGTAACGTGCTCGCTTGGATAACCGAGTGATGCGGGTTCAAATCCGGGTCTCGCACCTCTGATATTTTCATGTGCGAATCATTTCTATCATGATTACCACTTATCTTACGGTGAAGGAAAACATCGTGAACATCGGAAACCTGCATGTCTGAGAGAACCTAGCAAGTTTTCGAAATACATTAGCATAGAAGACCGGCGTGAAGTGGCAGCTATGCTGTCGCGTTTCGTCCGGTGAGTGAGAGTCCGGGAGGCCCACTCTCCTCCCAACCCCCCCCCTCCCTCTTCCCTTCATCCTCCGCCTTCGTTCCCCCTCCCTCCCACTTCCCTCCCTCCTCCATCCCTCCCTTTCCTGTAAGGCCGGCAACACATCTGCAAGGATGTCCATGGGCGGAGGTGATCACTTCCCGTCAGGTGAGCCTCCTGCCCGTTTGCCCCCTTTTTACCATAAAAAACATGTAAAGTCCGCCAACTCGCACTAGGAGAGCGCGGTGGACTATGGCCTGATCCCCTTCGTACTGAGGGAGGCCCGTGCCCAGCAGTAGGACGTTAAAAAGGGCTGATGACATAATATAATATACACAGCCTTGGTTCGAGTGCATATATTCGTGCTCATCACACAAATGTGGCCCTAGCGTGACTCGAACCTGCAATCGCTGGCAGCAAGTAGTGTCACTACAAACGTCATCGTATGTAAATTGCTACAAGATTGTTATACTTATAATATTCCTACACTACCACACCCTAAACACCCAATATCTATTCCAATATAACCTATCACGTTAATAATAATTAAATTAGCGCTGTCCCAATTACTTTAATATTAATAAGTCACA
Organism: Boloria selene; assembly: GCA_905231865.2. NCBI lineage: Eukaryota > Metazoa > Arthropoda > Insecta > Lepidoptera > Nymphalidae > Boloria > Boloria selene. Next base: position 3,133,375 of record HG993140.1, on the reverse strand, counting down.
GTTTCAAGAAGCGCGTCTAATTTGACGGTAAAGTGACTCGGAGGTCAATGACACATATGACTAACTTCCTTTAGGATTCAGACCTAAAAATACAACTTATACAGATGTTAAACGAAAAAATAGACCAATCTCCCAATGTAACATTTAAATTTTAATTTTTAAAACTGGAACGATGCTCTAAACTATAAATATTTGTAATATAAGTAGGTACCAATAAATCGTTTCACATGTAATTATCCATATATTATAATGTGGATGGAAACTAATGATATTTTAGATCGGAGTCTGATTAAATTGATCACATATTTTGGAAAGTGTTAGAAATGTACTTCTAAATGTTTATAATAAATAAAATGTTAGAACTTAATGTATATTTTATATTTCACTTCGCCCCGGTTTTGCTCAAAAGTACACACATGACACATACATACACATTATTCGGTTTTTAGTAGTTAACAATAATGTGTTTTGCGCGTACAAAAAACGCTTATTTAAGTTTCATCGCATTTTTTAAACATTACCTAAAATAATACTTTATATTTTGATTCTTATTGAAAAATACAAAGATTTTTCCGTATGCATAATGCACAAAACAATAATCATTTAATGACACGTCATCTGAGAACAGGTACAATTAAAATACTTAGCAATTAATTTAAAAAACAGTAGGTTTACCAACTTCAAAATCCCCTTAAAGTACCCCAGAAGAGGAACTTTTCTTGAAATTAATATTATTACTACGTTGAGGTCTTCACAACCTAAAACCAATGCCTGGTGTTTCCTGCATGAAGTTTGTATATAGAAAACCATAGAAAACGGTTCTCTTGCAACTCATTAGAGAGAATGGGGCTAAAAGTTTTCCCCTAAGTGCCTCTCTAGTCTCTACAGCTTTTACTGTCATTATATTCAAATTAATGATCATTAATAATAAGTTAAGCAAGAAATATTATACTAAGATTGTGATTTTTGTTGTTTTTGTATTCTTAATTAGATTATTGGTTTAAATTGATCTTTAGATTTTGTTTATATGGGCGTATCATCACTACATAGTATAAAACAAAGTCGCTTTCTCTGTCCCTATGTCCCTATGTACGCTTAAATCTTTAAAACTACGCAACGGATTTTGATGCGGTTTTTTTTAATAGATAAAGTGATTCAAGAGAAAGGTTTATATGCATAGCTAGCGGATGGCGCGGCTTTGCCTGTGCTAAATCTAGGGAAGAGCCCGAGCAAAGCGAGAGCGAGTCGCTAGTAATCAATTAATGAATTTAGAAGCACTTGCATATTAATTATTTTGAGAGCTTATTAATAACTGCAAGAGACTAAAAGCTTTTTATTCCCGTTTCTCAACAGCATGGAGTACGCGTCACAGGCGTGTTATAGCAGTTTTACGTCCGACCTAAATGTACGGTATTACTCACCGGCCAATGTACTTTTGATAAATAACTATGACAAATTGTGTTTAATTGTCCTGTTTTCATTGGAAAGTCTACTATTACTAAAATTGAAAATCAAAAATAATATATCCCCTAATATAATGCTAAAGCTAAAAAATGCTGCATATTAATAGATATCAAATATTAATTAAGCGTAATTAGTAATGATAATAATTTATCCTATAACAGTTTCAGAATAATTTGAATCTAAACATTTCTTTAATATTACTACTGACAAAGAAAACTCAGAAGTGTAATTTCGAATTATGTTCGATATTGTTTCGAATTGTGTCCCACATTAAAATATAGAGTCGAATCTGGGTTAATCCAGAGTTCATGGGACCGCAATGTTTTGCTAATCTGAGTTTCTGGCTTATAGAAGTAGAGGAATGGAGTGCCAGGAGTGCCTAGTAAAAAATAGGACAAATTTTGACTTGTAAAAACGTATGTATTGCATCGGTAGGTACTATTTATCAGAGTTTGACTAGCAACCAATGCTAACCAACTAATATTAAGTAACTAAGGTTAAGGTTTATTATTTTATTTTTACTCCATGCTAGCAACTAATATTAGTTATTCGGAATTTAAAGAAACAAAAAATGTTAGGTACATGAAATTTAAACTACAAATAGTAGCTGTTAAATTCGTCCGACTGTCACTTTAGAAGTGCAGGCAAGCAGTTACAGAGTCCACGCCCCATGGAAGGAAACGACTTTCTGCTATAGAAGTATAATCAATTTCACTCACGTACACAGTTTCACTCACTTATTCAAGCTTGATTGTAGGCACATTACATTGTTACAAAGAAAGAAAAAAGAAGTTTTTTTATTCCTTGTTAATTAAATTTATAGTTATCAGAGAAACATAAATATAAAAAAATAATATAATTAATTGCCAGAGTCAAAATTTACAGCAGACACAATGAATCTTTTTTACTATAACAAAAACTTACATGAAATTCATATTTTTAACTACCTACATAATACTCTTTGTTCTCATCTCTAAGCAATAGTGTTGGTGACATAAATGAATAATAAATCGCGTTGACGAAACTTTTGAATGATGAAACGAACTATCAAAGGCCTATTTATAAAATCGGTCGGTTTATTCGCGGCGCATTGCATAACGGCAGACTTACACTACTAGTAATTATATTATGAGGAGTGCTCACCCGTGACTACATTTACTTGGTTAAAGTGTCAACATTTCATCTTTTCAGAGCTTATTTGCCCAAACCCTAAGTGAAATGAAATTAACTAATTTAATTCAGAATTATTAATTTTTTAATGTGTATTCTACTGGTATATTTTCTTTTCATATTGCACTAAAAAAATGAATGTATATTTATATGTGCATTAAAAAAAAGCTTTTATTAAGGATAAAGCTCTCTACTGTAAAGTATAACAAGTATTTGTAGTTTGAACAAAACCACTAAGGTGTTGATTTAAAACCGTCTACCAACTACTTGAGACCCGTGTCTTAGAAATCACTATAGGTAATTACTCTCTAACACATAAGCTACTTACTACGCCTACTTCTAAGATTCTTGACATGAAATGTGTGTATACAAATCTCGAAACTGTGATTTATCAATATTTTTCTATATTTTTATACAGAAAAGAATGAAAGAAAAAAATTTTTGCTGTAAAATTAAAAAAATTATATAGTCTTTCATAACATTATCATAAGCTTTCTAATAAAAATAAAACGTAATAAAATAAATTTTCACAATTTTTTTGTAATGATCTTAAAAAATAATCAGATGAAGACTTGGATGCGATCACCTCGTAACTTTCCCACAATCGCACTGTTTTCTGGAACGCAATATTTATTGTTCTTCCAGCTGTTGCTGCATAATAATAATAATAATAATAAATAAAAAATTGCTGCATACCCCAGAATTATTCAAAGACAGTTGCTAGTTAAATTAGTGTTTAAAAACTTAAATTAAGTATATTCTCATTTTTTAGTAAAACGTACTATCGTTAGTAATACCTATAAAATAAAATTACTAACTACATTGTAAGATTGTAGATTTAGCGCGAGCGAAGCTACGGGTTCCGCTACTTAAAATAAATTAAATTTCTGAAATAAAAGTAGCCTAATCCTTATAACATTAGCTATCTGTGCATGAAAGTCCCGTCAAAATTGGTCTAGCCGTTTCAGAGATTAGCCGGAATAAACAGACAGACAAACATTTTAGATATTGACTTTTAGATGTAAGTACCTACCATATATACTTTCATACGCATTTAATGAAAAGCTGTTATAAACAGCCACTTAAGTTTTATTAATATGCAGGTAAAAATTATGAAATTTTAAGTTTTTTTGAATTCTATACTAATTATCTATTAGTATGTTCGAATATACATAACTCATGAAGTGTTTAAAATATACGTTACTTCACTTCTAATAGAACAAATAAAGATATTTACATATAAAAGTACAATATATAAACGCACCAAATATAAGTAGTTAGTCACATTTTTATGGTCATAGACAAAATAGAGATTATCAAGTGGCAGATGATTGTAACGAAACTAAAGGCAAGGTAAGGAAATTTATGAAAATCATAACAATGTGTATAAATTGATCATTAATAATATCTAAATTTATTTCGCGTGATCTGCTTCTTGGCAGACAATTATGTTATTTCACATTCTTCAGTTGTTAAAGATTAGGTTTGCAATGAGTAACGGTCGAAATGTGACGTTGCCTGCAGAGCGCTGATGTGTTGTCTTTATCAAATCTTCACACTAAATGCAAAAATATTCTACTAAATAGTCCGAACAAAGCCTAAACATTTGATTTGGATAGGTGAGCCCGTTCTTGAGTATAAAATTACAACGAAAAGTGGCATTGATTTTTATATATATAGATGTATATGCATTATGCATGCACACAGTCTACCTCTTCCTGATTCTATACTCACCGTTAGAAAGCACCCAGAAGCAAATTCGAGCTAAGCGATGACGAGCTGCTGATACGTAAAATAAACCCAAAAATACCGTATTTTAAATATAAAAAATATATATAAATTATAATATAAACATATTTATTATTTATTTATTTAGTTTATTCCTGTAGTTTGAAAGTTATTATTTTTATTACAACTTATACATATGTATATATTTTCTTAACAATGGATACAAACATTAATCCTTGAGCCAAAACTCTGGTGTATAAACTTCAGTCAAAGATGCCGCCTCATCGTTAAAAAATAATAATACGTTAAAAATAATGTTCGAGCACATACATTTAAGTAGTAAGCTTTAAGGGCTTAAAACGTAAATGCAGATTTTCTTAAAAGATAAACTTTAAATTTTATTGGCCATTAACCTCTACTCGTCTGAGATTTATCGGAATGCATTTTTGCGGTCATTGCAATAAAAAGAGATTTTAATGTAAAAACCTTTGACTCTATGATCTGGTTTATATTCTTTGAGGTAAACGATAGTGTCCGACATTCACTAGCTTTCTCTTTACACTGTTTTACTGCTTAATTTCATTAAATATAAATAACTTTTTAGCCACGTAAATACGGAGTTCAAAATAACAATTAATTTATACAAATAATAATAATAACATAACAGTAACAGCTAAAAATAAATACATGTTTTATTAACGGCTAAGAATACATGTGACGTACCCGCGAGTTCGCCTGTGTTCCCGATCGCTACCAAACTTCATCAGGATGCTAATCTAAAGATTGCATGAAAATTTCATCAAAATCGCTTCAGCTGTTTTGGAGTCCATAATATAAGTTACATACACACATCGATTACACTTATATGTTTATGTGTATTCAAAATTTCTAAAACGTTTTGTATAAAACAATATTTTTTAATAAATTAAAGCATAAACAACATTTTATTTTATTGATAAGCCAAAATATTATATCACTTATAGTTACAATATCTAATATTCAATCGTACTCGTTTGAGAAAGTTATCTATTCCAATTATTGCATATGCAGTGCATATTTATAGGCGTGTTTGTTACGACATTACTATTAAATACGATTTAAGGCGTGTCGATGCCCTGATTGATGAGACGGGAAAGGTTATTGGCACCTTCACTTGACCACGTGATTTGACTGTCATGAAAGATTCGTAGCACTTTCCAATCTAAGGTCAGCCAATTTACTGATATGTTATTAGTAATTCAATTATGATCTTTTTAAATAAATAGTATGGAAATTATAATATTAAGTATATAAAAATTTATCTAAATACTAGAAATTTCACATGGAAGTTTATAATACTTTCTTATAATACTTTCTTAGGTTTACGCGAATATTTGACATTATAAATGAAACTATCTTTTCGCATTTTGTCGCGGATTTATTATGATATTTGGTTCCCGACGTTTCGAATGCTTTACAGCAATCATGGTGACGGGAGAGACTAAGGTATTAGACGTCTCAGGGGTTTATATACTTATTACAGACAGTGCCTACCCACAATTTACAAATATTCAAAATGATATCAAAGTAGATTATTAAATTATACATTTTAATTCTAAATATTTAAGATTTTAAATTTTGAATTATATTATAAATATGGCAATATTATTAACTTATTTTATAAAGTTGGGAATTTTTGGGGTCTAAGGGCTCTCGCAACTTTGTATGAGTCTTTTTTTTTTTTGCTACAAACTTTAAATTTGTCAGAGAGCACCTAGGGCAGAACCAGAGTGAAGCAAGGGTTAGTTATCTGTACACATAAATATTAACAACCCGTGCACTGCGTTTCATTTATAGATACTTAATTATTACAATATTTTGTTTTAGTAAGGAATAATAAACTTCAATAACATTAAAATATCAATGTTATTTACTTCAGTTAAAAAAAGTAAACAAAATAATAACAAGAAATAGGTTTTTTAAATGTAACATAATATTATTAGCAAGTGTAAAGTGTCGTAGAAATCTGTAGCTTTAATATATTTGAGTGCATAAATCATAAAGATTTGTTTTCCTACGTTATACGCTTCGACTCAAACCATCGTCTCATGGTTTACACGATAGATGGCGCTGAACATTAACAGATACAATACAGGCGCGACTTCTAATTCTAAATTTCTCAATCAACCTGAACACGATTATGCTAAAAATTATTAGATATGCTTTATTATTGATACATTATTAATAATTATTTACCATACATGTTGTTATATTTAGAAATTAGAACAAGACTTGCAGTAGAGTGGCGAACTTTATACGTGAAATTTTTTTCAGGTGTCATATGAAAATATCAAATACACATTATTACAAACTTATACTTTATTCAATACTTCATTAGGTTTTTTGGGGCGTAACCCCATAAAGTAGCCTAAGTTATTTTTAGAGTCCCGTCAAAATCGGTGTACCCGTTTCGAAGATTAACTGGAACAAAAGGCGGACAAACATTTTTATATCACTTTTCTTTTAAGTAGGTACCGTTACTTTATATAAGTAGTTATCATAATATTTAATGAATCATATTAAGCAACACCTGATAAGCACAAGCCAAATAAAACAAATGACCCACATCATAGATAACAATACGATGATGGCTTCGGTTTATTACTCCTAGCAATTAATCTCTATGCTCGTAACTCTGCCAACGGATTGGCTAATTCATATTCCAAAACAAAATTGACATGCCAAAAGCATATACGCAAATGTAATTTAGAAAGCTTCATTACATCAATGAATTAAACTTTTAGGTACTTTATTACACTTAATGGTATTTATTTTTCCGTAGTAAAAATATCATATATTATGTTTCGGGTTAACTAGCCATCATCATACTAAATTTCGTCAATATCTATGTAGAGGTGTTCGCGAGATGCAGTAACAGTTAAACAATTATTCTAAAAACTATAGATTCAATATGATTTTCAAAGATTTTTTTATATCCAGTTTTTTTTTAATTCTATTATCATTTTTATCTCAACAACTAACTATTAATAAATATTGTAATTTTTTTTAATTACTTTAATACCTAGTTAATTACAAATAATAAATACAATATACACTTTTATAATATACAGACTCGCAAAATATAACTAATATATAAATATATTTTTATACATATAACCTCTAAAACTCTGGCATGATGAGGACACCTTTTTTATAAGTTAAATTACAGTTAATAGCGTTTAATTATTATAAGGTGATTCATGACTTTATAACGAATGCAAAATGACCTTAAACTAACTATAAAGATTGATATTACGAATATTCGTGGCATTTCTTTTGAATCCATATTTATAGTTTTATTTCATTATATACAGTACTAGCGATTCTCCCTCGCTCCGCTCCAGGCTCGTTCCCTAGGTTCTAACCCTAAAAAGGTACCTTAGGTTGTCACGATTAGTAGAGTTTTATAGATGCAATATTTTCCTGTATTGAAAGGTATCATATATGTTTAACCAGCTATCGTCATACCATATTTCATAAAAATTTGTCCAGTGGTTTCGAAAAGCAGTCACTCACAGACAAAATTGTAAAAACTAAACTAAACTATATAAATATTATTTTTATATCAATATCGATAATAATGACTATTTTGATACATATTCGACCAGTTAGAATTTTATCAAATGTGTAGATAGAGCTACAAAATTACAAGCTATAAAAGATCATAATGATCAAAAAACAATGAAATATGTTTAATTTGTATTCATCTTAATGATTAATTATTTAATTATTATCATTACAAAATTGCAAATGCATAATATGCAATGAAAACAACAATATACTAATATAAGTATATTATTATGTACTGTACAGTGTACAGTGTACGGTGATAGCAGCGGTTTATCGTCGAGTCAATTATTCACGCTCTTCATAACTGCCAACGAATTAGCTAACTCACACTTTAAAACTATGCCAAAGTAAAAATTGTACGCAATTGCAACGTTATTACGATGACGCGACAAGAAATATGGAAAACGATTCCATTTAAAAAATATCTAATAACTTTCGTCGTCCTAAGAATTTTTTTCAAGGCTGAGTATTCTTCTGTCCGAACATGAACTACTTATATTTCCCTAATACGAAGTATAAATTGTATTTAAATTTATTTGAACTCTAATATAAACAGTTGTTTAGTGATAATTTGGCCGTATTATTAAGCCGGTTATATATTTCTTTTTATCATGATACGACTCATCGTATATAGTAGTATTTTATATCACTAATGGCTCTACAATCGCATTGTTACTCGTAGATTGAATTAATATATTATTAGTAACAGTATTTATTTGGTGGTATGTAACGACTCGGTCGTAACTTAGCGGTTATATCTAAACCTTAGATTATATATGTATATATAATCAAAGATCTAAACATATCCACAATATTCTACGTCCCTACTTCATAAACATTCAGTGTAATATATATTTCTATACTAATATTATAAAGTTCAGGAGTTTGATTGTTTGTTTGTTTGGTTGATCGAGCTAATCTCAGGAACTACTGGTCAAAATTGAAAAAAATCTTTTTGTGACGGATAGTCCGTTTATCACCCTATGCCTAATAGAAGCGGAGCATAAATGAAAAAAATGTTACTAAAACGGAAAGGACGGGCGTTAGTTCTGTGAAGTACGATACCGCGCGGCTCAGAAAAAAAATTGTTTCTGGCTATTAGAAGGCGTGCGAAGCTGCGGGAAATACTACTTAGTTCTTATATAAAAAACATTGGTCGTTGTCAACAGCTTTAAATTGTTTGAGTACAATACAACGATAAATAATTCTCTGTCACTTATATTAATTTTCTCCCCTAATGACAACGAATTCATGTCATTCTTGGCTTGCCTTATTCATATTTTCCGCATCGATAAATCTTGACCTCCATCTATCTTCCTTACGATACATTCGTAAGTATAATACAAGTTCTATAATTTTTCAAACATATTTCTACTGTTTCTGTAACATGGTTTGTAAAATGTTTTTATTTTTAACTAGCAACTTACCCTTGATCCACTCGCGTTTGTCCCTGAGTACATTTTAACAATCAGTATAGATTTTTTAGAGATAAGATATTTTTTCCGCAATAAAAAGTTCCCTTTGATTCGGATAACATACTATCATCATACCAACCATTAAAACCTGTCTAGTGGTTATCTCTTGCTGCGTTCCCAGACAACTGACCGACAATAACTCTTCCATTGGTCTAGTTGCTTACAAAAACTATTGAAATATTTTCCTGAATATAATGGATAAATATCAAGACGAGATTTTTTGGAAATTTTAAATCGCCTGGTATATGTTACCGTAGACGGATTAGCAGTATTAATTAATTATTATTAATTTTTTAATATATTCTCTAAAACATACGGAAAAATCAGCACTGATGCTTTTAAAAAAAGTGAGTTAATTGGCCGACGCGGATCAAACTAGCGGGTACGCATACACTCTAAGTACATACTTAAACTAATTAATCCCATACATATGGTTCATAAGAAAATAAGTAAAATCTGGTGGCCCTGGGATCTTTGTCTATTATATACCTATAGTTTGTTAGAAAAAGCTCGTTTCATGTCATCTATTGCAAAATTCATCACTTTAACAGATTACATATATTTTGTATAACTTATAGTTTTTAATTTCTTAATAGATATTTTAAAAATACTTTTTATTCATTTATTTCAAAAATAAACTTAAACGCGCGTAGATTTTAAGCACAAGTATAAAATTTCCTTTTGTTTGATTAGGTACGTGTTATCAATAATTTAAGCTAAAACTTTTCTCGATTACTTCAAATGTTTTTTTTTTAATTAGAGAATGGCAAACTGTACCATACAAATAGGCCAGATAATTTTTACCCATGATTTTTTACATCGATCATAATTATTTACAATTCTAGGTGATTTAACATAAAATAAAATCTTAAATTTTGGCATAAATTCAAAAACGACATTTTGCGTTTAACCCTAAAATAAATAATATAGATCACATCAGTAAAAATTTGACGAAATGACGAAAGCAGTTATTTTCATGTATTTATTTATCATCTTAAAAGAAACTAAATGTAATCATGCCAGATATACGGAATGTTGTATTTTAAGCATCCAATGCCATTTCATATTTACGACGCCCTATTCTGATAGCATTATTTCCTCATTGCTATTTAATATTATTGTTATACATTTGTAAACATCTAATTTTATATGCGAAACAAATATTTGCAAATCCATCGTAAATGTTTAGTTGTAATAAAAGATGTACCTTAATTAATAAAAGTAGTATAAAAAATTCTGTATACTGTATAGTAATCCAGTTGTAGAAAATTAATACATAGTCATAACATGTTGACTCATTCACTCATACATATAGTTTTAGTTATATCGAATCTATAAATTGAATAATTTTTTGGAAAATCTTCTTGAAACAGTAGGTATTTTATTATCGTACAAGGAGCCCTTATCTATATTATGCCTTATGATTATCAAAGTGAACATGTAGGATACTCTTTACTGGCGGAAAATATCTCTAGAAATGTATATAAACCCTTAAAACGCATCCAGAAAGAAGAGAGGATTAAACGCGGAGCGAGAGGGAATCATAAATTATTATTATTATTACTATAGGTAGATAGTAGTTATTAATATATTTCTAAGAGCCGGTATTTCCGTGAATAGTTGGATTCCAAAATACTGTAAAACAAATACACTCATAAATGCTATGGTGCTGATAACAATCCGAAATTAGAGCATTTTCTATCGAAGTGAAAAGGTGTTAATATTGTCGTGACCCAATATAACGCGCTAACGTGTTTCTATTCTACGTGTTGACTGCATACGTTTGCTCGTTTTTTACTGTAATGTAACAATTTAAACTAATAATTTTCTGGGCAATTATAACATCATCATCTTTTGCTCCTTAAGAGATATTTCTTCAGGTACATACTATAATAATTACATAAATAAAATTAAAGTCACTTCAATATCCAAGGTCCATCCATGATCATAACATACTGTACATTATAGGTATTATACCTATGTATGAAGACTAAAACTTTTTTTTTTCAGAATATTTACTTACGCTTTTTTACAGTTTAAATTTTTACACATTTTTCTACTTATTTAAGTGAACACCCACTGCAAATAACATTTGACACATCAATTTTCCTAAAACAGAAAACACAACATCCGCACTTTACACAATACATTACGTTTTAGAAAAAAACTGTCACAAATATGTTCATGAACTATATAGAATACCTTCAATCTTACGACATATTGTTTGTTTTTATTAATATACAGTTCATAAATAGGTAGCACTGAACAGGTCAATGTTACTACTATTTCTGTTTCCCGACGATGCTTACATCCGCTAATCTTGATTTTCATTGCAGGTAAGTCACCTTGGATGACGTCACCACGAGCGTCATATGCAAATGAATCGGACTAACTATATCTCAGGTAATAAACATGAAAGTAATAGTCTTGGATACATCCAGAGATGAAGAGTATGATCTCATCACTTTTGCTGCATTAAATGTAACATATATGTACAACACGCTTCCGCAATTTGAAATCTGTAATATGTAGACAAAGACAGCGGTAGCCCAGTGGTAAAGCGTTCACTTGGATAACCGAGTGAAGCGCCTACAAATCCGGGTCATATTTCTATATGCGATCATTTCTATCATGATTACCACTTGTCTTACGGTGAAGGAAAACATCGTGAGGAAACCTGCATGTCTAAGAGGGAAACCTGAGTACAATATTAGAACCTAGGACTTGAAGACAGTGTTCCTTGAGTATTCCATAGGTGCACAAACATCCATAATTACTAGCGACTCTCGTTCCGCTTGAGTTCGTCCTTGTGTCCGTTACTATAAATTTCTAAGAGATGAATATTCTATTTGTTGATACGGATAACAATCTATTATCGCACCAAATTACATCAAAACCTTTCTAGTAGTTTCCTCGTGAAGCGGTCACAGACTGACAGAAAAAAATAAGACATTCGGCTTCTGTATGATGTAATACTATAATGAATGTTTTAATAAGGTTTCCACAAAATAATTAATGTACAGATAAAACTCACTGTAAATTTGATTATATGTATATCTAAGCAATGTCAAACTCTTATACCTAATGTTCTACTATCGTACCATTCTCAAGATGTTTGATATTAAAAAGAATCTTATTTTATGAATACATGCCTTATAATACAAATAAATGAATTTGCTAAAAATGACATGATTATAAACAAAGTTGTGATATTTTGTAAACGAATTATAAATTCTGTAGACAATTCTAGTGTGCCTCTCCGTCTGTTCCTACGTATTAATGTTTGAATTAAAACTAAAGTTGTTTAGATATACGTGACTAATTTTAATGACTGTTATTTATATTCTAACTCTTGAATAGAAAATAAAAATATTTAAATAGTCTTTCTATTTTTGCTACCAACCATCTGCTGGTACCACACTTCATGTAAGAATGATTTCCAAACGAATTACTGTTTAATCGTTTATAAAAATCCAAAATATGGCAGATATGACCCATATCGGTAAGCTGTGATAAATTTTCCACTCTAGCGGAAAGTTAACAAGATGCAATTTTCTGTTACACGAAACCGTTACTAGGAAATATTGTAATTTAAATAACTAGCTTCACGCTAGAGAGGACTTTATTGATAAGGAGGTAAAATAGAAAATCGTGTGGAGGCTCAAGGTAAATGTGGTACAGATTTATCGCAGAGTATTAGGAGAGCCGCGTATTTATATTAAGTGGAGAAGCTGTCGGCTCCTACGCCGACGCCACTTTTGGATGGCTGCATACAAGAATGATGTGGTGTGAATTTTTTAATCAGCTATAAATCAGTTCTTTAATAAATACGTTTTTCATATAAAACTCGTAAATACACTGAACGCGTAAACTTTACATTTGTTAGAAACACTAGTTTCTTATATTGTATTTATGACTTTTTATACAGTTTTGAAAGAAATTTCGTTGGCAAATTCAGAAATGATAAAATCACTTTTCAGTGACAATTAAATTAGGCCTTTGTCATCACAATCTAATCACTTTATTGGGCTTAACAAATATTGTTATAAATATCTAAAGTGATATAGAAGAAAGCAATGTCAGAGAAAAATAAACACGACCGTAACAAAAGATACGCATCTGCATTTAATTATAATTATCCAGAAGATGCCAAGTATTAATCTAATGGTGTATGTGAAGATCGTAGCGACACTTTACTCTTTCGGCTAGATCGTCCACCTAATAATAATCGCGCATGTGAAATGTTTTGGCTGGTGCTTTTTGTTCGCCGCGGTTATTTCAGTTTTCCAGTAGGTTTCTGAGCAAGATCAACTGTGGCCGTCTCCGCAGTACAGCTTTTACACAAAAGTCGAGCTTTTCGGAACATACGCGAAATAATCATGTGCATGACGAGAATGTGAGGCTTTACGACCTACTAAAGGGATACAACGAAAGTGCGTCTTGAAAAAGTCTAATGTGTTATTAGTGTCCTTCTAGTGAAGTGTGTGTGATCTGCTTCAGTTCAGTGGAAGTATCCGGTTGTCCAATATGACGGAATTTTTTGGTTCTTGGAGCGGTAACCATGGTGATGATGAGGAAATTGAATCAATGGAAACTGTGGAGACAGTTACCACGACAACTACGACCAGAAGGAAATCACGAGTAAGTGAAACAGTCTTTGTCATTGCAAGATCCAGGCTATGCGCCCTTGATCGTGACTGGCGCAGGTGTATTTTTGCCACAACCATTTATTTAGCACTGCGTTCTGAATTCCGACGATAATTTCCAGTCTACCTGACTTTGATCTTTGAGAATCCTGCAACGCATTCGAATGTTTACCGACCAACGTTCTAATTTGGGTATCACTATCATTGTTAAGGTTTATTTTGGACATGCCGATGTAGATGTCACGGGCGCTGTCAATTTAGAGATACAAACCAGTGTCCCATCAAGGTGAAGGCAATATGTGGATGTGGCAACCTCTTTATAAATCAACTGACGCACCGACTTAACTCTAAAAATACAATATTTTTCATTTTAAATACTCTATCTGCTCTTATACAATATTTTTATTTCATAAGAACATTCCAACTGTTCTTTAATATTATGTTTCTGAGTTCTTAAAATTACAGCGCAATTAATTGTTTTCACGGATTGAGTGTACAATAAACTTATATACTGTTATTTTTGACAATGACAAGTGAATCTTTTGTTTTGCGACTAATCACATATTTTTTTTACTAAGCACGTATGGCTTCGATTAGTTTATCTTTTTAATCTAATAATTTATCGTATAATCCCATTGTCGTGACAAATATTGAGGACAATAATTACCTATAGGGTGTTTTTGTTAATAATTAGGAACAAAATTTATTTTTTGTAAGCAATAAAGGTATATAAATACAAACAGAATTAAATTTAATAAGCAGTTGTCATAATTAAGAAAACAAATTATGTTTTCTTTAATTGCATACTTCTTGCCGCCACGTGAAAATGTAAATGTCCCGTAAAAACATCATAAAGCATCAAAGCACGTTATTTTCAGAGAACACAGGACGAACTTAATTTTCCTTAACATTTCCGGAAATAATATGATTGCTAAAACAATGAAAACAACAGCAATTAGATGGTTACTTGACGTTTAATGTTGGAGAAAACTTGTTATTATATTGTTTCTAAGAAAGTTAGAAGAGTGTTAATTGTGATTATCTATGTGACTAACTAATTACTAGGGAGATCAGGGCATAATCCACTATGCTGGTCAATTACAGGCTGGCAGATTTACATGTTTATCGAAAATATGCTAGGTTCTCTCAGGCATGCAGGTATTCTTAAGGCATTTTCCTTGACCGTAAGACAAGGTGTAATGGTGTTGGAAACACTCGCACTTGAAAATATCAGAGGTTAAGTAGAAAGAAAAATATAAACTAACCGGCAAAGTAGAATTTCATACTTTAAACTCAAGCAGTTTTCAACTACACATTTTACATGGCTAACAAGAAATCAAACCAAAAATTTTAAGTATAAGACAACAGACAAGATGAAACATGCTAAATACTTACCCAAATTGGATTTCAAATTTTATTGTTATATACCAAATAGTAGGTATCAGAAAAATAAGTCTTGTTTTCAATAACCATACCTAAACATCTAGAATGGATCAGAACTAGTCGATGTAGCTAGGCCGACCTCGGCACCAAACTAAATAAATACAACATAATATTCTTCTAAGTAAAATCTACCCAAATATTGCCATGTATAATATACAGGCGTGATGTGTAAGTCGTGCGTTTCTTCGATCGTGACTTTGGCTTAGTTGCTAAGTACATTGCTTCCTTCAGATATAAATTATTTTACATATGATACTTATAACATTTTTATCATATATTTTATAAAATATGTAATGAAAATGTTTATAGATAAAGCAAACATAATCTTTCCTTACGGGGTTAACCGATTTTCATATTTATATAGACGGTATGTGTTTTTTTTTATCATTTAAACAGTAGAGTAAGCTTCTCTCCTTTTAACTTATGTATCCTCCAATAATTCTTATAACAATTACGAGTATTATAACACCAGAGCTTATGATCTAAGCCTGATCTCTCATCGAATATGAATTTGAGAATGAAAGAAATAGAGAGTGCAATGTAACTAGTAGGTACACAATGTACCACAGATCACATAATATTTGAGATTGACCAGCGTAGCGAAAATCGTACATAAGGAAATAAATATGATTTTAGGAAAAGTTAAATTAAAAAGCAGGCCTGGAGCTTTGACAAGCGAACTTTCAACTTAATAAATTATGGTCAGTTCTTATCCATAGGACGATCACAAGTAGCATTAAGCGTTTTACAATGTTCTCCGTAATAACGTCGTAAATGTTCGTACGCGTTCGTAGTAGAGTTTTTATTATGCCATTGTGGATTCGGACAATAGAGTCATTCTATATATTGCGAAATATTGCTTTGGTCTTGAAGAATGAGAATATTCCCGACACTCTTTATTATCTATTCAACTGTTCTTCGTACTTAAATGCACGAGAGATTAAAATTGACGACACGTTTGACTCAGTTTGTAGTGACCCTACTTTCTGCGCAAGCGGTCGCGGGTTCGAGTTCGAGTCCCGCTGGGTGCATTCATTTGTTGAACACGAATGCTTGTACTCCAGTCATAAGTGTTAATATTCACAATATGTATGTATGTAAAATTTATATGTGTATATGTGCATATAGACTATCTAGTCTCCGTATTACAAGCCTATATTAATAACAATATTTTAATATTTTCATATGAAATAATAAATAGTTGACTATAAAATGGTGTAAATAATTGATTCTAAAAATTGTTTTATTATTTAAAATATGTATGTAGATTGTAGGTATATTAAATTCAAGAAATCTGAGGAAAATATACTTTCTGTAATGGCAGTTTCGTTTGGCAATAGGTATTTACTGTTCTATACACTACTTTTATCTTCCCATCTCATCATCTAAATCTCAATAAAGATACAGAAAACATACAAAATATATTAAAAACATGTTTATTTTATTTATTTTTTGCTCTTATAAACTGATTCGTATATATTTATAATGAAGGGCTTTAGCTTCTTCGTGGCCGTGACTCAGTACTCGGTATGTTGCGAGCTATTCGCGTACCTGCTGACGGCATTATGGTTACAATACATTAGGTACATCCTTTGTTACAATTCAATGTTTCTAAGTTCCTTAAATTCACTAAAAAATCCCTTTTTCTGTTACTCTTTCTTAATTAAATTACCTATATATACTGGGAGCTTTTGCACCTTAAATATTTAAATTCTAACGCTTGTGCTATGATTCCCCCAAATGTGATTTCACCTGGTGATGATGAAGGAGATCATTAGCGTCGAGCAATCCAGCTGGGCGTGAAACCGAGAAACGCACTATGAGGTAGCCCACTCAGTTGCTCAGTTGAAACTACCTCATTATTGTCGTGGTATACTGCAGACCTGTCGTCAAGGTGTCATGGTTGAGTGGCTTTGCCGGTCAGCCCCCATAATCACCTGCATTTATGAAGTGAGGTTGAAACCCCATAGAAAGTTTGTTTTTTAATGTATTTACCCCTTAAATAACTCTCTATCTCCTTTATAACCAGACTATCAGCTGTTACATAATATACTGAATATTATGTGTTATACAATATAGTTATATTATAGGTGCTTCTATAAATACTCTAAAACCAGGTTTGATTTAGAAAAGCAAAGTAAATACAATATTTTGATTTATTGTTTTGGCTGACCCACTTTCTGAAACACTGTAACATTTCCTTGACGATTAATACTTAAATGAATATAATTAATATTTTATCACTATAGTTAAAGACTCAAATTTACATGTATACATAGGTATACTTATAAGTAATGAGGTTTCAATATATACATTTTAAGTACTTTCTGTAAATCGGTAGTAAAACATTTTTTTTCTTACCCACAATGACCTTGCTTCAATCATAAACACAAGGAAGCATGGTCAAAGACTTAAAGATCCGTCTGTCGATCGGTATTCGGTAATATGAGATAGATATGTGTTGCATTTTAAAACTTGGCCGGACTTGTACAGTAAGCGGGTTTATTTTTATAAAAACTGAAGTCATGAACGAGAAACATCTGTTTTCATGATATAGGTACAACTTTAAATATATATTATAGGAAAAAACATATTAAAACAACATAGAACTTCATTTTATTTAAATTAATACCACAAAAATTAAAGTTCACAAAATATAATACTTATATGGTTCACAATATTTTTATGCCAAAAAGTACGCTAAAATCTTTCTTATCTATTACGGGAAAGACTTCCCAAAACCAATGAAGCGACAAATCGGAGATAAGAGTCTTACAAAACGGCTCAACTGCAAATATCGTTCAATTATTTGAAAAAAATGTAGCTTACTACAATAGTCCAGCCAATTTAGACATTCGAAGTTTAGCATAAATTAGTTTATAAGACATTTTGTTATGTATTCATACTATAAAAAGCATGTGGTGTATACTTGTAACTGATTGTGCATTAGCGCAAATAAATTAACGTTATACAGTATACTGTAGATGTAAGTAACATTTTAACAATCGTTGGTGTACCAAATAAATAAATAAATAAAATAAAAAATTGTCTGTATATACATTGTATAATATGTATAATAACTCTAGCGATGTATATACGTGTCGTACCTACTCATGCATATTATGTCGATAAAAACTTTTATAACTTTATAATATATATTTATTCGTTATATCTCAGAAACGGTGGCTCGAAGGAAAATATATATAAATGGTGTCGTGGGACACCAGGTAGGAACGAAGTTCCTTCGGTTAATGTAGAATCGACACAATTTGCAAAAATAAAATCGTGCTCAATTTTATGTAGGTTTTCTTGATTTTACTCTTAAATTTTGCTGATTAGTTTTTATTTAAGTACAGGAAAGTATTTAAGAAATTCAGTATTTTAGGAAATAATAAATAACGTAAAATAAAAAAAATCGTAATTCAAATTATCAACTAAAATATGTCTCTTTAAGTAAAACTAAAATGAAATCAAATAAAATAAATATAACAATAGAGTTTAGTAGTCATTTGAATAATTTTCATTTACCTAATTATCTTAAAGAGAAAACAAAGCTTTAGTTTTATTAAACCCAAAATTGTTTTGTAAACCATCCGATGAGATCGATTTACAAAATCACCGCAACCGAAACGTAAAATAATCCTGAAATATATATTATATAAAATATAAATATACAATAATCTTGAATCTGAAAAACATATTGTACTACATTAATCAACCATAAATGTGAAGTGAAACCTGACATAAATAAAATTAAATAAATCTGGACTACTATAAAATAGCGCTTTTGCATGCACTATAATTGTCATGAATAAATATCACTTTGTTTACACGATTATAAGTCAATCTAGACCTTTTGGCAGACAAAACTAACCCAGCGGTCGAGAAAACTCTTTCACTAGGCGTACTTGTTGCGGGTACTCCTAAAATCGACGTCGCTAGCGTAGAAAGCCACGGGAAAGAATCCTTATTTACAAGCCAGTAATTAAAGAAATCTACATCTTTAAGATCCTGCAGCTTGCATGTTGCAAAATATTTCCAACATTCTTGTTCAATTGGATCATCTACAGGTACAGACTGAGTTTTAATGCCAGAATGCTTTTCGGAAAGCCTGATTAGAAAGGAACTAACGGTAACGGTATCAGATGTCGTAGTCGGTCTTGCTACTGCTTGAGATTCAGAAGTCTCCATAGAAGGGATTAGATGTGGACGACTTTTAACAATTTCTCTGATGTAATCTGATAAGAAAGACACCCTTGTTTGATTGGAAATCTCAAGATCTCAAGGACATCTACTTCACGTATCCCTTGAAAGCGACAGTCCAACAAAGTAGCAGCCACTATTAGTTTTGTGATCGGGAATCGGTGATTTAATTTATCCATCATATTTCTTTTAAGAGTTAACAATACAAGTGGTTCATCATCATCTGAGGACTGTAGTGCGTCTTTAATTTCTGATCGGAATATCAGCGCAACATTTAAAGATGTGGATTTTTGAGAGCTTAGTATTTCTACAATGACCTTGATTTTTTTTAGAAATGTGAGTAAATCTGTCATTAACTTCAACTCAAAATTGTTTAATTTAAGTTGCTCTTCGCCAATTTTGTCAAGCAAGATGTTGACAGCGTAACGATTGCAAGAATGATTTAAACTTTCTAGCATGGCCAAACCGCTGCGCCAGCGGGTCGGTGTCGAAGTTTTTATGTTCGGTATTGGCTTCATAAAATCATCGATTTCACTGGAATCGCCATCATCCATCTCATTATAATCGTACACAAAATTATCAAGGATTGGATCCCTCTCGTCGTTTTCCAAATCTTCTCCTGTTTTTTCTAGTAAAACAATTATTTTTCGCTGTTCCTTATCAGCTTCAGCTTCTAATTCAGGTCATCTATATCGCAGCTTCTTCACTATTTTTTGCACTTTGTAACCAGTCTCTTTACTTGGGTCGAATTTATTCCATCGACATTCACCAAATTATGAAGACCATGGCCCAAGCAGAGATGACTGTTAAGTGAAGCCAAATCGACTGCACGTTTAACATTTGCTCCGGCGTCCGTGACAGCAAAAATAGTTTTATCAAGCAATCCTTTTAATAAGTCATTTCTTACTTTAGCGATCATATCACAAATTTTTTGACCAGTTTTTTTTTCGGTTATTAAGGTTGTTAATAACGTGAAATATTTGAGTTGCATATCTGTATAAAACATATTGTTACACTTTACTTTACTCTCTTTCTTCTCTTTCGTTCTCACTTTACATTGTACTTTAAATAAAGGAAAGGGGAAAAATATATACCTTCTGTCAGATAATGGTATGTGAAAGTGATATAATTTTGACTCCGATATTGATCGCTCCACAAATCTAAGGTTATTGCTCCACAGCATGACGCATCTAGCTGAATTGTCTTTTTCACATGTGATAAACAGCTTTCAAATACATCGTCCAGAGCCGTTCCAGATATTGTAAAACGAGATGGTAAATCTGCCGTGTTCCCAATTACCTTGTATTTCTAAAAAAAGGTAACTAACTTTAATCATTGATGTCAAGTCTATGGATTAAATGAAGAAATTCTTTATTTTAAGTTATCTACGTACACCACGTGTACCTACCATGAAAAAGTCCTGCATTCATTTGTCTGATACTGAGTTAAATGGCATCAAAGAGCGACAAAACCAGAGAGCTAGATCTCGCGCTAGGAACCACTTGTCATTAGTTGACGACGCTGAGGATATACTCTGCTTTGAAGTTGAAGGCCTGCTGGTAGTAAAAAATCTTGTATTGTCTTTTTAGCAGCTATACCCTTTTCTCGTAGACCATGAACATCGCGAAGGTGACGAATTAGATTTCCAGTGCTCACACATTTACTGTAAGACTTTACTTTTGTTCTAAAATATTAATCAGATAGAATTACATTAATATAGTACATGAGTAATGAGTTCGGAAGTAAAATAATAATAATAAAATTAAAAATAAAATATATAAATGGTGTCGTGGGACACCAGGTAGGAACGAAGTTCCTTCGGTTAATGTAAAATCGACACAATTTGCAAAAAAAATAAATCGTGCTCAATTTTATGTAGGTTTTCTTGATTTTTCTCTTAAATTTTGCTGATTAGTTTTTATTTATGTACAGGAAAGTATTTAGGAAATTCAGTATTTTAGGAAATAATAAATAACGTAAAATTAAAAAAATCGTAATTCAAATTATCAACTAAAATAATAAAATATGTCTCTCTAAGTAAAACTAAAATGAAATCAAATAAAATAAATATAACAATAGAGTTAAGTAGTAATTTGAATAATTTTCATTTACCTAATTATCTTAAAGAGAAAACAAAGCTTTAGTTTTATTAAACCCAAAATTGTTTTGTAAACCATCCGATGAGATCGATTTACAAAATCACCGCAACCGAAACGTAAAATAATTCTGAAATATATATTATAGAAATATAAATATACAATAATCTTGAATCTGAAAAACATATTGTACTACATTAATCAACAATAAATGTGAAGTGAAACCTGACATAAATAAAATTAAATAAATCTGGACTACTATAAAATAGCGCTTTTGCATGCACTATAATTGTCATGAATAAATATCACTTTGTTTACACGATTATAAGTCAATCTAGACCTTTTGGCAGACAAAACTAACCCAGCGGTCGAGAAAACTCTTTCACTAGGCGTACTTGTTGCGGGTACTCCTAAAATCGACGTCGCTAGCGAAGAAAGCCACGGGAAAGAATCCTTATTTACAAGCCAGTAATTCAAGAAATCTACATCTTTAAGATCCTGCAGCTTGCATGTTGCAAAATATTTCCAACATTCTTGTTCAATTGGATCATCTACAGGTACAGACTGAGTTTCAATGCCAGAATGCTTTTCGGAAAGCCTGATTAGAAAGAAACTAACGGTAACGGTATCAGATGTCGTAGTCGGTCTTGCTACAGCTTGAGATTCAGAAGTCTCCATAGAAGGGATTAGATGTGGACGACTTTTAACAATTTCTCTGATGTAATCTGATAAGAAAGACACCCTTGTTTGATTGGAAATCTCAAGATACACATCTACGTCACGTATCCCTTGAAAGCGACAGTCCAACAAAGTAGCAGCCACTATTAGTTTTGTGATCGGGAATCGGTGATTTAATTTATCCATCATATTTCTTTTAAGAGTTAACAATACAAGTGGTTCATTATCATCTGAGGACTGTAGTGCGTCTTTAATTTCTGATCGGAATATCAGCGCAACATTTAAAGATGTGGATTTTTGAGAGCTTAGTATTTCTGTAGAAAAAAATCAAGGTCATTGTAATGACCTTGATTTTTTTTAGAAATGTGAGTAAATCTGTCATTAACTTCCACTCAAAATTGTTTAATTTAAGTTGCTCTTCGCCAATTTTGTCAAGCAAGATGTTGACAGCGTAACGATTGCAAGAATGATTTAAACTTTCTAGCATGGCCAAAACGCTGTGCGAGCGGGTCGGTGTCGAAGCTTTTATGCTTGGTATTGGCTTCATAAAATCATCGATTTCACTGGAATCGCCATCATCCATCTCATTATAATCGTACACAAAATTATCAAGGGTTGGATCCCTCTCGTCGTTTTCCAAATCTTCTCCTGTTTTTTCTAGTAAAACAATTTTTTTTCGCTGTTCCTTATCAGCTTCAGCTTCTAATTCAGGTAATCTATATCGCAGCTTCTTCACTATTTTTTGCACTTTGTAACCAGTCTCTTTACTTCTTGGGTCGAATTTATTCCATCGACATTCACCAAATTATGAAGACCATGGCCCAAGCAGAGATGACTGTTAAGTGAAGCCAAATCAACTGCACGTTTAACATTTGCTCCGGCGTCCGTGACAGCAAAAATAGTTTTATCAAGCAATCCAAAGTCATTTCTTACTTCAGCGATCATATCACAAATTTTTTGACCAGTTTTTTTTCGGTTATTAAGGTCGTTAATAACGTGAAATATTTGAGTTGCATATCTGTATAAAACATATTGTTACAATTAGATTCTCACTTTACACTGTACTTTAAATAAAGGAAAGGGGAAAAATATATACCTTCTGTCAGATAATGGTATGTGAAAGTGATATAATCTTGACTCCGATATTGATCACTCCACAAATCAAAGGTTATTGCTCCACAGCATGACGCATCTAGCTGAAATGTCTTTTTCACATGTGATAAACAGCTTTCAAATACATCGTCCAGAGCCGTTCCAGATATTGTAAAACGAGATGGTAAATCTGCCGTGTTCCCAATTACCTTGTATTTCTAAAAAAAGGTAACTAACTTTAATCATTGAAGTCAAGTCTTTGGATTAAATGAAGATATTCTTTATTTTAAGTTATCTACGTACACCACGTGTACCTACCATGAAAAATCCTGCATTCATTTGTCTGATACTGAGTTAAATGGCATCAAAGAGCGACAAAACCAGAGAGCTAGATCTCGCGCTAGGAACCACTTGTCATTAGTTGACGACGCTGAGGATATACTCTGCTTTGAAGTTAAAGGCCTGCTGGTAGTAAAAAAATCTTGTATTGTCTTTTTAGCAGCTATACCCTTTTCTTGTAGACCATGGACATCGCGAAGGTGACGAATTAGATTTCCAGTGCTCACACATTTACTGTAAGACTTTACGTTTGTTCTAAAACATTAATCAGATAGAATTATATTAATATAGTACATGAGTAATGAGTTCGGAAGTAAAATAATAATAATAAAATAACCAATGTAAAATATTTTATATTTATAAATAAACTAATACTTACGTATTTAATTCTTTTGCACTAAATAATTTTCCACTATTATCACTGTCCATTGCATTCAAGTCACTTGTTACTTCACTTGCCATTGTTACTATGACGACTGTCGCGCCTGCGCACTATTTAACGGTTTTATTCCACGCTTTTACTATCACATATTTTTCAGTTCGGCCGCGCAGCAAAATCCCTATCTCCTCCAGCCTGCCGTAAGGAACTTCGTTCCAATATTTATAAATAAACTAATACTTACGTATTTAATTCTTTTGCACTAAATAATTTCCCACTATTATCACTGTCAATTGCATTCAAGTCACTTGTTACTTTACTTGCCATTGTTACTATGACGACTGTCGCGCCTGCGCACTATTTAACGGTTTTATTCCACGCTTTTACTATCACATATTTTTCAGTTCGGTCGCACAGCAAAAACCCTATCTCCTCCAGCCTGCCGTAAGGAACTTCGTTCCAAAAAGTATTGATACATTTTTTATAGATAGTTTTATGATGTACAATTTTGTTTCAGGTACTTTAATGATAAAACTTACCGTTTTGCTGAAAATCCCTAAAAACTCATTTTTTTTACCTTTGACCTTGAATATGTTTTTCCATACTAGGGAATGATGGGGAACTTTAAAATATTTATAATTATGTCAATTTTACTGATTTTCAGCTTGTTAGGACTTTATGTACCTTCACTCTCATTTTTCACTCTCATTTTTTGGTCTAAATTGACCGTACTACAAACAATATCGATATTGGGTACGAACTAAGAAGAAGAAACCGGGAAGGTAACCGGGGTCGACGCACTGACGCCCTCAAACTAATGTTTATATTTGTGGGGAATAGCTAGAAATACACGACATCCCACCACAGTACGCTAACCTACTTCGATTGTCTGACACTCGTCAGTACAAGTTCAAAGGTATTTCTCACCTGTGTGTCATAATTTTTCCTCATTTCTAAATATACAATATGAAAACTTGACATGAAAAATAAGTTTCTTTTTTACCTGTTATATACTTACAAGAGATATTACAGAGTTAGGTAGAAATAAAATTCTTACGTTAAACCTAGCGACACACCATCAGTTTTGTTCGGCTTTGTCCAAAGGTTCATTTTATAGCTTACATATATACTAATTAATGAAAATACTAATGATTTCCTAGAAATTAGATATTTTTCCGGAGTAAAAAGTTTTCTATATATTGACCCGGATAATTAGCTATTATTGTACAACATTTCATCAAAATCTGTCCAATAGTTTTCTCGTGAGACGTTCCCAGACAGACAGGCAGACATATAGACAGACAGCCAAACAAAAGTTTTAAAAACTATAGGGATATATATTTCAATGACATGTTTGAATAAGATATAAACTAAATTGTACCAGTAAAGTTGTCAAGACACTAAATAAAGCTCACTGACTGAAAGGGGTTTTGTAAATTGCGAATATTGTCAGGACTCACACCTGAAGTGACAAACGGTTAACATTTAACTCTTCACGTCGAAATATCTTTCACTAACTATCCACTTAGAACTATAATTGTCAGCAAGACTTACTATATCGCAGTTACTTGTCCGAATGGTGGTGTCTTGCAGAGGTTGAGCACGCAGTAATGACGTTTTTCACTCTCGTAATACGGTGTATTTTTGCATGAATGAATTTGTATTTTTGGTTATACATCAAACAGTTTCGACAGAGGACGTAGTTCGATGACAGCCGACGAAAGTGCTAATTGTCTACGACAAGCTAACTAAATACTGTTTGCTTCAGCCAAAATACAAAATATGATATACTTCGGCTGAAGAAATAACCTATTTGGCCATAGTTTTTTCTACTTAGAAAAACTTACAATTGAATTTAAACCCTTTTAAGTAGCCCTTATCTAATATTCAAACCTATTTTTGAAAATATTTAAAAAAAAATACATTTGTCTGATGCCAAACCTAAATAATAATTACTACTTACCAAGCTTCCTGGTAGATATTATAAGCAATATAATTTGTTTCATTATAATTTATATTTAAAAAATCGCTCTTCTCACGTGGTTTTTGAATGAGGAAGACTGAAAAAACTTGAAGGAATGTGGAATTTGGCCAAAAGTATACCGCTAAGATACTAAATAATAAAATCTCTAATACAATATTCCACCAACAAACAGTTCAATAGCATCATAGAGGCTTGTAACAAAACAATGGCCGCGTTATTTTAAAGCATCTACTAATATAAACATAATAGATTCTTAATTCTTGTAACATAAGGTTTAAAATTGCTCCAAACCAATATTTACATACGACTTAGTTGAATTTCATACATTAGCTTCTAAAATAGAACGTCCCGCTCTACCCCACGGGAAAGGTACATTTTTGGAAATCAAATAAAGCCATGATATAAATATATTAAACAAGGTTATCAAAAATAGATCGCCAAAAGAATTTGGTAGAGAAAGGTCAATTTTACGCTTGTTTATATTAGTCAGTGCAAAAGTTAGTCGTGACGTTATACGCATTTGTTTCGAAATAGGTTATCTATTTAAAGGTATTTATTTTTATGGTATTTGCATTATAAGTCATTGCTACTACAGTTTAACTCTAACTCTAGTGGTTTTAACTAATGATGTTTTTTTTTTAATGTTTTATATTTTCTTACTAAAATAGTACAAAATATATTTGGAAAAGCTCTTAAATGTAAATAAATAAGAATTTCGCTATACGTGCCTATTACTTAATTGTAATTTTTTTAATAATGTATGGGCTAGAGGTGATAACATTGTACAAAAATTATTTTTTACCAGACTTTCTTGCTTTACAAGAAAATATATTGGAATACTTTTTAGTTTTGTTAACTGTAACTTTGAGACACAGTGTAGTTAATTACTTAAACTATTATTATGATATATATGCGATATATGATGGGAATAGTAAAATTTAAATCATATATGTATCTACTATAAATTTGAAGACAGTTATGAGTCAAAGTATGACTCAGTCGATTCCCGGCCACTAATGCATCCCAAAGTCAACAACACTGTATTTAATTAGAACTTGTTATATGTTACAAATATTAAATTAATTTAGAAATAGTCTTTGTAATGATATTGTTTATAATAAAATTGCAATTAAAGCTACTTAGCTACATCTTCTTTGTAAATCTAATCCTAATAATATTATAAGAGTAATTATTCTTGGATATGCATAATATCACATGAAATGTGGAATATCGTTGACGACACGCTTAGCACCAACCGTCGCGGGTTCAAATCCCAATGAGGACTCCTGACATTCGTGTGTATCACACAAATGAATGTTTGGTGTGATAAAGACGAATGTTTGTGCATCAGTCCACTAGTCATGGTTGAAAAATCTCCGAAACGACTCTAACAATATGCATAACTTTTGAAAAATTTACAAATTTTGTATTTAGATAAGTTTTTTATTTTTATTTTATGATGTACCCTAAGTGTCTTATCCGAAAAAAAACGCCATTTCGACGGCGAAGTGCCAATACCTCCTAACTAACATTTTTCGAGAAATTTCATGGCGTTAAACGTTTTTTTCAATTTGTGTAAAATCTTGACTACGTAACTTAGGAGTTAGGAGGTTAGGAGGCTTCGCCGTCGATTTACAGTCTATTTTTTCCAAAACACAGAACAATGCTCAAGCAAGTACTTAGATTACATTAAAATCTATTTATTAAAGGTACACGTTTACAATTGAAATCACACATGCATCTATGTTCTAAATAATGCAGTTTATATACGTTGTTATTAACAGCTATTTCCAATACACCTAAATATATGTACGTTTTATCTATTGCTATAATAATAAATTCCTTATTTTATATAAACTATTCTAAGACCAAAAGATTTAAAGCAGTCATAAACTTATAAAAGACTTATGTAGTATATAAGGTAGATAGGTTGTAATATACGGCGACGTCATCACGGGAAATGCTTGCGCATTTTACAGGTAGTAAAATAAATTAATATAGCTTATTTTGTAATAATTGTACATTGTATAGGTACTTATGTTAATAAACATTTATGACCTTGTTTTTATTATAAAAATATTTTGACGCTAGTTATGACTACAAATGATACCATTTTTCCAAGCAATGAAAAATCCAGAAGAACTCTTTTCCTTTTCATATTTCCATTTATATATATTACATATAACACATAATAATATAATCTACTTGGGCAAATTACGTACAGCTTTTATAACTTTTTTTTTAATTACGTTAATAAGTCTAAGCAGGCCTAATTGCTTTAAGTTTTTTCGGTTTTCTTATATGCTTAGAATTAAAGTTAGTACATAAAAGGTAGGTAAACCAGTCAAATTCAGTCCTATTCGTTCAAAACAAAATCATTATTGAGAAATTTTATCACCAGCAATCATGTATATTCTGTATTAGTCGTTGATTTCTGCCAATTTCTGCCAAAGATTTAACATTTCTTCTTTGATGTCAGATTTTTGATATGACTTATATTATGTTGTATGATGTACCAAGACCTAAATTCTCTAGGAAATGAGTCAAATTATTTATTATTGTGTTAGTGGGCGTCTCGGCCTTGCTCGCGAACGCCGATGTCACTTTATTCATTGTGATGGGTCTTTCAGAGTTTTCGAATGTTATTATCATTGAACAAAATGTGACAATTTAGTGTGTGCCCATTTTTCACACAATTATGTTTCAGTTTCATGGTCATAGAAATATTAGGAAAACTAACAAACGACACAGTATAATTAATGATACTTAGAAAATGACAATACACATATCTTTCTTAATTTTCGTTTTCCAAAGATTAGCATTATTGACGACAATGGCTCAGCAGTGAACCTACTTGGATGGCAGCGGTTGCGAGTACAAGTCCTGTTGGGGGCATTCATTTGTTGAGCACCAATGTTTGGACTCCAGTCATGGGTGATATTTGTTTATCATACGTATGTATTTAAAGTTAAATATATGTGTAGTGTAACGTAACACAAGTATCCGTAACACGAGCCTTGTAGCTTACCACGGAAATAGATGGCGCTGTGTAATATACCAACATATTTATTGTATATCATAATTCTATGTGTACGGGTGTCACAAGCAAGGTCTTCAAACACATAAAAGCATCTACACTAGTAAAATAAGGAAGTTTGCTAAGTTTGCTTGTTGGTTAAACGCGGTTTAAATCTCAGGAACTACTCATATGATTTGAAAATTTCTTTTTCAATTATTTCACATAACCATTTTAAGAGATTCGATTAGACAAATATTTTATCAAATACTAGCGACTCTCCCTCGCTTCGCTCGGGTTCTTGCCTGGATCTAGCACGAGCGAAGCCGCGGGTTCCGCTAGTATTAAATATAGCCTATATTCATCAGGGATAATGTAGGATTCTAATGGTAAAAGAATTTTTTAATCAGTAGTTTCGGAGCCTATTCAATTCAAACAAACAAACTATCATATCTTTCCTCTTTATAGTAGGTATTAGTGTAGACTTACCTATGTATAAAATATTATATATTAAAGAGATAAAAATATATCAACACGCAAATTTATGAATGAAAAACATTAATTGTGTTATAAGAAATAACAAGCCTTCCTTATAATATACAAATAAAAGGTATCATTCACTTCCTTTTCCTGTCTCGTCAACCTTTAACACTGGCAGTAATGTTTTTATTATATTTAACTGCCTCGTTAGTAGTATAGTTATCATGAATGGCACATCCGGTGGTCCTGGTTTTCCGTCCCGGGTCGATCCAAGATTAACTATTGAGTTTTTCGTTTAGTAAGCCTTAATACATAACAGCCTGGGCCTTAAGTCTGCTATTTTACATGAATTGTCATTCTAGAACAATGCAATTTTAATTCAATTACCATAAGTCAAAAATTTCGTAGTCTACTAAATTTGCAATGGTCTATCAATGGTCTTGTACGTAAATAAACGTTTTACAAACGCATTTACAATTGACAATTTTGTCAATTGTAAATGCGTTCGTAAAACGTTTATTTAGGCTAAGTTCGATTATAAATGTTATCAATATATGTTTTAAAGACTAAGCATTATGTAATATGATCATACAAAGCCAAAAAGATAGATTAACAGACTACGCAATACGTTTGATCATTGACTTATCATTACGTACGGGACTACCAATTATTTGCAAAGTGTGTGTGTCAGTGATACACCATCGGAAGACCATTGAATTAGTAGACTACCAAAATTGCAAAAAGTAGCAATTACGATGTCATTGATAGACAATTGCAACACCATTGCAATAGCAGACTTGAGGCCCTGGAGGGAAGTTAGCGGTTATCAACCCCCGTGCTTCGGAGAGCATGTAAAGCCGCCGGTCCTGAGCCTTATTTCTCACTAGTCGCGTCTAGTTGTCGTCTCACTGCGAGTAATAGGAATAGAGTGCACTTGTGTCTGCGCGTACACTTGTGCACTATAATATCTCTTTATTCTTTTTGTTTTACACAAGTTTATTTCTATTCAATAGGTATTATCTCATTAACTGTAGTACATCCCTGTAGTAATATTTACGAATATGCCAAAAATTACATATTCACGTATACTAATATTATAAAGCTGAAGAGTTTGTTTATTTGTTTGTATGTTTGGTTGAATGCGCTAATCTCAGGAATTACTGGTCCGAATTGAAAAATTATTTTTGTGTTAGATAGTCTGTGTGTGTGTTTGTCAGTGGGAGTGTTTATCGAGGAAGGCTATAGGCTATATTACATCACGGTACGACCAATAGGAGTGGACTATCAATGAAAAATGTTGCAAAAACGGGAGGTATTTGGTTTCCAGCCTTTAGAACGCGCGTGAAGCCGTGGGAAAGGCTAGTAGTATATATTTCAATTCGAGAGCCATTATCACTCTACATAAGCTAAGACTTAAGTGCAATCTTACGAATTCTAACTGACATTGGCAAAGTATATTGTGCCCAAATGGCACTTTTAGAATCCTTTAAACAAAATAGTAGAATTGAAAATCTTATGCCTTCCTTCTTCTTATTATGCAGCACATCGAAAAAAAAATAAGTTGTCTATTTAATATTTGTAGAAAATATGTTGTTATGTTATGTATATTGTTGTAAATATTTAAAAAGGTTTTGAAATTTCTGTCTGGCGCTTGCTGTCTCTATATTAATTGAGATTAATGTTAATTTATTTATGAGAGTTATAGATAGTAAAAGTTCCTTATAAATTTAAATATTTATTATTTTATTTAATTCGTTTATCTGAGTTAAGTAGTTTAAAATATTTTAACATAATTAACCTTTGGCAGGAAAGACATTATAAAATGTGAAAGTCTCGTATATAAAAAAGTATTTATGTCACTTTTAGTGAATTCAACATACCTACCATATCAGAACACTTCGTAAGCTGCAGACACAAAGTATTTTGATTTTAAAATAATGAAATTACATTTTTTTACAAAAAATTACGTTGTAAAATCTCCACCAATTTTAAAATCATAAAGGTAATTTTTCTTGGTCTATATTATCTCGTCAATTTGAGAGAAATAAAATATGAAAAAAATAAAAGTATAATAAAAATTAGTTCACGATAGAAGAAGATAGACATATCTAAAAGACTCAGTCATAAAATAAGTAACCGGACCTCCCTTTTTATAAGTCGATCTATCTGCGAGTTCCGAGAGAAAATTCCGTCAAAATCGATCCAGCCGTTTCGGAGATTATCCGGAACAAACAGACAGTAAGACAAAAATTTTAAATACAAGCAATATTTAGATAGTACCGTATATATATATATTCTTTATTGCACTTAAAAAAAATGTTACAAAAAATTAAATATTAGAAGGTAAAGGCTTTTATATGCATTTAGTGAAAAGCTGTGAATTTAAAATTAAAAACAGACACTTCAATTTTATTTATATGTTGTAGACTACATGACTACAAAATATTTTCAAAATAGCGCTACAAATCAAAATAAAGACATCGCACGGTTAATTTCGAATGTTCAAGTCAACGTTAATACAAATTAAAATTCTCATTCTAATAAAATATGTTATTAATAGTACTGAAAAGATATTGAATACTATTCCCTCCGCTAAATCCCAAACCAAACCATAAATAAAAAAAAATATTGCCAGTTTATACCTTAGAGGATAGACGGCTAAGAAGTAGATACATTAATTCTGTACACAATACCAAGGTTACTCTTTGACCAGAACTATTCAATATAGACGAATACCTACATACTTATTATAAATATCTGTTTATATAAATATCTTTGATAGTGCAGGTAGTTAGTTATGTATAACGATAATGTGTAGTCTGTGGTTTTTAATCTATGGTATAAAAATAAAGAAAAGATGTGTGTCTCGATCTAAATCTAAAAATATAAGTGTTTCATTTCAAATTTCATCAACTAAGTATTCAATAACAATACAGTTAGGCCTGTATATGTTCCTATATTAAGTCGCTCGTCTAACATATTTTTAATTAGATATAGGTACAACCTTAGATTATAATATACTCTAAGGGTACAACATCTTTTTTAGAAATACCACACCTTCGTGATTTACATGAGTATTTTAACATCATTACCACTTCCAGTTACGGTAATGGAAAATATCATGGAAACCTGATTGACTGAAAATGATATTTTTAAAGACGCGACGCAAACCGCGCTTAGCTAGCGTAGTTATGGTCTAAATTCTAATCCTACTTAAATTAAAGAGGCCTTTGTCCAGTGTGGAGCAACTCTTTGGCTGTGTGGTGGGCTAAATTAATAATAGATTATTTATTAATTAACAATAACAATAGACATTATTTTTAAAATTTAGTTTTAATATGTAAAGTATAAAGGTTTTTTGTGAAAAATGTAAACTAGGTCAGTAATAAGTTTTACACTGTGAATTATCGATTCGAATCCGAATAGAGATTCAATAGAGTGTGAAATCGATTATGTATTTGAACTACATTCAGAGAAGACATTCAGCTCATTTTTTACTAAATTCTAGAGGTAGGTAACTGCCAGTTAGTGTTAAAATTTCTTTTTGTAAGTACTTTATTGTCTTATTATTAAAATTTTATGATATACTAGCATTTCAACACAGAACTAACACCTTCCGTTTTTGCAACAGCGTTCGGAACCGTACGATAATTATATATACGATAATTTGTGCCTACGTACGATGTAAAATAGCATTATTTTTTCATTATTATCGTACGCAGGTCTGTATATCACGTGTAAAACATTTGGGTTTCAGTGTTCTGTTGATTTGACAGCGGTGGTTTAAAAAAGATAAACTATAGAGTACTTGCATGCATATCAATATTACAATTTATATGATTTATTTATCTATAATAGACATTATCCTAAAAAATACGATAATGTACGATAATTTTTACGCCCCTGGTACGATAGTTAGTCCACTTCAAGTTCCGAACGCTGTTTTGCAACATTTTTCATTGATACTCCGCTCCTATTGGTCGTAGCTTGATGTAATATAGCCTATAGGCTTCCTCGATAAACGGACTATCCAACACAAAAAGATTATTTCAATTCGGACCTGTAGTTTCTGAGATTAGCGCGTTCAACCAAAAAAAAAAACAAACAAACAATCTCTTCAGCTTTTAATATTAGTATAGATTTATATGACTTATGCAATATTACGGCTACTATGTAATCTATATGATAATTAATTACAGAAATATATTAATTAATTATTCCTTTCCTACACAGAAAAAATAAATAGATATTATTCAGATATAAGAAATTTAGCAGTGTGTGGGATCCTGTAAGAAATAATAATTTTAAACAGCTTTAAGGTTTCACCATTGGGAAATATATCGCGTGACAAGCACAGAAAAAACACAAAGAGCATATCAAGAACTAATTCGTTTTCAGAGTATCTAAAAAAATACTTGCAACTCAAATTTAATTAATTATTTTTGCAAACGTGCATTAAAAAAGCCACAAAAAAGAAATCGAGTGTTGAAGTTTTTGTCACAACGATGACTTTCCAAGATCGCACAGTTCGATAACGATGAACCGGTTCTTCGAAACGGGAAAACTTGAATTATGTGGCTGACTGTAAAAAATCACAAACCTAGACAGTTTTTATGGTAAAATGGGAATATCATTCACAAATTTCATATACTTAGTAACAAAACGAAAAAGCAACAAAACTAAAAAAAGAGATGGGAGACTACTGGCTGAATCATTAAGCAACCTATCTATGACAAAATGGTACACCCTCGTACAATTGGATCTCAATCCATTACATTTTATCCCTAAAATACGAAAGCAGCATTTGTTAGCAGCTAAGGTACCGTGGATCGAAATATAATGGAGCTACTGATATTATGTTTCTGGGGTCAATATAAAATGAAAGCAAAAGCTGCGACCTGCGATTATTCGTACTTTTAAATTAAGATCGACTTTAATATTAATTAAAAGACCGATTCATTAGGCGCGGAGTAGTTCGTTGTCGAACACAAATTATTTTATTAAGTTATTAATCAAACTTTCTTCAAAAACTTCAATTAAGCCGTAAGCGTGAGAATCACCTTTAATTGGAGAACCGAGAAACTGTCAAAGTAATAAAGGAAACAGAAGGTCATTAAAAATTAACTGGTACTATTAACTCGGCTGAAAAAGAGCCTACCTACTCAATTCGTAATTACACACATTATTTTATTTGTGCGGGTTATATTCGTTTATTGACTTATTACAAACTTAGTATCTTTAACTATTATAAAACAATGTAATTTGAAAATTACAAAAACGAATCGTTATCATATTTATCTTATTTGATAACGTACGTAATCGTAGCTATATGCAATAGAATCAATTTTAAATATTAGTTTCCAACAATAAATTTAGAACCCAGTATAAAATAAAATAAACGATTACGTCCCGCTCTGCGTAATCTGTTTCAAAGCGTGACGGGGTCAAACGTCTGTTTCTTAATAATAGTTTTTCACACTATATTAAAATCATACATTTCTTATATATTTCCTAGATGTCGTTCAATAATAATGAGACGACATTATATAATATGAAAGAAATTTAGTTCGTGTTTACTTAATCGTAATTATAAAGCGTTTTGAAACTGTATAGTTTTCGTCATTAAAATTGCAGCGGCAACCCATTTTTTGTACTTGAACTACCGTAACCAGTAGCAAAAGAATGTAACATCATTTGAATTTCGAATTGCACGATAAGGAGGTATGGTTCTGGCAACACTGGTCACTACGGACCGTGGCAGGTGTTAATAATTGATGGGTTTTATGTAGTACGGAATAAGGATCATTTCATGTGATATCCTGTTTACTGACAAGCCCCTTTTCCAGTGATTAATTATGCGTAAGTGAATCGCGATTATACTGTTAAGTTTCTTGGCGGTACCGATTTATGAATTAATCATAAAACCGTCGTGTACGAATGGGTTACTAGATTTCCAGGCGTAACTATGATATTATTATGATAGGGTTCATCACATAATAGGTATATTAAGACGATAATAATTACGTAACAAATTGAATTTTATTTGTTTATTAGGTACCTACTACCTTTATGTATAGTTTTCCTGAATTTGTCAATTTTTTATCAATTATTTCCAGGATCGAATTGATAGAAGATCAAACTAATGAGGTTGTACCTTCCATGAAGCAAGACCGTAGATAAAAAGTAGTATTTCATAAATTAACAATTTTATTATGTATTTAATACATCTAATTAATATTTCTGCAATCGCATGTGTGTACGTATGGAAATTTAAACATGTTTGAAACACGTCCACGACTTACTTAGTACGCATAATTATACTAGTTAGCAGGGTTGCTAGTTTAATGAACTTATAATCAACTAGCAAAAGGAAAGTTGGTGCAGCTAAACAACTTTTTAGGAGTACTTATCGCATTAATTGGCATAGGTATGTGTTGATAGTTCAAATGTGGTTTTCGCATATATTTTAAATCTGACGAATTTAAAATAAAATACTGTGATTTAGATATAAACTTGTTAAACCAAATATTTTATTCAGGGATCATTACCTACATGTAACCCACTTTAAATCTCTGTATGTAGACAGTAGATAGATATACGTATTAAGTCTAATGTAGTTTTTAAAACACAATATTATACCTATAGGTAAATGCCTTATATTTAGAAACTAGCGACTCAACCTCGCTATGCTTGGGTTCGTCCTTAGGTAGCCCCTTTAGTAGGTATAACTTTTTCACAAACTTTGAATTTTTATATTTTATTATTAAAACCTTTCATGCCCCAGGAACATACAAAAAAAGCGTAATTGGTCGAGCCATTCTGGAATTTTACGCTTAGCAACATTCATTTTTATTTATATAGATTCAAACGTTTCGATTGTAGGTATTTAATAGATTAAATGATATTGATTTATTGATAATACTTTTATATGTCACAAATAGAAAATACACATTTTTCTATTACTTTTATAGTTCTAATAACATTTAAAAAAAAATATTATTGAACCGTCCAAATGGGCAGCCCTGAATGCCTATATGCACCATTAATAAGTTCATTTACCTGCAACGTATTTCAAGCATCAGATCCAATTTATCAAATAACCAAGTAATATTAGATATGTATAATATTCTATATTAATAATGATATTTTTCTTTATAATAATAGGGTAAACATACCGGTTTACCGACCACTACCTCTTTTCGACCACTTCGCATGTTATTTTAAATAATAGACAGTGTTATAGACCGATCTTTTCTAATTTCGCGTCATTCGATCCGTGCGAACTTCACAGTTTATATTTTAACGGCATGACTTCGAAGTTTTCAAATTGAGCACTCAGTCGCTCTTTCAAAATTTGGTGTATGAACGCGTGTAAAATTTAGCGAAAAAAATAGTAGGTGGATTGATTTTCAAAGGTAAGTTTTTAAGTGTTACTCTTACTTTATTGGTCATTGATTTGGTTTGTGGGAATTAGGCATGTTTTATTTCAATATTCAAGTGCCTAAACTCATCAAACTTTTTATAATTTATGATATTTTTGGTGGTCGGACAATACGTTAACGATTAATTACAAAATCTACTTTCCGACCGGGTGGTCGCAAAACCGGTTTATTCGCGTCGTTTTTCTTTGCCTTTATTGCGGAAACCTTAAATTCACCAACATACATTGCACTATATTTGTGAACAGCTAGAGTTTTGTGAATTTACAACTAGATTACGACCGCCTGTATACCTTATATTTTCAAAGATATGGCCTTCCAAAGTAGCGAATATTTAACGGCCGATGACCAGTAAA
The DNA here is from genome assembly GCA_905231865.2 of Boloria selene. Taxonomy (NCBI): domain Eukaryota; kingdom Metazoa; phylum Arthropoda; class Insecta; order Lepidoptera; family Nymphalidae; genus Boloria; species Boloria selene. Next base: position 3,095,778 of record HG993140.1, on the reverse strand, counting down.
AACAAAACCTGTCCCCAGTCGTTTGAAAACTCCCTTATAAATTTACTAATATTATAAAAGTGAAAGTTAAGAATAAGATGTATGTTTGAATGTTTGTTACTCAAGCACAAAATTTGGTACAGAGATAGAGTATACTCTGGAATAGCACATGCTAATTTTTATCCCGGAAAAATATATAGTTCCCTTGGGATATATCTGTTTTTATTTTGTAAAGGCGAACTTATTCAAGCTTGTAAATAAGCTTATATGTTTTAATGATAATGGATACATTTTGGTTGCTGTGCTTGGTGTTAGAATTGTGCTTGTTTTTTTATCAGATGGCACCTATCAGTAAAGAAAAAAAAATTAAGAGCCCCTAAACTTTCCTTTGAATTTAAAAGTCCTTCTAACAAGCGTACGAAAACGCTAGGGCGAAAATTTCACATTTCGCACAGCTCTATTAAGATTCCATAGTTTTAGTCTTAGGTTGGCAACAATACTATGAAAAAAGAGATATAGCGAAAGAGGACAAAGAAAACTAAATTAAGAAAAGAAAGCTCGAAAGAGCTAAAGAGAAAAGAACAACTACTTCACCACCACCAACCATCAAAGAAGAGAATTAAAAAAAAGTAGAAGAAACTCCAGCCCGTGTTAAATGTGGTTCTTGTGATCTTGACCTTAATACCGTTACTTAATTTTATTTTTAAGTCGTAAAAGAGAGTAAAAATATACAGCTTTTGTGAATTTATTAATTGTATTATTATCATACTATTATAAACCTTACAGGCTATTACACAAGAGTCGTTTTTCTACCGTAAAATAGGTGGCCGATAACAAGTGCACTGGTGGACGATAACTGAGTGAAAAGGCCGATAACCGGTATATTTGCTATTTTTACGAATATATATTTTTATTAAATTATGTATCACTGATACATCTATAGGCGCTAGGTTTAATGAAACTAGACTATTGTAGGATGCAATGATATTTTTTTGAAAAATCTTGGAGTACAACATTATGATAAAAATCAACTCCGAAGTCAACAAGTCGCTTAAACGGTCGATAACCGGTATGTTTACCCTATTATACATTTATCATGCTCTGAAATTCAATTACCTTTATCTATGTGTTATGCATTATATATTGACGACACGCGTGGCGCAGTTTGTAGTGACCCTACTTGCTGCGCAAGCGGTAGCGGGTTCGAGTCCCGCTGGGGGCATACATTTGTTGAGCACGAATGTTTGTACTCCAGTCATGGGTGTTTATATTTATAATATGTATGTATTTAAACTTATATATGTGTAGTATTTCAAGTTTCAACCATCTATAGTATCCATAACACAAGGCTCGTACCTTACCGTGGAACTAGATAGTGATGTGTGTAAATGTCCCAACATACATACAACATATATTAAATAACAGTTTTTATAGCAAATAGGTATTACAAGCCATCCCTTGATTTCCGACATTATTTGTCTCGGGAAAGACGGAAATCAGAGGGTGGATAAATAAATATTAATAGGTATTGTTTGCATAAAAGTAATATGTGCCTAATAATGTATTATGCTTTAGTATTGTAGTGCGATAGTATTTGTACTTTTGTATTTGTACCTAATTAAAGTGTTCTTTCAATCTCTCCATTGAGAGCAGTAATATTATAGGCGGTAGGCCAAGAACACCGCATTCGATAACAAAACAACGATAGCATTGTTTCCATACAATTCTATCTCAATTCCCTTCAAGGTTGGATGTATTGTTTATTTTTATCGAAAGCAACATCTTAAAAGACATTGCATAATTTACAATCGATTTTACTTTTAATAGTGTCTATAATAGAAAGTTTAAGAAGCCATGTGATATTTCCAACGTGTAAAACAACGTACAATAGCCATAATTGCGATATAACACTATGGTGTGGAGAAAACCTTTTTGTGACTTTCGAGTTTCGCTTTGAAAGTAAACTTGCATCTAAAGTCTAAACATGGAGACAAGTGATTACGTGATCTAAATGTCTATGCAATTTGATCGAATGTAGTATATTAACTATTAATGTCACAAGCATAATAATAATAAATAAACAGAACCATAAAGAAACTCACAAACATACATACGTACAAACATGAACCCTGAAATATAACACTCCTTTTTTTGGGCAGTTGTGTAAAAAAAAGACCATAAACATCTAAAATTTATTTTTAACTAATTTGTTTTAATTTCCTTAGAAATATTGAATTGTTAATTTGTATGTTGGTACATACCTACATAACTAATTAGCCTGCCTATATTTCATTATAAACAATTGCTTTCAATATATTCGAATTTGTATATTAAAAAATTAAGGGAAATTAGCAATTAGCATACATCGTGGATAATTTCTTAAATAGTATTTTTAATATATTAGAGGGTAGTGTACTTATTAAAGAAAACAAATAATATAATCTATTCTTTATTATGCTTATAATACGGTGTATTATTTGATATTTCTCTGTGATACTGGAAATTTATTAACATACAGACCGACACACTAAGAATACCATCTCAAAGTGAAGTCCATAATGCTGCATTCATTTAATTAAATAATTCGCCGGTTTCCAAAAGGCGCACGTTTTCTCTCTCTTCTGCAGCGATCCTGGCTTTCAATTTCTCCATTTCCCTATCTCTTATTATCTTTTTTTCGGCCTCCTTTTCCCGCCATATTGCTTCTTGTGACTCATAAAACTTTTGTTTTACTCGGCCATATATAATTCCCGCTACCAACATTGCATATCTCATTCCTCTGATCAAAGGGGATACGGGAACTGGTGGTCCATAAGGAAGTGACATTATTAAATTATTGTAAATCTTGACAGAACATACAATATTAGTACCTAGGTAAATCTGAGATTTACAAAAAATATGTTATATTTTTAAATTGTTTGACATTACCTTATTCAACCTAATGACATAGGTATGAGATTTTTTATTTTATAGAACAAAAATACAAAATAGGTATTCGTTAAAAAGGTCGTTAAACTTATACCGCGCAAAGGTACGATTCTAGCACATCCCTATTTAATAGGTCAAGTGCGAAGCGTAACAATAAAAATATTTTTTTTGTTCCGGAATTACATTTATATCATTCGGAAGGCCAGTGGCCGAGAGTGCAGCTAATAATACCGTTTGTCTCTGGTGTGGAGACCACCAATTATAGCAGACTGGCGGTCCGCCAGCGATTAAGCTGGCGTAGCGTGGTCAACAGGAACAATCGTTTATCGCATCAATCATTATACAGCAATACTGTTTAGAACAATAAAGCAATCAGTAAAGTTATCTGCAATGCATTATTTTTGTTCTATTATGCTGAAGAAATACTTATCCATTCTAATACAACTTTTTATTTTTATTTAATAATTTTAACGAATAAAAAATATCTATGAAAACATAAGTCACGCAACTTTCACTCATGCCAACTCGCTAAATAGTGGTAAATATTTACTCATCTTTTTACATCAAGTTATGTTAATGTGAGAACAATATTATTATCGTTAGAAATTATGCCTTAATATGTTAGTGTAAAATTTAAGTGATACTAATACAGCTTCTGTGGCATCATAAATATAAATTTAGTCATTATATTTTTATTTCACCAACATGTCTGAAATGGGTACATTTCCTCCATGTAGGTACTTTTGAAAACAGTAGGCATCACTTGTGATTGAAACTGAAGGCTGAAGGGAAGGAGGAACAGTAAATATTTTTAGGGCTATGATACTTATGTATAATAGCTAAAATGCTATTCTATTTCTGATTAAATTACTTAATTATTAAGATTGACTGGTTAAATAAGTGATATAACAATGGGTAGGAGTAGGTATTAAGAAGCGTACAATTACTAAGCATTAGACACCTTCGTAATAGTTGTGAGAATCGACTGAGCTAACATTGACATGCAATATATCCAATTATTGTTCTTTTAATGTCTTATATAAAATGTGAGATCATAAAAGCCATTTTGATTGGATTTGGTAAATTGGATGAATGGAGGTCATGTAACATACAAGTAAGTTATACATTTGTATTATAATAAATATTTATAAGAATTTATTTTTGAGGACACTAGAAAATGCAACGATGCTTTAGGGATCGCCATACTTGTCAAATTTACAGCAATAAAAATGCTCTTTTGTTATACTTAATTAGAGTAATCTATACAATTAGTGCAATAGATTTATAGAAAAAAATAAAGAAGATAACATATTTAACAGAAAAATTAAAATGATATAGGTACCTAATAGGTATCTATTTAATAAAGCTTTGGATAAAAATATATTTTGTTAACGTAGCTTTAGTTTAAACGATCGAGATCGTAACTTACAGCTTTTAGTCTTAATTCGACTAGCTAAGGATCATGTATTTAGTTCCAATTAGTAATCACTAATTACAGATACACTACAAATGTACAAAATACGAAATGTATATGTCTCAATTTTGACTAAATCTCTAAATACGACTTGCATAGACACAGAGCAGGTGAATATATTCAGTGTGCATAGACGTTACGACTATCGTAATATTAGGTAGGTATATTAAATGAAATGTCTCACATCTCATCTACTTCACTGCCTACAGTTCACTCTTGTAAGTATTAATTTTGTCATTTGTTAAATTCCACAGAGTACCTAGTTCCCAGAAAGTTAGAAAACAATCACTTTTTGTAATTCAGTAATTGAATTATTCTGTTTTACATAAATAAATTAATTTCATATGGGCAAACTAGATAGGTAGGCAGAACCATTGTTGTAAAGCACTCATGCTCAAGTCTAAAAAATCAATAACAGTCCTCATCTTGTTAGGTTCAATAACAGCAAGCCATTAGGAAGGCGAGGCATGAAATAGGCTATTACGTAATCTTCCTATTGTAAAGAACATAATGTTCTCTGATACAAAATGTCACGACCTCGTACTATAATAACAATTACTCGAAACGAGTCCTTCCGTGCATGGAATTAAAAATATATTTTGTTATTGGATCAAAATACCTATATCAATAAACGCTATTCTAACTATAATGACCATTCTCGGTAGCGCAATCTATTTGTAAACAATGTTATATAGGTACTTAATTTATCTCTTAGTAAAGCTTGAATTAAATAAATAATTAAATAGGTACATTTTATAATGATTAACTTCATGTTATATATAATCTTTCGTTGATATTGAAAGTAAAAAATAAAACGATATAAATTTAATTTATTTTTATATAAATATTGATGCAGTTTTTATGTATGATTTCATTTATTTTTCATTTGGAAACTTGATAAGAAACCGGTATCGAATGTTTCTTCTTACTGACTTAATTCACAGTGTACCCTTCCCTAGCTGTTTGCTGTCTTTGTCGTACACGTCCATAATTTATACTGCTCTCTTTCCTTTATTCGACTTTATTTTCCACTTCCAGTCCAGTCCGTATTTGTCATTTGCTGTGGAAGCTTGGTCAAAATTACTTTTTTTATTCGATTATTGAGATGTAAGATCCTAACGTTGTTTTGCTTATTATTTGTATAGAAAATAAGTCACACGCTAAGTGTAAACGTGTCTACGTTTATTATTATTTAGTGATTAAATTTATCGGTCAATTAACATCAGTGGGTGTGGTGTAGAGAAACCTGTCAAATTCGATGTTTTATCTAAACACCCTAAAATACGTACTTATGTAAAAAAATGATATTGTGATGTGTTAAGTGCTCAGTGTTACGTATTGGTTTGCAGAAGTCGTCAACGACGAAGACGACGACGATGACAACGCCGGCAAAGCTGTATGGACGCGAACTGTCCGCTTATGATGATGTTGACGTCGACGAACTGCTTGCTAAGTTGTCGCAGGAGGAGCTTACAATGCTTGCCAAAGAAGTCGATCCAGATGTAAGTACTCCAAAAATTCTAAATTTATTATATAAATAAAATGTATTTTATAGATATAAACCCATCAAAATTGATTATAAACTTATATTGAAATGCTAAACTAAAGTAAACATTGAAATTTAAAGTACATACCTAGAATACTTTGAGCCATCTTATTTTGTACTGAAACATAGATGAGGCTTGAAGGCCAAACATCATACTTAAAGCTATACTAATTGTATTGTTTACAAAATGGTCAAGAGTTACTAACAACAAGTATGCATATACCTACATTGTCAAGATTGTAAAGATGTAAGACCTTGATAAGTTAAAAGTACTTTTAAATACTAAATTTGAAATGACCTTTAATTTACTGTTTTAAACTTTTATGGATATTAAAAACCACAAAGTTAATTAATCGAGTATTAACATAAATAAAAGAATAGGTAAATTAAAGAATAGGCTGCTTTTTTATATAACATAAAGAACTTTTTACTGTTGATACAGTCATATATCCACTAGGTGTAATAAATTTGGCAAAGGGGTGTAAAGTTTAGGAAATTATACACATGTATGTACTATATTAGAATATGTTATACATAATTGGGAATTATTAAGTTTAAATGTCACATACATATGAATAAAGTAAATACTGTCTTTATACAAGTTATTTAAAAGTCAAGAGGTCAATAATTAGTAACAACACAAAAACTAACCAATAACAAAACTCATGTGTTTTTCCATATATTTATAATCTAAGTACGTATCAAGGATAAATTAATTGGTGATCTAGTATAAATGTACTTATTTTGAATTAAATACCTAATGATAAGATTGTGGTGTAGATTAGTACAGTAGCAGTAGCTTGCAACAAAAACTCAGGTAGTTTGGATATAGAATTTATGCCTATTTAAAGCATACAATAAATTGTTTACAATTCAGTAAAAATCTTTATTTTTGACTTAATGTTTGATGATTACAAATACCAATAATAATTTATGTATTTATCTAACAAAATTCCTTGCAATTTAGTGTGTCATAACCAAAATGGTTTATAATGTTTATATAATGGAAGTACCCTATTAAATACATCCCACCTAAGGTTCAACAGTTATGATGTAAACATATTGTTTAATGTGCTCCATCCTCATTTATAAAACATATTATAATGCTAGTTGAGAGTGGATAAGGATGTAACTGAATTAAGGAAAACATTTTTTCTATCATAATATTAAATATTCAAGTAAAAATTTAAATAATATTTCATAACTTTATAATATGTAATTACTTTTATAAAAATTTACCCAATTACATATATAATTTTGCTTTATACCTTACTTAACTATTATATTTCATCAACATCAGACTGAATTTTGTGCAGAATGTAATATTCTTGCAGTTAAATTTTAATATTTACGTACCTACCTGTTATTTTTTTTTTTGTGAAGAATAAATTGAAAATATATTTCGAACATTTCCAAATTCATATAGGATCAAAATGTTATGTTAGTAAAAAAAGATCCTGAATAAAAAATAATTCTTTTAATTCATTGCTTCTAAGTCTTTTTTAAATTATATCTTTAGTTTGTATTTTTTGACCAGAAAAAAACTGGTCAGTAATAACAAATTGTACTAATTATATTTATTAATTCATTAGTAATTCAAATAAAACCTAAGAAAAAAAAGCAATTGCAACACTAAGTCACAAAAATTTAAAAAAGATTCCATGTATAATTATAAAAAGTGATAACTAATCTATTATCTGTGTTTATCAAAATTCCATATTTAGTAGAGCATGGTAGAATGGCCCAGATATGGAAAGTTTTTCTAATAAGACAATAAAATCCACCACATAAAATAGTAAATTGACACACTCATTTTACACCTTAGTTTTTATCATTTCAATGAAATATGAAATACATATATACAAAAATGTCACCTGTTACACCTAAATATTATGTATATTTCCAGGACAACTTTCTCCCTCCCTCGCAGCGTAATAATTATGCATGCGAAAAGGACCCCACAGGTCCACTTAATCGAAAGAAGTTAATTGAACACATCAACAAACAGGCTTTAGAGACTCCAGACCGGCCTGAGGTCAAACCATATGTCGCTGGTGTTATACGTGGTAAAAAGGTATGTAGATAAAATATTATTACTGTACTAATTTTCATAAAGTATAAAAATTTAATAAATTATTGTTCTATTAATAAAAATGTTATTGTTCTATTAATAAAAGAATAGGTATATCAATATCTGACAACTAACAGATAAGTTATAGATGACATTCTTTGTAACATGAAGAAATGAACTACTTCAAACGCTTGCTTTGGTTGGGTTTTTCTCTAGGTTCTCCCTGCCAAATTTTAAGTTTGTGGCATAAAAAAGAAGAATTTTCATACAAACTTGTGAGAGTCTTTAGACATCCTTAATCCAGCCCTGTTGGAAAAGCTCTTAGTGGAGGAGGAGTGCAACTACTAACTACAAACTACTTCGCTGCCAAATTTCATCTTCACACATCAAGCGGTTTTCGTTGTTTGTGATGAGTGAATCACCTTTCGCTTTTATAATATGTAGATTATAAATAATTATATTATTGTATAACATTTCAAACCATCCATATTTACATATAAATTGGATATCCATATAAAAAAATTATAACAGCTGTATGAAACTTCAAACTAATTGACCGTAATGCTCACCTCATGTTACATATGGACTAGCAAACTTGTTAATTCGAGTTTATTGAGCACTAGTGCATGTGATATATTAAACAACCACTTACATGGTTACTTAAGTTATATATTTACACTAGCATTTCCCGCGGCTTCGCACGCACTCTAAAAACCGTAAACCTCTCTAAGTTGTGCGGTATGGTACCTCGCAGAACTAACGCTCTTCCCGTTTTTGCAACATTTTTCATTTATGCTCCGCTCCTATTGGTCGTAGCGTGATGTAATATAGCCTATAACCTTCCTCGATAAACGGACTATCCAACACAAAAAGTATTTTTCAAATCGAACCAGTAGTTCCTGAGATTAACGCGTTCAACCAAACAAACAAACTCTTCAGTTTAATAATATTAGTGTAGATGAGACTATTGACTTACCTTCACTCTGCTCGAGTTCGTCTCGTACCTAGAGAACTTAGTCTTAATGGTCAGTATAAATTTCTTCCAAATGTGATATTTTCCCACACTAAAAAGTATAATATACAACCTATATGTTGATCTGGATAACCAGTTACTATCATAATACGAAATTTTATTAAAATCTGTCCTGTTTTTTCCGTGATGCGATCACAGGCAGACAGATAGATAAAAATTCTAAAAATTATAGATTCGGCCCTGTATCGATAATAATGATATATTAAAAAAAATATACAGATTTTTAGAATTTTATTATATGTATAGATTTTAAATACAACTACTGTAGTACCGAGTAATGGTAGAAAGTTATAACATTTTGTAAATTGTGTCAGAAATAACAGTTATGTGAGATGGTGTAATTTGCATTTCCTACTTCCCATTTCATTATACTTAAGTCAATTTATGTTTTACAGTTACATTTGTGGTTCTGGTTGCTAACAATATAATTATTATACATACTGGCTTTAGTTCGTGACTGTGCTCGTGTAGTTAGCCAGCTTGAATCTGTAGTCGTTGTAAAAAAAATATAACTAATATTTTCCCCAAAATAGATGGTTATTATATTAGTCTAAAAATAATTACTTGTCAAACCTATAAATAGATTTGAAATTAATTTAGATGGTAAATCTCACATGTTAACTGATGACTACATTCGTATCGTATTCAGCCCTTTATTAAGTCCCACTGCTGGACACGGGCCCTACAATCCAGGGGGAATAGGCCATTGTCCACCATGCTGGCCAAATACGCGATGGCGGAATTCACATTTCTTTCGAAAATCTTTGCTAAAGTTTCTCAGATAGTTCTTTCCTCACCATGTCTTTTTCGTCGTGAAAAAGCTAGTTACGATGTTAAAATTGATTCTTACATGAAATATCAGTGGTGTGAGACCTCGTATATAAATCTTCTACCACTATTTTACTACTACCCGCGAGTTATAGCTCTTATAATAATTAAGGGTGAATTTTGCAGTGGATCCCACCCCCGCCCCCAGAAAAAGTACGTGACGCTGAAGAACAAATAACAATCGACTTAGGCGATGAATATGAACAAGCCCTTACTACTGCTAGCCAAGAAGAAATCATCGATCTCGCTGGTAAGCAATTATATTACTATACGACATCACTACTTATAATAAACAAAACATTTTTATTAACACTTTTTAAGATTCTTCTGAAGAATGTTTTCTTAATTCTTCGAAACAATTGATATGAGTTGATGATGGTAATATGTCACAAAGTTCGAGTTTCGAGAAAATTGAGTTCAAAGTTTGTGTAGCGTATTGAGTGCAAAATGGCACTCAAGTGGCGTGAACTGAACTATTATAGTCATAAATATTGCTGTTTTAAGATTAAAAACTGTTTATTCACCCATAACACCAACATCAAAGTATTAAACATCGAAAATATATATTTAATATAACATTATGATATGAAATAAAACTAAATCTTTCCATTGCACTTTGAAATATGTACCACTGTTTTCAAGCTCCTTCTCATTTAACCGACAGTATTATAATTAATTTCACATGTCTCGTACAAGTACTCCTCTCATGTAATGTAAAGTATGTAATATTTTAATATTATTTTTCGAGTCAGTGTGACAGACTCGTCTATTAGTAAGCTTAGAAAGTGGTATATGTATCATCATCATCAGTCCTCTTTACCATCCCACTGCTGGGCACGGGCCTCCCTCAGTACGAGGGGATCAGGCCTTTACATGTGTACTAAACTTGTTAGGTTTTCTCACGATGTTTTCCTTCACCGTAAGACAAGTGGTAATCATGATAGAAATGAATCGCACATGAAAATATCAGAGGTGAACGGATTTAAACCCACATCACTCGGTCATCTAATCAAGCGCGTTACCGCTGGTTAATAAATTTAAAAAAGTAATTTTTTTAAAGATAAAACAATTAAAAACCCACAGTGGGAATTAACCTATATTTTGACTCGGATCTATCCAGAACCAGCTATCATTATACCTACCTTCCATCAAAATCTGTCTAGTGGATTTTCCTATAATGCAGTCACAGACAGACAAAAATTCTAAAAATTTATTTGATTTTGCCTCTGCATCAATAAGAATAATTATTTCAATAAGATTTCCAAAAATATATATATCTATTATACTAGCCAATCTGATTTTATTTACCATTGTGAATAAACATATGTACATAAATATTGTATTATCCCTTGGCGTAAAAGCCCTTGTTCCATCCTTTTTTAATACATAGCAGTGGTAATTTTTTTTACTTAGAAATATTTTGAGCGTATTAGTGTTCTGCAAAAAACAAAGTGGCCAAGTGCGACTTGTCAGTCATTTTTTAATATAAAAAACAAACTTTTTATGTTACATGATGAAATAAAAACCAATCCTTTGTAATAACACTCAGTAGGAATTTGCAACTATTTGGCATACATCCAGTTCTGTCTAATTGATGATCTTTGTCTCGACATTATAACAATCTTTTTCGATGTTGGTACAACTTTGAGATGTTACTGTGATATAATATATTCTAGAAGTGGGTTATTTTGATGCTGATGTTATGAGAATACCGCTAAATGTTATACAACCATTTGTTTATAGCTTCACTATGACATAGATTATTCTTATAACTAAGCCATTTAAAAACAATATCATTTTACAATATATTAAAATGATAGAGAAGTAAATATATGCTATATAAAAAGACTAGTAACTGTTGACTGACTGAAAATCAAAAGAAATATTTTTCTTCCGTTTTTGCAACATTTTTCATTGATGCTCCGCTCCTATTGGTCGTAGCGTGATGTAATATAGAGAAGAATTTTTAAATTCGGATCACTACTTCGTGAGATTAGCGCGTTCAACCAAACAAACAAACAAACTCTTATAATATTAGTATAGATAATTATTTATTTTCCTATGGTTTTCACATATAATGTATAAAATCTAACAGAAGCATATTTTTTTTAAATGACATCAATTTTTTTTCAAATCTTGGTTGGTCCCTGTTTATTGTGAATAAGTAATAAGTGAATAAGTGAATATAATATCATGAGAACCTATTCATTTGTATTGGAATTTTCCTCTTAGTTTTAAAGTCTTCTATTCACTGATATTCTAAATGAAAAGGTTAAGTTAGTCAGGAAAAGGTTTGTTACCTCATCATATTAAAAATAGTAAAGTAGTAATCGATCCTTCTATAATATTACAGCTATACTCGGATTCCACTCCATGATGAACCAGGATCAGTACCACGCGTCGCTGTTGAACAAAGGACAACCTGTTGGACTCGGTTGGGACGGCATCACTAAGGCCACTAAGCCTAAGGTACATAATTCATATAATAATTTAATAAATAATTCTATGTATTTTACATTTACATTAGAATTGTAAGCGTGGCGCAGTTTGTAGTGACCCTACTTGCTGCGCAAGCGGTCGCGGGTTCGAGTCCCGCTGGGGGCATACATTTGTTGAGCATGAATGTTTGTACTCCAGTCATGGGTGTTTATATTTATAATATGTATGTATTTAAACTCATATATGTGTAATATATCAACCATCTAGTATCCATAACACAAGGTGTGTGTGTACCTTACCGTGGAACTAGATAGTGCTGTGTGTAAATGTCCCAACATATTTTATATGAGAAAAATGAAAAAAAAAAGAAATGGTTTTTGTTCCTATACAGTGGATATTAAAATCTTAGTCATTATAATATAATGCTTTTTATTTCGTTGCCGCTTTTTTTGATGTTTTGTTAGTTATTATATTTTTTAATTTACTTTCTTAACATTCTAGATATATCCCATGGACCCCCCTAACGACGTGGACCCCGACCAGACCATCAACAGGGTTAAAGATAACGACCAGTCCTTCATGGATCTCAATTGGAATAATATTAAGGTAATAAACATTTATGTTTACTAAAATAAATAAACATATCTAAATATCATATTTTTAGTTAACATGAAAATTAAATATTTTTACTGTAACTAAATTATTAATAAATATAACTATATTATATAAATATATATAACTTATATTATATAAATAAGTAATCTTTAGTATTTATACATCTATACAGATATAAAATCATATAGTAATATAGTATTTTTTTTAAAATTATTAATAGTGATTCTTAATTCCCCGAGTCATTTTTTGACTAACTCTGCAGTTACGCTTAGAGAAGTTTCACTTCAAAAATATGTAAGAGCGGCCTTATTACTTCAAAAGGATATAAAATAAATGTTAGAAGATTTTAATGAGCATTATATATCTATACTAATATAATAAAGCTTAAGAGTTTGTTTGTTTGGTTGAACGCGCTAATCTCAGAAACTACTGGTCCGAATTGAAAAATTTTTTTTGTGTTAGATAGTCCGTTTATCGAGGACGACTATAGGCTATAATACATGACGCTACGACCATTAATGAAAAATGTTGCAAAACCGGAAAATGTTGCAAACGCGCGACTCAGAAAAACTTCGTATCCGGTCTATAGAACGCGTGCGAAGCCGCGAGAAATGCTAGTTTACTATAATTTTAATATAAAAATGTATTATTCAACAATGCCATAGTAAAAAAACATCTCTCACAATCCAGAACATAAGCGACGAGAAATTCGAGAAGCTGTTCGAAGCGTTAAAATCGAACACGCACCTAGAAGTGCTATCGCTAGTGAACGTGGGTCTCAACGACCGCACGGCGCAGTTACTAGCAGACGCGCTTCAAGCCAACACTGCTCTCCGTGTAGTTAACGTGGAGACCAACTTCATCAGCCCCGCTGGAGTGGTACAGCTGGTGCGTGCGCTCCTGGTAACCAACACTGTGGAGGAGTTCCGTGCTTCTAATCAGGTGAGGGTTGGGACCTCGAAGTTAACGTTGAATGGTTTAGTGTGGGAGAGTCCCACGTGACTAACTTGTTACGGGTAGAGGTGGGGCGCAACGGCTATATATAGATATAAATTAGGGGTGTTCCTTATACTAGATAGCTGAAAAAATAACCTGCTATTATTAATAAAAAACTAAATCGCCTATTATTTATTTTCAGAGGCAAAGCAAAACGCATAAAAAAGCGTAAAAAATCATAGGCGTTTTAAAATTAGCGTATTCTTATAACTCGTTATCAATATATAGCCATTGCGCCCACCTCTAGTTACGGGTATTTCAGTAGTAGGTCAGGTAGGCCAAGCAAAATGCGATGAGGCTTCACACAGTTATTTATTATTTCATACATTCATTAGTTTCACATCACATTTTACATTTATTATTCAGATTTCAGAGTAGCGACAACGGCTCTAACGACATTACGAATAAAAACAGGGTTGCCAATTTAGGAAAAAACAGAAATAAATATTTTATATCAGAATATCGGAATGGGCAACTTTTACAATTAAATAATTATTTAGAATTATCATACACTACATACACTTAATCCTGTTTTCATATTATTATAATTTATGTTATTTTTATGGTGCAAAAAACTGGATGAGTGACAGACAGATGAGACATTGTCGAAGTAAAAGTTGAATGGTTTAGTGTGGGAGAGTTCCACGTGAGTGGAAGTGACTAGATGAGTGATGGGATGAAGAGAGAGATAGAGAAGTCTTAGTAACTTTGACCTTTTTAATGTTCAAAATAATAATAAATTGTAAACCCCCAGCGATCGCAAGTCCTCGGCAACAAAACCGAGATGGAGATAACTCGGCTCGTAGAGCAGAACCCCACGTTACTTCGGCTGGGCCTGCACCTGGAGTACAGCGACGCTCGCCACCGCGTCGCCTCGCATCTGCAGCGTAACATCGATAGAAGTGAGTGCTGTTTGTATATCGATTAGATTTATTATTTATAAAATCGATTTTTTTTTTCATATATATTTTTTTTTGTTTTTTTTATGTATCGATTTTTATTTATTATTTATAAAATCGATTTTTTTTAATATATTTTTTATTTTTTATCGATTTTTTTAATGTGTCGATTTTTATTTCTTATATTTATTATTTAGTATTGGTATTTTTTATTGATATTTTTTATTATAATATATAGATTTTTATTTTTGATTGGTTGGTAAGTTATATCAGTTCGGATTTATGAATTATTATAAATATTTCTTTGTTAATTTAGTTTATGATAAAATTACAAAGAGGTTCATCACATTCACTTACCGTCGGTCAGGTCGGCTAGTTTTGGAATTGTATTTATTTATATTTCTTAGATTTACAGGTGTTACAAGTTTTGTAATTGAGATTACTATATTAAATGATTTAATCTAATTTACTATATATATTTACATTTACTTTTGGTCATATATAGGTTTATTTTAATTATTTATTTATTATATCTTATTTATGTAATAACTGATATCACATATTAATAATTAAATTTTATAAGTTAGAGAAATTCTTTGTTATATATTTGCACTTTAATTCTATTTATCTTGAGCTTTATCATGCCTTATTTTACTATACATTTTTTTATCTCTGAACATTTATACATATCAATTATCACAATATCGATATCCATACAGTTCGAGAACATTAAAATCGATATACCATCTACAGTTCCATTATCAGTTCATTGCGGAACAGAAGAATTCTCCAGGCGTCGACTCCACACTCGCCAGTAATCACATTACGTTACATATAACCGACCCGTAGATACCGTAGCGAATGTCATCCTCGCTTGTTAACACTAATAATTCATAATCATCGCCATACAAAATCACAAAATTCCCAACAAGGATCACTCAACGGACAAACGGACTAGCCCTCCCCGTTGAAATGTACATATGAAAATCTCTCGAAAACACAGATGAGCGATGGAATCGATAAATAATATCGATATTGTCAGATTGCCGTTTGAAAAAGCGAGCTAGCGTGTCTCTAAGCCTGCGGCTGCCGCGCGGACGTCCGCCGGCCGTCGGCGTCGACTCTAGCTTCTTCAACCTCACACCGCCAAGTGCGGAAACTGCCACGCCCACAACAGACAGAAGAATAGTCGATAAACCAATTATCGATAACGATGTATCGATAACGGATGCGCAGAATGGAAAATTCGTGATGGCGCAGCCGCCAGATATTAACCCCGAACCCCACTCGTGAGTAAACACGACTCACCGACTCACATCACCGCGTGCTGGCCCTTTTCGTATGCGAAACCGATTAATCGATTGTATGTCCCACAATGTGTTAACAAATTTAATCGTCCGTGTAAAGTGAGTGATTGTAGCCGATTAATCGATTTCACGCTCGACTGGTTTGTCGATGACAAATCGATGTGTGACACAAAGTGTTCAATAGTCACAGTATTTTGTTCATTACAGTACGGAAAGACCTAACGCTGCGACTTCAGTTCAGATTCTTTAACAACCTGCAAAAAGGGGCGCGTAGCCAATAGATAATTAAGGTCTGTTTAGGCCCTCCAAGGGTCTCGAGTTGGCACGGCAGCGAACAATAACATACTTCGCTTATAATACAGCTTATTTACAGTGTCTATTGAGTGTCATCACTTACATCGATGCAGATTTATGAATTATAATAAAAAAATAATCGATTTTGTCAATTCATTTATAAAACTGCATCCGCTATAGATATCTAAATCACTTTGAGTATATATTATCTTTTATTTAACATCTTACACTTTTCCAAATTTTCTTTAAACAATAATCTCCTTAATACACTTACTTCTTAATTATTTCGACAATAGGCGACAGTTTTTTTTTAATAAATGATTCAATTTTTAGCCGAGAGGGGAGCGTAGAACGGAATAATATGTAGAATGGGCGCCAATAAATCGGTAAAATTTCAGTTGTGTTTTGGCGCGAATGTTATTGAGGCCGAATAAGATCAAGCTACTGAAGCATAACAGTTACTGTTGACAGCTCTAAGGCTTTCGCTAATCATCGCTTAGAAAAATTAAGGGGTCGTGCGAAAGGATAGACGTACTATCTGTTTTTAACGTGAAACGTCTAAAATCAAACTAGTACCAGCTTAAACGAAAACCGGAACTACACAGGTTGTCAGCCCAACACTAAAAGAATGGTTGCCATGGTAACCGTTGTTATTACTATGTAAAAATGTTGCATATCATATGTTATCATTATGTCTGTCTGATGTCTTCAAAGATTAATATTTTTATTAATTTGTCTTTAAATATGTAAAATATTTACTGAAAGCGACCGATATAGACGTTTCACGTTGAACCAAAGGCGGTGTGCCCTACACAGCCCCACCCGATTTTTTTATTGTTTCTCTATATTAAATATGTCGTTTGATGAAGTGTATACGATAACTAACGTCACGCATGACCGTGTGGACTAACTGAATGCGTAAAGCATGATAACGTTACGTAATTTACTTTTGTTATGTTTGATGAACTTCTCACTAAACGAATGATGTATTGTCAATTTTTTCCTCTGTTCAACTGACGATATTCACTTTAAAATCGATTTTATGAAGTGAAACTTCTTTAGAATCGTTGTGATTTTAAACTCGATCGATTAGATCTCGCCCACCGCGAGTCAGTGACATTTCTAACTCTGTCTAACTCGTGGGTGTGACCTTCGCGCCATCTCCCTCTCTCAACGAGCTTAGACGGGGTTATTTAGTATAAATATAAGCGAGATTTAAAAATTAGTTTGCCAAAGAAGTTTTACTTCTGACATGTGTACTTTGTACACACGCACTTTTTCTTTTTTTTTTCAATATATATTATAATAAATTAAGTCACCTTTCCCATATTAAAGTGAATACAGTTAGTACATGACCTGTGTATGTATATAAAACTTGACGCTATGTCGGTGTGTGTATTGCAGTACGCCAACAACGTCGGAGCCAGAGTGGCGGCGCTTAGAGAACTAAACTCAACTTGTGGTGAGTAAATTAATCATTTATAGTATGATTTTTGTTTAAAAATCGAGTATACGTAAATAGATTTTTTATATATACATATTATATTAAACATTTGATAAAATATAACTACTAATTGCTGAATATTGAATATTATAACTTTTAACGTTACAAACATTAACATTTATATAAATAATTAAGTTGTATTCATAAAGTTGATATCGATATCCATTTTTTTATTTCCTTTTTACTACAAAGCTATTGGTTTATATGTAAAATCTTTTTACGTGGTACTCTGATTTTCCATTAGTCACCCGATTTGTATGCGAAATTATCTTGCGAATTATTACCCCCATGTGTTTAAAATATCTTGTAAATAAATAATAGTGTATGTATTAAATCAAAAAACATAGCTTTAGTTTATTACATATAACAAGTTTTACACGAAAATTAAGTTCAATGTACACTGCAACTACACTCAACAAGGAGCAAAATAAAACCAACTATTGAACTATGAACAGAAATACGGGACTAATTATATCATTTCACATACAATATTAGTTTTTTACGTTTTTTGTTATAATCTTTTTGCTTATCAGAGTTGAAAGATAGCTTGATTATCTGTGGCAATGGCATAGATAATTAATTTAAAGATGGCGGTAATGTATGGTATTTTATTCAAGCGACATAATTAAAATGTTCTGTATAAAGTTATAAGTGTGATAGATTTTCTTATATTTATATATTGATGCATTTTCCTAATATATGTTTATTATTATTATTCCACATGGTCTGTTTACGAAAACAATGTATAATTTTATAAGTAAATTTTAAATACTTGGAGCTAAGTCGACATTATTTTTTCAATATTAAATGAATTGTCATTTCAATTTCATTATAATAGCTATTAATCGTATTTTACTTTCAATATTACATTAAGAAGGGTTAAAATAAGTTTTCGTTACCTTCAGGTGGGCGTATCCGGCGTCTAAGCCAGTTCACGCGCAGCGAGAGCTACGTCGTGGGTTGGATCCCCTGACCGCAACACTGTCTCTCTCTTTGTCACTGTGTAGTATTCCTAGACATAACATACCATTGTAAACAAGCCACTATCTTTATCTCTTTCTATCAAATGCAAAACAAGGATAGAGTTAATGCTCTATCTCTTTCTTTCATGAGTCATGCACTTGTCTATTTTCGCATGTTATGTCTATGATTGTATCACGAATTTGAAATGTCATTTTAAATTGTCTATGCTTCTGTAAAGGTGGCTGCACACGCTGAAACACGCGGCTTTATATAATTTGAATCGAAGTTGCATAGCTCGATCGAATTGTACACACAAA
Source organism: Boloria selene (assembly GCA_905231865.2). Taxonomy (NCBI): domain Eukaryota; kingdom Metazoa; phylum Arthropoda; class Insecta; order Lepidoptera; family Nymphalidae; genus Boloria; species Boloria selene. Next base: position 3,076,585 of record HG993140.1, on the reverse strand, counting down.
TAAATAAAGCTTAAAGCAAAGTGTGCGACCGCCTTAATGTCTTTTGAAATTATATTAGTCTTATATAGGTGCTTTGATAATAAGCTTTGTTAAAGTTCGACGTCGTAAATTTTCATATTATATGTAGTTGGACTTTTATACAATGTTATTGTACAGTTCTCGAGGGATAAGCTCAGCTTTGCATTTGTGTGAGTACAGTGTACGGATAGGCACGACCGAAGGCGTAGCGCGTTGCGAGTTGGTTTAAACCTGTTTGAACTGGTTTTTGATGCGCGGCTATTGGCTTTTAGCTATCACTCACACAAATGCAAATCTGAGCTTACGCCTGAACAACTGTAAAATCGATTTTCGATCTAGCAATGGCTTAGGAATAGTTCTAACTGAATTGGTGCTTGTATGTTGTATAATTAAATATTAAATTAAATTAAATTTATTTAAACCTAAATGACGAAGTTCTTGCCTTAACATTTATAATGAAATTACATTGAAATATAACATTTTATTTGACTACACAATTACAAAGACACGATTGACAAAATGTATGCTTGACGATGAATATTTTGCGCAAACAAGAGTTTTGATTTTATTTTTTTAAAACAACTCGATGGCCGGCCCATCACTAGTTGTCAAACTACAACACTAACAAAAAAATAAATAAAATCAACAATCTTGTCTATGATTGATAGTATCGTACGTTTACATTATTAATTCTAATTTTAGTGTGCTAATGAAATCGTATTAATTTTTATCATTTAATTGTAATATATTATAGATGTGCACATTCCGTTAATACATAACATGCTTCTCTACACGGATTCAAATTAACTTTATTGAGATAGTTTTCAGTCAAAAAATTATTAAATTATATATTTTACTAATATTGAATTATCATTTATAGCTCTATCCATGGGTGAGAGAGAGTGCACTTGCACCCTTTGCCACGAAAAAATATATACAAAAAATTAAACAAATAAAATTAAACAAGTTAAATTCCCATTTAAATTTAGAAAACTTCAAAGAAAAGACGATGTATTATATGAATAAAAATTATAAAGTTAAATATTTAAAGATAAGTTAGCAGTTAAATGTGAAGATGCAAATGCACCGTGGAAATATTTCTGCTGGCTTAGTTCTTTAGTCGTAATAAATGGATGAACCATTACTTATACTTTCTATGGAGAAGTCATGTTCTGTGTCAATGGATTTTAAGAGTTAAACGTAATATTATATTTTTCAAAAAAGCACTAGGTTTTCGCAGTGCGACACTTCTAACCCTTTATTATTCTGTGGTCAAGCTTCGAGACTAGTAATGACCTCTTGCTTTCTTGAAATATTCTTGCTTATTATTATCATATTATTGTAACTTTACGTATAGTGAATCTACTGGGGATCATAGTGTCCATAACGTTGTGATAAACATCATGTGTTTCCAATAAAACTATGGCTTTGTTTTTTTTACCTAATTTTTATGGGGCTGAATGACAATGACTTTTGACAGCTTTTATTGCTCTTAAATTAAAAAAAAAAACAATATTTTTTGGAATTTTAAATTATAATTTTAAAATTAAGTTATTTTACACTCTAGTGTCTTTTGAGAAATTAACTAATTATACATAAGCCCCTATTTAAGAGAGATTATTTGTAAATGATTTAGATTTTTAATGTATTTTTTGTTGTACCGAGCTATGAAAGTTAAAATTAATATAAATGATAGATTTTATATTGTAATAGATTTTTATTTATTTCGACATGTAAATGGAACATTTTGGTCCAACGAAAACTTGACTAGTAGAGTCGCAGGTATGTAGTTTTGTGACAAAAAAATCAATAAAGCACTTAAACTTGATATTTGTTTCATTTGAATGGTCCCTAAAATAATGTAGGTATTACGGATATTAATGACTTTGCTTTATTTTTTTGCATAATCGGTACATATAAATAAAATTGAAGTGTCTGTTTTTAATTTCAAATTATCAACAAATCAATTTTTTAAATTTTTAGTCTAATTGTTCCACCTAATCTCTGAAACAGCTGAACTTATTTTGACGGGACTTTCTCGTAGCTAAATAATGTTATGAGGAGTTACTTAGTCTACTTTTAAAAAAAAATACCTATACAAATCTTTTAATTTATATTAACTTACGTCCAGCGAAGCGGGTGCTAGAATTATATATGACTCGTGGTGATACATCCTTCGCTCGGGTTCGAACCTAGATAAAAATATTTAAAAAAAAAAACTTCGGCCTCTGTTATCGTTAATAATGACTATTACAATAAGAAATCGGCACGGGGATAAAACTCAGGGTTGATAATGAAAATTAGGCTTACTAAATAGAAAGACGCAACTAAATATGACACGAGCCGGAATCCGAATCCAGTCTTACATCATCAATCATTACAATTCAAAGAATGTAATGTTTGAAGGAGCAGTTATATTACCAATGGATATAAAGGAAACAAAAACTATTATAACATACAAAAATTGCTCAAAAATATTGGATATACTTATTTGAAAAAATATGAAGTAACGTACCGTTCTCGAGGCATAAGATCAGCTTTGTATTTGTGTGAGTGATAGCTTAAAGCTAAAAGCCAATAGCCGCGCATCAAAACCAGTTAAAACCGGTTTAAACCAAGCTACGCCTTCAGCCGTACCCATAAGTGTATAATCTATGGCCGTACCTATCCGTACTGTAGTCTTTGCCACTTCCATGATTACTTTGCTATGAATTGTTTCGTTAACTTGTTTGTCGCTTGATTTTTTTAAAGATTACCCACATGTTATGTATTATTCGCAATTGTAACCAGGCTGGCGCAACTCGGAACAAAAAAATTTTCTATGGACTTTACGTGCCAAATAATGGCGGACATTGCTATCACACTCCCTCAAAGTAGTTTCTCTTTCTTACAATTACATTAGTTCCGTTTCCGTTAAGATGGCTGACCATGTTGTTTGTTAAAACTTCATTTTGTGTTTTGAGTGTAAATGTTTGTTTAATTGTGGATTTTTATTGTATAAAGTGTAAATTCTCATGAAAATATGTGATGGGTGTACTTTAAATCTAAATGCAACCGAAAAGACGCTTTATTATTTGTGAAATTAAAAAATGGAGTAAGTCGTCCGAATCATGAAAATATGATTTTTATGACGAGTTTTCCTTTACATATTAGGGGTCGTCCATAAATCACGTGATGTTTTTAAGCAACTTTTTAGACCCCCTCTCCCCTATGGTGATACGTGGTGAGGTTTAAGATTACCCCCCCCCCCCCCCACGCAAAATCACGTGTATTTTTTTACAAAGTACCTTAAAAAATCTGAATATTATTTTTAAATAAAGCCTAACAGGTATAATCTAATATAATTTAGGTAAATTAAGCACCGTGATAAAAATGTAAAAATTCCAATTAACAATTCATATACCTCCACCTACCTGATTTGCACCTCGGCCCACGTCTATAGACGGGGTATGGTATACGATGGGTTAAGAAGAATAAATGACAAAATAATAATCGTGAAATTTTACTATTGTACCTGAAACAAATACTGGCTCTCTCACATATGCTCGCTATACTACTGCGGAGAAGGAATTCATACAATAAAGCACTGTCATTCTACTCGACATACGATATACTCTACGAAGACCAATCGGTTCATTATTACACTTCCATTCTTACTAATAGCGACGCTTCGTGTGTCTGGGGGAATGTTTGGCCCATCCTATTGGTCTCATCATCTATTATGAAGAATTTATAATACACGATTTTTTAAAGCATAGCATAGCTTTTAATAGTGCCATTTCTTGCAATAGTCGTTCCCGTACAGGTCTTTTCAGAGAAGTTTTGGAGGTGACTAGGCTTATTATTATAAAAGTTTGGCGATTGTCGCGGCGCGCGGGATAATCTCAACGGTGAGTAAAAAAATCACGTGATAACTCACTACACCCCCCCCCCCCCCCTCCCTCCTGGTGATATTTCGTGATTTTTTCCGAACCCCCTCCCCCCCCATTCAAACATCACGTGATTTATGGACGACCCCTAAAGACTAGTAAGTACTTAAATGTGATACTTTGCGGCCATATGTTAATAAAGCGGGCTGGGAACAAATAAAATTAACAAATTTATCACATTTAAATTGTGTGCTAGTGATGTACTGCAACTGTAATATCCTCATATCGATAACCAAGTTTTGTATATTATTAGATTTTAACCAAGAAAAATTGATTAAATTTTAATAAAAAAATTTCAGATGTAAACAGTGGGACACGTTTGTGGACAAAGAAAAAGAAGAGTTAATATAAGTTAACATTATAAAGTTGCATACATTAAAATATATAAGTGGAAACCAGTTTCACAACAGCATGACATGTTTCTTGAATTTCCCTGTCACATTTATTCAAACATTGACATTACAACAACAACCACCGAATACCTCTAAAGGGATAAATGATTGTAAAGCTTCATTATTCCAGGCTGGACTAAGTTACTCAGATACCATCTCTTTTTTTCAATTTTGTTTGGCAGCTGCACTTTTTAGAACATAATATTCTTATGATTTTGATTCTATTTTTATGTTGCAATTATTTCCAGACTCATATACATCAGGACAGTAGCTGTGAGCTCAAGAAACAAGTGACCAGAAAGAAATTCAATCATCAAAACAAATCAAACCAAAAAAGAAAGAAAAACATATAAAAGTTAGCTCAAGAAAACAGTGATAATAATTTTAAACTTTTTAAAAAATATTTAAAAATCTTTATTTTAATATTTTATTGTTCTATTTCTAATAGTCAATACTGATAATTTTTTTTAATCTTATCTATTATTTTGTATGTTGCTTGTGATTTCTTTGTAATTTTTTTTAATGTGATAATAATTTTTGATCTTTGTGGGAACATTTTAATATATTATTTAATATGATTCTCACTACAATGATTCCGTCTGTGGTTCCATAATACAGCTTTGCTTTACAGGACATCTTATATATGAAATATATTTTGATAAAGCAAGTTCTAATATTTCACTATTACAAACTAATACTATATATTAGAAAGAAAAATAACTTATATGATATAAATTTCAACTATTTGTATAGCATTCTCATCTATTTACAATTGTTTGTTTCAGTTTCGTTTTGTTGAATAAGTAAATTCATTTCGGTAATAAATTTTTAATTAAATTAGCTGAAAAAGCTTTTTATTTATTTCGGGTCCGCATTTAAGTCCAATCTTGTATTAGTATCAAATATCCCCAACGTCGTCAACATTGGACTCATAAATACGGATTCGATACTTCCCTAAAATTAATAATATTAACTAGTAGTGACCCTGATTTCTACCCTGCCTATTTTATCGATATCGATAAAACGCTATTTGTCAAGCACTATCTCGACGTTAGATTGGTACTCCTGTTATTTGACATCTTCGTTGTTAATGTTGGTAATAGAATGCCATGTAAACTGATTTCATTGGCTAGTATGGGAGTCCCGTCTCTTATTATTTTACATTCTCTTTGAAGTTTGATTGTAACTTGCAATAAGAACACGCATTCAGTGAATATTAGGTACCTATATATTTAATGTGTTTCTCGTGTAAGTGCTATATTTTTCTTTTTAACAAGAAAAGAGAAATAAAGATTTCTAACCAGAGAAGTAAAAATCTCTTAAAACATTATAAAATTACTAATATACTTTTTATTCAAAATACTGCTTAATTATAATGATTTTTTTCTTTTTCCTAACGATCTCCACGATCAAACCTGCCTTACCTATTCACACATTCACCCGACTGCGCTAGAAGGAGGTTTATGTTTAAGTAAGTACAATCGAAATCAGTACATTTACCTACTTAAATAAAATTGAAGTGTCTGTTTTTAATTTCGAATGAAGAGCTTTTCACAAAATGTATATAAAAGTTTATACGGTAATTACATCAAGAAAAAAAATTTGTTTAAATATTTGTTTGTCTGTCTGTTTGTTCCGGCTTATATCTGAAACGGCTGGACTGATTTTGACGGAACTTTCACTCGTAGATAGCTAATCTTTTAAAGAGTAACATAGGCTACTTTTATTTAAGAAATTTTATTTAATTTAAATACGGGACGGATTATTGTGCTACAATTTTTAAATGCAGCAGGGAGCACTGCATCTATCCGAACCCGAACGAAGCGAGGGTGATTCGCTAGTGTGTAATTTTAAAGTAAGCAAAATATGATTATATTATGCAACCATAATCGTGTCTTTGTGTACTTAACCTACTTCAATCAGTGGCCTTGCAGAAATAGATTCACATTTAATGTGACTTATTCAGTATACTAGCAAACCTGGCCCGCTTCGCTAGGCGTAAGTAAAATAAATTAAACGGTTTCTATAATACTCTAATAAAAAAAAAGTAGCCTAAGTTACTCCTTATAACATAATTGCTATCTGCTAGTGAAAATCAAAATCGGTCCAGCCGTTTCACAGATTAACCGGATCAAACAGACAGGCAAAATTAAAATAAAATATTGTTTGATATAAGTACTGTATAGTACATACGATTCATTTACATTAAGTAAAAAGCTGTAAATTTGAAATTAATAACAGACACTTCAATTTTATTTATATGTACTGAATATTAGGTAAATATTGAAGATCAGAAAATGGCTAGTGGAAACATTGACAACGATGAACTGTTCATGGAGAAGGTAAGTTTATATTTTTACCACTTATTCTTAAAGTAACGCAAAATAATAACCATAAAGTTATGAGTACCTATCTACACTAATATTATAAAGAGGAAAACTTTGTTTGTTTGTTTGTTTGTTTGTTTGTTTGTTTGTAATGAATAGGCTCAAAAACTACTGGACCGATTTTAAAAATTCTTTCACCATTCGAAAGCTACATTATCCACGAGTAACATAGGCTATATTTTATATTGGAAAAAAATAGGGTTCCGTAAGATATTTGGGTTTTTCGGACACAAGGTGTAATCTATATCTATATTAACAATTTCGTCAAGGGGTACGGTAGACTCGATCGAAACCTTACCTGATTAATAAAACATAAAAAAATAAAGATTCCGAGTCGACAACATATATCCGCAAAATTCGGATTTTCGAGTATTTTGTTAAATTCTAATGATGCTGAAAGACAAATCGATTATCGAAGTCGCCATATTGGCCACTCTAGCGAAGCGACACTGACATCGGATGATACGTCAATATTGAAGCAAAGGAACTCATTCATACAGCCATAAAGATTAACCTCTGTATTAGTGTAAATAAATAAAATAAGAAATAAATAAAATAAATCCTTTCATTTCTTGCGTTTACAAAAAAAATAATATCCTATTAACACTAAATCACAACAATTTTAAAAGTATGTTTTAATAAAATCATCTCACATCCAGGGCCTCAAGTCTGCTATTTTACACGATTTGTCAATATGGAAAGAGCGCATTTTAATTCAATTACCATTTGTCCAAAATTTCGTAGTCTACTATATTTAAAATGGTAGTTCATAAGAATCGTATTGAAATTGTAGTAGATAGGGCATCGGTATTGCCATTAGCTCAAAAAAAGTTCATAAAATCGTTTATTGAGGTTTACGGTTTTTAAGTTTAATTATATATTTTATTAATTTATGTTTTAAAGACTAAGCATTATTTAAAATGATCATAAAAAGCCAAAAAGATAAATTTTAAGTGCAATCTAAAAAATAAAACGTCAAAAATAAATAAGTTTTATCTGTAATTATCGAAATTTTATCTGTAACTGCCGAATTGACATATTTTGTCAATGTCTTATATTACTCTTTGATAGGTCTATTTGTTTGTGGTCGTTAAAATATCGGTGTTCTTTTAAATATTTAAATATGGTTATATTGAAGCAATTTCGGCATTGCTGGACGTATAATATTACTTTTCTCTATATGCTGGACTTTTTGGAGAGCCAGCCCGAGCTAGCGCTCGGCCACTGTAGCAGAAGTATTGAAGGGCGCAGTCTAGCAAAGCGGCGTTGGGTGGAGTGCACCCAAATTTTAAATTCTGTTGCGGTAGACTGCCCCAATAAATCACCAACTGAATGCTATTTAATCTTATCCTATATATTGAATAATTATTTTAAGAAACGTCGCAGGCGGCATATGTCGTCCGAATCGGAAGAAACCGAAGACTTTTGAACTGAACTAAAGTTGAAACAATCTGATGTATTTAGAATAAAACACAAATAAACAATTTCAATAACCATATATTTTATTATAAATGACAAGTTGTATGAGTTTATTATAGATTTACAAGATGAAAATGTATAACATTATGTTGATACAAGCTAGTTTATAAATATAACCATGTCTGGTGGTCTTAAATTCTTATTGTGCAGTTAAATTGCTAGAAGTTAATGAAGTCTTAGATGTACATAGTTTATAAATATAACCATGTCTGGTGGTCCTAACTTTTGACTTTTGAACTGAACTAAAGTTGAAACAATCTGATGTACCTATTTAGAATAAAACACAAATAAACAATTTCAATAACCATATATTTAATTATAAATGACAAGTTGTATGAGTTTATTATAGATTTACAAAATGAAAATGTATAACATTATGTTGATACAAGCTAGTTTATAAATATAACCATGTCTGGTGGTCCTAAATTCTTATTGTGCAGGTTTATTTTTTTATTTCTTTATTTTATTTATTAGGGAAACAAACAGTTCAATATAATACATACAAACACAGAGCAAAATAATAATTATACATCGACCAATCAAGTTTCCACAAATTAAATTTTACATACATGCAAGCAAGCAGTGTAATGTTAAGTTAGTAAATCTAAAATTAAATTAACAATTATTGAGAACAAATAATAACAAAATTTATATATTTTAACATTTATACATTTAACAGATTTTTACATGTTAAAAAAATTAACCATGACAATGACATAAAAATAATATACTATTTTGAACATAATTAATTAATAAAAACAATTATAGAGTAGAATACATTATTACTTAAAATTTAACCTAATATACATTTATTGATATTAGAAATTCCAAAATAAAGTCACTATAATTGATATATTTAAAAATGATTTAAAAAATTCTAGTTAAATTGCTAGAAGATAATATAGTCTTAGATGTACATAGTTTAGAGTAGGAATCTTACAATATAAAGAATATATACCTATGTTAAATCAATACTTACAATTACTTCACTGAGAGATAATACAGTCTTAAGATGATTATTTATAAAATAAAAGGTTCACAATACCGTAAATAACTAATATTAAGGCATGAAACAACCATTTGAACCTTTGTTGACTTTATAGCCTTGGTGGATGAGCAGCGCACCCAGTAATACAGGTTACCACCTAGTACAGGGGCCCTTTTGACAAGTTTGTGTTGTAATCTTTGAGTCAATAAAAGTATTTTTATTTTATTTATTTTTTATTTATTCGAACAATTTATACTGAACAACCAAATGTAAATCTTACCGGATAAGATGAATATATTTTATATTACAGTGACATACCTTTCTATTGAGACACCATTTTGATTAATTTAACTGAAGTATTAGTATGAATAACGATTGAGAGAAATACCAACAAGCTAAGGGTCATGATTTTCATGATAATTAATCAAGAAATTTGTACCCTTAGGACCTCCTGGAACACCTCAAAGTGTTACACTAGTTGTTGATAGTTTTATATCATGATAGCCTGCTCTTTCTCAAAATCAAATTCTTGAAATCAGGGTTGTTGTAGAACTTGTTGATTTTAATTTTAATATCTGTAACAAAGTAGTATATATTGTTGTTAATGAATAATAATAATTATTAATACTAATACATAATTAAGGCCATCAGAATCTGCATAGAAATATGTAGGTATATATTACATTAATATCAATGATGTATTATGTATTCTTCTGTAAAATGTCCCAACATATTTATTTATTTATTATGTATTCTTAGACTATAGCTATGCCTTTAGTGATAAGCAATGAAATTGAAGTTGTTTTCTAACCTTCGTCTCCACCGCAGCGTTCGGAACCGTACGATAATTATCGTACATATACGATAATTTGTGCCTACGTACGATGTAAAATAGCATTATTTTTTCATTATTATCGTACGCAGGTCTGTATATCACGTGTAAAACATTTGGGTTTCAGTGTTCTGTTGATTTGACAGCGGTGGTTTAAAAAAGATAAACTATAGAGTACTTGCATGCATATCAATATTACAATTTATATGATTTATTTATCTATAATAGACATTATCCTAAAAAATACGATAATGTACGATAATTTTTACGCCCCTGGTACGATAGTTAGTCCACTTCAAGTTCCGAACGCTGCTCCACCGATATTCCATCATTCCGATGTGGTTTTGGAATAAATGGAGTTAGCTCCTCCACTAGCCCTCTAACAGTCTCCTTCCCGAGGCGAAATGTTTTCACAAATTCTACCTCGGAAATATCCTGAAAGGGGTCAATGGTACTCCTCATCAAGCGGCGGGCTCGACGGCGGTTTCTTCGCTCCGAACGCTGGCGTTCTTGGCGTCAACCGCGTCGGCCAACTTCAAAATGTTCGATCTATAATATTGCTTTTCTCTATGTGTTCGATTTCAATCCAAACATTTTGAAACTTCACAATTTTCACAAATCACACCAAACAAACACGGCTTTTAAGCAACGTCTGCAAAATGGCACATCAATGACATCATTGATAGGTTTAGAACTGTCAAAATATTAACAGACTACGCATTACACTCGATCATTGTGTACGGGACTACCAATTATTTGCAAATGTGTCATTGGAGTGTCAGTGACACACTATTTGATATACTTGAATTAGTAGACTACCAAAATTGCAAAAACTAGTTATTTCGATGTCATTGATAGACAAATGTGACACCATTTCTATAGCAGACTTGAGGCCCAGTTAAAACAAAAATATAAATTCTAATGTTATACGTATTAAAATATAAGAATTTATAATTCATATAAAATAAAATATATAGTATAATTAAATAAAATATAATATATTTACTACATAAAAAAGAATATTTAATTCCTAAAATACTGCTAAGAAAGAATAAAATAATAATAATATGTTCTATTTTTTAACTTATCAAATGATGCGTAATGATTTCTCATAGATGGCGTTATTAATCTATATATGTAATATATAAATGCGAAAAACACTCATCACGAAATCTCAAAAACTGCTGGACGTATAAAGATGAAAATTTGCAGGGAGGTACTTTATAAATAGTATAGGTGCACTAAGAACGGATTTTGCGATTGGGCCGGATTAAGGTGGTCTAAGAGCTCTCGCAAGTTTGTATGAAAGTCCTTCATCTTTTGTGCTACAGACTTTAAATTTGGCAGGGAGGTAGTTAATATTTAGTATGGGTCTGCTAAGAACGAATTTGGCGACAGGGTCGCATTAAGGAGGTCTAAGGACTCTCACAAGTTTTTTTTTAATTTCTTCATTTTTTGTCCTAGAAACTTTAAATTTCCCAGGGAGGTAGTTTAAAGTTATTAGATGTTTGTTTAAGAAAGGATTTTGCGATTGGGCCGGATTGAGGTGGTCTAAGGGCTATGGAAAGTTTGTATGAAAATCCTTCATTTTTTGTGCTAAAAACTTTAAATTTGATAGGGAGGTAATTAATAGTTTGTAATCGTTCGCTACGCGTATAAACATATTTTGCATCAGGGCCGGATTAAGGAGGTGTAAGGGCTCTCGCAAGTTTGTATGAAAGTCTTTAATTTTTTTATGCCACAAACTTAAAATTTAGCTGGAAGGTATTTAATAATCAGTAGACATCCGCAAAAAACGATTTTGCGACCGGGCCAGATTGAAAAGTGCAAGGGCTGTCGCAAGTTAGTATGAATGAAAGTCCTTCACCTTATGTACAACAAACTTAAAATTTTGTAGAGAGGTAGTTATTGTCAGTAGAAGACTTTTAAGAATGGGTTTTGAACAGGGCCTGATTAAGGTGGTTTAGGGACTCTCACAAGTTTGTATGCTGTTCCTCTATCTTTTCTGCTACAAACTTTAAAATTGGCAGGGAGGTAGTTAATTGTTAGTAAACGTCCGCTTAGAACAAATTTTGCGACAGGGCCGGATTAAGAAGGTCCAAGGGCTCTCGCAAGTTTGTATGAAATTTATTAATTTTTTTGCGCTACAAACTTTTTGGCAGGAAAGTAGTTTTTGTAGTTAAGTAGAAGTCCGCTAATAACGGATTTTGCTACAAGGCCGGATTAATGAGGTCTAAGAGCTGTAGCAAGTTTCTATGTAAGTCCTTTATCTTTTGTGCGACAAACTTTATATCTGGCGGGAAGATAATGTGTGGTCAGTGAACATCTACTAAGAACGAATTTTGCGACAGGGTAGGATTAAGAAGATATTATGAAGGCTCTCATTATTTTGTATAACAGTTATTCACTTTTTGTCTTACAAACTTTAAATTTAGCATTGAGGTAGTTAATAGTTAGTTGACATCCGCAAAGAACAAATTTTACGACGGGTCGAATCGAGGAGGTCTTAGGGCCATAGCAAGTTTGTGTGAAAGTCTTCATCTTTTGTGCTATGAACTTTAAATTTGGTACGAAGGTGGTTAATTGTTGATAAAAGTACGCTAAAAACGTTTTTTTTTTCTATAGGGCCGGTTTAAGGTGGTGTAAGGGTCTCATAAGTTTTTCGAAATACCTTCATTTTTTGTGCTAAAAGTTTCAAATTTCGCACTGAGTTAGATAACTTTTACGATACTACAAATCGGACACTCCATTCAAAGGATATTACGAATTTAAAAATAATAATAATAAAATAACGCGCAGCACAGCGGGCAAAGGGGAGAGGGAGTGGGAGCCAAGAGCGGGGAGAGGTAGCCGCGCCGCTCAGGAGTATATCAACGATGGGTTCTGAAATAGCTGGAGTAATTTTTGTAAATTTTCAGGCAATCTACAGATCAACCGATTGCCAGTGATCGAATAAAGATTAGTAGCGATTAAAAAAATTAGCGCGGGCGAAGCCGCGGGTACTGCTAGTATAATATAAAGTTTAAATCTGTGTACATATAGCTAACCAAATGTGCAGGTCATATAACACCAGTGTATACGAGGCACAAGTGAAGGTACCTACACTTTTCATGACTCAAATGTATATTATATGTTCTGATGGGATGAAAACACGTCACCTACAGCTACGGTGCGAGATAAGATGCAGGACCAACTTAAAGCACTTTACTGTAAACACACTAACTACGCCTGGCTTACAAACTCCTGGATAATTCTAAAGATTTTATGACAATAAAACAGTAAACTAACCCTAGACTCGAACCCGTGTCCTTACGATCTGCAGTAGTACATAACGACTAAATAAAATATATAAATAAATATGTTGTGGTAAGCTACGAGGCTTGTGTTACGGATACCAGATAGCTGATATACTTACTAAACATTTGTAAACTTTAAATGCATACATATTATAAATATAATCCACCCATGATTGGAGTACAAACATTTGTGCATAACAAATGAATGCCCCCAGCGGGACTCGAACCCGCGACCGCTATCACAGAAAGCAGGGTCACTAGTCCTGGCCAAACGTGTCATCAAAACTAACCATTGAACTAATTAAATTGAGATTTAATATTTTATAGTATATATTAGTAATAGTAAAAAAGTAAACTACAAGTCAATTAAGCAACATAGTATTTTCTAGTTAATATACCTGGGCCGTCTCCACATAGTTAGTCATCAATATTGTATCGATTTATGTGTTGTTACATCGTACCTAATTGTCAATAAACACGATACTAAAATCATTCAAGACGTCCTTCACAATCTTCCAAAATATAACAATTATATTTTAAATTAGATATACAAACTATTTTACCATTCTTCAGGAAATTCTATTGCCCTACACCCATATCGCGCAAGGGCCAGGAAAGCAAGGTCGCGAGAAGATCGTCATGGCTCTCAATCACTGGCTGCAAATACCTGATGATAAATTTAAAAGCGTTTTTGATATAACAGAAACTATACATGTCGGAAATTTGCTGTAAGTTAATAAAATACCTTTCAGTTTCAGTTTTTGCAACATTTTTAATTGATGCTCCGCTCCTATTGGTCCTAGCGTGATGTAATATAGCCTATAGCATTCTTCGATAAACGGACTATGCAACACAAAAAGAATTTTCCAATTCGGACCAGTAGTTAGTGAGATTAACGCGTTCAACCGAACAAACAAACTCTTCAGTTTAATAATATTAGTATAGAGCTACTAGTGCCTCAACCTTGCTCAGTAGCGTCCGGCAATCCGACCGGACACGAAGCTAAGAGACACACATGAAGGTGTCCCACTTGGTCAACCACGTGTGCCATGCGGGTTGGTTCAGTTTTTTCTCTAAAAGCATTGTGAGCTGTGGAGCAGCCCATTAGTGGTGATTTGTTTCGGCTAGGGATTGCAATCCGGAAAACCGGATCCGGTAATCCGGCGGATCGGGCATCATTTCACGGTTACCGGATCCGGTGCTAATAAACCGGATCCGGTGTTACTAATTTTTGGCAAAATAATAGAGCTTTTGCATGAGTTGGTACTTTAAATGCGTACTGCGTGGTGTTCATGCGTGCGAGTTGGTGTCTGACATAAACATAAGACTTGTTTGTTAGCATTATCAAATACTTTAATAATTATAATGGTCTCATATCAATAAAGTAAGGTTAAGATTTTATAAAGTTACTTTATTAATAAAAAATAATTGATCTATCTGTGAAAGTGACATCTAGGAACACTGATCTACTCGTTACAACGTTAAAATTTTACCTAGTTGCCTACACTAGCCACCGCTACATTTTAATTGTTTGCTCGTTGTCTAATCTTAACATTGGGTTAGAAAATGCTCCATCCTGAATGACTGATGGATCAACGCTCAGCCTAAACTGCTAATCGTAGAGACCTGAAACTTTTAGGGTGTGACTTTGTAGTTTATGACGTAGTTATCGGATTAGAAAGGATTTTCCGAAATTTTATGCCTAAGGGAGTGAAAAACGGGAGCAATGTCTGTATGGTGTGATTCCAATCTACTTCAAATTTTGCATAAAGATACTTTAACAGAATTGATGGAAAACGTGTTTCGTATTTTATTGAAACCCATTGCCTTACGGGGTTAAAAAGGGGTAAACAGTAGTTTGGGGGTAACTTACATCAAAGATGAAATCAATACTTCTTAGTGCTTTTGATTTAAATAACAGTTTATTTTTGCACATGTTTGAAAACGTGATACTTTTCTCATCAAAGTCAACAAAAAGTTTATAATACAGTATTGTATGTAGTAGGCATAGGTATCTACTACTACAACTACGCCAAGAAAACCGAATAACTGGTTTAAAGAGTAGTCCTCATAACGAAAGGGATGAAATGGTAAATGGGGAATCAATTTTTGGTATATTATAAGTAAAAGCGTATAGCCAAACATATTTTTTGTACTTTTAGTTAGCGAAGCCGCGAGTTCCGCTAGTTTTTTATAAACTACTTACCTATAATAAGTACAATGATACTTGAATAACTTACTAACAGTTCATTTGGAACCAAAAAAGGCAAAAATTATATCGATCTGGTCAATCCGGCCGGATCCGACCGAATCCGGGTTAAAAAGGGGTAAACAGTAGTTTGGGGGTAACTTACATCAAAGATGAAATCAATACTTCTTAGTGCTTTTGATTTAAATAACAGTTTATTTTTGCACATGTTTGAAAACGTGATACTTTTCTCATCAAAGTCAACAAAAAGTTTATAATACAGTATTGTATGTAGTAGGCATAGGTATCTACTACTACAACTACGCCAAGAAAACCGAATAACTGGTTTAAAGAGTAGTCCTCATAACGAAAGGGATGAAATGGTAAATGGGGAATCAATTTTTGGTATATTATAAGTAAAAGCGTATAGCCAAACATATTTTTTGTACTTTTAGTTAGCGAAGCCGCGAGTTCCGCTAGTTTTTTATAAACTACTTACCTATAATAAGTACAATGATACTTGAATAACTTACTAACAGTTCATTTGGAACCAAAAAAGGCAAAAATTATATCGATCTGGTCAATCCGGCCGGATCCGACCGAATCCGGCCGGATTGATGGAAATTCAGCCGGATCCGGCCGAATTGAAAATGACGCCGGATTGCAATCCCTAGTTTCGGCAGACCTTCCGTCGGGGCGTCGAAGTAGAATGCGAAAGCTATTCGGCACCGCCCCATTAAGACGTGGGAGGTCTGTTGGGTTTTAGTGGGTAGTACTGGCTTTTCTAGTCTGTCAGGCCCACTGTCCACATGACCACTCGTGGTATGCCGTATGGGTATGCGTAAATGCATTCCCCAATATAACAGTTAAAAAGTATCCTACATTTTGTCCCGGATAACTACCTAACATCATACTAAATTTTAACAAAATCTGTCGAGTGATTTTCTTGTGACGCGGTAAAAGGCAAACACTATAGATTCGGCCGCTGTATTGAATAATGACTATTTTAATTTTCAATAAGAATTTCTAATAATAATTATCAATGTACGGATTTTTTGGCCCATTTGAATGAAATCAATATGTTATTTCGCAAAAGCTACCTACTCTACATTTTTGAGATTCATATAAAATGTATTTTATTCAATAATACTTTTATAAGATAATATTCAATAATAAATTAAATAAATGACCAAATGATTCCATATTAAAAATCTACTTTAATATTATAATAGAGGCTGATTAAAAATTAATTTTAAATATAACAGAGTTGACGACATTCAAGATAACACGAACATGCGGCGAGGCGTGTTTGCAGCCCATCGCGTGTACGGGGTGCCTTTGACCATTAACGCTGCTTGTCACATATACTTCTTAACTTTAAAGAAGGCTTTCGAAATCGACCGTCGGGTACGATATACATTTAATTTTTAGTTTTTATATAATATAAACATAGTGGTACACATGTACCTACAAGCTATATAATATATAATTGATAAACTGCCGGAAGTTAGTTATACTAGAGAATGACTACTTTTATCGTTATTTTTCCATGCTATGGACTTATACAGGTATTTCTTTATCTCCACAAAAAGGAGTGGCTGGTTCTAATTACTACTTATTGATTCCTATTTCCAAGCATGACAGTAAATCTATATTTATCTTTCGAATAAAATTTTTAAGCTTGTTTTAAACAGTTAATTAGAAACTGTAGTGTCGACCACTTAGAGAAGAATGTGGTTTGCTTGCTCTAATTCTCTAATAGCCTATCATTATTTTAACAGATACCAGAAATACTGTCAAGTCAGTGCCTAAAAGGGATTCGTGGCCAAGGCATGGACATTTACTGGCGAGAAAATTTTATATGTCCAACAGAGGAGCAGTATATGGAGATGGTAAAACGTAGTAAGTATATTTTCTTAGAATGACATATTTTCCCGCAGTTAAAAGTATCCTATATTTTGACCCGGTTACTCTACTCATGAATCTGTTGATAGGAAAGGCGCGTGCATGGGAGATGGGGAAGATGCGCTGTATCGATAATGACTACTATTTCATTATCATCATCATCAGCCCTTTTTTTTATAATTTCCCACTGTTGGGCACGGGCCTCCTTCACTGATCAGGATGGATGGAGGATGGAGAGGGGGATCAGGCCATAGTCCACCGCGCTGGCCTAGTGCGAGTTGGCGGACTTCACATGTCTTTCGAAAACTTGCTAGGTTCTCTCAGACATGCAGTTTCCTCACGATGTTTTCCTTCACCGTAAGACAAGTGGTAATCATGATAGAAAAGATTCGCACATGAAAATCTCAGAGGTGCGAGACCCGGATTCGAACCCGCATCACTCGATTATCCAAGCGAGCGCGGTACCGCTGGGCTACCACTGTCGTTATTATTTATTTCATTATATTTTCCCCAAAATATTAAATGTGCGAATTCAGCTTAGTTTGATAGATAGATATTATATTTCAGAAACAGGCGTTTTCTTCGATGTGAATTATCGTTTAATGCAACTATTTAGTGAGAACAAAACGGACTACAGTAAACTTATTAACATAATAGGCTGCTACTTCCAGATAAGAGACGACTACTGCAATCTAATTCACCCAGAGGTAACGAAATGGTTTAAATACTTTTACTTAGCGTTACCTAAGATATATGATTAAGTCATCTGTACTAATATTATAAAGCTGAAGAGTTTGTTTGTTTGTTTGGTTGAACGCGCTAATCTCAGGAACTACTGGTCCGAATTGTTTTTTTTTTGTGTTGGATGGTTCGTTTATCGAGGAAGACTATAGGCTATATTACATCACGCTGTGACAAATAGGAGCGGAGCATCAATAAAAACTGTTACAAAACGGGAAGACGGGCCTAGTTCTGCGAGGTACCACACCGTGCAACTCAGAAAGAATTTGGTTTCCGGTCTTTAGAACGCGTGCGAAGCCGCGGGAAATGCTAGTCTTGTATAAAAAGCAAATTGTCTCGCTAAAACCTAAGAACGGCTGGACCGACATAATTCCTTTTTGTTTGGGGGGTGTGTAAGGTGGTGTATTAAAAATGGGAAACTTAAAAAATACAATTAGTTGAAAATTAAAAACTATTTCTTTTGTATGAGAATTACTAACCGTTAACACGTACCTACTCTTAACGTACACTCGTAGCTACGGCCAAAGTTGAGCAAAGCATAGGTAAGTCGCTTGTACATAAATAATTATGAAATGTAGCTTTAATCTTTACGTACAACTTGTGTATGGATGAGATTACATGTGAGAAAATTATGTATTTGTTAAAATATAAAACGATTGACTTTAGTATTTTTCTTTAGGAATTAGAAGAATGGCCGAAACAAGAGGAGGCAAAGGTAAAAATTTGAATGCCTTTTTTATGATATTTTTCTGGCTCAATAGCATAGATGAAAAATAATTAGTAATAATAAATCACATTATTTATTATGTTAAGGAATCTCTTAAAGGAAGCAACTTCTGCGATGATGTGACTGAAGGTAAGTTCAGTTTCCCCGTCATACACGCGCTACAGACGCCGCAAGGCGAGGAAATACTCAGTATCCTTTAAATTGAAAGATATATTTGACACCATAATCATCCAACAATAGGGAATAAGCGTATGATTTAAATAGATATGAAATATATTTTCTCATCAGCTCTATTTAACGTCCCACTGCTGAGCACGGGCTTCCTTCGATACGAAGGGGATCAGGCCCTAGTCTACTACAGTCTACACTGACTAAGTGCCGATTGGCGAATTTCACATGTCTTTCGAAAACTTGTTATGATTTCATCAGGATGTTTTCTTTCACCAAAAGGCAAATGTTAAAAATGATTCGCACAAAAATAATTACAATGTTTTGACGTCACAAAACGCACCAAAATGGTTTACAGTATCCGTATCTGTTTGATGTATTCCGTATTAAAAAAATATTTATATTAAAAATATATTTGATAATAATTTTTGGAACTGGGCATTTTTGTTACTTGTTTAAGAAATAGGCTATATTTCGCTGTAGTAATATGAAGATGATTGTTATTGTAGCAACCTAGACGCATCCGAGTGAAGTGAGGTTAAGTCACTAGTAAAATATCATGTAACTTCGTATAAACGATTTTAAAAACGGAATATAAACTCTGTTCTCGTTTCTTTCTAATATTCTGTTTCTGATCATATGAACAACATTAATTGCTATATGTGTTGAGTTCATGGACTATCTGTGTAGTGTTCACTGTATATCAATCAAATCATGTATTCATTCTACTTACGTAGTGTCGTGAGTACCATCAAATTCCTTAGTAACAAACTAAGATATCCTGAGGCAAAGAACTCAAGACGTGTCGTTAAAGAAGCATTTTGTGTCTCTTCTAAAGAAGCTCGGCAGCTTGCAGTACACTCGCGACGTTATGGAGAATATGGACAGTGAAGCTCGAGCTGAGGTAAGATATCGTCGAAATTTATAGAATCGCGTTCCAACCTAAGGGCCACCCTTATCACCTAGAATAAAAAATAGCCTATGACCTATTCTTAGGTCTACCAATTATACATTAAAAAATTCGTAATATTCGGTCAATCCGTTTCGGAGGAGTTCGATAACAAACACTGTGACACAAGATTTTTATATATTCGATTTCCAATCTTTTAATATATCGTCGTCGTTCTTCCCAGTCTTCCCTTCAAACCACATGCAATGGCTTGACATAAGCTTTAAAGATTTACACGACTGCTGGTTTTGTACCATTTAGTGGATAGGTATACATAGCTATAAAAAAGCTATATGATTTTCACCGTCTACTCGTACTTTCGTATCGTTAGTTTTATTTTATTTTTTTTATTTTTCAGATATCAAAATTCGGCGGTAATCCATTATTAGAAGCTGCGCTTGACGAGCTACTAAACTGGAAAACTGGCTAATATAAGAATTCTATAGATATATAAGCGTTTATATGTATACAAAAATAATTAAATACGTGTTCAAATCCTACATAGTCTATTTCTCATTCTTGATAAAGTTTTTAACTAAACCTGTGTAAGATGTTGTTGTCTACTTAGGTATATCATTGTAACAGCTTCGGTGCCGTGGCTCTTGTGCAGCCGGTGCATAAAGAGATTTATTTAATTGGTATTTTAGTTAACCTCCGCAAACAGCCCGTACCTATATAATAATATATTCTGCGCAGTTGGCTAGACTCAACGAGATTGGCCGCCATGGCCGATCAACGATCGTAAAGACATTATAACATTAAAAAAAATGTTATTATACTTAAACACTACTCCAAATGGAACATAGTTATTTTTATGTTTTATCAAAATATGTTTATATAAAAAATTAAAACCAAGTTTGAATAAATTTTTATATGACCAATTTTAAACTCCCTTTGTTCTATCAAATAAAATCAAATAAAAATATACATACTTCATTTAAATAGACTTTTATAAGCACTTTTGAATTGTCACTTTTAAGATTATCGTTTTTCGTCAATTTATACTGTACGAGCGACTCACTCTCGAGCGTGAGCGCATCTGCAGGTTCCGCTAGTTTTGTACTAAAACCTCCGTCGAGAACCACTCTATCCATTGATGAAAACAGCATGAAAATAGGTGCAGTAGTTTTTAAGTTTATCGCGAACAGATAGACAGACGCGGCGGAGTACTTTGTTTTGTAATATCTAGTTAGTCGTGGATAATATATCATAGATGTAATCATGTAATGTCTGCCGTTAGTGTATTATACATATAAACCTTCCTATTGATTCTTGAATCACTATATCTATTAAAAAACCGCCTCAAAATCGATTGCGTAGTTTTAAAAATCTAAGCATACATAGGGACAGACCACGGAATAGATAAAAAAGACCATCTTTTCTGTGGGACAGACAAACAGCGAGGCGACTTTATTTTATACTATGTCGTGATTACAGTTGTTTTATTTTTAATTAATGTGTAAAAAACTGTTTACCTAAGTCATCATAGACCATTAAATCATAGATCGTTAGCGAATATTTTTTCTTTATTACCTAATTAGGAGTTAATGTTTTTTAGCAACTTAATATTTTTACGTTTCAGCTAACAGTGTGAAGGAATGAAAAAATACATGTATGTAGGTATACTTTTCAGGTGCAGGATATACGCAAAAAAAAAAGAATTTAACTTTAACCTACCGAGCTGAAAATTGATTGTTCAAGATTCCAGCGACTTCTGAGTTCAAGAATTTTTATGTGTAAAACAGGTTCTATAGAATTATTCTATATTCCATAATATAAAGTTTATATCAAACACTGTGAACACTAAGAGATATGTACATCAAAACGATGTAATAGAAAATGGTATTTTGTACTATAAGAAAAGTAAATGTAGTACAGAAAAGTACGCAATAGCAAATAATGAATATGTCAAAAATTGGAAAGGAAATTGACTTCTCTAGGCGTCATTTAAGAAACAAAAAACGTCTCAGTCGCCATATATCAAACACCTATATTCGACGAATAATATAAAAATCGAGGTGAGACGAAATTAGGTTTAAGGCCAAAAAGAACGTAAAATTGTGCATCTTATTGTGCATCGTAAATTTAACAATGATAGAATAGAACAGAAGACAGTGTATTAAAAAAAATTAAAGCTTAAGTCAAACAAATTTAGATTGTGGGCAGCAAAAACTCATTTTTTGGTCTAATTTGCGTGTATAAATATTTGACATTAAATTAATTATTAAATTGCCATTTAGGACAGCTTACGCTAAAGTTTAAGGTCAACTCGATTATCTTGTTATATAAAATAGACTAGAAGAATTAAAAAAAATGTATAGTGGTAAGATGAAATGAGGTTTAAGGCCAGAAAGAACGTAAAATACTTACCTAATAGTACGTTGTAAATTTGACAATGAGAGAATAGAAGACAGTGCATTTTTAAAAACCCATTAAAGTTTAAGTCTAATAAATTTAGATTTTGGGCGGCAAAAAATCAATTTTTGGTTTAATTTGCGTGTAAATACATACCTATAAATTAATTATTAAATTAAATCGGCATTTAGTTAAACTTGTCTCTTACCATCTATCCTGCTATCTCATCTGAAATTAGTTGAGTGAACTGTCTAGACAGCTTTAGCCAAAGTTTAAGGTCGCTCGTCTCCATTATTTAAACAATAACAGTCACCAGTCAAAACAATCACAATCGCCGTCATCACCATATTACTTATTAGAATGCACAAATAGATGGGACAATAATTTATACACAAAATTATTTATAATATATTCTTACGTATGTTTTCGGTTTAAAGATTCTTTATTTCTCAAAAGAATTACATTCACTTAATGAGAAATTTTACTAAAAGGTAGTTGAAAATTATTTACATCGTGATTTTTAAGTAACAACTTATACTATAACTTAATACAAACTTTTAAATATAAATATAAGATAAGAAATTTTGCCATATAGGTAGTTCAAAGGTATATTTTACTATATTACTAGCGACTCACCCTCGCTTGGGTTCGTCATTAGATTTAGCGCGAGCGAAGCCACGGGTTCAGCTAGTTATACATATAAACCTTCCTCTTGAATCACTCTATCTAGAAAAAAACCGCATCAAAATCCGTTGCGTAGTTTTAAAGATAAGCATTCATAAGGACAGACATACAGCGGGAAGCGACTTTGTTTTATACTATGTAGTACTAGGCGGTTCGATTAACGGTCCAGGTAACTTTTTACAAGGTTTACGGTACATTTTGAATCAAATAATATTTTCTTACAATAAAGTATCTTCAATATTTAAATAAATTAATTCAATATTTATTTTTTCCTTTTCCTTTCCCCACCCATTTCTTATAAGTATAGCCACAAAAACACAATAAAAAGACTTTAACATTGTGCGGCAACGCGTCTTCAATAGTGTCTAATCGTTCAAAAGAGCTAGCTGTGTTACAAGTGCTTAGTAAATATGTCGAAAGAGCAAGAATTAATAAGTAATATAAAATCATCTTCCGATACGGATAGTGATATTGAATCGGTAATTTACAATTATTATAAAAATGCTTATTTAGCATTTTACCTTTTTAAAAATGCACAATAATATTAAAATTATTTTTAAAACAATACAAATTATCGTTATTATTTTAGAAACTTTTGTTGCCATATACGCATATAAGCCAAGTCCCAGGAAAACAAGTTCGCAAGAAGATCGTCGTGGCTCTAAATCACTGGTTACAAATATCCGATGACAAAATGAAATGTGTTCTTGAACTTATAGAAATGATGCATGTCGGAAGCCTACTGTAAGTTTTAAAGAAATATTTTTATGTAAATTAAAAAAATTTGTAAATCATTGTCATTTGGACAAGAACAGAAAATTATTAGGTTTTTTGTCGCATATAGACTGAAAGCACATACATTATCCGGTCTTAAAATTATCAGTTATTATTAATCATGTAAAACATATTTTTTTTGTCTAAATTTACCAATTTTCTTGGCTTTTTAATTGATTTCGCTGAAAACTTTACTAGGTGTATTATGAGCACAAAAAAGCGCCAAAAAGATCGTTTAAATCAACAATTTTACTTTAACTTTTATGAATATTTATTATTAAAATAGGGTAGACGACATTGAAGATAACATGAAAATACGGCGAGGTGTGCCTGCAGCGCACCTCGTGTACGGGGTGCCTTTGACCATTAACGCTGCTTGTCACATTTACTTCTTAGCCTTAAGCAAATCTTTTGAAGTCGACCAACGAGTATGTATATTATGTTACGTTTCTATTTTTATAAGTAAGTATAATAAAAAATAAAGGAGGAAAAATGTTGAAGAATTGGAAAATAGAAAGAGAAAGGTATAGTAGGTAGAAGTGGAATTTGATAGCTACGTAGTACTGTAGCAAACCGTATACGTATTCGGTACTGAGCAACGGGTACGCCATATCTAATACCGAGTAACGAAACTTTACAATAACGTTCTAGTCATTGTTTTTAAAAATATTTCATGTACTGATTTTTTCTGGGTTACTGTTTTATTATTTGTATAGTCTATAGATTTATCCGTGTAATACAATACAGGTTATTATTTGAAATAATGTTCGTGCCATTGATTTTAAATTAAATATGCATTATGACGTCAAACATGATAGACCGCATTACTTATTCATTTTTAATTATCTAATTTTAATTTATTATTTTATTTAAAAAAAATATATGCATATTTGCTCCGCATACGACGTCTTGTGAAACACAGACAAGGTAGCTCTGAAAAGAACTATTTTATTTTGTCGTAAGAAACAGGATCTGAAAAAACTGTTTTTAAAGTGTGGATATACGACACGTTTGACGACACGTTTGGCTCAGTGGGTAGTGACCCTGCTTTCTGCGCCAGCGGTCGCGGGTTCAAGTCCCGCTGGGGGCATACATTTGTTGAGCACGAATGTTTGTACTCCAGTCATGGGTGTTTATATTTATAATATGTATGTATTTAAACTTATATATGTGTAGTATATCAACCATCTAGTATCCATAACACAAGACTCGTATCTTACCGTGGAACTAGATAATGCTGTGTGTAAATGTCCCAACATATTTATTTATTTATTTATTTATACACTGCCACAGTGCCGCTCGATGCGCGAGTTGCTATGCATATTGCAAATTATTTTTTAACAAAAATAAAAACCGACTTCAAAACGCTACAAACCGAAACCAAAAAGTAAAAAAATGATAATTTTAATTAATTATTTATTGTTGGAATCCGTGCCATAAGCGTAACGTTTTAAAGTCGGCTTTTATTTTTGTTATAAATCCTGAAATCTCAAACTTGGCTGAGAAATACTTATCGGTGATGGCTAAATCAGTACCATCTGAAAGGGCTTTCTCAAGTCAGGCCAAATAATAAGTGAGAAGCGTAGTACAGTACATCAATAGCGGATAGAAAAGTTTTATTAGTATTAAAAAGTATCCTAAATGCTGACCCGAGAAATTCATACAGTTGTTGCCCAGTCGACGGAGTAGGTACAGTCACATTTTTTTATACAATAAAATCTGTTGAGATTACTTTGCCTCTTTATATATGTTAGTTAGGATATGTTAGGACATTCTTAAAACAGCGCCACCCAGTTCCGTGGTAAGCTACGTTGCTTGTGTTACGGATACCAGATAGTTGATATACTACCTATATAAATTTTAAATACATACATATTATAAATATAAACACCCATGACTGGAGAACAAACATTCGTGCTAATAAATGAATGCCCCCAGCGGGACTCGAACCCGCGACCGCTGGCGCAGAAAGCAGGCTCACTACCAACTGAGCCAAACGAGTCGTCAATACTAATACTTAAATTACGTAAATATAGGTAAAATAAAAGAAGTTACCTTTAAATATATTTAAATTTTAAATTCAGATACCAAAAATATTGACACAAGAGTTATTAAAAGCCCATCGTGGTCAAGGCATGGAAATTTACTGGCGAGATGATTTTATATGTCCTACAGAGGACCAGTTCAAGGAGATGGTACTGCTGAGTAAGTACTTAAAAAATTATACTTCCTTAGATTTACGCGAATATTTGACACTTTAAATAAAACTAACGGATTTTGATAACGGAATTGAAAATTCTTATTGTGTTGGGTAGTCCGTTTATCGAGAAGGGCTATAGACTATATTATATCACGCTACGACCAATAGGAGCGGAACATCAATGAAAAATGTTGCAAAAACGGGAGAAAAATATTTCTTTTGCTTTTCAGCCTTTAGAACGCAAGTGAAGCCGCGGGAAAGGCTAGTGCTTAAAAAAAAATATGGTCACTGTAGAGTCAATGGTTTTTTTTAACTAAAAAGAAATAATTAAAATAATATAATAATTGTATACTCAATTAATATAAAAACTATTAAATTTTATAAAAATGTTTAAAAATTAAATTAACAAATATTGTTAGAGCGTGCTATTTTGATATTTTTAAATACATTTTGCTGTCTGTAACAGTTTTATAATAACTTTGAGCCCTCTAAAACATTAGTCGAAAAACAAAAGAATTTATTCAATGTACCTAATTGTTACAATTATATTTCAGAAACAGGTTCCTTTTTCATTTTGGCTTACCGTTTAATGCAACTATTCAGTGAAAATAAAACTGACTACAGCAAACTCCTAAATATAATAGGGTGGTACTTCCAGATAAGGGACGACTACTGCAATCTGATTCATCCAGAGGTAATAAAATATTTTATTACTAACTAGCGACTCATCCTCACTTCGCTCGGAATCGTCATGTCATTTGAAAACTTGCTAGGTTCTATCAGACATGCAGATTTCCTCACGATGTTTTCCCTTAAAGTAAGATATGTGGAAATCATGATACAAATGATTCGCACATAAAAATATCAATATTTGACGACTCGTTTGGCTCAGTTGGTAGTGACCCTGCTTTCTGCGCCAGCAGTCGCGGGTTCGAGTCCCGCTGGGGGCATTCATTTGTTAAGCACGAATGTTTGTTCTTCAGTCACGGGTATTAATATTTATAATATGTATGTATTTAAAAGTTATATATGTAGTATATCAACTATCTGGTATCCGTAACACAAGCATAGTAGCTTACCACGGAACTGGATGGTGCTGTTGTAAGAATGTCCCAACATATTTATATTATTTATTTATATTTATCTTTAAGATTTGAACACGCCTTACTCGGTTATCCAAGCGAACGTGTCACCTGGGCTACCACTGTCTATTGTAGGCTCTGTTATTATATAGTTTTTCATTAATATATTGTATGTTAGCGCATACACTATACATCAGCTATACTTACATATAAATAAGAATGAGGTGTCTGTTTTTAATTTAAAATTAACAGCTTTTTACTAAATGCACGGTTTTAACATCAAAAAATCAATTTTTTTAATTTTTGCCTATCTGTCTGTCTATCTGTTTGTTCCGGCTAATCTCTGAAACGGCTTGACTGATGTTGACGGGGCTTTCACTCATAGATAGCCAATGTTATAAGGAGTAACTAAGGCTATTTTATTTTAGAAATTTTTAATTATATTAACTAGCGGAACCCGCTGCTCCGCTCACGTGAAATCTAGGGACGAACCCGAATTGAGGGTGAATAGCTAGTTTATAATAATATTATAATAATATAGTTTTTTGTTTGATGTTTCATATTTCGTGTCGAGATAAACAAAAAAATGAATTACCGCTGATTTTTATTTTTAGGAACTAGAGGAATGGCCAAGAAAAGAAGATGCACAGGTGATACTTTAAGCTTTATTATTCAATGCTTTAGCAGCGCAGTTATAAAATAAATAAACTAAACTGTATTCAATTTTAAGGAATCACTTAAAGGAAGCAACTTCTGCGATGATGTAACAGAAGGTAAATTCACTTTGCCCGTCATACACGCGCTACAGAAGGCCCAGGGCGTCGAAATACTTAGTATCCTTTAAAAAACCAACGGAAATCGAACTACTTTAATGAAAACGAAAGTTAGAATGAATATATTTGTTACTCTTTTACTCTGAAACGGCTAGTTACATTTGGTGTACAAACACAGTAGTCTATGACCTGGACACAATATATACCAATGAATGTTTTTCACATGGGAATTACGAGTTTGACTAGAAACAAAATATTACCAAGCAGAGTTAACATTCCGTTTTTAAAACCGTTTATACGCAGTTATATATTTTACTAGTGACTTACCCTCACTTCACTCAGATGCATGAAGTGTGGGCAAGACTTTTTTAATTCTGTAATACTAAAAATGTAATCATCTTCAATTTTCAGCGAATTATAGGTACACTTAAACCCTCTTCATGAATCACTCCATCTATTGGAGAAAACCGCATAAAACCCATTCGGTAGTTTTTGAGTTTATCGTAAACAGACAAACAGACGTCGTGGGACTATGTTTTATAATATGTAGTGATTGTTCAGCTAATACATATATACTAATATTATAAAGGTGAAGAGTTTGTTTGTTTCTCATGTCTATCTCAGGAACTACTAGTCCGAATTTAAAAATTCTTTTTGTGTTAGGTAGTCCGTTTATCGAGGAAGGCTATAAACTATATTACATTACGCTACGATCAATAGGAGCGGAGCATCAATGAAAAATGCTTAAAAAACGGGAGAAAACTATTTCTTTTAATTTTCAGCCTTTAGAAAAGGCTAGTAAGAAATATAATGAAACTTGACTTTTCCTAATATAATATATAATATATGTTAGCATACAGTACATTATGTTATTCATATTGTCGCAAAGCTACGGAGATATTAATAACCGATTAAATAACACCCTTAATTATAAACTAAGATATTCTCAGGCAAAGAACAGAAGACATATCATTAAAGAAGTATTTTGTGGATCGTCTGGAGAAACTCGGTAGCTTGCAATACACTCGCGACGTTCTACAAGATATGGATCTTGAAGCTAGAGCTGAGGTAAGAAGTCGTTGTGATTTGTAATGTCCATCATGAATGTAACTTAAGAAGTTTTGCTTTTTGTTATTTAGTTAAAATGCAACCTATAAAACACATAAAGGCTGACAACCCTACGTCGGTGATCATTATTCACTACGATCAGTCTAGTCTTAAGCTAGTTTTTAGTGGACTTTTTGGGTAGGACTTTTAATCCTACAGCCTATATATATATAATTACTACTAGGTACTAAAATCTAAAGTTACACATTTTAACTTTATACATATTAAAATATTAATAAAAACGAGAGTATAATAAGTTTATTTTTTTTTGTCTTAGGTATCAAAACTCGGCGGTAACCCATTGATGGAAGCTGTGCTCGACGAACTACGAGTATGTAACTAGAAAACCGATTGTTTAGGATCAATATAAGAAATAAATATTATTTATATCGTATTTACGTTTACACACATTTATAAAAAAAATCAAATGTAGACTAAAATAGTATTGTACTGTATGTGTATTCATGTGTTTGCAAATGTCTTCCTATATTTACTATCCAATTGGACCCGTAAAAGGCAGAATTCTGTTCCAAAATAAAAATTAGTTAATAATATTTAAATAAACTCAACTAAAGTTGTGTTTTATTTAAATTATTACTTATACTCAGTTTTAGGGTTCCGTAACGAAAGGGTAAAACTGGACCTTTTTACTTAGTATCTCAGTCTGTCCATCCGTCCGTCCGTTCGTCAACCACAGAACACGCATTTTTTTCACACATTTTAATAAAATCAGCAATAACAAAAACGTTGAAATTAGCAACTGAAGTAATGGTCGTAAGCACTGAATGTGCTTAGTATAAAATAGGGTTGACATGTATAATATTATAATATTATGTGTCTTCAAAAACACACAGCATTAAGATGAAGAAGCAGTCCTGTGATCTGTCAAAACATCGAGCAAATTGAGAATACAGACTAAAAACATACCTGTCTCCTCCTAAAGTTTGTTAGTTCGGTTACCAGATGGCGCAAGTTAACACTTCCTTCCCTTGCCGCCATTTTATTGCGTCATAGCGTTTTGTGATCTCGAAGAGTTAACATCGAAGTTCAAAGAGTGTATAAAATTTGTTACAAACTAAGTTTGAGTAGAGTTTACTTTAAAATATTGTGCTTATAGGAGATTGGTAAGCATTGTTTATAATTTGTTTTAAAAAAAAATGGAACCTGTAGGTAACGACGTAGAGGCAGGTCGACAATCCGTTGCTCCGGATGGAGAACGAATTTCGACTTCAAGCTCACAAGGAGCTTCAGGGAGCTGCTCTTCCTCTTCCTCGGAGGTTGAGGAGGGCTTAGCATCACCCTTGCCTAACAAACGAAGTAGGAGAAAAAGACATAATTTTGATCCACGTGTTGATGCGTTAATGTCTCAAATGTCATACATTACCAATTATTTAACTCAATTACCAATTTATGTGGATAACTATACAAAAAGTAGACAGATCTTACCTAGTAGTAGTGCTGATTCTGAGCAATTTCTTGTCAACCCTAATCAGCCAACGACAAATATCTTACCAGAGTCATTAACATTGGCCCTTGGTAATTTAGGTACTGAATTAGATAATAAAAACATAATTCAAGCAAGTGATGAAGAACGCCTTGCAGAATTAAATAAACTTCAACAATTTGATTCTATTGCATGGAAGGGAATTAGGTATAAGAGCTCACTTAGGGAAAGTTTAGCATTCCCTGGATTTGTAGGTTTAAAAGTGAATGATGAGTTGTGCCACTTTAATAAGAATAAAGATTTTTTAGCTTCTACAGAGATGGTATTAGCAGGTTTATCGAATAAAGTTTTAGA
Source organism: Boloria selene (assembly GCA_905231865.2). Lineage (NCBI taxonomy): Eukaryota > Metazoa > Arthropoda > Insecta > Lepidoptera > Nymphalidae > Boloria > Boloria selene. The sequence continues at coordinate 3,045,813 of HG993140.1, read as the reverse complement.
GCAGAGACAGTTATTGAGGGCAGGTTTACAATCTATACTGGACTGGGCTGTAGCTAATCAAAAAGATTTTAATGTAAATTCTTTATTTGAAAAGATATCAGGAACCTTTGGACCAGGCTCTGCTAGTCATAAAAATTCAGAGGTAACCATGCAGATATTATGTGGCAAGCGTTCAGAGTGTATTGAAATTAGACGAAGTAGAATATTAAAAGAAATTGGTAATCAAAATGTAAGAGCAACTTTGCAGAAAGTACCACCTAGTTCAGAATATTTATTTAGTAGAGAAGCTTTAGCACCTATTATACAATCTCTTGGGGGTTCCCAGATTTGGTTAAACACTCCAGCTTATGTAAAGGATAGAAAAAATTTAGGTCGTTGGGAACAGATTGACACACCTTCCAATAGAAGATTTAAAAATAAAATTAAAAATAAAAGATCTGATAAGAAGTTTAAACATACAATAAGAAGGGACCAGCCCTTTCGTCAACGTCAACACGATATCAATAGGGGAGCCTCCAGCTCCAATAATAAGCAGGAATGAGGTTCAGAGGAGCTTCAGAGGAGGATGCCTCAGAGAGGCAGTAGAGGAGTGGACTCGCAGGGGTGCCAATCAGTTTATTTTAAATGCAATAGCCAATTGCCGTTTACCATTCAAAATAAAACCTCCTCTGAAGTTCCCAACAAATCAGATCCTAGAAGCCTTAGCTACTCCAATTACCCCAGACATGACTCGGACAATTCAGGAATTAAAAGACAAGGGAATTCTAGAGACACCACCTGTTTTAGAACCCGGTTTCTTTTCAAAGATGTTTTTAGTCAGGAAAACAGATGGGGGACTACGTCCTATTTTCGACCTCAGGGCTTTAAATACTCATATGATAACAAAATACTTTCACTTGATATCTCAGGTAGATGTAATAGATTTTCTCCAGGCCAACGATTGGCTGGTGAAGATAGACATTCAGCAGGCTTATTTTCATTTAAGCATGGCAGAGTCGCACCGACGTTTCCTCCGTGTCATTTACAATGGAGAGATTCTTCAGTTGACAGCTTTGCCTTTTGGCCTGTCTTCAGCCCCCCGTATATTTGCAGCGGTTTCGAACTGGGTTGCGGAGACCTTGCGAAGCCGGGGTATCCGTTTGCTGGTATATCTGGACGATTACCTGCTAGTTTCACAGGACAGATCCAAGTTAGTCGCGCAGGTTGCGGAAACGCTCGCGAGCTTGGAGTCTCTGGGTTGGCATGTGAATTACCAAAAGTCGGTTTTAGAGCCCACACACGAGCTACAGTATTTGGGGCTAGTTTGGAACACCCAAGAGTTAACACTGGCTCTGCCAACCCAAAAGATCCTCAGGATAAAGAGAGCTTTGACAAGGTTACTAGAAAGAAACAAGTGCTCTCTAAAGGAACTACAGAGTGTCCTGGGTATGTTAAACTTCGCCAACCAGGCAGTTCCTCAGGGTCGATTACATTGTCGCAGGACACAAATATTCCTAAGGAAATTCACCCAGAGAGGTCAGAAAAAGGAATTGTGCCCCGGTGTGCGACAGGATCTAAAGTGGTGGTTGGATGCAGTAGACTGCAGACCAACTCCACTTCACAAGAAAAAAGTTACGCATTATTTAACAACAGACGCAGCGGATGCGGGCTGGGGAGCACATCTGAACAACAGATACCTGACGGGGAAGTGGACTCCAGATCAGAAACATTGGCATTCAAATGTAAAGGAGATGTACGCAGTTTTTGCTGTGATCAAGTCACAGGGTGCACTTCTACGAAATGCGCATATATTGGTTCAATCCGACAATCAGACCCTAGTCGCGTATATCCGAAACCAAGGTGGAACTCGGTCTATAAACCTCTTGGGTCTAACGACCAGGTTATTAGAAGCGACCAATTCACTAAATATAACAATGACTGCTTATTACCTACCAGGAAGGTTAAATGGGATCGCAGATCGCTTGTCCAGGGGAAGACAAGTACCAGAGTGGCATCTGCTCCCACCAGCCACGCAGGCTATTTTCAAAAAGTGGGGGATCCCAGAAGTAGACTTGTTCGCTTCAAGCAGAACAGCCGTCGTGCAAGATTATGTAACACTAGACTCAAAAGATGGATCATCTCTTTTTTGCGACGCCTTCAGCCGCGATTGGGAGTTTCAGACCGCTTGGGTGTTTCCTCCACCCGGCCTGATTCCCAGAGTATTAGCACACCTCAACACGGCAAAGGGAACATATTTTCTAATAGTACCTCAGTGGACACAATGTTTTTGGTACCCCGACCTTCAGGCGAGAGCTCAAACCAGTCCTATTTTGATAGAAGAGCTACAGAAGGTTCTGATCGATTGGACAACAGGCACAAGCCCTCCACAAGTAGAGAGATTAGTTCTTCAGGCTTGGAAAGTTGGGGGTGGGCAGACCTTATAACTGAGTGGAGTAAGGATGAGAAGCAACTTTTTCAAAGCAGTTGGCGTCCAGCAACATTAAGTACCTATAGTGCTCCATTAAAAAGATGGTTGTTATGGTGCCAGGAGAATGGGATCAATAGTAAAAGTCCTGATGGCAGAGAAGTTGCTAGATTTTTAGCTAATCTACATTTAAGAGAAAAATTAGCATACAGGACTATTTTATTACATAAATCAGCCATAGCTACGTATTGCGCAGGCACAGTAGAAAATTTGTCTAAGAACTTTTTTATTCAACAAATTTTAAAAGCCATCTCAGTTTGTAGACCACAAGAAAGTAGGCTACCCATATGGGATATAAATATATTATTCAACTGGTTAAAGACAGTACCATGTTCGGGTTCATTTTTTGATAAGAGTAGAAGAACAGCTTTGATATTATTATTAGCTTCAGGTCGAAGGTTGCATGATTTGACACTCTGAAATTTCTGAGGATAAATTTATTGAAACAGAGGATAGCATTACGTTTTGGCCAGGGTTTGGCTCTAAAACAGATACTGGAACTCGCAGACAATCTGGTTGGTTGCTTAAGAAGCACCAAGATCGTCGCATATGTCCTGTAGCTCATGTGAAAGATTTAGTAGAGACCTCAGGGGTCAGACGTAGTATAGAAAAGAGCTTGATATGTCTGTTTATCACAGTTACGGGACCAGTGAAGCCAGCATCCAGGACTATCATTTCTGGTTGGTTGAGATCAGTGTTTAGGGAGGCAGAGATAGAGGGAACTCCAGGAAGTATCAGGTCAGCTGTGGCATCTCGAGGATGGCTAGACAATAGACCAATTGAGGAAATTTTAGAGAGAGGAAATTGGAAATGTGTAGATACTTTTAAGAGATTTTACTGTAAGGAAGTAAAGAGAGTGTTCATTTCTAATAGTGATTTTAATAATTCATTATATAATAATTTTAAGACTGTTTAAAGTGATATTAATAATTGATCTCAATTTAATTTTGGTTGTTTTAAGTGTTTATTATTAGATTTATATCTTAGAATGAGAAATTTATTTGTTATTTTAATCAAAGCATTTAGTAACTGCATTTTATTATTTTAATGATTCTATAGGAGGAATATAATTTTATTTCACAACAAGGTTTCTTAAGTATTTAATTTAATGTATAATTATAATGTGATAACTTGGAATTTTTTAGTTTGCTTAATTGATAAGTCATTTTTAAAGTTATAAATACTATTTTGATTACTTAAAAGAAGAATAAAATATATTTTAACAATTTAAAGGTGTTTAATAATTATAATAATTTAAATTTTTATTATTTAAATTGTTTAATAATTCACATAGCGTTTTGTGTAAATAGTTCTGGTCACCAGCAGATATCAAACAGGTCTTCATCTTAATGCTGTGTGTTTTTGAAGACACATAATATTACTGTTTTGCATTACAACAAAACAGGTATTATGTGTAGGAGAAAACACACAGCATTAACTCAAGGTGCTTGCTGGCGATGAAGACGCAATGACGCAATAAAATGGCGGCAAGGGAAGGAAGTGTTAACTTGCGCCATCTGGTAACCGAACTAACAAACTTTAGGAGGAGACAGGTATGTTTTTAGTCTGTATTCTCAATTTGCTCGATGTTTTGACAGATCACAGGACTGCTTCTTCATCTTAATGCTGTGTGTTTTCTCCTACACATAATACCTGTTTTGTTGTAATGCAAAACAGTAATAATATGTTGCACTAGCTGAAACCGCGACTTCGTCCGCGTTGCTTGAAATATTAACAAAGTTTTCCGCATGCGCGCTACGCCGCTTGCCCCACTACTCCGCGAGAAGGAAACATACATCACTGAACACGCAGTGCATATACAAATCGTTGTTTCTTGAAACTTTAATAACTTTTTACTAAATGAAGATATCGCAATCATTTATTTTTGATAAGGGCCAAGTGTTTAAGAAATAAAACTTAGAAAGTTTCATTAAAATCTATCCAGTAGTTTTTACGTGATAGGCGCACAACTGCAGACCTCTATCGTTTTATTTATATAGATTTAGTTTTGCGCTGTTATTTAAAAAAAAATTGACTATTCATTTTACAATTGATCATCGATAGATGTGTCGATTGAATTTTAATTGTAAAATCAACTAAAGATACAAAGTAAATTCAAATATAAGATATTTTATAACATACATATTCATAAGATAATAAGATTAAGTGGATCAACGAACCATCGTCGCCCAAAATAGTGTTGTGCAGTCTTAAATAAAATACTTCAGTTATTATATCGTATTATCACTTTTATTTTTATACTTTTGTCAATTTATAAATACTTATAAATCAGATAAATTTTGATCAATAATGTTCTACATCATGCTAGTCTACATACAGAATTATACCAAAACCGAAACGGCACACTTAGTACATTAGAGTTTCGCAAGAGTTGAAAAATAATAATGAAAATTAGACTACCCTGAAATTCCTATTTCATATATTGTTGTTGCACTTGGATTAAAATAAATAAAGTGTTATTATATTTAACATCTCAACTCTTCCAACTCAGGAGCTCCTCAAGCACTGCCTCTAGTTTAGGGTTACCTCCATAACGAGCAATCTGAGAAAACAAATAAAGTGTTGTCTAAGAAAGCTGGGCCGGTAGTCTTGACATATTAAGTCATCGATATTGTATCGATTTTTGTCGTAATTATGAATTATTTTAATATCGTTTTTATTGACAATTATGACGTAACTACACAAATCGATATATTATATTAATGACTAACTTTGTCGAGACTATTAGACCCATCGCAAACGTGTCACAGTAAAATATGTTTAAACTACTATAAAATTAGCTTTTATTTTAACACATTAAGTGTATTCATTGATTACTGAAAAACTGTCTGTTAACATTTAATGGGGTCTCATACAACGTTTGTAGATAGATCGCGGACAGGGACAAAATCATTTTATATATTCACACTGCACATTGCAGATAAGCTATCGGCCGAAACTTGCCTCGGTGGTCTATAAGTGTCTGGCAATTATGATCGCAGATCCGAAGGTCCTGCGTTCGAGTCCTGAGACGCGCCAAATTCCGTTATAGAGTCAATGATTCTTTCAAGCTTTTCTCAATAACAGCCCTGAGTTGTGATGTTGGCGCTATATATATCATCTTATAGGACTTTATGAGTAAAAGGAAAGTGTTCGGTATTGTGCTATATAATATAATCTGCGCATCTGGCAGCTCTTTGAGATTCGCCGCCAGCCTTTTTCGGTCGAAACTTTAATTAAATTTGTTAGTAAAATTAATATAGAAGCGTACAAAATAATCAATATATAGTATACCTACTAAAAAGACATTGATTATACCGTCATCTCACTGTTATGGAATATTGAAAATCATCATACCTCTGATCTAGCTTCCCGATCGAGCCGAGCTAACACTTCCCGCGTGTACTGCAAGCTACCGCCTTCTTCCAAAAGTGACACGCAATACTTCTTTAGTTGCACATCACGAGTTTTTTGACGAATTATGTCTAAATATTAATTAAGGATAATCTTTGTTAAGTACAATAATCGTTTTTTTTTCATACTGTATTTTAGTTAGAAATTCAACCATAACTTTGACGACTATAATTCGCGTCCATAGACGTATTAATTCGCGTCATGTAAAAAGAACGCTGGCTGTCAAGTTGCGCAGAGGCGATTTATCGGTCAATTTGGTGGTAAGACGCGGGGCGCGGGACGTCAAGGCACGCGCCGCATGCTTTCCGGCTCGCTATTGGCTTGTCAGTTTAAAATACCATCGCGCACACAAAAGTAATTGATTACGAAATGATTTTATATAAAAAAACAGTGAAAAAATATGTTTGACGTATATTTTTTTATAAAAAGAGAGACTGATAATAATGCTGTTAATAATTTAAAAAATATATTAAACGAATTAATTTATTTTTTTGTAAGTAGATTAAATATTCTACGATGAATCAAACATATTTTATTAATTAATAGAATTCTATTTAATGATATTATATATACATCGAGAGCAAAAGGCTAGTTCAAAAATAAAAGAATAGGCTTAGGAATTTCATATGCGAATGTACCGATGCGCAAACACACCCCCCACCACTTTCTTCCAGCGTTCTTTTTACGTGACGCGAACTGTACATCACATTGTATCTACTATACAGATGAAAATTTAAACAAACTTTTTTGATTTTATACCTTACTCACCTCACTGTAGGTTTGTATTATTAAAGAAATCTGTAGTTTTAAACATTACCTACTCGCCTATATTGATGAACAAACAATCTTACTTCTTTATTTATTTACTATGTTATATTTTTTTCTACGTTATTTTACTTTAAAAAGGATACTAAGAACGGCTCCGCCATGTTTCGTCTTCTGCAACGAATGTATGATCGGCAAGCTGAGCTTTCCTTCCGTTATGTCTTCACAGAAATTATCGTCCTTACACACGTTCTGTCCTGACTGTTAGAAAAAGTGAATGATAGAAAAGCTAACATTATTTTGCATTAAAATATAATTATTAGCTAACGTGCATTGTGTAATGAATTCTTCTTTTATAATAATCTTCTCTTAATTTTAAGAAAATTTCAATTTTAAAAGTTTTTAAAGTTTTGTAATGTATCAACTATCTGGCGTCCATAACACCATCCTCGCAGCTTACCACACAACTAGATAGCGCTATGTTTTCTACATTATTTCCTTTTAATAACAATTTAAGTTTTAATAACCATTCGCTAGAAAATCATGTACCGGGAATTAAAAATAAACATAATTACTTACTAAGGATATTTTATTTCATGGCAGGTTATTGCCACTGAAAGTCATAAAAGATAAAAATATCAACAACACAATACATTTTAGCTCATATTAATAGTTAAATCTTTTAAATTTATATAAGAAAATATATCTTTACGTTCGTATTATATTTATTTTATTTGGCTGCTATTTAGTATTCGTAATAAACTCGAAGACCAGTGCCAAACCACTTAAAATATTCGAAAAACAAAAAAATCTTAGCAATATACGAGTGGTAGGAAAATTTTGTTGATGATGTTTTTTCGGTTTTTAATTTATAACTCTGGCAAAAACTATTTCGTTTTCTTGAAAGTTGGTGAAAATATTCTTTTTTGTGTTTCAAACAACCGAAAGATTTGATTGAGTTTTCTTTATATTAAAAGAATTAAAAAAAGAGAATTATATTTAGAATGAAAAAAAAATTTTTTAGAGAATAGCTTTCGAGCGCTCTTTGGGCGTCGACAACAACGTTAATCTTATAGGTACTTTCAGTATGAAACTTTCGTACTTATACTCGTAGGTATAAAAATATGTTACGGGCATATTAAAATTGAATGTAAATATTTAAAATCTATACCTGCGCGTCCTCTTTTCCAGGCCATTCTTCTAACGCCTGAAATACATAAATAAATTTAGTAAACATAGTATCACAGATTTAAATAACATAATTATTTAAGGCCTGAAACCTGAGTTAAAATACTAAGTACCTATGTTAGACCAGTGTCGATAATTTTTGAAACAAAAAAAAATGCAGTAGTATGAAACCCATTGGAAAAGGAAGAGAATATTATAAAAATGAAAGGAAAAATAAATTAGGGGCGATTTGAGTTCGGGAAGGGGAGGAGGGGGAGCATTTAAGGGGGAAAAACTTAAACTTAAATTAAACCGTTTTTTCCCTAGGATCCCATCATCAGATCCTGACTTTATGATAATGGGAATATCTTGGAAGTATACCCTACGACCAACAAAAAAATTGATATTGGCCAATATTTGACTCACAAATTAATAACTGACTTGGTGACAATGGGACCCCCTCGGAACTATACCCTACCGAACAAAAGCAAAATTTTTGAAATCGGACCACAGGTAGCGGAGATATCGGTGAACGTACATAAAAAAATATCCTCAATAAATAATCCTCTTTTTTGAAATCGGTTAAAAATGTCATTCACTCTGTATTACGGCTGCAGATTTTTTAGTTACTATCGGAGAGAGGGCTCGAATGTCCGTCCAAGGTCGTCCATGAAAGTTACAATAGCTTCTACTTTTCCACAAATATATTACTAAATAAATTTTTGAACTATTTTTATCCCTTTGTTGTTAAAAATTCATAAAATTATGTACGGTGAATGTTGGTTATACTTGCGAAATAAATATTATTCTTTATTCGTGACTGTTGGTGACAGACTTAAAAAAAATATTGTGTCATAATTCCACTAACCATTTTTATAAAGTATAAAATATTATAATTACCTCTTGTTGGCTTAAATTACAATAATCATCTCTAATCTGGAAGTAGCGTCCAAATAATAAGACAAGTTTGCTGTAGTCTGTTTTATTTTTACTGAAAAGCTGCATCATACGGACTGCCATTAGAAGCATGTTACCAGTTTCTGTAACAATAATCTATTAACTAACCACAACCAACTATTAACTATTAATTAACTATATTATGTAGTACTATACCCAGCCCGCTTCCCGTAGGTTAAAATAATTTTCTAATGAAATAAAAGTAGCTAAGTTACTCCTTATAACATTAGCTATCTGCAAGTGAAAGTTCCGTAAAAAATATGTCTTGCCGTTTTAGAGATTAGCCAGAACAAACAGGCAGACAAAATTATAAAAAAATGATTTTTTGATATATTAAATAACGTACTTTCATATGCATTTAGTGAAAACGGAAAGCTGTTACATAATTTGAAATTAAAAACAGACTTCAATTTTCTCTACTAATTTTAATATTAACTTATTAAATTATTGAATACTCTTACTTTGTTCATTCATTTTGTTATATTGATCCTCAGTGGGACATATTAAATTATCTCGCCAATATATGTCAATACCTTGTCCTCGACACACTTCTAAGAAACACTCGGAAAATACTTTTGGAGCCTGAAAAAAATCCCATTCAAACGTAATTTATTTCATTCAAAGGGCACAGTTCGTTTGTTATATAACTCTAGTATTTTGTAGGTACCTATATATGATGTAGGTGCATATATTACGTCCGTATGCATATAAAAATAATAATGGGGTACCGTCTGTAGAGTGTAAAACGTATTATTTTGAATAAGATAAGATGTTATCGATTAACTAATTATAATTATAATGTTATATTCTTGGTTCTGTGGTTTATATGCGTGCCATTTGGACATAATATTACCTAACTAATTAGTTATATTTACCGTTGGAAAATTAAAAGTAAAACGTGGAGTATAACTTGAAATTTCTTTTGATTAATTTTAACAAGAGCTTCGTTAAGCATACCCTTGGATCCAATTCATGGGATTTATCCATCATCATAGTTATGACTTGTAAAGATGTGTTCGTAGTCAGAGGAATACCATAAACGCAGTGCGCAGCTGGCATGCCCCTCCGAACGGTACAGTTGTCTTGAATGTCGTCAATTCTATATAAAATATTAAGAATAATATAACAATCGAAGTGTCTATTCATCCGATAAGCGGACGAATAAATTAAATATTATTCGTCCGACAATTGGTGTTTGATATCGCGGCTGAGACTTTTTTGCTCCTTAAATGGCTCAAAGAGAAATAAATTTGTTTTTTAAGTTTTAACATACTCGTGTATGCAATTGCGGACGTTTCTATAGTACTTTTTACAAAATACCATTTTCTTGTACATTGTTTTGATGTAGGTACATACTCTCAGTGAGTGTTAGTAACGTAAATTTCATAGGACGACTCTATACCTATAGAGCCAACTCTTTTACATATAAAAACTCTTGAAATAAAAAGTGGGTGGGATCTTAATAATAAATTATCAGCTCGGTAGGTTCAGGTTATTTTTTTTTTATTTTTGGCATAGGTATATCCTGCACATAAAAATCGCTTATTTTATATTAGAAATCAAAGAAGTGATAGATATTCGTACAAACCGACAATAGTCGGACGAATAATATATTTTTTTATTAATACGAATATCGGATGACTAGCAACAGCCTTTAAAATAATTTAGTTGTCCAACAATTGTTGGACGACTAAATTATTTTACTCGTCCAACTAGCAGACGACTAGCATCAGCCTATAACAATAATAATATTTATAATGTCAATGTGTAGGTAAATACCCTAGCAAGTTCTCGATAAAACATGTGTAGTCCGCACGCACTTGCCTTGATTATTTCTGTCAATCTTACAGACACTACAGTGGTCCGATTATTATCTTACTCCCTCATATCTCATGTTCTTTGATACACAGGAACGTAACCAACTACTTAATACTTATATTCAAAGAATTCTTTATCAGTTAATGGAATAATTTTGGTGTAAATAGTGCAATACGAGTATTGATTTGATTGGATCGAAGTCCATACCCAGCAGTTAGACTATACAAAAGATCGAATATTACTACTAACAGGATCGAAGTATTACCGCCACCCTCCCTATTCCAATACAATCCGTGCTGATTCACTGATAAGACTCACAGTAAGGTCCCCACATGCAGCGTGTTGACAAGGCCAGTGGCTCTGTTCATATCTTCCTCAGAAATTTATAACCAGTGATTGAAAGCCTTAACTATTTTAAGGCGCATTTGCTTTCCTTTTATTTGAGAAATATGGGTGAAGGGAGCCAGAATTTCCTAAAATATTAGGAAAATATTTTAATCATTGCAAAACTAGTAAACGTAGGATTTTTAGATAAAGTCTAAAAGTAACTTCAATAAAAAATAAATTAATTTGAGAGGTTAACCTCTTAAGACCTACTCAATTTACATTAAATAAAATTTCATTATATACTCCTAATATGAACACAGAAAGTTTTTCTTTAGTGATTTCTTTAAACATTGAAATATAATATAACATAAAAGTAAATAAATAAATTAAAATAAATAAATTAATATTGCAATCGATCTATACCTACATAATATACTAAAATTGTAACTAAGTAATTATATCAAATCTGTACGTTGAATATTTTTTGGAAAATCTAATTGAAATAGTAATTTAAATAGTAATTATTAACAAAAAAAATATTTCAAATGATAATTATTTTTTTCTTTAAATAGTAATTATTAACGATACAAAAGCTAATCTTTACTTAGTTTCTAGAACGATGATATTGATAGAGATGATAGCTAGTTAGGGTCAACATAAAGAATACTTATTACTGCTCTCATTTCTAAGAATCTCAACTAACTGCTACAATCCGGCTATATAACATCAATAAGATTATGTGTAATCTAAGAAATTGACTTCCGGTCCTTACAACGCGAGCGGAGCCGCGGGAAGTGCACGAATAAAAATTATGAAAACGATTAAGCTATTATTTTTACTTTATTAATGATAAATAAATATTAACTAGAATTTTTTTTAACTAAGTATATAGAGATATCAATATATAAAATAAATATAAAAAATTAAATATATAAAAGAAATTAAAAGTTACATACAAAAAATAAATACTCTTACATTTTCCAAGAACAAATCATTGTTTTCAAGTTCAATAATACTGTTCACGCGTGCGTTGGACATGGTAACAATAGCTAGCAACACGTTAGGACAAAATAAACTCAAAGCCTCTTGCCTACTCTTTTATATTGGAAAAAACTAATTACGCAATTATCAATGACTATAACAAAGTAATGAAATAAAACAATATTAGAAAAAATAAACAATATCTATTAGAATTAACTACCGGCTTGCCTTGGTTTCGCTTTTCTTTTAAATAAACTTATATATTTCTATGGTGATGTTGCTATAATATGAATGATTTTATGAATAAAAATAGGTAAAAAAACTTTTTAAGTTAAACGGTTTTATGTTAAACATACATTGCAATGTTTAAGATAAATGTACTAAAAACCAAAAAATAACAAAATAGATACAGTCGTGGGAATTATAAACATATGCATAGACTAGACTAAAATAAAACCGTGGGGCACGTCAATTGTCTACAAATTATCGACTTAATGTGCGATAGAAGAATCGTTTAATTCGTCGTTAGGCAGTTGGCCTATATCTATTGACGTGCCCCACGGTTTTATTTTAGTCTAGTCTATGCATATGTTTATAATTCCCACGACTGTATCTATTTTGTTATTTTTTGGTTTTTAGTACATTTATCTTAAACATTGCAATGTATGTTTAACATAAAACCGTTTAACTTAAAAAGTTTTTTTACCTATTTTTATTTTCTAGTTTTTAGTTTTTATTTATATATTTTTTTACCATTTTGTTCCCACGAGTAATGGACGTTTTAATGGTCGACCCCCCCAGAGGTCCAATAAAGGGGCAAGGCTATGTACAACAAGATGCGCCTGAGTCTTGAGGGAAAAACGCTAACGACATATCATTTTTATCCACCCTAATGCCATACAGTTCTCGGCGCGTTTTAACCTTTCACCTTAACTTGGGTGGTGTACCGCTAACGACGTATCATTTTTAGCCACCCTAACGCCACACAGTCCTCAACACGATACAAAATCTTGACTTGGGTGGTGGATTCAGGCTGGATTAATCAGATACTTAAAAATTACAGATTCAATTTCTAAATTTAAATCTTATTATTATACGCCATTTAGTGGCTGCGCCCATCTTAAATATTGAGGTTGTATAGTGCACTGTATTCTTCTTGTCAAGCCCTTTTATTTGATACCCATATTGGTGGGATTGATAAAAAATTGTTATCAACCATTTGGTAGCGGCGGCCATCTTAAATTTCAATTTTGCATAGTAAATTGTATTCTACTTGTTGAGACCTTTCATTTGATACCCATGTTGATGGGATTGATAAAACCTAAGTTATCCGCCATTTTGTAGAGGCCGCCATCTTGGATTTTAATTTTATATAGTACTTTGTATTCTACTGGTTGAGCACTTTCATTTGATACCCATATTGATGGGATTGATAAAACCTACGTTATCCGCCATTTTGTAGCGGCCGCCAACTTGGATTTCAATTTTTTATAGTATATTGTATTCTGCTTGTTGAGCCCTTTCATTTGATACCCATATTGACGGGATTGATAAAACCTACGTTATCCGCCATTTTGTAGCGGCCGCCATCTTGGATTTCAATTTTTTATAGTATATTGTATTCTGCTTGTTGAGCCCTTTTATTTGATACCCATATTGATGGGATTGATAAAACCTACGTTATCCGCCATTTTGTAGCGGCCGCCATCTTGGATTTCATTTTTTTATAGTATATTGTATTCTGCTTGTTGAGCCCTTTCATTTGATACCCATATTGATGGGATTAATAAAACATAAATTATCCGCCATTTTGTAGCGGCGGCCATCTTGAATTTATAATGATAATGAATAAACATAATTGTATTGTCACCAAAATCCAAAGTGTATACAAAATTTCAGATTAATCGGTTGACAGGAAGAGGGTGAAATTTGAATTACTAAATTTGACCCAAGAATAAATAATAAATAATAAATAATAAATAAAACAAACGGGGTGAGCTAAATAAAACCGTTTAAAAAATATACCCTAAATGTAATTGTGAATCTATTTTTTTCTTTTAATTTCAACGCGCCACTTTTAGCTGGGCACGGTTTAGTCCAGGAGTAATCGGTGCAAAAATTATGTATGACGGAATTGTTTAAGATAATGCATTATTTGCTAAGGTGTTTAATTAACATGATCCCTACAAATAACATCCTATATAAATAAGTTAGGTACTCATCACAAGTATTTAATTTTGAACAAAATTGCTCTTGGCATCATTTGATTACAATGAATATCTTACGAAATATCATAGATTTAACATAACTTCGCATCAAAATAAAGATCACCGCGTGCTTGACGCCGGCGGAGGCAAAGGGGAAAGGGACGCTGGTACTGCTACGAGTTACCATACCGCGCAACTCGAAAAAAAAATATTTTATGTTTTCAGTACGCGAGCGAAGCCGCGGAAAAGGTTAGTAACTATAATAATAATAACAGTTATATTGAAATTACAGCAATTATGGATATTGACGTACGTAAATAAGTTTTAACGATTTTATGACAGACTAGCGACTGATCCTTTCACTCGGGTTCGCTCCTAGGTTTAGCGTCAGCGAAGCCACTGGTTGCGTTAGTTAAAATTAATAAAATTTGTAAAATATCCTCCTCTTTTTTTGAAGTCCTTTGAAAAGTAGTCTCAGTTACATCTTATAATATTAGCTATCTGCAAGTAAAAATCGGTCCAGCCGTTCAGAGATTAGCCGGAACAAACAGACAGACAGACAAACAAAAAAATTAAAAACTGTTTTTTGTTGCTAGTATCGTATATATACGATATATAAGCATCGTATATATAAGCATTTAGTATCGTATATATAAGCATTTAGTGAAAAGCTGTTAATTTGAAATTAACAGACACTCCAACTTCATTAACATCTATAGACGTATAGACTAGCGACTCGCCCTCGCGTCGCTTAGGTCGAGTTCGTCTTTAGGTGATCCCTGCCAAATTTGAAGTTTGGAGCACAAAATTCCGTCCCGTAATTAAAATAAATAAAATTTCTAAAATAAAAGTAGGTTGCCTAAGTTACTTCTCTTAACATTAGCTATCTGCGAGTTAAAATCTCGTTATAATCGGTCCAGGGAGTTCAGAGATTAGCCAGAACAAACAAACTGACAAAAAAATTAAAAATTGATTCAAAATAATAACATCCCCACTAGGTGTGATGAGTGTTAAAACCTCTCTTTACAAGACGTGGGCTGAGAAGGGCAGAAAGCATATAATGTAGCTCTCCATTAAAGACGAGGACAGGATGGGGTATATAGAATGAGAGTGTCATCACGTCTTCTACTCCCCAAATGTGTGAATTGTGTTGCATGTAGCGATCGCGCGGGTGGTTTACTTGGCCTATCAGATATTTCTTAATCTTATTATTACATTAATTTTATGATACATACGTAAATTTTATACTATTCAGTCCTTTAAGGACTTATCATATGGTTCTGCGAATGGACGATACAGTACGCTGGTACCTGCTAGAAAATTAAGACTTCGACCATGACAAGTACATTTTGAAGCAAAAGAAGTCGTTGACATAGCATCCTGTAGCATTTTCTAAGAAGCTGAAGATAATCAGGGATTATTTTTAGTGTTAGAGCGCATTTGTTTTAAGTAATATACTCTTTCTAAGCTAAAAGATTTTTTTATTTTCCACGTAGGTATTTATAGACTAAGGCGCGTGCAAATTAACCATAACTAATTATTGTTTCATTAATATGACACAATGTTGACCGTGCCTATTCTGTCGGTCCTAATAATTGTTCACGCATTATATCTTTTTTTCTTTGCTTTTTATACGTACCTAGATAGTCGTCAGCCTTTGCAATAAATTGTTTATTTTAATCGGAAGATTATTTTAAAACATTGAGAAAAAAAGTAGCTCAATATAAAATTTTTCAACATATTTATATTTGTTTAAATTAAATTAATTTTATTTTATTTTTTTAAATCAAATTAAAAGTAGCCCAGAGATTTCATTGAATTCAAAACCTATGATGCTTTCGACGATTTACAAACTCAGATCTAAGCTTATAGATTATATACATGTCAAAGGAGCTAAGCTTGCTGACTTGTGACGAGTTTGCGCCTATCTGAGGGTGAGAGTTTTGACCGCCAGCTCTGCAGTGTCGTGGTAGTCACACTCGCATTAGATGTTAAACCGGTTCAAAAGCCCATGGTGGCAGTTTCAGGGGTCGCCAATCATAGTACTGTATGATTAAAAATAAAAACTGTCAAATAGTGAAATATAGGTGCCAAACACGCACACGCCTAATGGAGCTTAGTGACTCGAGATACCGATTTAAAATTTGCCGCGTCAAAAATTGACATCAATTAATGAGAAAGAGTACCATTATTAAGTTTCTGAACTGGTTTTAAAAAATCGATGATCCGGGGCTCTGGGTCTAGGGACGGGCTTCAAACAAGCTGACTTAGCCCCTATTATTTCTTTAGTTGCCCTTGCATATTTTTAAGCCTTAATATTTGTTCGGGTACTTTAGTAGAAATTAAAACACAATTTTTATTTGAATTTGAATTATCATTTTTATTTTTATACTTTTGTCAATTTATAAATATGTATATATTAAATAAATTTTGATCAAAATATGTTCTACATCATGCTAGTCTACATACAAAATTATACCAAAACCGTATATATTATATCAAATACATGTGCACCACGCCTTAAAGAGTTTTGCAAGAGTTAAAATATTACAATGAAAACTAGACTACCCTCCTATTTCATATATTCTTATTGCACTTGTATTAAAATAAATGAAGTGATATTATATTTAACATATCAACTCTTCCAACTTAGGAGCTCCTCAAGCACTGCCTCTAGTTTAGGGTTACCTCCATACCGAGCAATCTGAGAAAACAAATAAAAAATGTTGTTTCAGGAAACCTGGACAAGTAGTTTATATTTAGTGATCGATTGTATCGATTTTAGTCGTTATATTTTAATATCGTTTTCATTGACAATTACGACGTAATGGCACAAATCGGCCTTGATGTTTGAGTAAGGAAGAAAAGTTTTGATTACATCGCTTTGTCTACATGTCATAGTAAAATATAAATAACTAGCTGACCCGTGCCCACTTCGTTGGGCATAATGTTAATAATCCTTTTTTAGTACAGAGTGTTTAAATAATTTAAATTATTTTATTAATATTAAAAATTAAAAATTAAATTATCTATACTAATATTAAAAAAACTACTTTTTGTAACTTAAATATAAAAGTTAGACATATGCTGTCGTTGACTTTTTTGTAGGCATTTTCAAGCTCCACATGTTTTCTCTAGAACTCAAAAATATATCTTTCATAGTTAAGGCAGCGTTCGTAAGAAACGCTTTCATTCGCCCGTTTTTTCTCCGATTCACTTTGCAAAACGGACTACCACGTAAAAGCCTTTTTATTTTTCGGTTTTTTATATAACCTATGACACTCAGCAATAATGTTGGTGAAAGAATTTTTAAAATCGGTTCAGTAGATCCCGAGATTACCCCTTACAATTTAACAAATAAACAAACTTTACTTCTTTATAATATTAGTATAGATTAGTAATATTAGTAATTAGTATATTAGTATTAGTATAGAAGTATAGATATGTTTAAAAATATTATAAAATTAGCTTATATTTCAACGCAAGAAGTGTATTCATTAATTACTGAATAACTGTTCGTTTTATGGCAGCAATACTTAACATTGAGCGGGGTCTCATATTACAACGTTTGTAGATAGACCGCAGACGATGTAATAATGAGCTAAATCATTTCATTAGACATCACACAGCACATTGTAGAAAATTATCAGCTGAAACTTAACTGCCTTAGATGTTTAGTAATGCCTAGGTCTAGTTACTAGTAGCTAGCAATCACGGTCGAAGATCTGAAGGTCCTGGATTCGAGTCCTGAGTCGCACCAAGTTTTTAGCTATTCTCAATAACAGCCCGAAATTAGGACGTTGGCGGTGTGTATAAACATCATGTCATCCTATCGGACTTTGTGAGTAAAAGGAATAGGGAATTCTGCGCATCTGACCAGCTCAGTGAGATTGGCCGCCAGCCTTTGTCGGTTGAAATACAATTCTTAGGAAAACTTATATAAAAAAGTACAAAATAATTAAGCCCACTGGTGTGTTGAAAATCATCATACCTCTGATCTAGCTTCCCGATCGAGCCGAGCTAACACTTCCCGCGTGTACTGCAAGCTACCGCCTTCTTCCAAAAGTGACACGCAATACTTCTTTAATTGCACATCACGAGTTTTTTGACGAATGATATCTAAATATTAATTAAGGATAATATTTGTAAAGTACAAGTCGTTTTTTTTCTAATACTGTATTTTTTTATTATGCGCACTGTCACAACCCATTATGCATTATGTTTTTAGAGTTTAATTTCTATTATTATTAGTTATTACCTAGCAGTAATAACTACAATAGACATTAAATTATATTTTATTATTACATTATATTTTATTAAAAATTGAAAATCCAAAGAAAAATCAAGTAACTTTCGCAATAATATACAGAACTAGAACCCACACGAGTTTCATCACAATCGGATCAATGGTTTAGCAACGCACAGTGGACAAACTTGCAAATATTAATTTCTCTGTAAACTTTGACGACTACTACCACATTGTACATACTATTCAGATAAAAAAAATTATACAATCTCTAAAATGCAAAATTTGTTATGAATCATTTTTTTTTATTTTATATTTTACACACATTAAAGAAAAATCAGGAAAAAACCAGTAGTTTTACACATTGCCTATTCTCCTATCTATTGAAGAAAAAGTCTTCTTTGTAATATAGTATGATATTTTCTTTTATGTTATTTTACTTTAAAAAGGATACTAAGTACCGCTCCGCCATGTTTCGTCTTCTGCAACGAATGAATGACCGGCAAACTGAGTTTTCCTTCCGTTATGTCTTCACAGAAAACATTGTCCTTACACGCGTGACCTGACTGTTAGAAAAAGTGAATGATAGAAAAAAACATGAAGCTAAAATTATTTTGTAGTTTTGAAAAATATAATAATTAGCTAACGTGCATATTGTAAAGAAATCTTCTTTAATCAGTATTTTTCTCAAAATTTTAAGAAGATTTAAATTTTTTAAAGTTGTTTTTTAAATGTTGTACTTATTTGTATCGCTGCGTTTTCTACTTTTTTTTCTTTTAATAACCATTAAAGTTAATAAAAATAATTACTAAGTATATTTTATTTAATGGCAGGCAATTGCGACCGCATATGATAATATCTTTTATCATTTTATAGATTGATTATACGTACTGTGACCCTTGGAGGTGTGGGGGGGTAGTTTTGGATAGGGGGCTTGTGGTGAAAATAAGTCTAAATATACAAAATTATTTGTCAGGAACGACGGAGAATTTGTATAGGTTACCAAAGCATAGCAAAGACAAATGAACTTGTAGACCAGTGCTAAACCGATTAAAAGGGGGGGTGGGGTTGTTGTCAATATGGGTTGTATACGTTTTTAGGGTTTCGTACTTGGTTTTAGTGATAAATTGCAACTAAAATATGGATCCTATAGAAAAAAGTTGAATGTGAAAGATGTATATAGTAATTAAGCAATCTGAAACTTTTTTTCATATATTATTGCCCTTAGCCTCAATCTCACCAAGAAAATGCAAAAATATAGTTTTTTCAGTTTTTAATTTTTTTAACTCTGGCAAAAACTATTTCGTTTTCATGAAAGTTAGGGAAAATGTTCTTTTCTGTGTTACAAACAAGCCCAAATTTTTTAAACCGAACGATACGATTAAGCTCTCTTACTATTTTTAGTATTAAAAAAATAATATTTTTAGCATTATAATTTTCTCCCTATTGCCCGCTGTGCTGCGCTTTACTTTTCTATTAGTATTTTGTTTTGATTGACATTTTTTAATTATCTTTGTGTGTCCGATTAGTATTATCCTAAAAGTTATTTGCTAACTTTAAACTAACTGCCTGCTAAATTTAAAACTTTAAGCACAAAAACGAAGGAATTTCATAAAAACTTATGAGAGCCCTTACACCACCCTAATCTAGCCCTGTCGAGAAAATATTTTAGTGGACTTTACTGGCAATTACGTCCTACCAAATTTAAAGTGTACGTGGTACAAAAGATGAATGACTTTCATACAAACTTCCTATAGCCCTAAGGCTTCCTCGATTCGGCCCTGTCGCAAATTTCATTCTTTGCGGATGTCTACTATTAATTAACGACCCCCCTGCCAAATTTAAAGTTGATAGCACAAAAATTGATAGAATCTCATACAAACCTGCGAGAGCCTTTAGACTACCTTAATGCGACCCTGTTCAAAACCTATCCTTAGCAGTCTTCTATTAACAATAACCACCTCTCTACCAAAATTGAAACTGTTTAGCACAAAAGATGACGGACTTCCATAAAAACTTGCGACAGCCCTGTCACAAAACTCGTTATTTGCGGGTATTAACTAACTATTAACTACCTCCCTGCTAAATTTAAAAAAATAGATATATCTGTAGAGAATAGCTTTTAAGCGCCCTCAGTGTGAAACTTCAGCCTTTGAAGAAATTAATTAAATGAAGTTTTAATATAGGTATCATCGTACTTATACTCGTAGGTGTAAGAATACGTTACGGGCATATTAAAGTTGAATGTAAATATTTTGATCTATACCTGCGTATCCTCTGTTCCAGGCCATTCTTCTAACTCCTGAAATACATAAATACATAAATTGTAGTAAACACAGTATCACAGATTTAAATAAGACAATTATTTAACGCCTGAGACCTGAGTTTAAATACTAAGTACGTATTTATTTAAGACCTAACAATGACACTAAAAGTAAGAATAATAAAATAAGATTCAACTGAATAATTTCCACAGCAAGCGAGTTAAAAATATATATTATCTAAGACAAATTAACTGAAATAAACATTTCTAAGAATAAAATGAAATTAAGTAAAATAGTAGGTATACATTATAGAAACGATAAAAAACTAAGTGTCTTAATTATTATTATTCGTTAATAATTATAATAAAACATATTTTTATTATTATTAGTGTCTTTTAAAACGGTAATATATATACTGTAAAATAAAAAAATATAATTATTATAAACAATAAAGGAAATAATAAGGTTTTTATGTTCAGTTTTCCTGTTCCTCACGCTACCTTACGCTGCTTACCTCTCTTGCTGTTACATAATAGGTACTTAGTTCGTTGGAACATCTCATAATTTATAACTTCATAAATATATACATAAATATATAAAATGAATGCATAGATTAGATACTCTATTTTTTCTATCTATCTCCTCCTATCCTTAAAACTAAAAGATACACATTAATTTTTTTATGAGGTAAAAAGTACTGCACAATAAAATCAAAAATGTCATTTACTCTGTATTACGGCTGCATGCTTTTTGGGATCAAGTCCCGAGTCACGTCATACTATCGGATAGCGGCTTCAATAGAAGATTACTAAATTGTCGAACTATTTTTATCCTTTTGTTGTTAAAAATTGAGAAAACTATGTAAAATATATACCTAAGTAGGTGAATTTTGGTTATAAATCATAACTTTTTAAATTTTTTTCACAGTAGCAAAAATGTATTATTTTTCATTCGTTAGTGTTGGTGACAGTAGTAAAAAACAGTTCTACTAACTTAAAAGTCTAAAATATTATAATTACCTCTTGTTCGATTAAATTACAATAATCATCTCTAAGCTGGAAGTAGCGTCCAAATAATAAGACAAGTTTGCTGTAGTCTGTTTTATTTTTACTGAAAAGCTGCATCATACGTACTGCTATCAGTAACATGTAACCAGTCTCTGTAACAAAAAATCTATTGACTAACCGCAACCGTCACACATACTGCTCGCGACGTATATTACTTATTGGTAGGTACATTGAAAAATATATTAGATAGAATGTCATTAAATAGAATTTTATTAATTAACTAGCTGATACCCACGACTTCGTCCGCGTTGCTTGAAATATTAACAAAGTTTTCCGCATGCGCGCTACGCCGCGAGAAGGAAACATACATCACTGAACACGCAGTGCATAATATACAAATCGTTGTTCCTTAACTTTTTATTAAATGAAGATATCGCAATCATTTTTTTTAATAAGGGCCAAGTGTCTAAGAAATAAAACTTAGAAAGTTTCATTGAAATCTATCCAGTAGTTTTTCCGTGATGCGCGCACAACTGCAGACCTCTATCATTTTATTTATATAGATAGATAAAATATGTGTGATTTAGTGTAGAATGTTTAATCTACTTACAAAAAATTAAATTAAGTCGTTTAATATATATTTTTTTAATTATTAACTGCATTATTATCAGACTCTGTCTTTATAAAGCTATGTACATCAATTTCTTTTTCTCTATATTTCATATAAAACCATTTCGTAATTAAAAGCTTTTGTGTGCGCAATAGTATTTTGAACTCACGAACCAATAGCGAGCCGGAAAAATTAGTTCGTTGTTGTTAGAATCGTATACTTTCATATGCATTTAGTGAAAATCTGTTAATTTGAAATTAAAAACAGATACTCCAACTTTATTTATATGTTCTAATCAATGAGAAAAGCTGCGTGGGACATAATGTATTTAAAGATTACTGTAAAAACTCTGTATAATGTTAACTTCTCTACTAATTTTATTGTATTAAATATTTAGAATACACTTACTTAGTTCATTCATTTTGTTATATTGATCCTCAGTGGGACATATTAAATTATCTCGCCAATATATGCCAATACCTTGTCCCCGGACCGCATCTGAGAAACACTCGGAAAATACTTTTGAAGCCTGAAAAAATCCCATTTAAAAGTAATTAGCGTATTTATTTAATTTAGCGGCCACAGGTTCAAGTTCGATAGTCAGAAGTATTTTGTAGGTAGGTGTAATATATTGTGTAGTTACATAATATATTACATACGTATACTGTGTGCATAAAAATATTAAAATAAAAATGGGCTCTGTAGAATGTAAAAGATTGTTTTATTTTATTCTGAATAAGATTAAATATTATTAATTAACTAAGTGTAATATTACGTTGTATTCTTGGTTCAGTGGCTTATAGGCGTGCCATTTGGGCACATTTACTAATTATGTAGTTATATCTTACCGTTGGAAAGTCAAAATTAAAACGTAGCGTATAACTTGTAATTTCTTTTGTTACAACAAGAGCTTCATTAGCATACCTTTGGATGTAATTCATGGCATTTATCCATCACCATAGTTACGACTTGTAAAGTTGTGTTGAGAGTCAGAGGAAGACCATACACGCAGTGCGCAGCCGGTATGCCCCTCCGATTGGTGCAGTCGTCTTGGATATCGTCAATTCTATATAAATTATTAAAAATAATGTAGCAATAATAATATTTATAATGTCAATGTGTAGGTAAATAACCTAGCAAGTTCTCGTTAAAACATGTGTAGTCCGCCAACCCGCACTTGTCTAGCGTAGTGGACTATGGCCCGATCACCCTAGTGTTGAAGTGAGGCCCGTGCCCAGCAGCGAGGCGTTAAAATAATGTCCTTTTAAGCTACCTTTGATTATTACTGTCAATCTTACAGACACTACTGGTCGGTTTATTGTCTTACTCATTGACTCATATCTCATGTTCCTTGATACACGGGAACGTAACCAACAACTTAGTACTTATATTCAGAGAATTTCTTATCAGTTAGGAATAATTTTGGTGTAAATAGTGCCAATACGAGCGAGATGATTGGAGCGAGGTCCATACCCGGCAGTTGGACTATACAAAAGATCGAATATTACTACTAACAGGATCGAAGTTATTTTAACTTATTTACCCTCCGTCTACTTTACTGATAAGACTTACAGTAAGGTCGCCACGTGCAGCGTGTTGATAAGGTCTGTGGTTCTGTTCATATCTTCCTCAGAAATTTGTAACCAGTGATTGAAAGCCTTAACTATTTTAAGGCGCATTTGCTTTCCTTTTATTTGAGATACATGGGTGAAGGGAGCCATAATTTCCTAAAATATTAGGAAAATATTTAAATTATTGCAAAAAAAGTAAACGTAGGATTTGTACATTAGTCTAAAAGTAATTTCAATTACAAAAAAATGAAGAAATTAATTTGAAAGATTAGTCCCACTAAATTTAAAATAAAAGGTTAAATTTCATTATACATACTTATATGAACATAGAAAGTTTTTGTTAAGTGTTTTATTTAAACCGTCAAATATAATATTGCAATCGATCTGTACCTACATAATATAATAAAATTTAAACTACATAGTATAAGTATCAAATAATCTAACTTCTTAAATCTTGACTTCCGGTCTTTACAACGCGGGCGGAACCGCGGGAAGTAGCACGATAAATAATAATGAAAACAATTTAGCTATTATTTTTACCTAATAACAGACAAATAAATATTAGGTAAATAGATATTTTTTAACTGAGTATATAGGTATATCAATATATATAAAAAAAGTAAAAGTTATATAAAATAATTAAAAATACTTACATTTTCCAAGTACAAATCATTCTTTTCAGAGTTACTGTTCACGCGTGCGTTGGACATTGTAGGGAGATTCTCGTACGTAACGTAGGTAGCAATGCGTTAGGACAAAATAAACTCAAAGCCTTTTGCCTTTTCTTTTATATTGGAAAAAACTAATTACACAATTATCAATGATATAACAAGATGATGACATAAATTAATATTAGAAAAAATAAACAATATTAGTTTACTACCGATTTGCCCTGGTTTCGCTTATTTCTTTTAAAAACATTTATTTCTATGGTGGTTCTTATATGAATGATTTTAAGAAAAAAAATATACCCTAAATGGCATGTGAATCTATACTCTATGACTAACTATATGATTTTAATGTATAAATATAAGATATTATAGTTTTATAACACAACTTCGCATCAAAATAATGATCACAGCGTGTTTGACGCGGGTGGTGGTAAAGGGATAATGATAGCGCTGCGAGTATACCATACCGCGCGACTGGGAAAAAAATTTGGTTTCCATTTTTTAGAACACGAGCGAAACCGCGGAAAAGGCTAGTATAATGATAAAATCATCCAGTTATTTTGAAATCCTATCCGCAATTGTGTATATAGACTTAAATAAATAAATTTTAACGACTTTTTGACAGCGCTTAGCTCGTGTTCGTGATCCCTGCTAAATTTGAAGTTACACAAAAGCCCGTTCCGTAATTAAAATAAATAAAATTTCTAAAATAAAAGTAGCCTAAGTTACTTATTTTAACATTCATTCATTTCATTCGTCGGTCCAGGAAGTTCTGTAGCCGGAACAAACAGACATTACAATTTGGTTTATAGTTCTAGATCTCTCTCTCTTCTCTCTCATTCTCTTAGGTACAATTCAATATGTCGAAAGTGACATGAAATAAGATGTGTGTACAAATGAAATATATTGGAATTACAGAAAGGATATAATGTCGTAGCTCTCCATTAAAAACAAGGGCAGAATGTGGTACATAGAATGAGAGTGTCGGCTTGTCGGCTGTCTTCTACTCCCCAAACGTTTGAATTGTGATGCATGTAGCGATCACGCGGGTACTTACCATAGTTCGGCCCATCTCGACCATTTACTTGGCTACCAGATATTTCTTATTACTACATTAATTTTATTCGAAGCCCTATAAGGCCTTATCATAATATGATTCTTCGAATGGACGATACAATACGCTGGTACCTGCTGGAAAATTAAGACTGACGTCATTGGTTAACGGTTAAACTTTGTTTAGCGGTCGCGGGTTCGAGTCCCGCTGGGGGCATACATTTGTTGAGCACGAATGTTTGTACTCCAGTCATGGATATTTATATTTATAATATGTATGTATTTAAACTTATATATGTGTAGTATATCTACCTTCTAGTATCCATAACACAAGGCTCGTACCTTACCGTGGAACTAGATAGTGCTTGTGTAAATGTCCCAACATAGTTATAAAAAAAAAAAATTGTAGCATTTTCTAAGAAGCTGAAGATAATCAGGGAGTTTGCGCCATCTGAAGGTAAGAATTTTGACCGCCAGCTCTGCAGTGACGCGAAGCCTGCTCGGTGTTTTTGACAACGGCGTTGGGTTAACAGCTTCGCATTAGATGGTAAACCGGTTCAAAAGCACCGGGTGGCAGTTTCAGGTGTCACCAAAATCATATTATTGTATGATCAAAAATAAAAACTCTCAAATTGTAAGATATGGATGCCAAAAACGCACACGCCATAGTGTACTTGTGGACTCGAAGCACCGATTTCAGATTTGCCGTGTCAAAAATTAATGTCTTTTTTCTGAAATTGACGTTGTTTAATGAGAAAGAGCGCCTTTATTAAGTTTTCGACCCGGTTCAAAAAATCGATGATCCGTGGCTGTGGGTCTAGGACGGGCTTCAAAGAAGCTGACTTAGGCCCTATCATTTCTTTAGACGCCCTTACATATTTTTAAGATATAAATTTTTAATATTTCTTCGGGTACCTACTTTAGTAAAGATTAAAACACCGTTCAGATATACCATAGTTTATTTGAATTTTAAGACATAATCAATATTAAATATAATAAATTGTGCATCCAAATACACAAGAGAATGTGAAGAATATTTATTTTATACTATGCCACTTAATATTATAGCAATTTATTGTCATGTAATGGAAGACATTGCGTACTGTATTATCATGAGAGTCAATGCATACAATCAAACCTTAGAATAATATGTAAAGAGTATAATAAGTACATAGAAACTTTTAAAATGATTTCATTTTTAAGAATTTTTAAAATAAAAGTTATTAAATCTAATCACCGTTTAATTTAACTTAATGGCATGTAAATTAACATAATATTATGAAAAAGTAAAAATATTCTACTTAATAGTAATATTAATGTACTATAGATATTAAAGTGGCAGTTATTTGGTTATTGTATTTCACTATAGTGTTGATAATATATCATTATAATCACCATTCACTATAATATTGTGCTCACTAAATATTCACTATAATTATTATATTATTAAGGTTCCTACTTCAAGCACGAGTTAATATAATATAATTTTAAAAATTGTACAGAAAAATCGAAACTTTGTATTGCCTATAGGAAAGAGCATGCTTTTTTAAAAATTCCTTCAATTGTCAACTTAGCTAAGAGTTAACAATAAACATAGGAGTATGTTATATGTTTACATATAAAAAATCTCTAAACAAAATAGTAACGCCATCTTTTATATAATTACAATCAATGCTGTTTTAATTTTGTGAAACACCAATACGAACAAAAGAGTACAAAAATAAATACATATTTTCACTAAAATCCATTTACCTAATCTAATGATCATTTCTTACTACACTCGGACTCTTATTATCTCAGTGCTTATTTTCCAAACGACCGAAAGGGGTTTAATACAGAATTATTGATTTTTAAACGAAAATTTTGTTTAAAATACTCACCTTACTTAAAAAAGGCGAAACTTTGTTTAAGATAGAGAAAAAAACGTCCGTAAAGAGTAAGGTCTTATTTAAAAGTAAGCTATGGCGACGATAAAGTACTACTACATCTACAGCAAACATTAATATTTGTACCATTATATTAAAATTCAAAACTGTACTTTCTATGAACTACGTTAAATATGTTTATTAAAATGTATCTATTAAGTATAAGACTATTCTAGAAAAATCCCAGATTTTACATACTAATAAAATATTTTTATTAAACCTACTTATATGAATAGCTGTTCGTAAAGGCCGTAGATATTGAATAGCAAAAAGTAAGGATTTAAGAATGACTTCCTTTCTTTGTTTGCTGGCCGGTCATTTTTCAACTCTATCACCATTGAGATAATCCAAGATGATGGAGAAGACACCCGAGATAAGTCGTAAGACTCAATACGAGTTAATTAAAATATTAATAAACATTATGCTTTACATTAAGTTTTATAGTTGAAATGTTTAATTTTACATATCTAATGATTATTTAATTTCATTCATCATTAAAATTATATAAAATATCATTAGGGAAAAAATAACCTTTAAATTGCCAAATAGAAAGTATGGATGTACTAAATACAAATAAAGAAAAAGCTTTTAAAATATATTTTAATTTAACAAAACTCGCAAATAACAAACAAAATATAATATTTTGTTAACTATTAGAAGTTAAATATTTTTAACGATAATTTGCAAGTCAGCTAACTACGTTTAAGCGCAATCCCTCTAGGGACACTAAAAACGTGAATAATTCAAAAATTTGAAAAAAATTAAATAATTCATAACACTTTCAAGGGTTTACGCGAATATTTGACATAATAAAAAAAACTATATTTTCGGAGAGGTCTCTACTGTGACCATGATTGCTTTAAGGCATTCGAAACATCGGGAACCAAAAATCAAAATCCGCGACAAAATCCGAAAATATATCTAGTATCATTTATAATTAAACAAATCATTTAAAAATATACTGTAATTAAACTTTGATAAAAAAATGTCACGGAGTTAGCCGACTTACGAATTAAAGTATGTATATGTCACAAGAATGTTGATAGATATAATATTAAAGCGGAATGTGTGAAAAAAATCATAAACACTTAACATTAAAAGACAAAAAATATATAAAGGGAGTTAGTTACACATCACTAGTCCATTCTAAGTACCTAAATTAATCATATCGTAAGATATTCAAAATACGTACACTAGTAAAAATGAATTTGATTTTATCAATATTATTATGTATGTACTCGTAGGTACGTAGCATTCATGCGATTGCTAAGAAAAGAAAATGAAAGGTATCTTTATGTTAAAAATCTGTATTTTGATAATATTATAATGATTATTCGGCTTTGACAAAAATATTAATAAATCTAAGAATTCTATTAACTCGCTATGAAACCGCGCAAATAAAATACACAGTGTGTGTTTTTGCGTAGAAGTCTCTTATAGTATAGTTTGTCCATTTTGTTTATGGTTTTTTGACAGCCCACGCACACAAAGTTTCGTATTTAATGGTAAGCCGTTAAAGTCAAACAAATAATATTGTACTTCATGGACGGGCACCGCCCCCTTTTCGCTGTGCCACACATAACGATTACTACGATTGTGCCACAGATTACAAATAATCGAAAGAAATAAATGCTAATATGTAAATAAGATGTAATATGTTATTTAATCAGGAAGACAACAAAATTTTAAGGTTGAAACCAATAAATTAAAACATTAACATTATGTAAAGTTTTACTTTCTTCTTATTATAATCATATCATATCATCATCATCATCGATATATCATAGAGATATCGATTATTACGTCCTTTTGACATCACTTATATAGCTTGTCAGTCGTCGAGCTGTCAAATAACCATTAAAGAAATGGACAAACTATAGTTTACTTACTATATTATACTTTATAGTGAAGAAAAGTTGTTTTTATATTTATTAAACTTAACCTTGCTTCGCTTAAGTTCACTGCTACTGCCCCTAGTTATGTTTTTTAGCGACTGTACCTTAGGAGTTAGGACATACATGTCACCAACGTTTATATAAGCCTCTTTAATACAAACTATTCTTAGTATCTTGTTTCGATGTTTTTCTCAGGTTCAGAAACCAGTTTCCTTTGACAAAAATGCTTTAAAATACATATCCATAAGTTAAGGTAATTAGTTGAACAATGCCTATAACCGCGCAAACGCTAGCCATAAGTTGACAGAAGTTTCGCAATCGAACGGTGTGCTTGTGTATGATATACAAATTACAAACAAACAAGATTTGATAAATTATATTATACTATACAGTTCCAGTGAAAACTAATAAATAAGCATAATATATGAATACATAAAATAATATAAATAAATTGGTGATATAAGGGGAAAAATAAATAATAAAATTATGGTTTACTATTTTACTCTTAACTATAATAATCATATTTATCGTTCCATGACTAGGACGATTGCCATTGACATTTAAAAAAACTGTTATTATACTAAAAAACACTATTTCACCAATAAGTAATTTCATCATTATACAACATCACAAAAAATAAAAATAATTTTCTAAGTACAAAAAAATTAAGTAACAATGAACAAATTTTGATTTTTTTTATCAACTAAGTGCCATAAGCATAATAATCGATTTAATGTAGGATGGTGCATTTGACAGTTCTAGAAACATAGCAGTGATGAATCGATTATGTATTCGTTTATCGTTAAAATGGTTAAAGATATAAAAAAATGCATTGCCTTTTTATCCATATAAATAAGCTTTGCGACAAAAAAATTAAATCAATATCAATAATATAACTTATTCAAAATAAAATAATTATTTTTAAATTAATCGACTCAAGCAATGTTTTTACTACAAAAAAAATTTGACAGTGACATTAAAGGATACAGTGCGTACTAATTGTAATTGTAATTCCCATATTTAATACTAATGAACTACTTCAAATCGAGTAGTACAAAAAGAGATAGAAATAGCCGTTCCTTTTCTCTCTCACTACTTTAAAACTCCACTAACGAATGATTAATTTAAAAAAAATACAAGATATGCATCATCCTACTAGAAATCATACAACATACAAAAATAATTACAGATACAAAAATATATTAAAATTAAAACCAATTTAAATTTAATAAATTTCAAAGCATTTCATGCAATATTTTTAATTTTTAGTACATTTTAGGATTAATCAATTGAGTCACACACCTTTTTTCATTTTAATTATACTAAAGCACATAAAAACATTATATAGTGACTTTTCCCGTGCCGGAATTTAAATACATAAATGAAAATGGAGGTCGTTTAACAAATTAATATTTATTGAACCTCCTTTTATGTGAATTATAATAATCTATTACTTTGGTAAAATTTCATATATAACAACAGAATTCACCACCTTCTAAATGTTATTTATAGTATGGATGATTTTCTTCATATATACTGTAATAACCTTAAAATTGTTAGTAATTAAAAAAAAACAAATTGGCAATACTTATAATGAAAACGTGAAGTAAATCTGTCCGTATCTTACACTTTCATGTTTGTAATACTGAACAGGATTTAATTTATAAATGACATAAGACTGTAATATATGCTACTTTACCGCCTCGCTTACAACGCGAGCGGAACTGCGGGCATAAAATAATCAATATGACAATAAAAAAAATGAATGCCGATTTCTTAATATCATTTTATTTTCTCTTTATTTAAAGAGCTTAGTCAAAATTTGACTATGTCGCTCTGTAAGTTTCTGAATATCATCTGAACAGCCACAAAAAGAATTAAAAAATATATTAAATAATTGGACATAGTTTAGCAGAAAGGACACAAGCATATTATGTCAAAAAAAAAAAAAAATAATTTTAAATGATGGCAACCACACCTCATAAAGGGACGGTAATAATTATTAACCCAAATTGCTAGGGTCGTTTTAAATAAATAAATACGTCTCTGTAATTCAACTTTACTCATAACAATATTAGTAAATACATCATATCAGAAATTATCAACTAAATTTAAAACTTTGATAACTCCAAAGTGACATTTTGTGGGTTAAGTCGTTTCTGCTAAGCTAAGTTTAATTATATTATATTTTTAAATTTTTTATATTTAAATTATATTTAAAAAAAAAGTTTTAACGTGATCATCTAAATAAATTTAAGCAAAGCTTTTTAAGCACTTTTTATATAAAAAATGATATGCCGCACTTATTATTGACCTCAAGATTAATAACTAGTAACTAAAATGTTTATTCTACAATAATGTTTATTCAATAAATACGAAAATCTAGCAACACCGAAACGATAGATTAAGTGGAAATCATTAAAAAAATGTAACAAAAGACAATTATTTTAAATTCCAATCTGTGAAAGAATTAGTTAATTCATTAAAGACGTGAATGGATGAACACGATATACCGCATTTTCGAATTTATGCTGTTTTATACATAGATGTTGGTGTTATAAATGTAGAAAGAGTGTTAACTATTAAAACAGCCATATTTATGGCTATTAATTATTATAGTTCAGTTTTATACATACTTCATACATTACAAGTACTTTTAACTAAGTTTTCTCGAAATTAGAATTTGCTACATCACCTTCATCCATTCATGTCTTTATATTATACTCATATATAAGTAGGGAAAATGAGTTAGTACTGTTTACTCTTCACATAGTGGAGGTTTTGTGTCCCGACGCCAGCTCAGCAACTCGTCTAACAAATCTTCTAAGTGGGGATTGCCGCCTAAACGTCTAACCTGAAAGTATATGTAAATATTTATGTATATAATCTATATAAATAAAATGATAGTCTGCAGTTGTGCGCGCATCACGAAAAAACTACTGGATAGATTTCAATGAAACTTTCTAAGTTTTATTTCTTAGATACTTGGCCCTTATCAAAAAAAAATGATTGCGATATCTTCATTTAATAAAAAGTTATAAAACTTTCAAGAAACAACGATTTGTATATGCACTGCGTGTTCAGTGATGTATGTTTCCTTCTCGCGGAGTAATGGGGCAAGCAGCGTAGCGCGCATGCGGAAAACTTTGTTAATACTTCAAGCAACGCGGACGAAGTCGCGGGTATCAGCTAGTATATAAATAAAGTGACTGTGTGTAACATTAATATAATAGCTTCTTACTAAAATGCATATAGAATTATATAGATAGAGAAAACCTCTGGAGATTTTAATGAAATTTGGTATGATAATAGTTGGTCATCTGGAAAAATACGGAAAACATAGAATTTCTGAGAAATTTAACCTTTAAAACCTGGGGACGACCCGAACGAAGCGCATTAGTTTTTAAATAAAAATGACTGAAGTAATATAGACACTTTATGATCTTTACAAACCTCTCACCATCAAGTTTTCTTTGTATATATACAGTGGCGGCGTAAGGCGTGGGCGACGTGGGCCACCGCCTATGGCCTCGCGGTACAAGGGGCCGAGGCCCCAAAAAATTTTATGCATAGCTTCAAAGCGAGAATAAAATAAAAAAAGACATAAATTAATTTTGTTGTGAAATATGTTTTTTTTTCATTAATATTAATCAAATTTGTATTTTTATGAATAAAAACTTGGCAGTGTTCATTGTTTTGTTTTTTTTTGTAAAATCCGTCTTCAGGTCGCCACAGAACAGGGCCTCGCGAAATCTGTCTTGCCCACATCAAATTTAGGTCTTGCTCCGACACTGTATATATAGTTAAGTTTACTTGTAATTTCCTTTATTGTAAATAAATACATGAAAAAGAAATGTCACATTTCGAGATGTGTCAATATACCTCGGCCCTGGCTTCGTTATCAAGCTCCTGCAGACAGTCCCGAGTGTACTGGAAGCTACCAAATCTTTCTAATAGAGAAATGCAATAGCGCTTCACTTCTACATCACGTGTGCGTTGACGCAGGATATCTGTTTATGCTAAGGATTTTATTAAATTTACTTTTAAAAAATAACTGTGTTATTGAATTTTGAATTAATTTTAACCTCTTAATCAATGTATTGATTTAAAACTAACTAAATGCGTATGCATAGCAAAAAAGTTTCAATATTCTATGGCTTTCCAATTGGGTATAATAATGTAACTTATTTTTTTCCTAAATGAAAAAATCTAAATAAAAAATTAAAATAATAATGTAACGTCTTTTTTCCCTTACCAAAATGGCTAAAATTCCATAAATAATTTTCTCAATAATCTACGGAAGAGAATACACGGAACTATTACAAACAAACAAAACTAACTTAATGTTTTGAACCAGGTCTTACCTACATTCCAGACTTCTCTTTGCAACTATTTCCTTTATTTAGTTTTTGTTATTTGAAATCATTTTTAAGTATTTATACACTGTTTTATTCCCTAAAATTAAATAAATAAATAATTAAAATCAATTTTATTCATATAGAAAAGGATACGAAGTACTTGATTATCGCCTTTCTGGTTCTGTATCGCGTGGATGATGGGAAAACTGAATTTGCCTTCTGTTAGATCTTCACAATAACTTTTGTTTTCAGAATACTGAAATAAACGGTAAAAAGGTTCATTTTATAATATATTGAGGTCAAGAAATATAGTATACACATATATTGTTAGAATTATCAACCATAAATTTTAACAACTTCTCCTGGCTGTAATGACAATAACATTATTTAATTAGAGTTTTATATACATATAGGCTTTTAGGCATATAGATTAAATATTTTAATATATTTTAAAATTTAAGGTGCTTTTAAACGGGCAATATTTTTCTGCAATAACTTCTGCCTTAACTAAAATTTCAAATTATTTATACTTAAAAATCTTACACATACATACATACATACATACATACATACATACATACATACATACATACATACATACATACATACATACATACATACATACATACATTCATTTATAATATCATAAACTAACCTCTTGAAAACACAAATTGCAGTAGTCATCTCTTATTTGGAAGTACAAGCCTAGTATTGAGGACAGTTTGGTGAAGTCTGATTTGTTATCGCTGAACAGTTGCATCAGTCGTATTGCGAGCATAAAAAGCCCACCGGTTTCTGGAACGAAACATTTTTTTAAATTCATTTATAGACCGTGAAATATGGCTTAGTTATTTTGCTATCGTTTTATCAATTCAATAAGTAATAAACTTTTCATATACATATGATATAATGTAATTGCCTCGGTGATGTAGAGGCTAGCATGTACGGTCATACATCGAGAGGTCCTGGGTTCGAGTCCCGGGTCGGGCCAAGTTTAGTTATTTAGTCTTTCTGTTTAGTAAGCCTCAGTAACCTCCTGGAGTTGGGAAGTTGGTGGTGTGTCACCCCCGTGCCTCGGAGAGCACGTAAAGCCGTCGGTCCTGCGCCTTAGCTCTCACTGGTCGTGTCTCATGTCGTCCTACCGGAGTATGAGAGTGATAGGAATAGAGAGTGCACTTGTGTCTGCGCGTACACTTATACACTATAATATCTCATGCGCAGTTGGCCAGTTTCAATGAGATTGGCCGCCGTGGCCGGAATCGGTCGGAGAACATTATTATTAATTATTTTAAAGGTCAGTCATTTAACTGCCTTCAAGGTTCGAACATAATGCAGAAAAAAAATCGCAAATTTGCCGTAATGTTATTATTATTATAAACGCCTGAACAAATTCCAATGTTTTTTTTGCGAGGGCAGATAATATCAAGGAAGGAGCTGT
Organism: Boloria selene; assembly: GCA_905231865.2. NCBI lineage: Eukaryota > Metazoa > Arthropoda > Insecta > Lepidoptera > Nymphalidae > Boloria > Boloria selene. Next base: position 3,010,675 of record HG993140.1, on the reverse strand, counting down.
ATAATTGTTACATTATCCGCTTATTATAATGCGAATGAAACTGCAAAGTAAATTATAAAATGCGAAAGTTTGTTTATATGTACATATATTCATGTAAAGAAATAATGATAAGATTTTGATCTTTAGTAGGTACAGTTAGACGTATATTTTGTACGCTTTCTGAAAGATGTTAGTGGATGAAGTACATTGATATGATAATTGATATTCAAAGAAATGTAGTATAATATATTTTTTTGTTTTACTTATATTATAATAAGATCAAATTAATACCCTCTTTAATTATTTTGTGTCGGGTTTTTTTCGAATGTTTACTTTTAATCTTATAGATTCGATATGACAATATTTTGCCGGAAACCACTCGGTAAGACGTTAATAATAAAAAAAGTCAAAAATAACTTTAAAAATTTGTAATCAAAAGCAATCTTACTTTTCATTGTCATCTCCTTGTACTCATCTTCCGTGGGGCATTGAAAGTTATCTCGCCAGTAGATCTCGATTCCTTGACCGCGATGCAACTCCAGTAGTTGTTCCGTATACACTGTAGTAGCCTGAAATTCGACATACATACGTATGTATCTATACTAATATAATAAAGCTGAAGACTTTGTTTGTTTGGTTGAACGCGCTAATCTCAGGAACTACTGGTCCGAATTGAAAAATTATTTTGTGTTGGATAGTCCGTTTATCGAGGAAGATTATAGGCTATATAACATCACGCTACGACTAATAGGAGCGGAGCATCAATGAAAAATGTTGCAAAAACGGGAGAAAAATATTTCTTTTGATTTTCGCGAGCGGAGCCGCGACAAAGGCTAGTATTATATATAAAGTGACAGTGGTAGCGCGATTCGGGTTCCGCTTGTTTGTGAAGGAAAACATCGTGAGGAAACCTGCATGTCGAAGAGAACCTTGCAAGTTTTCGAAAGACATGTGAATTCGAAATCGAAATGTGGACTATGTATGGCCTGATCCCTCTCGTATTAGAGGGGGAACGGGAACGTTAAAAGACGGCTGATACATACAAATTATTCTCTTTCTAGATCCTTGTAAATTACAATATCTTATTACATTATGTGTAAGTTTATTACATTACAGTTTATTACATATACTTTAAAATATTACCAGGGGATGATCAAGCCTTAAAGTCCTCTCTAGCGCTATTATAACAACATAGTTGGCAGCGTTAATAGTGCTGGCAATACCGTAGATGGAATGAGCTACGGGAATACCTCTTCGTAAAATTGAATTGTCCTGTATGTCGTCCAACCTGGTACAAAAATACGATAATATTTAATTAATAATATAAGTGTAAAGTATACAAAATATAGGTAGAGATAGGCGGTTGGTTGGATCACCGAATGATGTGGGTTCAAATCCGGGTCTCGCACCTCTGATATTTTCATGTGCGAATCATTTCCATCGTGATTACTTTTTCTTACGGTAAAGAAAAACATCGTGAGGAAACCTGCACTTCTGAGAGAACCTAGCGAGTTTTCGAAAAACATGTGAAGTCCGCCAATCCGCACTTCATCAGCGTGGTGGACTATGGCCTGGTTCCCCTCCTATTTAAGGGAGGCCCGTGCTTTGAGAGCAGTGAGATGTTTAAAAAGTCTGAATACATATAAATATATATATTTTTGAAGAAATAATCATAGAGTTTACGTATACAAAAAAAGTGGCTGACTCACAATCTTTGGATTCGTACCTACCACCGAACATAAATGTTATTAAAACCTGTATGGCTAATCCAATATTTCTAAAAACAAAAATCCTGTCCAGCGGTCGCGGGTTCGACATTTAATTTCTGTTGACTCTGGGAACACTACGATCATAAATATCCCATACGTCGTACTGTTAGGTAGGTAGTAGGTACCTGCTGTGTTGAGTATTGAGTAATAAATTTAGAATTTTTTCCGCAGCACTGGCCCAAAGATCTAAAGCAATAAGGAAAATACCATCAAAATATTACCTTCTTTGGGTTTCTAACTTTCTTAATTGCAAAGATGGCATAACAAGTTGGGGTTTCCCCTGGGGCTTAAAGCACAGTTAGGCGTAAAAATACTTTTGTATCAAATATTTCTATTGTTTCCTAATTCTTCGGAATGATAGGCAACATAAATTCGTTAGGGGGATTAATCCATCTGAGACAGCAAGTTGCGCGGTTTCAAGAGAAAGTATACTACGCACAATTTTTAAAAAATAATAAGGAGATATAATATATTTAAATTTTTTAATTAATAATAATCATTTTCAAAAAGAAGGGCAATAAAACGCGTTGATTAACGTTTTATCAACGGCAATTAAGAGATGACTCACTGTTATTTTACCCACACTAATTTAAAAATGTAGTCAGCTGATTGAAGAAATTATTACTTCATACTGATTCAACCTAGAATAAACTAGAATTTAATGAATATAATTATTCAGTTGGTGCTTTTTTTTTTGGGACAAAACTAATTTTATTTTTGACTAGCAAACCAGGCCTGCTTCGTCGTGCGTAAGTTAAATTAAACGGTTTTTATATTTTTTAATAAAATAAAAGTAGCCTAAGTTACTTCTGACTGATAACATTCTTATAATATGTATGACCATAGATTTGTTGAGCATGAATGTTTATACTCTAGTTTGGGTGTTTATATATTTATAATATGTATCTACTTAAAGTTATACATATCAACTATCTGGTATCCATAACACAAGCCTCTTAGCTTACCATGGAACTGGATGGTGATGTGTAATAATGTCCCAACATATGTATTTATTTATATCACCATCACCATGCTCACCATCACCTTAGAGTTCATCACCAAATGAATGAAAATAATATAGCAGTGTCTCATATGCAGGAAAGAGGCATATTAAATGTAAAAGTTTTATGGAATTCGTTTGATTTTTTTTGTTTGATTGTTCGCACTGAAACCGAATGCTGTGGTGCTAAGCTTTTATTTTGTGAATGTGTTGTATAAAAATCCATGAAGTTTAAAAGTTCCCAAACTTAACTCATCACTGAGTACTTGACTTATAGTACTGTTTTCATCATATAGCTGAATTTTCTGGACAGCACAAGAGTCACTGGATTGTAAGATTGGCGGCCTGTTTATCCAAGTAGATTTCCTATGGTAAAATATTTCATATTTGTACTTTATGACTAAAGCTGAATTGATATTTTGCCAAGTCCTATTTTAGTTTTACCTGTCCTGATAAATTTTGCCGAAGAATATATTTTACAGATTCAAAAAACCCTTTCATTTACAAACAAAAATCTATAAATAAAAAATTGTCTAATATTATTACTTGTAAAAATAAAAACTACTAAATTGGAATTCAAATCAAATAAAATTTTGGAATTTAAATTGATTATATGAAAATAACTTACAATAAGCTGGAATTGTGTAACATCTGCACTATCTCCCCGATGGCTCGTAGCTTTTCATCACTTACTCTTAACCAATAATTAAAGGCTAAGGTAAGTTTTGACCTAATTTGCTTTCCTGGTACTTGCTGAATATATGTGAATGGCATCAAAAGTTTCTAAAAACAAAAATAAATGTTTTAGTAAAATATTTGTTTTTTATTTAAAACATTGCCTTTATTTCAGATATGATAAACTTTAAAAACAAAATTAATACTTAAAACTTTAAATTAAACTTAACAAACGATATCGCTATTTAAAACATAATATAATTATTATCCAATTAGTAAATAAGATTAAAATATATATTATATATAATATGGATAAATGTAATAAAAATTGCAAATTACCTCGTCTTGGTCTTTATCGCCGCCTTTAGTTGTTATTAACGACATTTTATTGAGAATTATTGAGTAATTATTTAATTTTATTAATTAATACTTTAAGTGCGGTCAAGAAATCGATTTTCAACTGCAGTACTTTCTGTCAGTGTCAAATATACTTTGACAGTACTAACAGCTGTCACAGTTTAATATTGTATGATGTATCGCACTGTAAAAGATGCGGTTGTGATTAGCATCAGATAACATCATACAAAGAAAAAACTGTAGACTGAATACTCTGTCTACGGCAAAAACCTATTTTAGGGCCCTATATTACATGATTGATATATGTATCAAAAATATTTGAAAATTTTATTTACCAAATATAAAATTTCCAAATATGGAAAAATGCTAATGTTTTCTTTATAATTATTGTATAAAGTAAATGAAAATATTCTTCATATTTTCCCAATATTCAATGAAAAGTTACATAGATGGTAGAGTATGCTATGTTATATGTATATAATATAATCTGTGGACCATGATATAATAGGGATGTAACTTGGAGGGAGAAAAATCGATGTATAAAAAATCGATTAACTAAAAATAATCGATTTTTTTCTAACTATTCGAAAAGTTGCATTCTTCCCCATTTTCACCCCCCTCAACTTTTAAACGGCTCAACCGATTTTCATCAAATATGTCAAAGAACACTCGCACATAAATCACCTTTAATACAAAAAAAAACTAAATTGAAATCACTTCATCCCTCACTCCCTCGCTTCACACCCCTCTTGTTGCGTCGGGCTTAATAAAATACTTCCGCTAACATATTCTATGTGTTTTACCGTGGCAAAACATTGTTAAAATTAAACCGATATTAAGTTATAACTTATATACAAATGGCGCCAATTTCCGACTGACAAGTGACATTCCTTTTTTTTTTTATTTTATTCTGAATTAGTGCTTGACTGCGTCCCACCTGATGGTAAGTGGTAACGCAGTCGGAGATGGTATGTCGCACTAATTCAGTAGCCACCTATTCACTCTTGCCTTGAAGACACCCATATTGTAATCGGACGGAAATACTGACGTAGGCAGGTTGTTCCAATCCTTAGCCGCACGTATAATAAATGACGAAGCGAAACGCTTCGTCCGGACGGGTGGAATGTCCACGACATAAGAATGGAGACCAGCCGTTCGTCGAGTCGTCCGATGATGGAAAGGGGATGGGGGAATTAAGTCGTGTAATTCCTGCGCACACTCTCCGAAATGCAACCTATAGAATACACAAAGGCTGGCAACCCTACGTCGGTGATCGAGGCTTTGCATGTTGGCTTTTACCAGGGTAGGGTCACCAATAACTCTCAGCGCACGCCTCCTTTTTTACTCCTTTTTTCCTCCTTTTTTACGTTTAGTGACGAAGCGTTTCTTCATTTATCGCACAGATGGCGCTGTTTACAAAATTCGATTAAAATGTGTATTTTGGCTACATTGGTTTAATCCAACAACGCATATCTTATCTTTTTTACTTAAAAAGTAGTTATATAATCGATTTATTAAAAATCGACTTTTAATATTTAGAGAATCGATTATTTAATATTGTTTATATAAAAATACCGATTAATATAAAAATCGATTATTTTTTCATAAACAATATTAAATATAAATAAATATAATGATATAAACGTCAAAATTCAAAACATTAAACAGTAAACACTGATGACCGAAATCTTAGGATTTGTTGATATACGCAAAATATTTCAAAATTATTTGTATTACAACCATAACAGATTAATATTATACCTTACTTACAATGAGTAAAAGAAAAGTTGTTTAAAAGAAAAGTAGTCAAATATATTTATTACTTCTTAATTTTTAATCATGTCGGCTCGCAATTACATCTTATCTGCTCGTGAAAGAAATATTAGTAAACTTATTGATTATTTGCCGCAAATTAATCAACAAAAACTTGTATATCGTTCAGGGCAAGAATTACCAGCTCTTTCTGCAAATGCAACAGGCTTAGTTAACCGAAACTTGATGTATTCTTATAAAGTACCTCCCTCTGCAGATGATAGCTTGGAGAGGGCCAGTACACCATTTTCAGATTTTTTTTCAGAAAGTGAATCAGGTATACTTATGTTCTTGTTTATATGTAATAGTATGCCCTTAATAATAATAGTAAAGTTAAATTTTGACGTTTGCTTACATGCATTGATAACTTAAATAAACTAAGATTTAAGAATTATTTCTTAGTTACCATAAGATATGCCTCTTAACTAATTCATTAGATGTAAATAAAATTTCTATTCTACACAAATATTAGAGAATAATTGTTGTTCATTATGTTCAGGTACACCTGATTTTCGTAGTGAAGAAAGTGACAGTAGTTCTGGTTCAGCATTTAGGAGAAATACTGCAGAGGTTACAAAAAAATTAATACACGAATGGGAACAAATTGAACGAACTTTGTATGATGAAGATGGAGAAAAAAGTAATAGGACCCAGATTCTTGAGGAATGTAGGCAATGGAGGCAGTTACATCCTCAGCTTAGGTACATGACAAACTATTATAACTTATAAACATTTGGTAAACACATAAATAATAAAATGAACAAATTAAATGAAGTGGTTTTATATGCATATACAAAATAATGAATAGTTCTTTTAATAATAAAATACACCTACCTTTAGAAATTGTAAATTGTGAAGACTTAATTGGTATATGTTAATAATTTTTTTTCTTGTTTTATATGTAATTAAATACTGTTTGTCTTCCGAATAATAAATAAATAAATAAACTTTTTTAAGTCCTTATCATAATATCAAACACTTTGATTTAAAAAAACTTCAGCTCACCTTCAGTTGCCCTTATTTGTATATATATAATTTAATTTTTTTAAATAGAACCATAATTCTTTTTCTAAAATAAAAGTAGCATAAGTCACTCCTTTATTACCTAGTGAAAGTTTCGTTAATATCTGTTAAGCTATTTTAGGTTTTGTGTAAGTTTGTTGTTCTAATAAGTGCCAATTATATATTACATAAGGATTTAGTAAAAAACCTATATTGATACGATTGTCATGTGTAGTTGTATGCCATAATTACTGGTATTACATATTATGACCTTATTCTTACATTAAGTTGCAGAAATATTGTATGTGGCCAATGGTTGTGCTCCGTAGACTTGTTATCCTGAAAGCTGTTATAGAAGTAACAGATAGAAAAAAGTGCGTGTGTACAAAGTACACATGTCAGAAGTAAAACTTTTTTGGCAAACTAATTTTTAAATCTCGTTTATATTTATACTAAATAACCCTGTCTAAGCTTGTTGAGAGAGGGAGATGGCGCGAAGGTCATACGAGTTAGACAGAGTTAGAAATGTCACTGACTCGCGGTGGGCGAGATCTAACTAAGGCTAACTCTTCCCCGTCTCTGAGTGCCTGGTACTATGGACTTATTTTTTCGTTTCATCGAGTTTGAAATCACAACGATTCTAAAGAAGTTTCACTTCAAAAACATGTGTATAATCAATGAAATCTCTCTGGTCCTTGGTGAATGCCTTGTATGATGATTACTGAGACTAGCAAACCACTTAGTGATTATAATAATGCATAAGTAATAAGTATCCAAAAACTATACATAGTTTGATCCAGGACTCGAACCAAGGAGCTACGGATCTCGGATGCCGATCCAAGAGTTGTACAACAAGTCCATGCTAGCTATTGTTCTCCATTATAGTCCATTTCTTGTATAAGTCTTTTGATAATAAGAGCTATCTTATATCACAACTAATTGAACATCTAAAATTATTTTCAGAGTCATTGGTAAAGCCATTCCTTTACCAGAAAAAAGAATATGTTACAGACAGATGGAACACGATGAGGTGATCGCGATGCATTATAGTGACTATGAACAGTTTAGCGAAAGTGAAGAAAGATTGTCACAAAGCAGTACAGATGTCACTCCTCAGAATTCCCCTCGAGTTTCCATTACCGAGGAAATATATGAACCAAAACTATCAAGGGAGAAGGTTTCTTTCAAGTTGGAAGAGGATATTGACTTGCCAGATACATTCTGCTCACTTTTACACATAACACCAATCCAAATACGAAGTCCTTCACATAGAAAGCGACATAACCCATCCATACTAAGGTCTGATTTAGCGTCATCAAGATGGATGAGAAAAAGACCAGAGTCTTCAATACACTGTGAGAGAAACAGTGCGAAATCCTTTGTCTCTTTGGACACTCGTAATTATATTGCTGCGGACAATAATAAAGTTTTAAATGCAAGAGTATTAACAGCAAGGCATAGGGAGCAAGCCAAGCTTGAACCTTTATATACACCAGAATACCCACCACATGAAGGTTCCAAAATGCATAACGGGTTACAATATTTTAATATAAGAAAAGTATCTCTACCGCCGCTACTTCTAGAAGAAGAAAGAAGAAAAGTTTCCATTAGCTCTGCTAAAAAGCTGTCAAGACCAAAGAAAACGCCCAAAGGATCTAAAAGACAGAGTTAATTGCATCTCTTTCCTGATATGCCACATTAAAACAAAATGGGATATACATCATTAAGCCTTTAATGATATAAATAGCAATAAAGGTTTTAAATTTAATTAGAATGTGTTCTGCTGTAGTATATCTCAGTCCGTCCAAAGATTGTGTTTCATAAGAGATTATGTATAACTCTGGTCATATTTTAAATTATATAATGTGATGTTACTGTGGAAAATGTATGTAATATAGTAATAAATATTTACATAGTTAAATAGTTGTTTAATTTTCTTTACATAATATTCAAGATACCTATATAATAAAAAAATTGAAAAGTAATTATAATGTTATTCTAAAATGACATTTAAACTTAGAATTTCATGGAAGAGTGTATAAGTTAGCGATAAAGAAAACACGTTTTCAAATACAAATACAGAATTTATTTTGATATTTACATTATTTGCATTTTATTAACAATCAACATCAACAATATTAAATAATTTGTTTTTGTGGTGTGATACATTTCGAACAGTCGGGTAATATTACATCTCCCGAGTTGTGCAGTCGTTTCGCTTTTAGTGCACACAGCAACATTTCCAGCTACAAATTATAATAAGCCAGTATATACTCTATATATTCATCAGTAAGAGCTATATTTCCTTAAATTTTGGCAGTTTGTATGGGAAGTGTTGCTATCGTACAAGTGTCGAGGCTTATGTAATATTACGTGATTATGGCAACACACAAAATTTGACTCGCTAATCAGGTCTCTAGTAAACACTGTTACTATAAAATCGATTTATTCCGCCGTATCGATTTTAAAGTACCAGTCATTGGTCTAAGGGAAGATACAAGTTTCCACCAGATTATAAATCGTTCGTTACTGTATAAATTACAATAATTAAAAGTGATCCGTTTAGCGAGAGAGTATGCAGTGTCGAGGAAACTTGTATAATCCTTAATAAGCGTTTTGTTTTATATCCATTCGCAAATATGGTGATATAATTTTAAATGGTTGTCTAGAAGCAGTGAAATATGGGGATACGATATGAGAAATTTGAGCAACTGCGAAGAAAGCTGTGAGCTTGAGTTCCTGGGCTGCCATGAGAGAATTGGTATTATACATTAACAATACAAGGAATACAAATCGCTATAAACTAGAATCGACGTATATTCCTGGCTAACAAATAAAATGTATAAATGTGTACAATTATGGAAAATAAAAGAAAACTATGTTTTAACATAACAATGGCAACCCGCGATTTAAATGGCGGTATCGGGCCAATATCTGGTCAGATTATGGACATCGTTTTGACTCAGCACTGGCGTTTGCGGATTATATAAATGACATTAGACATAGATAAAGCATTTAATATATTTCTTACAATCTAAAATTCATAAGTGGCTAAATATAGGCTTAGGTTTTATCGATCTTATTAAATTTTTAGGCAGTCTAGGTTTGCTCTTGGACGCCTAACACTAACACCAACAAACGTCAGTGCCAGTACAAAACAAGAGGACTACAGCGTCGGACCGTCACTGCGATAGCGATCTCTTTCTTACTATTTTTTATATTTTCATTTACACAATATAAATTTAAATTGTTATATTTACCTCACAGCCATCATTATATATTGATTCTACTTTAATTAAGAGAGGACTATGCGTATAACAACACGACAAGATGGCATCAGCTTACAAAAAGGGTCTAGCGTATATTCGTAATATAGAGCGTTAAGATTTTAAATACGTATATAATACATAAAAAATTCATCATTCTGTTCTAAAAACGTTAACAACCTCAAGCTATTAGCAATAGTCAACAATGTTGTTAATTCTAAGGTTTAATTCACACTGAACATGAAACCTAGATGCGAATAGGCGTTCGTGGTACATAATCTTATATGGATTGAAATGATCGTGAGGACTGCCTGGCGACGGCTGACGCCAGACAGTAGGTACCCATGAAAGATTCGAAGATCGATTGTTTTAAATATTTTAAACATTGAAGTACCTATTGCGAGATCAATTCTTCATCTGTAATACACCTATTCTTTGTGCGTGCTGCACAATGTACAATGTGAATTTTTATAACGAAAATAAGGCTAAGTTAGACATTAATGTAGTAAAGATCCGATTTGAACTACCTTGTCATTTTCAAATTGTACATTTAAAATTATACTAACAACCCTTTGTAACCTTTGGTAATCCATTAAAGAACGGACTTCTACCTAATATTTAACTATTTCTGCTAACTTTTAACTGGTAACTGGATATACAAGGCATCTATTGATATGGCATGACGAAAAGCGCAAGTTCCGTTACAGTAAAGAGTTACTACATTATTACCTATTAGTAACAAAAATTGACTATGTTTGGAAATGTTACAAATCGGATCGTTTTAGTTTAAAATATAAGATAGTTTAGACGTAGGTCACGTTCAAGTCTAGACGTCGTGAACTCATGACATACATGCAAGGCATTCGATTCATTACGTACGACAACATTACACCTCAAGCAACCACACGCAGAAGAACTCAGCTATATTCTCTCTCGTTAAGGCGACAATTAGACACTATTTAAATTGCACACTGATCCACCTCTATAAACTTTTAATTGCGATAAATATTTGTAATGCTGTATAAAAATATTAAAGAAAAAAATCGTCATTTAGTATTACCCTTAGTCGTAACATTTATAATTAATTCAAAATACCTATTAGCGTGTATTTTACATTTTTACAATGAAACGTTCGAAGTCTAAACCTAACTAGCATACTGTGACATAGAAGCCTAATTCACAACAAACTACACACGACAGTATCGAATTTAAACTTTAAAGCAGCCGTAGCCATCTATTTTTAATGAAAGGAGGTTTATTCTGAAAAATTCTTACGTAACATACAAAATTACATTTGACTATTTACAAAGAACTAGTAATGTTAAATAGAATATCGAGCATAGCTGGAGGCGGTAGTCTAACCGTTAGTTAGGCATGCATGGCTTTCTACTCCAATGAAAACTAAAATTCCCTGGTATAATATGAATCGAGGCAGTTGTTTTAGTAAAAGTCTAAATTCAGCAAAGGTTTTTTGGAATGCTAGCAGTTCTAATACAAGGTTGGTACTTGTTTAGAAACAGCCACTTTACTAATAAGATTCTTCAAAGGAGTTTCCATTAAGATCATGAACTCTTTTTTTAAATTGAACACAGCAGTTCATGATGCCATAGAAGTACTATTTGAAGCCATCGTTTGGTAATTATATATTAGGTAAGAATAATATCTGGACAGACCAATTACATATCTATCGTGCACAACCATCTCATTTTTAGATTTTTTAACGTTAGTTAAATATGTCGTACATCGTTGACTACCATACCGTACATTAATTCGCGTATTTTTATCCTATATTTTGCGATATAGTGTAATTAATTTTATTGAACTTGTGTATGTGCAGATGAATAAACATATAAAGATTTATTTAAAAATTATTAAAAAACAATAAAGATTGGAATATTAAAATTACGTGGTAGAATATAGATATAGCAAAGCCTCCTTAGTTAAATCCGTTATTACGACACTTTTCCGGCGTCATTTAAATTTAATTATATATTTTTTTACTTTATCGGAAATTCGGGATTTCGATTAAGATTTTCAACTGTTTAATAGAAACTACACTCGTTCATACATTGATTTATATTCACACTTGTCTTTTTATAACGCATTCAAGTGTACTACATTTCGTTTTCGAATTTGTACTTTACCTATAAATTTTACAATGATATGGCTATGGTACAAAATTATGGCAGTATGTGTGCTCAATTCCAGTACGAATTAGTTGTTGTATTTCGTTTGGACAGAGTTCTATTATTAGATCGTCACACCTCCCTAGAACAAAGTAGTACTAGATGTAGCTACCTCCACTAAACTTTGCTGTGTTTTAAAGATTGTCATCTTGAAATGCTACTTTATTTGAAGACATTAAAGAAAAAATAATCCTACATATAAATAAAGATGGTATTACTTATCCTTATAATGATGTAATAACCAAAACAATCGGTGAAAAGAAATTTTCTACTAAAAATATTTAATATTAAATGGGCAGATTTATTTATATTTCAATATTATTTTCTCGTTTACGAATTAAAAATTAATATTTTTCAGTTTCACCTCCTGTTTATGGCTTCAGGTCCACACAGATAACAACAAATAACTAATAAAATACATACAGATAAAAAACACAAGCTGTAAATGATAACGTGACAATTATTCAAACATAGAAATCGTTGTCAAGATTACTGTTTGGAATTCATCGATGGCGTCTGTCTGTATGAACCCTTCGGACTATTTACAGGATGTTTGACAAATGACATTGACATTTATATTTTTTAACAATTTAAACATTTAATAGCATAAGTTGAGGTATTTAATTCGTTTACATCTAATGGTGTGGTGTTACGTGCGTGCTCCATTGAGCTGCGACTAATCTAAAAACTTATACAGTAATCGTACACTTCATCAAACATCTTGTTGTTTAGTAATAAATTATTGCATTACGTTCAATCACTAGATGACGTTCTATATATGACACTAATAACGGTGAGGCAAGTCCGACTAAATTAGTAAATTCTAAAAAAGGAACTATAATTAACTGCCCGGCATTTACTATAATTTAGGTTAGAATTTGTTGAGCGCAGTTAATTAAAGTTACACCTTATCAATACAATTAACTATGAGAGTCCACAATCGTCAAAGCACCCGGAGTTAATTCTAAATACATCGCAGGCTTCAAAAGCCATATTTATAACAACGTTTTGAAAATAATATCACACATTATAGCGAAATAACACTTTCACTCAGCTTCGCACTCAGCTAGGTATAACCCATTGGATCGAACATTCTCGCAATGGCAACTTGTATTTTTATATAATCTGTATAAGTTCTCATATTTATTGTGCAGCGCCGCAAACCACGTCCTTTGACAATCCCCCGCCCTATCGTAGGAAATAAAAACAAAAAAGAAAACAAAACTTTTTAAATGAATTTATTAAAAAAATAAACAAAAATTCTATAATAATGGTTAGGTTTAATAAAAGGTAAAAGTTGATATTTTCTGTATAGCAGTAAGTTTGGGGGTACACAGAAAATATAAAAAATCACCTAATAACTACTCTATGATAATAATAATAAAAATTAACAAACTAATAAGTCAAATTAAAATAAAATAAAGAATATGAGCCATGGAACTGTATGCAGACTACCTTACCGTGCAATTAGCGTGAAAGCCTTACGTAGAATTCAATGTGAATTCAAAAACTAATGTAACTTGAGTCAACTAAAATAACAGGTGTACGAGTATTATGTGAGTACAATATCGATCAGTCGATGAGTATATAAGAGATAATTCATATATAAATGCTTAAAATTACTACGTATTTAATATAAACATTAACGATGAAAAATAATCTACGATACTGATAAGGAATGGACATTCTAAACGAAATCTAAAGAATTTAAATACGCAGTTACAATCTGTTGTTTAGCAGATGCAATTAAAAGTTTAAAAGGTTCCATTACATTGAGCAATGATTAGTGAAAGTCCGTTTTTCACACCTACCCTCTGAAACTGTGTGTTTCTTCATACATGGATGTATAGGGTCAAAATCCTATAACATGACACGATCTAGACACGACTAACATTATAATGACACCGAAAGCTTTCTAACTATAATTCTGACCTCTATACATCCATTTACGAGTGTGTGTCTGTACATCTTGTATTGTCCAGTAGTAAATAAGCGACGGGTCTTCTATGTGCTTGATATGAGTTGCAGTGCAGTGTCCCAGAAATGCCGTTGAAAATGAAACAGGAAGATTTTGAAAGAAGTGAGCGAGAAGAAGTGTTGAAATGTTGGAAGATGAATGGCGGGCATTTAAGGATAACCACAAAAAAAACTAAAAAAAACAATATGACAATAGCAATGGCGGATTAACAAATAAGTTGAAAAGGTCTTGATTACTAGATGCCAGTTAATTAAATTCTCTTTTCGACGTTATTTGTTAATCTGTTATTGGTGTAACGGGATAAATGAAATTGGATGACAAACAAAAATAGATAATATAAAATAATATGGTAGGTATTGAAAGCTTTGATAAGGTTGCCAGATCTCTGGGTGTTCTAAAACTCCCCAATGCTCTTTTATTGTATGTACAAGTCTTTATTTAATAAATTGTAAAATATAATGTTGAAGCGACCTTTTTCTTTTTGGACATCGGTTAAAAACTTTGAGAACTATAAATGAGTATTTTCTGCCAATTTATTATTTAAGTTTGTCCTTTAGTTCTGTTTACAGAATATTTTTACTGTTAATTCTATAATTTATTAAAAAAATACTGTGGTGTTAGATAAATAAGACGTCGTTTCTAAGATCTGGCAACCCAATTATTAATCGTAATCGAAGTATGACTGATCTGAATGTTTATTACTCCAAAAAAATCTAATGACAATGATCGATATTGGATGGAGTTGATGTCATATACATTGAAATCTTTCATTTGGCAACCCTTTTAGATTTGGGAAGAACATAAAAATAGAACTTCCAACACGAATTATAACGTCCGAAATATTTGCAAATTGATCTGGCAACCTTGATCTGGAGAAATCAATATCAATTTAGCATAGGATGGTAGGGTATTTAATAGGGTTTAGAGTAGGGTAGGGTTGTCGGGCTCGGGTCGCCGGGGCCCTATATATAGGAATAGGGCCCGTCAGTGAGGGCGCTGCACAGCAATAGTCAGGACGCGTCGTCCTTGCCCGCGGCTCGCCGGCTCGAGCGGTACTCCACGCCTGGGTCGAACTGCATTAGCACGAACACCTAGAATTTTTGATATGTTTGCAAATTATTAAAAAAAAAGTGCGTGTGTATAAAGTACACATGTCAGAAGTAAAACTTGAATTTAAATTAAGGCTAACTCTTCCCCGTCTCTGAGTGCCTGGTACTATGGACTTATTTTTTCGTTTCATCGAGTTTGAAATCACAACGATTCTAAAGAAGTTTCACTTCAAAAACAGAAATAGGGAGTAGTTAATTGAAAATTTGCGGTTTTTGAAATCTATTTTTCTTCTTTGTGGCTTCCATCCATTTTTATTTATTATTAATGTAAACTACTTTTATGAACATATCATAATATTAACTTATCTACTCATTCCGTAATTACAAACCTAGACTATTGCTAATTATCAATTTTCAAACCAAAATTCATGTTTTCTCTAACAATCACCATATTACTTGTCAGAACATTACCTAACCAGAACAAGATACTTTCTTAGGTTTACGCGAATACTTGTCATTAAAAATGAATCTATCTTTTCGGATTTTGTGACCACCGTGATTGCTGTAAAGCATTCGAAACGTCGGGAACCAAAAATCATACTAAATCTGCGACAAAATCCGAAAAGATAGTTTCATTTATAATGAGAACAAGACCTGTCGACAGACAGCTCAATATCCATCAGACTGACCTGATCAGTAGGCAGCAAACAGAAGTCATCAGGTGGGTTGGTGATAACATATCGTTTGCTGCTAGCATCACAGCTGGAGGAAGTATCTCGGAAGCGGTAGAGGCCGATGCAGAGCATGCCGTATGTACGCAGCGCAGCTACGAACAGGTCCCCGTACTTGCCGGCCTCGCCGAACTGAGCTAGGGGCCCCTCGTATAGCGAGATCTGACCGACACGGCAGCGGTCTCTGTGGGGTTTATTTATTATTTATTTATTTATTTATTTATTCAATTATTTATTTATTTATTTATTCATTTATTTATTTATTGAGATATTGATATTTCAACACTCTAACACAACCCCGAGCGCTAGTGGGCATTAGCGAG
This sequence comes from Boloria selene, assembly GCA_905231865.2. NCBI lineage: Eukaryota > Metazoa > Arthropoda > Insecta > Lepidoptera > Nymphalidae > Boloria > Boloria selene. The sequence goes on along the minus strand of HG993140.1, from coordinate 2,994,548 downwards.
CATGGTCAATGTGCTCATGCGGCACAGTCGAGTGTCCACGCTAAAGTAGCCCCACTCGCGCTATTGACTTACGCTTCATAACATTTCCAATGACATGTTTCAAACACTATTGTCATGTACCGTCTTTCAACTACCCTCATTCATGTACAGTTCGCGTCATGTAAAAAGAACGCTGAGAGAAAGTTGTGGGGGGTGTGTTTGCGCATCGGTACATGCGCATACGAAATTCCTAAGCCTATTCTTTTATTTTTTAACTAGCCTTTCGTTTACGGTGTATATTGATTATTGGTACGTACATTGAAAAATATATTAGATAGAATGTCATTAAATAGAATTTTATTAATTAATAAAATATGTTTGATTCAGTGTAGAATGTTTAATCTACTTACAAAAAATTAAATTATTTCGTTTATTATATTTTTTTAAATTATTATCTGCATTATTATCAGACTCTCTTTTCATAAAACAATATACGTCAAAAATATTTTTTTCTACTTTTTATATAAAAATATTTCGTAATTAATAACTTTTATGTGCACGATGGTATTTTGAACTGACGAACCAATAGCGAGCCAGAAAGCATGCGGCGCGTGCCTCGCCGTACCGCGCCCCGCGTCTTACCACCAAATTGGCCTATAAATCGCCTCTGCGCAACTTGACAGCCAGCGTTCTTTTTACATGACGCGAATTATATGAAACATGGCAACACAACTTTAATACTTTTTACGAAATTCCATACCAAAAAATCTGTAATGTCTTCAAAGCAGGAAAAAATACCCTAGTCTAAAATATAGCCAGCTATATCCCAAATAATAATACAAGTTAGTTTAATTAATAGATAAAATAGAAAACCTTCGTACCTATTAGCCAAGCTCTCTGGCGTGGAGTATCCCCCTCGCAAGCCCGCGCCTTCCGCCAAAATCAGCTCGAGCTCGGGCGTCGCTCCACCAGTTATCAACGATCGGATAAGTGTTAGGGCGTTTTGGTTGAAATATGTCTGGAATTTGAATTTGAGACATTATATGAGCAGTTGTATCGTAATTTAAAGTGTGGGTTTGATGCTTGTAAAAAAAAAAATTAAAATATACTCATTTTGAATATGCAGTAGCGTACCATCATGCAATACTGTAACTCTGGTTGCGGTACAGAATACAAATAGCTCAAAATACACAGATTTTTAATAAATTGGTAATATATAGTGCAATCGACAAATAAAACGCAATATTTTGTAATGATAAAATAATTTTAACGGCTATGAAAAGTTTAGTTTATCTGGAAATGTGGCGGATTTGTTTTTTTTATTCCCGACATTTAAAATGATTTAGATGTCTTACTTGTTAGACAGTGTCTATCCACAATTAAAAAAAAACAAAAAATCTTCAAAGTTCAAAAAGTTAGAAAACTTCAAAAGTTCTTTATCAAAAACTAAGATTTTTCTGTAAGTAATGTACTCACAGTGGACATAAGTGAGTCTAGTACGCTGACGGCGAAGGCGGTCCCGCAGGCGAAGGGCTGCGTGAGGTACAGCTCCGTGTCGGGGTCGTCGTCGTCGTCCTGGTCTAGGAACTGTACGTTGCTGTCGTTTACCAGCTCTGGAAGGGTGTTCAGTTATGTCAACATTGCATACCAGTTATAATCATGGGCACATTAGCCCCATAGACGTACAAACAAACATTGCATACCATTAATCATGGGCACATTAGCCCCATAGACGTACAAAAAAGCATAACACACCAGTAATCATGGGCACATTAGCCCCATAGACGTACAAACAAATATAACACACCAGTAATCATGGGCACATTAGCCCCATGGACGTACAAACAAACATTGCATACCAGTAATCATGGGTACATTAGCCCCATACACCGAGCCACGCCGCTGCAGCAGGACAGGCGCGGGCCCCGCCGGCGCCGCGCTTCCACCGCTGAGCACTCCTATAGTATCGTCGAACGTCATAGCCTTGATGTTCAACGAAGCCAGTATAGCTTCCTTGTCGGCCAGCGTCGGGTCATCGTTGGATGGCACCTTCGCTGACAGGATACAGCACATGTCGCACAGGTTTACGTTTACTGCACGCAAGTCGGCCCGGCTTAGCGGTGAACCCTGTGCAACAATATTCAATCTATAGTCAATCTGACTCATATCGGTATATATTGATGGACTGGTGAGCACGATAAGATAAAAAAAAGAATATTAGTCCCACTGAGTTTCTTTCGCCAGTTCTTCTCAGGCCAGAGGTTTCTTCTCATGACGATCAGTAGACATTGTTACAATTTTTTAGCTGAATACAATATTTTGATTTTTGAACCTGTCTTCAATACGAGGGGATTAGGTCATAATCCAATACGCTTTCCCCAGCGAGTGCGTCCTACATATTTCAGTAGGTTTATACTAAATCTATAAACTTAAAATCTAATAATCGCTTCTAAATGATTTATAGATAATTTTGCCTTAAGGAGTAATTATAGCTAGACGTTTCATCAAAATCTACTTACATTCAATACAGAGATCTTGGGTAGATTTTGTAACATTTTCCACTCTCTTCTAATATACTCGACGCTACCAACAATAACAACGTGTTTCAGCTCGTGGTAGTGAAAGTTGGACGCTCTCAGAGGCATCACTAAATTTCTAAGACCTATTAGTGGCGAGTCCGGGTCCGCGAATAGACACACTACGACATGCCCGTTCAGCACCGTCATGGCCGCTTGGTTTCTGTCCTGTTGGAACAGACAAATAAATATAATACTTTCTTAGGTTTACGCGAATATTTGACATTATAAATGAAACTATCTTTTCGGCTTTTCTATACAGCGATTGCTGTAAAGCATTCGAAACGTCGGGAACCAAAAATCATAATAAATCCGCGACAAAATTCGAAAAGATAGTTTCATTTAAAATATAAATATATTTACGTAATATGTTATTTGTAAATTAGAACCACGAACAATATTCGTTATTTATTTTAAATTTTGATTCTTTAATGAAGGTATTATTTAAAGTAAAAATTTATTCAAAATATAAGTTGCTACTATTTTATATACTATTTTATAAAACTTTTCACATAGTTACTTATGTATACAATACGTACTAATATACAATCTTCTAGATTTCTCGCTGGACTCCAATGGAACATCCCCGTGGAGTCATACTTCATTTCAGTCTTTTCGAAGTCGAAGTCTTTCGACTGGTCGTCAGCCAGGCCGGCTGGCAAACTGACGCCATTACTGTTTTGATTGCCACCACTATTCCTACTCGTTGGCCTAAATTAAAAAAAAAAACATTTGACATTTCCATTTCCCGCCATTTATTGACACGTGCTTTGTACACTGTGCGTAATTCAAAAGTTTATTCGTGTGCGATTTTAATATAAGTATGCTTTTTCAATTATTTGGTGACAGTTTAGTGGCTTATTTATGTTTTCAGTAGGAAAGTTTAAAATAAAGTAGATAAAATCAATACACTGAGTAAGAATTCCAAGCGAATCATTATACCGACAAGAACTTTGGATAAAACGCATACTATAGTAAATGGCGCATATTTAATTATTTAGGTATATTACGGATATCTATTATTAATTTTTACTTAGTGTATTAACTATATAAAATAAGAGTAGGTATAAAAAATATAAATAGTATCTCGTAAATCATATAAATATATAGCAAATTATATAATAACTGCGTAATACTAATGACTATAATCTAACAATTTGTGACTACGTAACAGAATGTGACTAACATTTCATTCCGAAAACAGGCTTCCAAACTTTTTAAAAAAGGTGCCGTGCTATTATATAAAATAAAAATAAACTAAGTAAAATAAAATAATACGAAAAACATTTTACAACTACAAAACATTTGAAGAAACAAACTTCTACACTATGCATAGCCGGTCACTACAAACTGAAAGTAACAGTTCCAACATTCAAACTATCGATATAAAATATCTAGGTGATATATAATTTTATAGAATTACATGAGTTTTTTCACTTCGTAGGCTAGATGATAGGCTTGGTAATTCGTATCTTGGTCTTGCGTATTCCTGCAAACAGGGCCAGAGTTTCGTCTCCATAGTTTTGAGGAGTTTGAAAGTGCAACACAATCGAAATTATCACAGACAGATAGATGTGCCGTGCATACATAGTGCACTTCGTGCTAGCAGACATCGAATGCTTGTAAAAAGCAGCAATAATATTAATTTGACAGAAAAAACTGAATTTTTACAGGGATTTTGGTTAGATATATATTAGTTGGAAAGTTTAAGTTCCTATTTAGAATGTAGTGAGATGTGATACCAATGTATAAATAAATATTTAGCCTTATATTTTACCTGTAGCAGAAAATTGAAAAATAAGTAGTACCTATACGTAGTATAAGCTCATTAAATTATATTTTAATCAGTTCAGTAATCTTTGAGTTAAAAATGAACACACACCAAAATTAAAGCACATAGTCAATCTTAAAATATATACGAAACTCAATAAAAATTAAAATATTTAACGATCAAGTCACCTGAAAACCTCGAGAAGGACAAAAACACATGACACATTAATATTAGGAATATAAAATATTAACGACTTGGCTTCACTAATGACTTACGTGTCAGGCGGTGCTCTGTTAACGTTGGGTTTGACCTTGTTGACTTGCCTCGTGGTGTTCATGAGCTGGTTCGCCATAGGAGACAGTAGCGCGGTCGGCGCACTTCGGTGATTACGATTTATTACTAGAAAAATAAGTTATAATTTAGTTTTCATAGTTGAAAAATAACTAAAGTCGCAGGTTCGTATTCTATTATTAGAGCGTAATAAATATAATATCTAAGATTAAAAGCATACTAAGTATACACTAAAACATACTATACTTATATTCGACTTAGAAAAATAAACTGCACTTACAACTAATATCTTCACCCCTCTCTCTAGCGATTTCACCTTTAACAAGAAATCAGAATAATATAATTAATAGTTTCATAAATATTTCAATAATAAATGATTTTATCATAATCATGATGCAATTTATAAAGGATTCTTCCAATCTACAACAAAAGCTTTAATAGGGCATTCACAGGTTTAAAGAAAGATGCATGGAAGGTTCGCAAGGCAAAGGGTACAAACCAGAAATTAAGTAGTTCCGCTTTAGAGTTAACCAAGAAGCATAGATCAATGTTATCTTGTCAACCTGGATTAGTATATGTGATGCAAAACAAAACTGTAGTTGGATCGTGTTAAAAAGGTTATAAACCCTAAATCATTATGGGAGTTTCGCTTGCAATAGCGATAGTTAGTCTATGCTGGGAACATGCCAGATGAAAGCAAGTCAGAATTCTCAATGGCTCCCAAATGCCATGTGCTATGAAAAGGTGTGAAGCATCTAAGTGCATCTCTTTATACCTAAGCTGGCTTTTAAATGTGTGGACCGATGAATTAATAGGAAAATAAAAATCACTCTGTTCTAGTCAATTTCATATGGAAAGATCTGGGCGCAGTGTCATATTGCTTTGAGAATCGTATTTTAACAATAAATATTCGTCCAATATGAAATGATCAAGTTTACTTATTGTATCCTTATTTTGTTTTTAAAATTAATATTCATAGTTGTTAATATTATTAGTTAAAACGCGACACCCAAACTATTTTATATAAACTCTGCGTCCACAACTGTCCATATAAAATCCATATCGTGAAATCCCTCAGTGGAGTTTAAAACTAAAAAATAATAAGAAATCACTCAATCCCTTGGGATGTACCTCGAACATGGACCTTCTTGGGCAACTCTGGCGGCGTGAACGTGGGGGGAGGATGGTGGTCATCTGCAAAACATCAGCACAAGTTCGCATTCCGATACACCACTCAATACAGAGAAACCTACACATCGCATGTACATTTGATGATACATTTAAAAATAACAATCGGCTTCACCTTAACAAGTAAGCAAATATCCGAAGCTTTGTGTATTAAAAGTAGACAGAAATTTAGATGTTATTTGAAGTTGAAAAGCATATTAAAGGTGAAACTGATATTAGAAGAAAAATTTACCACAAAGAAAACATCAATATATTTAAATAAGTTATATTATTATTAGGTTTAGTAAAGAAAAACATTCACATGCAACACGCTACAACTAACAAACACAGACAACATTTAAACAAATACCAGACAAGCTTGGTGTGTAACTAAAAAACTACGCTACTGTTATTATTAGTTTTGTTAGGTAAATTTCTTTAATAATGAATATATGACTAATGTATATGGAAATGGAATGATATTTTAAGGATGATTTCGGGAGATCTGAGCTTTCTAGTTGTCTAAAGTTAACGATACTTCGAGCTCTAATAATTAGATTTTAAAATCTTACATAAAGTACAGTAGCGTATACCAAATTTTCGACGTATCTGAGGCATTGATCAACCTCAGCAAGGTCCTTTTATTTCTATCGAGGCAGGGCCATCTAATTATTAAATTAAACTTTTCCTATCGCAAGATGATGAGAATTAGAAAATTTTGACGCAATTATAGTAAGCACATAATAATAAAACTATAACGTTACAACAACCATATCAGAGGGACTATATCGATGCAGAATAAGGGTTCAAATATACTCCTAAATAAACGTTTAATTTTAACACTTAACATCGACAAGACCAAAATAAAATGACATCACAAAATGTCTCTCTATGTTTACGTCTAATAGAGAGGCGAAACATCTAACTGCTGTATGCACATAGATAACGTATACAAGACAATGATAACAGGACACGATATTGCTATAAGTTGGTGCGTGCGAGTTGCCACCACCGACACCGATCGACACATCGACATTAGGCCAAGAATACACGGACTGCAAAGTTGCAGTATCTTTGACAGCAAAACCGCGTTTAGCGAGCATTCTACAGTTGAATCTTTTAGATTTAATATAAATAATTAATAAAGATTAAAATTAATTCAACTGAATCAACCAAACCGCAATTTTGCGATCAATATAACTACAATTTCGAGGTCCATGTACTGCCACCCATACATTGAAACGATTACAAGAGTTACGTACTTGCCCGGCCAACCATCTGGACGGCTCGTACGCCTTTCCTGAATGTAGCCACTGAATTAAGAAACAAATGTATATAGCTAGTTAAAATACATGATTAAATCCTGAGTATATGAGGACATATAGGTAGGAGTAATTCTATAAAAGATATTTATGTTAATATTATATGCAGACAGAGATGCAAAGCTTGGAATTATTGGTATTATATGTCCCATTAGGTGACCAAGGTGTTACTTGGCTTTTGGTCACCAATATTCTAGACTACAGGCCCGTGTTGAAAAAATTATGGGTCATTTGAACCACCAGGTGACCTATCTAGAACGATATAAGAGCATAAAATAATAAGATTCAGCACTATGCCGTCACTTGTAAGCTGTCCAACTGAGTGCAGGTGAGAATTCAAAAGTACAGGTAGAGTGAGTACATTTTGGTCATATATTTTTGTACGGCATTCTTACCATCGATACATCCATGAAAAATAATAAGAAAACGCGTAGTGCCGTAAAAAAATGGTGCGCCACAAAGTCAGAATTCTTTTTTATTTTCCGACAATTTCCAGGGTAAATTTCGTCATTTGATTTTGTACGGCATCAGTTTCATACTATTTCAATACTGCTTCTAATCCATTATTCCGCAACGCCGTACAAAAATCATGCGACAAGGGGAAAAAATCGAGGGCTGCAACCCCCTCTCTTTCCGTGGTCCAGGGGGTGATTTGACACAACATAAAATTAATTTATTTTGAAAGTATTTTATGCATAGATAATATTTTTTCATATACCGTACATTTTCGTTGGTCCAAAGGGGAAAAAACTGAAAAAGAAAAAATCAAAAAGAAAAAATCCATATAACGAAATGTAAGGTGAAATTCATCACGATATTTTTTTATACGGCATTTAGATAGTTTATTTTTACTAATTTTCATACTCTTTTCGTGATTCGTATGCGTTTTATACAACGTAAAAGCAAGAAAAACAGTCAACGAAGCAAGGTGTATCATATTCGAAAGGATTTATACGCCGAAAAGCAGTAATGAAGCTTTCAAAAAGACAACTATGAAATTGGAAGCAACGTCGTTTCCCCCTTGTTTCCGGGAGTTAAAACAACATATGAAGAGAAGTACCTACATAGCACAGATTTGGTGTAATGCCTACAAACAAATACCGTCGACCTTGTTACCAATAAGCTATGGATGGATTCTCAATGACGGTCGGTACGATTTCGACTGGTTCCACGGCGAGGAATGCCCCCAAAAAGTCTGTGACATAACGGAACCGGATGAGGAATCAGGCGAAAAAGATGATGACGTCATAGGTAAATAAATAAATTTTTATATCTTTAATCTGTACGTAAGACTTTGATTTTGACAAAAACATATTTATGTTTCAGAAAATGATAGAGAAAATAATTCGGACCTCGATGAAGACGTTGATTCCGATACCAACTCAGTGGCTGATTCCGATACTGAATAATTTAAAGAAAAACCATATTTTTTATTATCATTAAATATATCGATTTTTTCTAAAAAATGATTGTTTTATTTATTCACATCATTACAATGAAACAAATCAATTATATATATGTATCAATAATGTTTGAAGTATATATTAAACCAAAAAGTATACAAAACTGTTGATACTGGGATTAACAGTTTCAATTCTTGGATATAATATACACACCATTTCAGTTCAGTTAGACGTCATAGTGATTTTATGATATTATCAATTGTTCTCTTCAAAAATATGTTACTGCCGTACTGTATCAGATGACCATAAAGTACCCTTAAAATGGTAGCGTCATTTTCTTCAGCCTAAAAGATATGGTTTGCATTAAAATGTACGGCATCATTTTTTCCTAATTTATTAATGTTAATACTATTTAAAACAAGAGATAAAATGTAGAAAACTGCTATATTTCATTAATCTATGATATTTAAACTTTTGCAATAATTTGCAAAATTTCAGTTTTTGTATTTCTCTATAATTTCTTTTAGAACAGTTTCTTTTGAACGGCAATACTATATAACAATTGTATTTTACAATTTCATGTTAAAAAAAAAGTTCCCGTACAGGATCAAATGACTTTAGCCTTTAAAAATCAAGGATACGATGAAATTAAGATAATTATTGGTATGCATTCAAATGAACAATCATTTTTTGACGGCATTATTTTTAATAGTACTTTTGAGTGCTATATAATGTTTTGGAACCGAAGCCGTACTTTTTCAAATCACCCCCTGGACCACGGAAAGAGAGGGGGTTGCAACCCTCGATTATTTCCCCTTGTCGCATGATTTTTGTACGGCGTTGCGGAATAATGGATTAGAAGCAGTATTGAAATAGTATGAAACTGATGCCGTACAAAATCAGATGACCAAATTTACCCTGGAAATTGTCGGAAAATAAAAAAGAATTCTGACTTTGTGGCGCACCATTTTTTTACGGCACTACGCGTTTTCTTATTATTTTTCATGGATGTATCGATGGTAAGAATGCCGTACAAAAATATATGACCAAAATGTACTCACTCTACCTGTACTTTTTAATTCTCACCTGCACTCAGTTGGACAGCTTACAAGTGACGGCATAGTGCTGAATCTTATTATTTTATGCTCTTATATCGTTCTAGATAGGTCACCTGGTGGTTCAAATGACCCATAATTTTTTCAACACGGGCCTGTAGTCTATTCCGATAAAATTGCGTTAGTATTATTTTAAGTTATTAAAGTGTGCTATTTTTAACATTGTACTGAAAACCTCAAAATTTAAATGATAATGCATGATTATTGGTACCCAAAAGCAATTTTACAGTCCCTTTACGTTGAACCCTATTATTGTACCACTGTAAAGCAATATCGCACTTATTACCCGTGTAGTAGCTTTGCTAATTGCGTGTGGTTTTGGTGATAAATAGCATACTGTAGCCCAATTTTATAACTGTTAGTTAATGCAAGGAAATTTAGTACTGTGAAGTACGGTAAATGTGGCTTTACTCCGTACCGTCGACATTTTGATACGTATTAACATTTTGTTTCACCATCCCCGTCTGCATCATCATCATTCCGACATCTGGAAAAATCCAAACACATACGTAGGATCTCGACGGAATCGGGAATTTAATGTTCGATAGAGTCAAATTTTTAATTTCCGGAGTCGAAGAGGAGTTTAGTGCAGAACGAATATGTCTGGGAAATTATAAATTTGAATCCATAAAATGCGCAGATGATATCACAATGAGTAGCGACCGTATCTCTGGACCGTGCGTTAGTTTCATTAGCACAGACAAGCTGGAACTGTTCTATGAAGTCTTTGTTGTTCCGAAGCTCACTCCCGATGAATTTTTAGCGTCTTTTTATCACTCTGATCTTTCTGAGACATGCTTTCATGGATTGGCATTATAGACTGTGTTTAATCTAAGTGTTCGGGAAATGAAGGTGCAAGTTGCTTTGCGAAATTCAATTCTACTTCAATATCATGCATATGCCTTGACTCTGAGTGCATCATGTCAATTTATATCTACGCCTTCATTAGATTCTAGGGTGTCAGAAAATCGTGGCCAAACAGTGTAGCTACATAAGTTTTGCTTTGCGATCGTGGTGTTTGTATACATTGAATGATGCACTGGACTCGAAACAAGGGGCGGGAAACTCTCAAGAGGCATAGAAATGATATCAGAGTGCTTTATTCTGTATCCATTCACGAGCAGACAAACACAATGAATGCTAATTCGAGCACGGATCAAGAACTTGCAGCCGATCCAGTCTGTGAGGTACGGACACCACTAAAGCAACTCAAAATTATGTACACGAAAATAAATTGAAAAACTTCAATCTGTATGCGTATGTTTGGTGCAAGTTACCTATATCGCCTCCGACCTTCCGCTGCGCGGTCACTAAAATTGTAGGCCGAATATTATATTAATTTCTCACATTTATAAAGAAAAACAGTGTGATACATCACATCTTACAGTGTAATAAATGTGACATTATACATTAAAAAAGTGTGTATTAGTATTATACATACAGTGGTGTTTGAGACTCAACAAGTGTTACGATTCCAGAAAGAATGTCACAGAATTATATTATTAATTAAAGTTAAATATTAACATCATATATTGTACTTATTATTATGCAAGAGTAATATTTAATTTTTTCCTTGGATTTAAACCACTTTTTAATTTCTACGTAAATAAGGCAAAGATCTTACAATTTTTGCATTTGCATTTCTTGATGAGAGTCTCATCTTTGATGTCTTCGTGGCACGCTTTGCAATAGAACCAAGCCCTGAAAAATTAAAAGAATAGGACATGATTATAATTGTAATAGGTACCCTCACCCTTTACAGTGCTAAATGTGATTTTGGTTTTAAATTATGGCATAACCTTATAAACTTATTCAGGTCTTTTTAGATTTTTAAAGGATTGTTTTCTTACATAAGTTGAAGATATAACCATTATTAGTAAAAATATATTCTCCTAATTACATATCACTAAAATATCTCTCACCTTTTAACCTCATCAGCAGATTGAGCAATGAAGAATCCCTGAGTGTTGGCGTGAATTTTAACGTTACGCGGGTTTATGGAGATCTTACTATCGGTACCCTCTTCACCTTTGATCTCGATCGCCAATAACAGGAGCTTTAACTTCGTAAAACATAACCTAAAACGAATTACTTAATCGTAGCACTTAAATCTTTCAAAGACGAAAAAAAGCAAAACAACCAACGCATATAAAGTAGTATCATACGATGAAAATATAAACAGAAGTTATTAGTAACTGTTAGATATCTATGAATCATTCATGTTGTATAAAAATCAAAATTTTAGATGAACAGTAAAAACTAAGCAAATCGGTCATCTTACTCGCTCGCTTGTGTAAAGCTCATTCCAGTGAAGGATGTAGATAGAGTTTCCGTGTACATTTCACAACCGGTACCCTGGAGGTAATCGTTCTGCCAAGCTTGCGTGTCGGGGGACTGTAATCAATTGTGACGCTAAAGCCTCGTGCCGTGTTAGTCACAGCCAGGTTATCGTATCTAATATGGCATGGTGGCACATGAGTTCTGCAGAAATAGTCTCTGTCATATTAACTATTTCTGCTAAATAGAAAGAATTAAAGCTCTTTAATAGGTGTATCCTTTATACATATATTACAATAAGGACTGGCCCACACATCGATTTTACCGAATCGTTATTTTAGATAAATTCTTTTAAAAAAGATAGGTATAGCTTTCCAATAATATTTTGATCCGTTCCAACGAGAACAATGATTTATTACAAATCCGTATGGAAGATTTTAAAATAAATCATGAATCTTAGGTAAACATTTATTTGAATTTAAAATACCTCTTCTTAAAAACCATTCGGAACGAAATGTGTATACGGGTCATGCGATCGAAAGTATTACTCATAAGATTTTTTAATGTCAAATAATTTGAAAACGTCACTCATGTGTCACACATATTAATTAACAATCACTTATGCTTATAAATTAGTTGTCAAGATTGGAATTCCTATAGTTATTCTAATCTATCACCGGGGCGTCTATAGTTATTGTGCCAACTATATCGGGTAATAAAACATGACCTAGAAGACTGTAAGCGGAGACGATAAGCTATTGAAGGTTAGTGAAGTTTCTCAACATTGAACTGGTATTTGTCCAATAAGTCGCATTGGCTTGCAAACGATCCGTAGACTTACTCTGCAGCATGTTTGAATAGTAATCCAATAAAGGACGAACTCAAAGTGTCTGTGTACATCTCCATGCCGGTTCCCCTTTTGTATTCATTAGTCCATTTAGCTTTTCGCCGGGACTGCGAAAATGTCGCATAGATTTGTTAGATAAGAAAATTCGCGATATCAGTTTGCACCAAAAACTAAATCTGCGAATTTTCAAATAAAATATTTTAGAAGGTGTGAAAATAAGCTGACCGTTTTGAAACTTCTCATGGCAAACAAATTAGCCATCATTGTGGAGAACCCAGGCGCGAGACAGCTTTGCGCGATGAAGCCCAGCTTCAGTTCCGCTAAGCAAATCACGTCATCGCCTTGTTTCCAATCCCACGATGGAATGTTCAGGAGATAGGCCTAAAATTGTGCAATGATAAGTATACTGTTTGATAAGTTATTAAATATATATAAAACACATTTACCAGAAACAAATAAGATTAAGGAACTAACAAAACATAGATAAATACCTTATTGTGATACTGCATGAGCTGTATAATAACCCTGATGTCGTCGGAGTAGTTCTTAATAGAGATGACTCTCATTATGTTCGCAGCATCCTCCGCGTCTGGATCTTGGCAATACTTATTGGCTAGTACCAAACACGCATCTGCTTCGTGTACCTAATTAATATATTTGCGATATAATATAATTCTTTAAACATAGCTAAAATTTGATAAATTATGTTTACTTTTGAAGAAAGTGTAACCTTGATGATAAAACGAGAATATTACTTTAATGCAAAGTTAAATCCTTATTATACGATTGCAAAATTGTCCAATTAAAGTCTTTAAAGAACAGAAACAAACTTACCTAGCAATATTGACAAAAGAAAAAATAGAATATAGCAATATTTATTTTGAATATTCCCAAATTATTTTAAAGTATTAAATAAAATTTAAAATTACACTCGGAATAATTAATAAGAAATATTTTTAATAAGTTTACAACATACGAGTAGACTACATAGACATAAGCATGGTAAATATTGAAGCATACACTTAGTAAAGGTTGACACACAAAAATGACTAATGCGTAAGGTGCTTGTATTAAAAGAAGACATCACATTAGTCACTTGATAGGAAGAAGCAGATGGATTCATACATAACATGCAGCTGTCGTTCGCGTTCAAACCAAGCCATGCATCTAAACTTACCGTAAACACTCGACAATATCGACAATCGACATCTGTACTTTAATCTACTAAATCAAGCAAATTTTGAAACGGAAACTCTTTCTTCGGCAACCATTTATGCCAATATGATTTGAGCACTCTTTAATAGGTTAGTTAGTACAATTAAATATCGATTGTTTAGAGTACAATTAGTGGCCAAACTCGCACACAACACCCAGTTTAGGTTTACAGACACATATCGGCCGCGTAGGCCTGCTGGGGAAGACGGTAACAACATTAGCGATAGGCACACAAACAGCCAAGTCATGGCATTAGAAGGGAACTGTACATCGCTTGACGATAGAACGTCCACTCGTAACGGTTATTGAACGAGCATCGCTCTACGTCTATAGAAAAGATTGCACAGCTTCAAACCGACACCACGCCCAAATATCACATCGTCGTTTGTGCATCTACTTACTTTTACCCTTTGTAGGTCGATTGGATTCATAATGGTGCCTTGAAAGAATTCCACAGTAGTAAAGTGTCTCTTGAACAGGCCTTCGAGCTCCAGGTCGGGAGGTTTCCTGCCATCAACTCTCAGTTAACTTTACGGACCAGATTTAGGCCAACCCGCCGCCTGATTCGGCCGACGTTACCATGCAACTCTATATACCAAAATACGCGGTAGTGGAGTGGGACGGGAGCGCCCTCTGCTGGCCGAAAAGGAACCCCAGTCCCACCGGAAGCAATGATTGCGTTAAAATAACCATAAGATAAAATTACCAAAGTGATAAATCCTACTGTGACTATGAAACAGCATCTTTACAGAAGAAAAATTCCTGATGCATATAAATGAATAAAAATACTGGTTCGATTAGACGCGTATCAATGATAAATAAGGGCCGTGCGGTATCTAATTGCCTGCACTATTTCGTCTTACTCTAACCTTGACTCTCTCAAGGTCGACGGCATTCATCATTGTACCCTGAAAAAACTCGACGGTGGTGTAGTGACGTTTCAGGAGACCTTCCAGCTCTAAGTCAGGCTCCTTTCTGAAAGCGTCGTTTGACCATACATGATTCACCACCTTAACACTCAGTAACTGCCGTTCAATAATATTTCAATATCATGTAATAGCTTATTATTTAAAGGCTCTTAAATTATAAATAATCTAAAATAATTATTATTCTCTCATTCTATTAAAATTAATAAGATGAGATGAAAAACTAGTAATATTTTTTACCTGTGTAAAAAAACAACCTCAACATCCACATCTTCTCGGTCTTCATGTAGGAAGTCTTTTAAGAAATGGCTCACTGATTCGTACGTTATATGTCCACATACGACTATATGCCTGAAATCGTATTAATTTATTATAGCCATCGTTTTGATTTGCATTTTGCATGTTCTACTGTGAACTTATTACTTTATGAAGAAATAAAATATTTAAAGGAGTTAAAGTTTTATTGTTTAAAGCCTTTAGCATTTTCTTCAGCAACAATCATATCTCATCATAAAGTATCATAAGTTCCAAATTCAAAGCTCAAATCAATTAAAAGTATGCTTTATCTTTAAAGTTTATTAAAAAGCAAGTTTCACAAAAGCTAGTTCTTACAATCAAAAGATAGGAAGAAAGAAGTATAGCAATTTGAGGTTTTATTCAACATCTGCATATCAAAGGAATAACAACACGAAACAAAAATAAAGGTATCAACAGAGTTAAATAAAACCATAAATGATCAAGCGTGATAGAGCTACAAAACAAAATCTTCATTCGAACTTGTGACTGTGTCTGTTGAAATGAGTTATGCATAATTTAAAGTATGTAGGTACGAGATTGAAGTGCAACAGAAACTATGATAAATGAAGACTTTGCTAGTTTGTAAACTCCATAATTTACAATCAGCTTTGTTCGCTTATTTGTGAGCTTAGTACATATTAATGAACTTTAATTTAGTTTTTAGGAAACTTTATAAAGTCGAATTACAATTGATTTTATAACACTAAGCAATCACAAATCAATGAACAATCTCAGTTTCGTTCAGGATTTTGTAGCTATCTACCGCACTAAACACAAAATCAACAAAAAACGCGGTACAATGATGTCTTTTGAGATGACAACCACTATTCAACAGTCCCAACTAATTTCGCGTTGTATGTATTTGATAGTGTGATATTGATATTATGTTCTCTGCTATTTTCTCGAAATACTTTCAAATTGAATAAGTGACTTCAAGGTGAATGTCATAGTGGTCTTAAATGTAATCTATAGGCAATATTTCGAATGTAGTTTACATATTGGAGAAGATATTGTAATATTGAAGTTAAACAGTCAGTTACTAAATTCCAACTACTTTCAAAATTGCCTTTAGATAGTTTTAACTGGATTTTAGATAAAGAAGGCGCGACGATAACTTAAAGCTTGCCTCTCCGTACAGTTCTAACTAACTTTACGTATAATAATCAATAATTTGTTATAAATTGTTATACTTTATATTTGGTATGATATGGCTCAATTCTTTATAAGTTCGATTTTAAAGGTTTAGGCACGGCATGAGATTTGAAGGTGTGGGTGAAGGATTGTAAAATGTACAGACGATAATGGAAGTTTGTGAGTTAATTTACATAGCCTAAGATAGAAAAGCAAACCGTTAAAACAGGACAAACGTGAAAGAAAATTAGTTCTCAGAAAGAAAAAATAGGGCAATCGACAGTACAAAAGCACAACATGCAGTCTATGTATTCATCTAAGGTGTGGCAAAGGAACTGATTTTTTTTATCATAAAACGTTACAATCTACTTTATGGCTGTATTAATTTGCAAACAACTTTTAAAAATCATTAATTTAATCTTTTGTATGAATGATTCGTGTATATTTTCTCTAGTATGATGTCAATCATGACTGATGGTATGCAGAGAACTAATCTAATTTGGCGTTAAAATGTCCTCAATGCACACAGCCTTGCCACGCTCTATGAATTTATACTTTAAAATACATTACACTAATAACCGAGGGATCGACTCAAAAGTACATAACATTAAAAAACATTAAGAGGGTCAACATTACGAGTACAGTACATTTACATAAGACGTGCAGGCAGGGAAGTAGGTAGGCGCAACAGCCCCGCAGCCCGGCCGGGGCGTGCCGGCCGGCCGGCGTGGGCTGTCGGCGGGAGCACGACATACACGACAACTCCAACAACACACTACTGTACCACTCAACATTAACTCGCCGCAACTAAGCCATTAACATTTACGTTACCATTAACATTCATCATTACGCACGTACGTACACTAACAGAAATAAATAATGATACCTACGAGTATATGAAGAGCGATTACACTAGCCACTATCTGCTGGTTTCTATTCAACTTTATCAATACCAATTTATACTTAGTAATAATTTACAATCAATATCGACTCAAACATAGACAACGCGCGGGACTCGCGTCCCGCCAAAGATAAAGTGAGAACACAGAAGCGTGCTAAGAGAGGAAAAGGAAGATATAGATTTACAACACGGAACACATTCAACGGAACGGAGTGAAGACAGCGGCTCACCTGCGTCCCCGCTCATTCTTGAGGGTGCCGCCATACTTGGGTCTAGTGCCGATTAAGTCAATTATCTCTGGGATACAACTGGCAAATATCGCCTAAACGCCGACAGACAAAACAAGACATTCACATTCAAGTCAAGTGAGTGAGGGCGCGGAAGGGAGCCGTCGGCGGGACGGCTCCGTTGCGCGCGCGTCGGTCGGGCGCAGACCGGGGGGGCGCGGCACTGGCTGTGTGTGACTCGGGACTCGTGGCGAGGTGCCGGAGCTAGCGCTACAGCGTGGCGACAGGCATCGTGTGCAAGCGAACAAACCAAACACTACTTCATCGACAGCATTACAAAACATCGGCTCTCTCCACATCTAGTCTCGTTAGAAGGATTAAAAAGCTCAATGGTATCTCGAGTGTAATTTACGAAAAAAGGCATGTAGTAGTGCGTCGGTCGACCGCGCGCCTGTCTCTCTTATACGGGGAGAGGGGCGCGGCCGCCGGGAGCTAACTCTTCGAGCATGCGCCACGGCACCGAGAGACCGATTCTAGTGAAGGATTAATAAATTTCATTAGCAAACTCCGCATTCAATCAACCAAGTCAGATCGAAACCGTGAGAAAGCCTGTGGAGCGGGGGCGTGAGAGCAGGGTACCTGCGGCGGACGTCCTTGTTGTACCGGCCGCCGTATTTGTTCCGCTGCGCCGCCAGCTCAGTTATCTCGGGGATCCAGCTGGCGAACACAGCCTACGATACACAGCAAACACCGTGAGGTGAGCGATGGCCCCCCCGCGCGCCCGCCCCCCCGGCCCGCCCCGGCCCGCGGCCGTGAACCCTCGCGCTCGCACAAGGCTGTGTGGCTTGAGTGTCGTCTGTCTGCGTGTGGCTGTGGCGTGGTGTGGACGTGCGGGACTTGGGTGCCGTGCCGAGCTACGCTAGGGAGCTACGTACAAGCCGTGACGGGACTCGACCGCGAGGTCAGGTGCATGCGAGGCGAAACGTACGCTAATCGATGAAACAGAACTTAAAAAGAAATAACTTCGCCGGTGACTAGACTAATAATGGGTATAGACGCATGGTAGTCCGCGCACACGAGCCGGCCGTCCCGGGCGGCCGCGGGTCGAGGCCCGCCCCGGCGCCACGCGGCGACGTGACGTCACGTCCTGCCGCGTGCCGCGGGGCGCGGCTCCGCCCGCCGCCGCCCGCGGGACCGGCGGGTGTGCGCGAGTAGATAACACAATACATCTGACGGCACTGAGCAAGCTTTGTAGAGGTGAATCAACATCGCGGAGAGTTCGAGCGAGTCAGCCCGGACGCGGCCGACGCGGGACGCGCGCGTCTCGGACTGAGTCGCTTTCGCTCTCAATGTATACATCAAATTTATACCTTTTTCCATGTTCACGCTTCAGCTCGCCACTGTACTTGGACCTACTCCCTACCAGCTCTATAATTTCGGGAATGCTACTAGCGAACATTGCCTGCAACAGACCATGGTGTCGAATAAGACTGCGATCACCATCGTGTGGTGCACGACAATGTACCGGTAAGACTATGGTGAAGTAGCGAATAGCGGAGCGAAAGTAAAATAAGGGAAGGTGTGTGTCTACGGTGATGTGAGCAACTGAACACAGCCAGGCACAGGTGCGCATGCAGTCTCGCGGGGGGGAGGGGAGCGGGGGTGGGGGGAGGTAGCGCGCGCGGGCACACGGCGCGCGGTGGCGCCTCCTGCCTGCCGCCCGACCGCGGCAGCCGGGACCGCGGGAGCGGTACGCTACGCCCGAAAGCTTGTCGACGGATCCTCTGGCAGCACATTGGTTACACATAACAAAGCAAAAGAAAAAGAAAACATCCATGCATATAAAATCGTTTCGAAGCTCGTTTCGATAGGTCCTTTGAAAGCGGGAAGTTAGTTGCACATTTAACGGCGACGGCGAGACCCCTGTTGTTGCATCTCCGCCGAATTAACGTGGCATGCTCTAGAGAGTGCACTACTCAGGCTTACGGTCATTCAACGAGCTGTGCTTGAAACCAGTAAGTACAGATCTCTACCAAGTCCCATGTGAGCTATCGAGGTAATCTTATGGCAAGAATCATTATATTTCCTTTTGCTTTGTTATTTAGAAGGGCTTTATGCAAGGAATAGCAAGCGTGACGCGATACGACATGTAATCTGATGTTACATCATCAGCAAATAGTTACCGGTAGTTTTAAAGGAATTAAACTTGCCTCTCCTTGCAAATTAAAACTTAAGTAAGTTTTGTGAATTTAAGTTTATTTAGAGTAGAACATATATTTACGATTAACATAGAGAAATATGGGAATGAAACTTACCAAGCCGACGAGGAGAAAAAAAACCAAAAATGTTCTGCCTAGAACAGTGTGACAGAACACATCACCGTAACCTACAGTGGACATGGTGACTATGAGAAAGTACACGCAAGTCCAATACGATAATGATTGCGCATTGTCAAACTCCAGTGGGTCACCAGAATTTTCCAACTGGAAAAATAAAACAGATATTTTTATTCAGCTATGTTTTATTCTATTAGTAAGTTCTAATTACCAATAAACTTACTAATAAAATATAACTTAAAAATTATTACATTGAATACTAATTTTACTATCTACTAGTGGTTTTCCATTAACATTTTAAAGTAACTCACTAAATGAATAATGCCGGCTGCTGTGAGCCACACAGATATAAAGATAGAAACTAATTGCGCCAAGCGAATTGAGCTCGATGTCTTTAATATATTGAGGTACTGCAAAATATCAGGCACGGTCATTAAGCGTAGAGCTCGGAGAAACCTTAGCCCTGGAAGAAACAAAACATCATATTAAAATAATTGTAAAGGAATTAATGTACTTTATACATACGTTAAACTTTGCCTGAGTCCAATTAAAGTATAAATGGTTCAATAAGAGATACAATAATAGGGAAAATCGAAAGATTTCTTACCTATCCACGTTCTATCCAGGTATATTGATACAAAGGATGGGGGTATCGTGAAATAATCTACAAATGAATACATCTCGAGCATGAACCATAGTTTGTCACTAGCTGCTATAAACTGAAACAGAAAATTTGTCTTTTAGGGTAGTTACAAAAAACAATGTTAAAATTATAACGAAATGTAACTCTATTTCTTCATTTTGTACTTATTATTTTTATGCATTTCTATATTTAACTCAATGATAAATAAATATGTAATTTTACATATTACTAAAATATTAACAATATTGGCAGTAAAGAAAGGTTGTGCATTTTAAAGTTAATTCGGCACTAATTCGATCATTTTATGGAATTTCCAACGAATTTATACATTATAACCTTTAACGCACTTAAAAAGTAACACAGAAATAATACTCTCTAAGAAAGAACGCAGAAATCTTGTGGAGATAGAAGATAATCGGAAACATATTAGGTATGACGGAAATTGTTGAATTAGCATAATCGCATATCTACCTATTCAAATTCTATCGTCACACATATCAGAATAAGAACCGATACACCCGTCACTTTTAAATTGAAAATGAGCATCATTACATTATGTGCTATTGCTACGAATCAATTTGAATACATAACGCGTACATTTTTCATACCTCGGCCTTAAAACTAAATATATAGAAAATAATACATAAAACTTACTCGTATAAAAAAGTAGACCATAAAAAATATGTTAAAGGCAAGGTCGATCTGCTGAGTAATATTGTCACTCCATTTCTGGCAACGCTCTACCTCCTCACTAGAAAAAAATACAGCTTCCTTTGTATATATTTGAGTACAACTATAAGGGTGTACTTCAAAACACATTTAAGCTTTAAACACAGACATCAGCTGTAATCAGGGTGAGCGGACACTAGTCAAGACAGGGTTGGAGCCGCGGATTGTGTTGTTCGATAGCTCAACCAATTGCTTTAGACAATCTACAGATATGTTGCTTTGCATTAGTTAAGCTATATATATCTGGCGGCCTTCATTTGTTGCAATATATACAGTTCTATGGTACAGAAAGCATTAATTAGAGCGTAATATCAAGCATACATTAAGTTATTCTTGTGTGTTCTTAGCATATCTTGACCAATATCAGCACAAGCCCACAACAAAAGCTAACATATACTATATCCAGCAAAACACTTGATCACATTAATTTTGTAAAACTCACGTATTCCTTGTGAATTCAGCATTATAAGATACGTCAGAATTAATATTTCAACTACCATTTACTACCAATGAATCTAGCGTTAGGAAATTATTTTACCTGGACGCGTCGATGAAGTAGATGATGAGCGATGCTATACTCAGAATGAACACCAACACTACCTGGAATATAGAAAACTATATGAAACTGGATGAAAAATTATACTTTCATTCATAACAACAAAAATAATAATTGTAGATTAAAAATTAAAAATAATCGTATGAACGTATACCTACAATAAAATAATGACACAAAAATAATGTTTCATATATCAGAAACACTACTTCAACATTGTTGTTTAGATCATTAAAAAATCATAAGTTTTATGAAATGCGTGGATGAATCGATAAAATAATTACGGAGGCAATGTGAGAGAGCTTCATTATTTTGTAACGAGAATCGTTGAAATTGGTTTGATTAATTGGAAAACAATGGCATAAAATACTTATATTTCCTATGCATCGTACTAATGAAACATAATATCATTATATATAGCCTCTAGCTAAATGATACCAATGTTAATCATAATCGGTAATGTGATAACCTACTTAAAAATGTATTTCCCCCTTATTATTGTCCCATAGCTGGCCTGAGCACGAGCCTTCCTTAATACGAGGGGATCAGGCCATAGGCAACTAACTAAAATACGCGGTCGGCGGATTTAATTTTTTTATAAAGTTTCGTTCATTTAGCTAATTAATTAATATGTTATCAATATTGCATATCAGATACATTTTAACTAACGATAAATTACGAATGTTTGCAGTAACTAATCATAACACATTTTAATTAGGTATATATGTATAAAATAATGTGGATATTTTCATCTGCAGGGGAGATAAATTTATCAAACTATCCAGGAACTGGCGAGTGTCCACATATTTTAACCTTCACGATTGCTTTATTTGCGCTGTTACCATATTACTACATGCCATATTATTTACATTACAATTTAGTTAAAAGCGCAGTTAATTCTTAAATAGGAAATGTGTTTAACATTTATTATACGGTATAAGTTACTATTCCACTAGGTATTATAGGAATAATAAAAATACTTTAGGGACTTTAAGAACATTCCCTTCGCATTTTCCTTCGGAAACTCATACAGAAATGACAAGTTTTTCATTTAGTAGCTTCAAAAATTCGTTTAGTATTACATTAGAAACAAATTACTAGTAAGCTATTTAAATTATAATACTCGTATGTATCGGTTCTTGGTTTATTATTTTATAACCAGTATAAACACATGAATAAAGTAATAAACATATTATTAAAAAAACATGTACAGCATCTGCATAGTAAGTATATACATAGTTAAATATAGTTTAGTACAATCGGTATTGTTAGTTTAAACTGCTATATCAATTCAAAGTAGCATATCACGTAGACTGCACAAGTGATAATTAATATTCATAACGGCTCTTATTCAGTGTACCTTTGGCGGTGGCTCGTGATATCATCCAATGATGCTGAAGTAATGTTCTAAATTTGTCTAAGGTGTTCTCAGTGCTTAGATTAGTTTAATTACAAAAGATATATTTACTAAGGGCATTTTTGCATAAAATATTCTTATTTTTTTCACATATATTGCTGAAATTGGCTCTTGATTTAAAGCGAGATATTTATATTCTAGAGAATTTTGTTAATTAAGTAGACCACTACGGAAGGCAATTTTTTACTAAATTAACGTTGACTACTTTTGAGTATCTGATGATTTCGAAAGGATTAAATTAGGATTAGACTAACTAACATATTTTAGTCATGGTTACTGGAAATGATTCAATATTAATATCTTCTTTATGTTCATATACATATAAAGTTATAAAGCAAAGGAAGCAAATAAAATCAAATATGAAATAATACAACTTTGATTAAATCAAAACCAAGAGATGTATAGAGAATTTTGAGTAATTAAAAATTAAAAATTGTGTCAGCTTTTATAAATTTAATGACGAACGAGGTCGTGACCCTAATGACGCAGTGACGATAAAATCAATCAGTCACTGTCGATCACTTTTGACTGGCCAACGACATTTTTGATCTAAAATTGCAATGTAAATTCATTTAAACACTGTAATTTCGAGTAGACAATAAGTACATGTTATGCGATACCGGCTTAATTATTTTTTACTTTAGTTTCTGATTTCTACAGTGTTATATAAAAGAAAATGTAGTGGTAGCCCAGTGGTAACGTGCTAGCTCCGTAAACTAAATGAAGCGCGCTCAAATGATACCGCATCTCTGATACTACATCTGCGAATCATTTCTAAAATATCGACTATAGTACTATGTTTATCAATGTTGTATGATTTCATATTTCGTATTATTTATTAATATGATACAAAAACATTCAAAACTACAAACATTTAATACGTTACTCGAAAAAAATCATCCCTTTTTAACTTTTCGATGCATGGCAAAGGATTCCTTCCATGCTAGGGGGAAAAGGAAGGCCCTATTGAAAGTATAATACGTGTACAAAACTAAGGAATCTGCGCTTTAAAAGTTTACACGCGGAACGCTATAAAAAATCAATAAATTGATTTAATAAAAATATTTATTAAAAAGAATACACCATATAAGTAGAGCAAAGCATTTCATACATCGATATGTTTGCGTGCTATGTTTAATGTTATCGATAGATTCCGCGTGAGATATTTGACATTTTTACTGAAAGAAAATAAAATTTTCAAATAAGTATTGAAATTATCACAAGTGTTCATTATCAGACCGTAGCCTTAGCACTATATGTCATCATACCCTCTATAATCTGCGCAAGTGGGCGTAGTTTCTTGATTATTCTTTATGAGTAATGCATGTATTCATAAATATTTAAATGTTTGTCGATTGAGATTAAAGTTTGTATACTTAATAGAATAGTATTTATAAGAAAAAAAAATACATTGTGTGGCTTGTGCTTGTGATCGCAGCGCTTTAAAATAATAAATGAATATAGTATTTCCACTTTTCCACTTCTTTTTAGAAATGAATATTTAAATGTTATGCTAATGTTTTGTTAGCTGCCGTTCTCGACTTCACCTGATTCCGCCGGATGATGTTTAACTTCTATAAATAATAATAGATGTTATAAGAAAGTACTTTCTTAGTTTTATTATGTTATTATATCGTGGATAAGAAGAGATTCTGTACTGGTTTGTATTAATAGAAGAGTCTGAATTTTGTGTGGCCTTTAGAACGTTACTTGCCTTAGAACGTTTTTATTTTTATTGTATCTTTCCTGAGTAAACAACTACAATAATTTGGAAGAAGATGTATTTTTTTAATATTTTTAATAAGTTATTATAGTACAGGTATGTTTAAAATCCTACGTACCTTCCGATAAATATGACTTACGAAAAACCAAGTGCTTCTATTTTTTTTTATTGATAACAATAAAGCTTGAATTGACAAGACCTGTTTGAATAGATCAGACACTGTTCTTGCCATGCGCCTTCGCTCTGGACACATTCCATTAAACAAATTTGCTTTTTTAATGGGTAAAGTCACAACACCAAATTGTTCGCAATGTGGAGTTGTAGAAGATGTTTTCCATGTTTTAATGGAGTGTGTGCGGAATGAGCCTCAGCGTCAAAGCTACTGTATAAATAATCCAATTTTAAATTTTATCTACAGGAGTCATAAATATTGTACTATCAAATCCATCTTCTAAAATAGCGAGATTAATTTATAGCTTAGCAAAAATTGTAACAAACTCAAGTAAAACATAATACTATTGTTATACATATTATATTGTAACAGAGCGTCATAGTTGCATATAGTAACTAAGCTCTTTAAACGGAGATTAAAAAAAAACAATAAAGCCTCTTTGATAGCTACTAAACAAAAAAATACTAGTACTTATATAAATATCGAACTTTAAATCACAATAAAAGTAAAGTACTCCACTGTTAGGGTAAATATAGTTTTAAAATTGTTAAATACCTATTTTGAGTTACATAAGTGTGTAGTGTCCTGTGTGTATATGTATATCCTACCTACTAGTACGAAATAAATTTTCTTCTTGCACACCGGTATTTTTTATGAATGATCCAAATAAAATAAACAGCAATTACAGTTTAGTTTATAGATACGATACGTCCGCACGCTGTAAACTCATACATTTTATTAACTATAACACATAGTGTTTGAAATGACCTGAAATATATTCATATTGAACTTGGATATATCGGAAAGAATAATTGATAAATACACTTAAAAATTTAAAAAAATATTATATCCGATAAGTTTTGACTAAATAAGGCGTTTGCTAAATTCAAACAGTCAGTTCAAGAACCTTTGTAAATTGCTAAGAAAATATACCTACACACTGACTGTATTTGCCAATATTTTGGAGTATCTATAAATAAAGTTTAATTCCACGGTATTTTTAAACGAAATACACAACCAAATTTAGGTTTCATTCAGAAAAACTA
This sequence comes from Boloria selene, assembly GCA_905231865.2. Taxonomy (NCBI): domain Eukaryota; kingdom Metazoa; phylum Arthropoda; class Insecta; order Lepidoptera; family Nymphalidae; genus Boloria; species Boloria selene. Next base: position 2,968,484 of record HG993140.1, on the reverse strand, counting down.
CAATTGAGCATTCATTGTGCCAACTTAAAATGTCTAAAGAGAAAAAAGTTAGCAACTGCACCCACTCAGTCGAGAGTCGCCCACTTGGCAAGCCTCCGATACCATCTTAGCTAATGGCCGCAAAAACTCTGTCCGCCATATTTTCATTTGCTATAAATCAAGTACGCACGACAAATTGTAAAAAAGTTTTGATTTATAATCGCAAGAGTTTCATTACGCTCGATAGTTTTAGATATGAATTTAATAAAGTCTTGGACGGACCAAGACTTCAATTTCAAACTTAATATTTAGTGTTAACTTAGTGCAATAAATTTATTTGAAACCTTTGTTATTATGAAAATCTTTTCTATTCATAGGTATAGTGAACACATAATAATTAAAAAATGCATTATATTTTACAATTATCTCTAGGTTAATTTGTATAGCGATTACCATGAACATTTTATACTAGTGACTCATGATGGCACCGCTCGAGTTAGTTCCCTAGATACTAACGTTTTAACGGTTATTACCTTAGAGATATTTTGCCTCATTAAAAACTCCTTATTTAACCCGGATAAACAGATAGGTATCAAATTTCGTTAAAATCTATTTCAATAAGATTTTAAAAAATATACAGTGTACAGATTCGATTAAGTTATATAGGTATAGGTATTATGCATATATTTATAACAATAATTAAGATAGACACCTAAATAGATAACGTAGTTTTTTTTGAAATAACAATGACGTACTTATTAAAGGCAATTAGAAATCTTTTTGACATATTTCCTTTATCCTACTCTCATTAGATACCCCTTAGGAAACAATACAACATGACATTTGAAACGGAATTATATTTTCCCATAGTCAATATTGTAGTCGATAATATTCCAGTGCTGCCCCAAAGAACAAGTATAGTGAGTCATAAATAATCCCACACCGTCCTTGTTATCCTTTCATTTTGGCAAGGAATCTGATATATTTAATATTTCGGCCATAATCTTTTCTTAATTTCATCTGTGGTCCTATCGAAATATTTCTGGAAAAAATATTTGTTAGTCTCAAAGTTTATATTTTAAGTATAATATTAGATACTTACTTGTGATTTCATGCTCTTGTACTTAACCAATCAAATAAAGCAAGTTTTAATTTTTGAAATGAATCCATTTTTATTTGTTTAAAAAAATCACATAAAAGAAGATTCATTTCGAAAAAAGTCACATTAAAACAAATAGCTGAGAAAACCAAGGCAAGGTGTTTTTAAAAATACCTTGAGTTTTATTAATGATTTATTTTTCCTTTCAAACTAGAAAAAGTTAAACTACAAAACATTAATAACAGAATACTTGATTTAGTTTTATCTAATATTACCTGCTTAGTTGAAAGGACAGCTCCATTAGCATTGCCAGAGGATGCTCACCACCCAGCCCTCATGGTAAGCTTTGAAGTTAGTTCTTCAGACAACAATATAAGAGAACCTTCTCGCATTGTTCGTCGCTTTCATGACGCAAATTATGACACTATTAACACTGAGCTAAGTAAAGTCGATTGGTTTGAACAACTTTCATCAGATAATATAGCAGATGCTGTTGACAAATTTTATCTCATAGTGAATGAAGTAATTCACCGTTTTATACCGACTAAAGTAGTTTATGGCCACGGTAGATTTCCGGCTTGGTTTTCGAAACATTTAATCAGATTGATAAATAAAAAACTGAAATTACATAAAAAATGGAAAACTTATGGAAGACCTAGTGATTATGACCGTTTTTCAGTACTTCGTCGCGAAACCAAGAATCAAGAATTAGAATGTTATAATTTGTTCATAGAAAGGGCGGAAACAAATATACGCTTTAATTCGAAACACTTTTGGTCATTTGTTAAAACTAAGCGACTAAGTAACTGTATACCAGAGAATATGTTTCTTGATAATCATTTTGGTTCGGATGGCCAAACTGTAGCTAACTTGTTTAGCTCATTCTTTCAATCTGTTTTTGAAATTGACAGAAATACTATGAACACTAGAAAACAATTCTTACCATCTGTACACAACGTATCCATTAGTAGTATCAATATAACTAAAGAGACGATTGAAAAATATTTGCTAAAGCTTGATTGCTCTAAAGGTAGTGGCCCCGACCACTTACACCCTATATTTTTCAAACGTTGTAGTAATCAACTCTCTATTCCGCTTCACATACTATTTATGAAATCTATACGTTCAGGTATACTGCCACCAATCTGGAAAAAATCTATTATTGTCCCAATATTTAAAAATGGAAATAAGCATAATATTAGGAACTATCGAGGAATTTCTAAAATATCCGTGATACCAAAATTATTAGAAAAAATTATTTATGATATTTTATTCCCGTTATTGCGGCCCTTACTAATCTCACAACAACATGGATTTGTTAATAGACGTTCAACTGAATCTAACTTGTGCGAATTCTTGGATAATGTGCTCTCAGCTATGAGTAGTGGATTTCAAATTGACGCTATTTATACCGACTTCACCAAAGCCTTTGACAAAATTTCACACTCTTTATTAATCCACAAAATAGAGCAAGCAGGTATACACGGCGATCTTTTAAGATGGCTTGAATCATATCTTCGTGACAGGACTCAAGCGGTAGCTGTTAAAGGATTTATCTCTAACTTTGTTCCAATTACATCTGGGGTTCCCCAAGGTTCCCATCTTGGCCCTCTACTTTTTAATATTTATATTAATGACATTTTACAGTCCTGTCAAAATTCAAATATTTTACTTTACGCTGATGACACGAAAATTTTTAAAATTATAAAAACAAGAGAAGATTGTACAAAACTTCAGGATGACCTCGTTAATATAGAGAATTATTGTAAATCTAATGGACTATTTCTAAATATCGACAAGTGCTGTGTTATAACATTCTCTAGGAAGAAAGCCCCAATTACATTCGAATATAAAATGTTCAATAACCAATTGAATAGAGTTCATGAGATCAGAGACCTGGGAGTTTTGATCGACTCTAAGCTTATATTTGATAAACATATAAATAATATAATAACAAAAGCATATAAAATGCTTGGTTTTATATTTAGAAGCGCTAATGATTTTAAAAGCATTCATACGTTTAATCTACTATACAATTCATATGTTAGATGTCATTTAGAATATGCTTCTACTGTGTAGAATCCCCAATACGATAAATATATTGAAGCAGTTGAGAGCGTGCAAAAGAAGTTTATAAAGCGATTACAGTATAAATTCAATTTAGTTGACATAGATAACTTAAATATCTTATCTTTAAAACAACGCAGAGAATACAGAGACCAAATATTTCTTTATAAAATATTGCATAACTTAATTGATTCAAACTATCTTCTAAGTAGTGTTAATTTCAGATGCCCAACTTTTAACGCCCGTTCTAAAGACACCTTTTATATTCCTAAGTGTAGAACAAATTATGCCAGTAATTGTTTTGTATTTAGAGCTTGTAGATCGCACAATACATATTATAATCAAATTGACATATTTGATGATAATATCATTAGATTTTTTAAAAACATTAAGCATGTACTCGATCGTTCTTGATTTAATATGTGTTGTGCACTCAACTCAACTCAACTGAACTCAACTTATACAAACATTTAATTTGTACCTTCACTCCATGTTTACTTATAAGTGGAAACTTTATTGGCTAATGTAAAAAATATTTTGTATGAATTATCTGTACTATAAATGCTGTTTGTTTCCCAATCTGTCAATAAATAAATAAATAAATAAATAAATACATTTTTGTAACAGAAATAATATGTTTAATATAAATAAAATATGAATAAGTACTCTCAAGTGGGAAGTCGAAAGTAAATCGCGATAGTTGTGTCATATAACATAAAATATTATAATTTAAGGTTTGCATTAAAAACATTTTTAATTTCCTATAACGTATTAATTCTTCATTACTACAAAACTTCTTTATTCCATTTACCAAGCAATAAAAATATCTACCTACACTAAACTTTCAATCAAAAGCCTGTGCGTAACCTTTATATACGCGCGAAATTTATATTCATAATTAATTATTAATAAATTATGAATATGAGTATTATAAAAAAAATAGAAATATTTTTATTTAAAATATGAAGTATTAATAAAGGCTCTAACTTTCACACTCATTTTCCAATATATTTATTGGCTTACCAACTCAGTCACGCTTGAAAAAGTTTAATTCAACAATTAATTATAATGTTAATAGGCATATTAGTATTACTTTCATTAACCTCAAATACTCCGTTCATATAGTACATTTATTAGATTAAGTAGAGTACGCACGCAGGGGAATCCAATTAGTCGTATCCAATTATGCAGCAGCACATGGTGGCATCTTGCAAGGCTGTAGCCTTGAATTAAAGGACTGGTTATGTCTGATCAACAGTTGATATTAAATAAACATAGCTTAAGTACTACTTACACCAAACTTTGACTAAACATAATTAAGTAAAATGGTGGTGCTAATTACCATTAGAAGTTAGAATCTTTGAGTATTTTCTAATGTTTCATCTGCACTTTGTACGTGGTGTTTCACAATAAGATTAGAATAGGGCACGAGTAAAAAATATTGAATTATTTTTGATAGAAATCATTATTTTTAGTATACTTTTTCATCATGCATCCTCAAATTTATATGATTTTTAAAGAAGTATGGGCGTTCAATTTAACGGTAATCGATTTGCCTACATATACAGTATATGATGTAGTATACAATGCTATGTAATATGGTTTAATTAAGCAACATGGAGACTTTTAATTTTATCATTTTTATTTTTTAGTAATGCTACTCTATCAGATAACTTTATTTCATTAGACCCCAGTCCACTATGTAAAACACATATCCACTTTTCTCAATATTACCCAATATAATCATACGAATATTGGTATTAATAAAGTAGAAAGGTCTCATACGATTGGAATATCATTTTATATATTTTGCACTTGGCTACGCTTGGTTATCATTTGAAAATAAAACATATTATTGTAGTAAGCCGCAGGATATGTTCATTCCTAATACATTAAGCTGTTGCAGCGTAACCAATTAACAAAGTTATATAGATAATTTTCACTTATACTTTATTATCCCTTAAGGACATAACTAAGTTTTTACACATTATATAATTATACAATACACATAAAAGGCAAAAATCCAGGGAAGCCGAGGTATATTTTAAGTCATTTATTACTTTTATTGCAATCACGCCCACTCCATAGCATTCATATTTCAGTAGGTTTTTATGCTGTACTTTGGTCTTTGAGAGTATCATTCCCGTTATCGTATCCCGTTTGATATTTTGCTACTCCGCACTTTAATCTGACCTGGTTTAATGAAACTTTGATAACGTTTTTAAAACGAGAGGATATAGCCATGATGAGCTTTCAGAATTTTATATATGGACATAAAGCTTTTATTGTTTTTTAGATGGACATAATATTTGCTTTTATTTTAAGAGATGTATATTATTTTAATAAAAAAATTGTTAGTAAAAATTAAACAAACCCATAAAGAAAACTAAAACAAAATATAACCATTTCCAAAAATATTTACACCGCGCCATTTAAGAGTCAAAAGCGTCAACTGAAACAAAATCTAGTAGCCCCTGAACGAAAGTATTCACGAGCAATTAAATAAATACGCTCTCTCATTTCAGCTTTACGACTTCCAGTTCTGCATCGCATAGCAAATTAAAATACATACTATATAATATTACTCCAAATGATTATTATTTTTATATGCGCGAACGGGCCATAAAGTGCAGTAACCGTCATATTATTATAGAATTTTCAATAAAGTCCGAAACCCACTATGACTTAATATGTAAAATGATATTTAATACTAGTACTTACCCTTGCTTCGCTTGGGTATGTACCTAAGTTCTTAATAGCATGTATCACTACTACACTGTGTACTGACTTTCATACATACACTATTATATTACTATATTAGTTACTTTCGTATATAATATATAATATAGAAATATAGAAAGTGTGTAAAAAGTTTGGCAATAATGGTAGTGCCATGCTTGTTACCTTCGGGTAGCAACCGAATGGGCCGTATAGTTCATTAGTACCACTCTCTCACAGAAGACCGGCGTGTATGCTGTCGCGTTTCGTCCGGTGAGTGAGAGTCCGGGAGGCCCACTCTCCTTTCCCCCTCCCTCTTCCCTTCATCCTCCGCCTTCGTTCCCACCTCCCTCCCACTTCCCTCCCTCCTCCATCCCTCCCTTTCCTGAATGGCCGGCAACGCATCTGCAAGCCTGGCTTGCAGATGTCCATGGGCGGAGGTGATCACTTTCCATCAGGTGAGCCTCCTGCCCGTTTGCCCCCTTTTTACCATAAAAAAAAAACAAACGATGTTATATTTTTACCCAAAAGCTCTATTTTGAATTATTTCCTTAAGTGAGCTTTCATATTATTATATCTAATTATGTAGAACAAAATAAAATTGATGTTATATTCTTAAGCTATAACATAATATATCTGCAAGTTACTGAAGCGTAATAATAAATGTAGAATTCCATGAAAGTTGAGAGAAATGCGAGAATTCTTTATATGTGACGCGCTGTGACATGTTATAAATTACGTGACTGAAATAACTGCCTTCTTAAGCTGCCACTTTCAAACGTAATTTAAAAGTTATTAACTTTTACTAGGCTTTGTGTTTTGTCTTTGCAGTAATATCATACATTGAGTTCAAAAACAGTCTTTCTAGAGTGAACAGAGTGAGAGAATTTTATTTGAATGAATAAACATTTTTATTATAGCTCAAATGTTATTTATACTCGCGTCCCTAGCTTAGCGCGAGCGAGGCCGCGGGTTCCGCTTATTTATTTATCATCGAATTAATAGCCTAAAAAATAAGTTTCAAGCTTCTAGCTCTAAAAAGGACGATACGTCCATACAATTTTTCATCACCACTTTCAACGCCTTACAACCCTTTAGGCTCTAGACTATCTGTGTACCAAATTTCATTTAAATCGGTTCAGTAGTATTGGCGTGAAAGCGCAACAGACAGACAGACAGTCAGACACATTTTCTGTCACAAGTTTGACTGAAAGCTGAAATATCTATGATCTACCTATACTACAAAGAAATTTTATTTGGAATTAATGACCCAAGCCTAGTTAAATAGTTCCTAAGCTTTTGTCAATAAGATCATCGGACGCCGTAAATAAGTAATAGGTTTTCTGAATAGCTTTTTCTGTACAACTCTTGCATTTTAAATCGAAATATAGTATAGCTATATTTAGAACAAATACTTTATGTAAGCCTATAAGTGATCATGTTATATAACAAATGTACCCGCTTCCAATTGTATTCTTAAATGGCTTATGAATTATGAATAGTATTGTTTAGCATTGGAAGCATTTCAATAATATAAATATCAGCTTAGCGCATGTAGGCTTTCTTCCCTTGACCTTTGCACCCTATTAGCGTGTTCATGGAGACAGTGCTTCGCCCTCATATTGCCCCACTTTCCATTATTGGTTTACACAAATCAGAAGAACACTTATTAACTTAAAAGCTAAAGTATTTATTACAATTTCTTAAGAATGGTGATAAGGCTACATATTTAAACGTAATCGTTTTAAAACTTAGTAGTAAATGTTTTTTAATGGGAAGGATGGATTTTTTCAATTTATTAATATTAGTACTTCTAAATAAGGCAGTAAAGAACCAAATTAGTCATAAAATTGGCAATACATTCAAAATCAAATAATGAAAGCTAGTCAAAAGCTATTTAAACTACGAGTATCATACGTGGCATTTACCTACATGTATTACATTAGTATTATCAAGACTAAAGGGCGTTATTTAATAAAAACAAACGTTGCAAAAAGGTAGTCTAATAAATGCATATTAATATTCAATAGTTTGCATATACTTAAACTAAATTGATTATCATAATGTATAGATGTTGTATAAAGGGTGGCACCCTCGTCTGTCTGGGAGCCTATTTGGAAGGCATCCAAGTTTCATCGGCGCTTCGATCAAAGCAATATTTACGGTTCTACTGCCGTTCACAAACAAATTGTATTCGACTTAAATATTTCAAATCATAAAGTAAATATTCTTTTCATACAGAACGGTGTAAATATAACAATTGGTTTTTGACGATATTCAAATGCACAATCCTAAAGGAATTATATAAATTATGAGACAACCATATACAATATACCTTATACCAAAACAATATTATTTATAAATAGGTACAATAAGATATTCTTTTTATCTTTCAATTTGAATTTTCTATGTGTATATTTACTAACTCTTCGAGCTAAAACGTATTCGAATCTCATTACCCAGATTTACTAGCATGGAAGAATTTAAGCAATGCGAGGACTAGTCGCTTGACTGACAATCAATGAATGACATCGTTAGTGTTATCGCTAATATTGATACCGGATAAGGAAACTTAAAATAATTGCAGTTTTTGTTCCGAGGACATTGTTAAGACAGGACGTAAAAGCAAGCCACAACACTGTAAGATTTACTTAAAATTGGGAATGCTTAGAGCTTTCAAATTGCAACGGCGTTTGTGCGAGCCGGCGCATTGTACTCTAACAATGCGAGCGGATTGCTTCCGTCTGAAACGCTATTTACATTATAATTAAGCTTAAGCTGAAAGGGGTGGGATGTTTGCGGATTCTCTTTCAGTTTAGTACGTTTTGATCATTATTATTCATCTGTTCGAATGACAATGAGCTTATATTAGCTCGATTTGAAATTGTTTGCAAATAAATAGAATCTAAGTGGATTTTTTCTTCAATTTTTTAAACTGTAGAGATTTTGTCTTGTTGATCTGCGGCAATATTGGATCGTATTTTTTGTTTTAATCTATTTTATTGGCTGGATAGAGGGGAAGGTACATTGTACTTATACTAGGAGACTGTACGAAGGAATTGTCACGAGTGAGTTTTAAATTTACGACACTTTAAATAAACAGTTTAGGTGAACTTTTATATGAGCAATAATAATAAGATTCAAAAAATCAAAGTATTATATATAGACTATAAAGAAGATTAATATAAACGTAAATAATAAAAAAAATATTCAAGAAATTTTAGGAATTTCCTGATTAATGTTAGTTATAGTCGACCCAATGTCAAGAAGAACTAATGTACAGTTCGCGTCACGTAAAAAGAACGCTGGAGGAAAGTGGTGGGGGGGGGGTGTGTTTGCGCATGGGTATATTCGCACACGAAATTACTAAGCCTATTCTTTTATTTTCGAACTAACCTTTCGCTCGCGACGTATATTGGTTATTGTTAGGTACATTAAAAAATATATTAGATAGTACGTTATTACTTATTAAATACAATTCTATTAATTCATAAAATATGTCAGATTTAATGTTGAATGTTTAATCTACTTACAAAAAATTAAATTAATTCGGTTAATATATATTTTAACTGCATTATTATCAGACTCTCTTTTCATAAAACAATATACGTCAAAAATATTTTTTTCTACTTTTTATATAAAAATATTTCGTAATTAATAACTTTTATGTGCACGATGGTATTTTGAACTGACGAACCAATAGCGAGCCAGAAAGCATGCGGCGCGTGCCTCGCCGTCCCGCGCCCCGCGTCTTACCACCAAATTGGCCTATAAATCGCCTCTGCGCAACTTGACAGCCAGCGTTCTTTTTACATGACGCGAATTATAAGAAAATTTAAATATTAAAATATATTTTCACCGAACATTTCTGAAGCGCTGGTTGTTTTACATTTGACTCTTTTACGTCCCCCGGTCGGCGTGTGAGCCTTTATTACGGTCTACATAAAATATTTTTTTTATTCGGGTAACGATTTTATCTTTGAGTCACAGAAGTTGTAGCAAAATTAGATGAAAAATATCGGTCAAGTAATATATATATTTTATCTTATCGGACTTGTGTATCAACATACATATTACCACAATTTATTAGATACCTACTTACAAGTGTGTTACAAAAAAATCTTCTTTTACTACAATCATTAATCACTATTGGTGTAGTGGGTATTTATTTTGCCACTTATATTAATAACTAGCATTTCCCGGGGCTTCGCGCGCGTTCTAAAGACTGGAAACCAATTTTTTTCTGAGTCGCGCAGTATGGTATTTCGCAAAACTTCCGGTTTTCCCAACATTTTTCGTTGATGCTCCGCTCTTAATGGTCGTAGGTGATGTAATATAGCTTATAGCCTTCCTCTATAAACAGACTATTCAACACAAAAAGAATTTGTCAAATCGAACCAGTTGTTCCTGAGATTAGTGCATTCAACCAAACAAACAAACAAACTCTTCAGCTATATAATATTAGTATAGATCTAGTTATGTCATGTGAAAGCCATAGTAAGTATTAATTTCAAGGATTATCGATTAATAAATATAAAAAATATATTTTTTTAAATAAAAAAATAGGATTCGATTCGTTAAAGAAAATTAAAAGCAAATATTTTGAGACGAAATCATTATTACATATCTAATGGAAAATTTCACGTTAAGTCGAGTACAACGACTAGTGAATATAGATATATCATATACATTTCATTTGCCCTATTTACATCTTTTCGAAGTACATGTATTAATACCGGTGGTAAATAAGGTTGTGTTTCCTTTGAACGCCGAAGCGATGTCGCGCGCTGTGACACGCTGGTAAATTTAGCTGAGTAAAAATAGCGCACTCACATGGACTGTGGACATAGCACGGTTGGCTTCGAGTTCTAATTATCAAACGTTATGTCGTCTAGCTCTCTTTTCAGGAAATTTCGTTTGCTCGATTCCAGTGATGGTATGTTAAACGATTTCTCGAATAAAGGCCTTAAATGTCTTTGTTTTGTCTACTGTGGCATGTGATAATTAAAATCATTAGCTATTTACAATTTGACCTATTTTAAGTTTAGAGAAAGCACGTGTAGAAACCGGAAATGTTTGCTTTCTGTTGGAAATATTTAGTGTTGTTATCGAATTTCTATGTTTATATCTATTATTTAACTCGAGATGGTTTAAAAAAAAACGAAAGAACTGTTTAGTCCGAATTTAGAACCCACAGCTGTTTTAAAACAAAGTAAATACGATTTTTTTCTAAAATTTCTCTAAGAATAAAATGCATACAACTATAAATAAAACGTATATGTAACAAACGCAACATCTATCCTATATGGTTCTTACTAGACGAGAGTCTATTGTCTCAGACTAAAAGTGTGTAAGTGTTACAAGTACGGCTTTAGCAAAGTTGAGAATTCCTCTAATGCCTCACGTTTCCGATAGAATGTGACACAGATTCATATAGCCGTAAAATCTGGCTGTAAATATTGACAACATTTTACTTAGATTAATTTACATTAAATAAATACATATTATTCTTTGGTTATTTTAAATTTCCATTAATCTTTATACATATTACCTAGCTGAACAAAAATTACTATGTTTTAGAAAACTAAATTTTATAAACTTTTAAATAAAATACAGCAATCTAAACCTCAGTTTACGCTGTTACTATTTTCATCTTGTCCCAAGTACACTAATCTCAAAGAATCTTGTATTTGCCCATCTCGGCACCACCACGTATAGAAATGAATACGTATCTTTCATTGCTTAAAGGCTTTAATTACTTCCCTCGCGCCGAGAGTACTTAAATGCGGATGTTTAGAATTTGTAGCGCTCAAGTCTGACTCCATGCATAACATATGTGAGTACTAATTTAGCTTATGATAAGATGTTACAAATCTTTTAAACCGCTTTTTAAAATAAATCTCAATATTACTCTAAAAACTAGCCGCCATCATATCCGGATTTTTAGGACTTTATGTAGCATTTATCTGCAGTTATCATATATTTTTAAATTAATTTCAGTTACGTTATGTCTGTCCGTTGCCGGTTCAAGCAAGAAACGAAATAACAGAAGTACTCAGTCGTACATATTTAATCAGTACATTACATGGTTGTATATATATACCTAATACTTTTCTAAGGTAGGTAAGGCCCAGATGGACATTTCTAATGCCCATACATTTAATAAGGTCAAAGCCGGACCTAAATGTATTTAAAAAATACCATTATATGAGATACCTATATAAAGTATCAAAAATTAAGCCCATCGGTGATATAAGAAGCCTTTGAAGTTAAAAAGTCTAATTTTCAGCTCTATAGTTATCGAGAATATAATATGCATATAGTTATATTGAACTGAAACATCGAAATAAGCTTTTCAAATTATAATTTTGATAGTAAGCAAGTATGAGGTAGGTACTTATTGTATTGCGAACGAAGAGGTAAAAGATCGTTGCTTTGTTCTAGCTTGAGACTTGCAAATCGACTAAAACAGTCGACGCCCTTACATACATAGTATACGTACCTACTATACATAGTATACGTACCTACTATACATAGTATACGTAGAGGAATCTGCTTCAAAACATTGTTTCGGTCGGTGACTTGAAACTTTTAAATTACCTCAATCATTATTCAAAGTCATAAATAAAAAAGATACATATATATTTAAAGTAAAAGCAACTTAAACTTTTAAAATATACGACCAATATTACCGAAAGCTTTTAAAAGTAGCGTACTAAAACACTTTGCCAACAAAAATGCTAGGTCTAGGTGAGTCAGGTGAGTGACACCGGTCGATAAGCTAAGAAATGTTAAACAGCAATAGCGAATAAACAAACAATTTTGTGAACGATTTAATCCAACAAGTTAAGTATATCAGCGCTTTAAAGTATCGTTAGGAAGCTATAGTAGAAATTAACAATATACTTATCTATATATCTTGTATACTTGTTATTCTAAAACTTGAATCACTTATTATAAATATATTGAAAATGTCTCTCATCACAAATAATCGACACAAAATTTCTAGTATGTATATATGAGCATAACCAAAGCTATTAAAGCAATTAGTTTATCAATTCGTTAGTTTATGAGTAAACTTACGGTGTATTAAAAACTCGTATAGTTCGCTTTATCTTGGCACGATAAAGAGAGCCGGAAGTTCTCGTGAAACAACAAAACCACAGATTACGTTGTTATACTAGGATGAACCCTTTGTTTGGTAAAATGATTATATTATTTTATATTTATTTTGTGTTATACATTATGGGTTATACATAGTTTAAAAAACCCAAATGGGGTAATATCTAGTTACTAATTTTTATTGGTCACCAAGTAAACTCTGCTACATTTTTACATAATATGTAAATAAATTAGAAGATTATATGTACAACAATACACAAAATATAAGTAATTGGTCCAATAAGAACAATATATTCAAGGTGTTATTGAACAGACAATTTCATGTCTAGGGAAATTCAGGCCACACCTCGGCGTCTAAAGTATTCTATTTACAAAGGAGCAAACTAGTAACTACTCCCACATGCCCTGTCCTATTTCTACTTGTGTATGTTTTATGAACAAATAGTCACCTAGGTCAATCACCTTAGGCTAAGATACTTAATATTAAGAATCCTGCGCTTTCGAGCTCGACACATCAATAAACCGTTCATGCTTAGAGTAGGTATATTTTTATATATTTATGTAGGACACTGTAAAAATGATAGAATTAGTCAAAAATGATAGAAATAAACAATATACAGGCTTGCATATAATTAACTTTATTTCCAAATGTTTGACTAACACTTTTTTACCAAGACGAATCAAGTATAAATTTTGACCCATAAAGAATAAAACGATGACATTTATTAACCTTTTTAAGTGGCACCATTATATTAAATGATGATGACTATTAGGAAGCAAGCAAATCTTTTGTTCATATATACTTTGATTTTGATTTATGTGCTATCAAAATGAAGATGCAGGGATTATTAAAAACCTAACGATGTTTATCATCTGTGAAATAAAAGTTCCAGTAAAATATTATTTTATTATATTATATTCTAGTATAAATATTATCCGTGGTAAATATAATTCTTTTTCATTTCTGCATCCATTGAAAGCGAGAACTGGTTTATTTTTTTAGTTAAGTGGAAAGGTCTCATTTACTATAAAAGTATGCAACTGAAAAGCGTGCTGGTGTGTTGTTCTCTCCTTAATGAGGATCTGCGGAGGTATAACAAGTTACTTTTTTAAAATAAATCCACTTTATTATAGTGCTGACTCAATTATTTTGTTTGCTTTGTGCGGGTTTTTAACGACCTGTCTATGAAGTGTCTTAACGTACCTACGTTAAAGTTTTCATCAAAGCACACTACCATGTAACGTAAATGTTAAAAGAAAGTAGAAACTTTTTACACATGTCAAATATTATCAACATAAATTGCATTATTTCTGAATTATGCCCATATTAATTAATGTTTTATGCATACGCGACACTAGTTAAGATACGTAGTAGTAGTATTTAAACAATGAAATTAGGTATTATATTTTTATATAAAAATAACAACCAGTGCGAGTCTTAATCACACACTTCGGGCTGTGATAAGGTACCTAAGTACCTTAACATAATGTTTGCTTTGGAAGTATATAATTTAAAAGAAGGTTAATGTCCCAACATAGGTATATTTTACTACTGTAAATAGAAAAAAATGTATTTTACACTCTTGCTAATAAAATTAATGACGAAGTCAATAAAATTTTTACTTATTAGTAATTTAATAGTAAATATAATCCTCCTTTTTTGAAGTCGGTTAAAAATAGGATTTAGGTATATTGTGAAGCGTCCTATAAAGATTTCATCTAAATTTCGGTCACAATATAAATATATTTACTCTTAACAATATAAAAAAATCAATACGAGCTCTATTTTAGTTCTCAATATTCGCATCTGAAGTCCTGCTACGAAAAAGCCCTACCCGTAATCAATATCCGATAGGGTTACATTAGTGTGGAAAAACACGCAAACTGTCGGCTGCCATCAACTTAACGGCCTTGCCCATGATTGATTGGCGAAATACGTACCTACTTTGTTGCGGTCATTCTAATATAGTAGTGAAACTTGAAAGATTGATTAAGAGTGTTTCTATATTTTCTAGGTTTGACTGAATTAAATGATTTTTCTATAGTAATTGAAATAAGATATTTTTTATAGAAATATGTTTTAATATCTATTTTATTGTTCACTTAATATACAGTACTTGTGTGATAGATATTCTTCTTTATATGGAACGAATGCAAGCGAAGCGAGGGACAGTATCTAGTGTCTTAATAAGAATGAAAATATGTTTAGAAGTGGAATTTTAACGTATTACTTATATAAAGTAAGTTCATAGATCGATATTGGTATTCTACTAATATTTATCTCGATAAGTTTCTATGTATACATTTAAAGTGGAGTTCAAAGCGGAGCTATGGAAATGTTGAACTGTATAAATCACCTCATTAGACAATGAATCATGATTATGATTCATAGTAAAAATAGTTAAATATTGCAAATTTTTCTTTAAGTAGTAGTATTGTCATACATAGTAGCTAATGGGTCCCGATCTTTTTAGGTAGAATGAACTTATATTCATCATCAGACAAAATTGTATTACTACTCTAATTACATTTGCAAATTCATGTATTTGTGAAGTCAAATCGAATTATAAGATCCATAAAATGTCATAAAATTTAAAAGAACGTAAACCGTTGTGGTTTCATATTAATTAAATATAAAACTTATATGAGATTCTGTAATGCCAAATGAATTTAATAGCATTCGGATGTGATCATAATTTTTAGTAGTTAACAATTACATATTTTTTATGTATCTTTCAGTTTTTCAGTTAATAAAAATTTTATAAACCGCACAACTGTAACAGGTGTAAGTAAAAATGTTTTAGTTCGCTACTAAACACTAAATAACTATTTTTAGTACAGTAAGTACCTAATTATATTTTTTTCTCGACTTTTTATTTGTTAATAATACTAATTACAAGCAACTTTACTAAAATTCATGAAATATTTATATAATAGAATGAAGTTATTCAACAAATATTGAATATTAAAATATAGTACTTAGTAAACACAAAACTAGTCTTGCCACTAAGATGGCTTGCTTTGACTTTCAATTAGGCAGGTATGTGCTTGTCGATATGGTACATTTTTACTTTAATGATGAATAACAAGACTTTAAAATTTTTGTAAGTACATACTAAATTAATAATATAGTTAATAATAGTTAATAATATTGAATAAGATACTTCAATTTTTATAACGTACTGATTAATCTAATTGTAAGGTTTGTATAATTCGTGTGTCTATTACTCTTTCTCGGTAAAACAGCTGAACGCTTTTTAGAATATGTGTTAAGTCCATTTAAACGTCCCTTTGTTGGATAATCTATACTAATATTATAAAACTGAAGAGTTTGTTTGTTTGGTTGGTTGAACGCGATAATCTCAGGAACTATTGGTGTGAATTGAAAAATTCTTTTTATGTTGGATAGTTCGTTTATCGAGGAGGGCTATATTACATACATCAATAGGAGCGGAGCATCAATGACAAATGTTGCAAAAACGGGAAGGGCGTTAGTTCTGCGAGGTACCATACAGAAAGAATTTGGTTTTCGATCTATTTAACGAGTGCGAAGCCGCGGGAAATGCCAGTAATAATATATACGAGAATCAACTACAATGGCCAAGTGTGGCTGACTTTACAGATGCCCTGACCTGGAGTCACATTGAAGCTACTATTAGTCATTTGCGGATACACTCAAGCGATGCCAGGGTACACTGCTAGTGTTTTACACAAACCAAAGTATATTTATAGGCAACGTGTAACGTAGCTTCCACAACGGTTTCCAGAAATTAATCAACGCAGCTCAGCAAATAATTCGCTTACACCGCATTAACCTAGCAAGTAATTTCACAGCGAGTTAAGCCATTAATTCATCAATATGCCCTCGGGGCTGAGATAGCGTTGGGCCAATCAGATGTTTTTAAGTTTTTATACTCTGGAGTTCACTTGCTTGTTAATTTTTTATAGGATCTTGTGCCTATTTTTAGTTATGTAGCTGAAACGGATCTGGAAAAGGAAAGCGTTAACTTTTTCAAGAGCTTCAAGTTATACTTGAAGACTATTGGGTTTGGGAGTTACATATTGGATGAAAATTGGTAGTTGTCTCATGTAATGTTAGCTACTGAACGTTCTGAATTGATACGTAGGATACCTAAATATTAAAAAATTCATGGCCATTTACAATATTTATGAAACAATCAAGTTTTAAAAATTTTTGAATATCAGTTTACTATGTTTATCACTTCCTTTTAGGAGCACTATAAATATTACCATATTATCACTGAGTAGGTATATTTGTTATTTGTTTCCGTCGAGTTATTACTATATTAAACTGTTCGAAATTTTATATTTTAGCAGATAAACGTAAATACAAAAATTCATTTTTTGATTATTCATTTGTTTAAAAATATTTTTTTCAGTTCCTACTTAATAGAGATAAAATTTATCCTTAACATAAATTGTAATTTGGTTATATACCTAGTTAACAGATAATGGATTACTAAAATAAATCTCTACTTGATCTAACACGTGTACTGTCACTAGTACTAGTATAACCTACTTAAATAGTTTTAAATTAATTTATTTGTTTACAAGCCTGGAATAAATAAAAGTAAATAAGTATGTTAGAACATTAACACATAGCACTATCTAGTACAATGGTAAGCTACAGCCTTCGAAGCTGTGTTATGGATAGCAGATATGAACAACTTAAATAGTTATTTGCTATAAACTATGAACACCCATGGCGAGTATACACATTTGTGCTCACGATATAAATGAATGCTTCCAACGGGACTCGAAGTCGCACCCATTGGTACATCAAATAGGATACAAACTAAACCATACATAATATGATCAATACGTAAATCATAAATGTCTAAAAAAATTACGGGTTTTCAATGAATGTGACGTAAAGTACATATTTGTTATGTATATTTTATATTTTAAGTGCTTGCTGCGGAAAAAAACTTTATTTATTAAAAGTGCATTTTTAAGCTTAGGACAATTATTTATAAAGTACGTACTTATTACGAGGAACGATGCTTACAAAGGCCCAGCAATACAATTTGTTTACACCGCGCAGTCTGAGTGGCGTAATGGAGTAATTTCAGAGCGAGTCAAGCCATTAATTCATCAACATGCCACCGGGAATACTCGAGAGGAGAAGAGAAGTTATTTATGATACGTTTTTCAGTAACAATGCCATGAATCGGATTTTTTTACACATGTTGCCGCTTTTGTTGGCTAAAATTCGATTATGTTGTTAATTACGGAAATAAATGCTTTATTTTATATTAATTTTGTATATGAAATATATAATTACTATATAAATAAGTTATTTAATTTAATATTAAATAAAAATATGTTATGACATTAATACACGGCGCCATCTAGTCTAGAAGCTTGTGTTATGGATACTCTAACTTCAAATACATATAGTGAACCGGGGCTATTGTAGCTCCGGGGCTATTGTATCTAATCACTTTATCTTCTTTCACAAGTCGGTTAAAGGAGTAACGACACTACTAGTTGATAGAGAAACTAATGCTTAAAAGAGTGGATCATAGATTGTAGTTGTATCGCGTCTACTTTTTTACTGATGGCGCATTATTTTTGATCGACTATTTTTCATTGAGAGCGCTGAATACCTACTGTTGTGTTTTAGTGGATAAAATTTTAATGTGAGCCTTATATAACAAACTTTATGGAAATTACAAAGATAAAGAATAATTGCTTGTTAATTGGTAATTAATTTCTTTCACTGCCGTAGTTATCTAGAGTTATTTATGAAGATACAATAGCCCCACGAAAATTTTTACAGAAGTCTCTTGTATCTTCAATGAAAGATACAATAGCCCCGTAGATTTTAGTATGGAAATAAAAGTATTAGTGACGCCAACGTATTTTTTCTATCGATAAAGTAAAAAATACTGAATTTGCGAGTAAATGACTGTAAAAGTTTATAATTTACACTATTATATATTAACATAATTTTTTATAACTACAATTTACTTTTAGATTGTGCTTACCATCGTATAATTTAATAAAAATATATACCTAAAACTGTCCCAACATTTATATTTATTTATTTAAATCGCTTAACAGTTGACGGAGCTATCGATGAACATACATAAAAAAATATATTATACAGCTGTGGAACATATAATGTCTTCGAGTTTTAATCAAAACTAGCGGACCCGCGGTTTCGCTCGTGCTAAAAGTACAAAAATATTTTTGTTTTAATGGTAACTTATAAGGTACCAACGATTGATTCCTCATTTAGTTTAGTTTAATTCTACTACTTTTAACCAATTACAGTGTAGTTTAGTTATTGAGTCTTTCTGGTTAGTAAGTCTCAGTAATCGCCCAGAGTTGGGAAGATGACGATGTGTCACCCCCGAGCCTCGGAGAGCAGTCAGTCAGCGTCAGTCCTGCGCCTTAGCTCTCACTAGTCGTGTCGAACAGTCTTTTCACCGGAGTATGAAAGTGATAAGAATAGAAAATGCATTTGTGTCTGCGCGTACACTTGCACTGTAATATTTCCTGCACAGTTGAGCAAACTCAATGAGATTGGACGCCGTGGCCGGAATCAGTCAGAGAATAATATTCCTGAGATAATAAAATGTTTTGTATTATCTTTGTAGTCCATGGTATCGGCTCAGCTCATTTTGTATGAACGCGCACATCGATTAGCACGATGTTGCACAGTTTTGCTGTATACATTAAGAGTTAGCAAAATAAACTGGATTTGTAATGTCACCATTTTTATTATTATTAGATAGAATGCGCTTAACGACAATCAATGCTAGGAAGCACTGATGAGGTCTAGGTTGGAGCACGTTTGCCTTGGAGATTCCTATTCCCTCTTGCCTTGAAGTGGCAGAAAAGACGGATGTAGGAAGGGTGTTTCACAATTTAGCAGTTTGTATCAGAAACATTGAACTAAAACGTTTCGTGAGTTGGTTGGATTTCAACCACGAAAGCTCTACTCTCACGTAACTTTAACTCAAGCACTCACTACTGTCTAATCGGGTTCTTTTTGAGGTGAATAAACACGCCTGTTTTGGTGGTATTAAACTTAACTAAATTGGCATAATTCTAGTCGGACACCTCAAGTCAACGCGATTCACCAAAACCTCTCTTTGCTCAAGGATCTTAGTAGCACTGGTTCTAGAACTAGATAAGTATCTATCCGCAACAGCGCTGTCATCAGCGCATCCAAAGATACCGGGTTTCTGAAGATCGTTGTTGAGTAGCAGGAAGAGTGATGCGGGAATAACGTATAAGCAGCCGTCATCGACCCGAAATGATCTCTCTCTCAGAAAATCAGACATCCAGCTACAAAACCCAGTGGTTATTTCATATGCCGGAAGCTTAATGATAAATATGCCATGCTAGACATCAAGCCATGCCATGCAAGACAGGTCAAAAGCCTTCGAAATATCGAGAGAAACGGCGAGTACCTCACCGTCTTTTCGATGGCTTCATTCCAAGCGTATATGATATACACTAGAGTACATATAAATTGAATTCAAGTGCCTGTTTCTAATAATAACCGTGTGGCACCGGCAGCGTAGAATGTTGCCCTCCTTCCTACATCATGGGTGTCATAAGAGGTGATTAATTAAGGAAACTGGGGAACCATTTACCAGCTTATTAGGTTACCCGTAGTAGGGCGTAGGTTAGGGCTTGCGGAGATTGGCACCGACGGGATCCTCTAGGGGCCCGCCACTGGTGGTGTATGTCGCACGAAATGAACGTCTCAAATGAACGAGAATGTCACTGCAGGAACCTGACGGACTGGCTACCGAGCGGCAACGTACTGTGAGTTCCTGCTGCTTGAGCCAACTATAACTG
The DNA here is from genome assembly GCA_905231865.2 of Boloria selene. Lineage (NCBI taxonomy): Eukaryota > Metazoa > Arthropoda > Insecta > Lepidoptera > Nymphalidae > Boloria > Boloria selene. The sequence continues at coordinate 2,947,660 of HG993140.1, read as the reverse complement.
TTACGGAACCAAACCTGGTAGATCAGGTTCGGTATATTCAGCGTTTAAAATACAGCGCTCGAACTATTATGACGTAAGGCTGTTTCCGAGGTGACAAATCCAACCAAAGAACAAATCGTGCCTCCAACTGTTCCTACTGAGGAGTACCTGGTTACCATCTTCCACAATTTTCCTGTTGAGGAAAGCACCCAGGAAACAGTCGCCCTTGATTTAGAGTGGATGAGAAGGATTCTAGAAGAAGCGATTTCAGAGATTCGGAGCACTCCGCGGCTCTCTCACCTCAAATTGAATGTAGTGACGTGGGATGTCATTGAGGCCATTAACTAAATGCTGCCTCAATACCTAGAGAGCACTGGCCTGGATGATACGGCGTATCTCTCGGCTCTTTGGTATGGCTTAAGCCAAAAACGGATTTGTCGGAGCCAAGATCCCGGGCTCAGGAAGCAATGCTGCTGAGGTGGATAGAACACTGTATTAACCATGCCAGAGGTCTCATTGGCAGACTTTAAAGCTTCTGGTCGAGCAATACCAGACCAACGTGTGGTCACCTTGTCGTGGTGGGGTCTTAGTAGCATCTGGCAGCCAGCTAGACGCAAAGCCAAAAAACGTTGGGACGTTGCAGTTGCTTGCGCAAGCGATCCTGCGACGGCCTATTAAGACGGGTGAGAGCTTTAAACCAGTGAGTCCCACATGCAAAAAAAAGTTCGGATCCTGATTGTTTGCATCACTACTGGCTTAAGGGCTTTTCGATTTTACCATGCGACCTTTGCTCGACAATTCCAGGAAGCTCTCGAGCAGAGGACGCTCACGTTCCTTTTCACTACTGGGATCACTCACCTAGCTCCAAAGTCGGATGCCCGGATGCCTCTGATCTAGCTAAGTACCGCTCCATTACGTGTCTTACGACCATCTTTGAGACGATAAGATCCGTCATGAGCCTCAAGATATCCCGTCATGTAGACGAAAATAAAAAATAAAAAATTCTGGGGTAGCCATTACACTAAGCAGATTCTTCCCATCGATTCCGTTGCGAAGCAATTGGTCAAACGCAACCGCCGGAACTTCTCTGCTGACTGGTTCGACTATAAGAAGGCGTTAGACTCGGTGTCCCATTCAGTATTCTTGAGGTGTACAAAGTTGATGGTATAGTTTGAGACTTCCTCGAGGAATTTGGTTTTGCCCGTCTCTAAACCAAGCTCAGTTTATTGCTGGTTTTCAATTTCGGAGAGGAGGGACAAGAGAGCTTTACCTTCTGTATATTTATAACCTCAAACTGCTGGCACCCAACGCCACTCACCTGCAGAAATTACTGAAGATCACCACTGAATTTAGTAATTTTATCAGGATGGGGCTTGAGCTAGACAAGTGTGCATGTGATGAGGGAGCAGGTTAATCATTCGACTGAGATAAATGTCGACCCTATATAAACCGAATAAGGACCCTTTCTGAACCTGAATCGTACCGGTATCTGGGTATGTCGCAATCAATAGGGGTGAATGAGATGAAAATGAAACAGTCTGTTAGCGAAGCCTTTTTTGGTCATTTGGCAAAAATTTGTAAAAGCTTTTTGTCGGGTGCTAATAAAGTCCGAGCCTATAGCGGCTTATACCCATTCTCATGTGCACTTTCGGCGTGCTTAAATAGACTTAAACTGAATTTGAAACCCTGGATAGAAGAGTCTGCACGACTTTGACTCTTTAACGCATGTGGTGCACCTAAAATCGTATGTAATAAGGTTGTATATGCGGTGGTTGAAGTGTTTTGAGCGTCAAAACCATGCATAATCGGGATATAGTAAACGTTAGTTACATACTTCGAGACAAAGAAAGAGTCGTGCAATGGACGTAGAATATGATAAAGGACTCACTCCCCTATTCTTAGCCAAAAACAAGTGGCCGGCCCCGGTCGTACTTAGCACCTCTGACCGTGAGATCGTGTGGAAGGAGAAGGAGTTGCACGTACGCTTATTTAAAGCTCTTAATGAGCCACACGTACATAAAAAGCGTCCGTGTAATGGCTGCACTTCGGTGACCTCTTTGGGAAAACCAAGGGTTTTGTCTGTACAATACAGGATCAGGCAGTTAAGACGCAAAAATACCGAAAGTATTAAATAAAGTATTATGAAGGACGTCTATCGAGTTTGTCGCCATCCCGGTGAATCACTCAAGCATGTGCTTTCGGAATATTCAGCGCTCACTAGCACTGAGTATCTGCACGGGCACAATCAAGCAGCCAAAATCCTTCACCACGAGCTTGCCTCGTAACACAGTCTCCTGGATGAGAGGCTGCCGAACAAAACAAGCGTAACGTCTGGCTCTATTGCAACCGGTCCATCACAGCTCGACGGATCGTTAGTAGAGAAACAAACTGGCCAAGGATAAGATGCAAAGAAATGCTGCAACTCGTCCCAATCTGCTGACTTGCCATCTGAATCGCCACTACCCGCCTCTTTTTTTACTGAGGAGTCTGGAGTCAGAGGATAAGCAGATTTTACGATACAGTTGTCTGAGGTTCCCAAGAGAAAAGAAACTGAGACTGAGAAAATATCAGGATCAGTTATAGGCAGAAGGTTCAAGTAATTTGCTTTTTTGATGTTCGGTTTTCCGACCTAACTGTGAGATAGTGATAGTGCGAAAAACGCCTCTCCCAGCATGATCAGTTTCTATGAATAGAAACAGCTACTGCTGTGGTGGGCATGAAGCCTCCCAGAAATACCATTTGAACGGTTGGATATCGATGTTGAACGATGTCAGCTTTTTCGTTTAGGTAATTGAACAACTGAGTTGTCTTCCGATCACCGCTATGTGACTGTTCGACACCTAACAAAACCAGTATCGACCAAGCACCACAAAACCGAGAAGAAAGTACAGAGACGTTGGTAGCAGATGTTATTACGAGCGTACAAACCGGACTCGCTTCGAGGTTCCGCGGGGTTTAAATTTTTCTCAAGTGAATACCCCGGGTACATCCTGGGCTGGCAGGGCTCTTAATTTGCGTCTCCTTGAGAAAGAGTATATATGTCTTAGCGATCTCAAGGTAGTAGTGGACCGCATAGAGATAAGAGTATAATGCTCGAATTTTAGAGAAACACACTGAAAAGGAGAGAATAAGCAGTCGCTGCTTAAAATCATTTCTCTTTTGGCTTTTGATGAGTCAGAGCTGCATTCTTGATAACATGACCCTAATTGGAGCAGTGTTAATGGTAGATTTAACTGAAGACCACACTTACGCCAGAACCCTCCTGGATATCACCATCGGGTCTTCTCTCAGATCACCAACCGGCACGATGAAAGTCATCCCAGAATTGTTCACCAAAAGTTGTGGTGCAGCTTTTCTCCAAATTAAGCCACCAAAACTCAGGTCAGAACCTGTCATTGAAATGCAGCACAACTGTACAGAATCATTTTCCCGCGTATAAATCAGCTAGCGAACATCGCACCGGAACTCAAGCCAACCCTTGATGCGACGAACCATGCTACAGGATGATTTGGCAGTTCGTCTTTGCTCGCTGGGTAGTGTTAGCCATGGCCAAATTCTACCACCTATTATAATGTTGTTCAATTAGCATTACCCAGGGGTCACGTGGAGGGTAGTGAGAATAAGAAACCGATTCCGTTATGACCTAATAATATAACTTTAAGGAATACACGCGTTAACTCCCGTTATACGATATATGATACAACGATATAGATGTGAAACGCGAAAGCTTAAAAAGTTATATTGCAAATATATAATATATAGTTATATTGCCGGAGTTAGCATCTAAAGTTCGTCAGCTAGAGTGTTTGCGTCGGAAGAAAGTGCGTCTTGAAAAATCGTTGACATTTTTTAAAAAGTGTCGCGATTGGAACTTGCTACCTACATGTGTTCGTATAAAACCACGTAGTGATATAGCGGATTCTGACCGTATTCTAGGCAATACGAGTGTCCGCCTGCTACGCCAATTGATTCGAAATAGCCACAAGGATTTAAATGATATACAGTGTAAATTATACGCGTTACACTTGGATTGCAGTGTTGTTATGTCGGATGTTGATTTTGAGTTGTGTGACCGCCTTACCTACCTACAAGCTCAGAGATTATTTGATTTGTCTAGTAGCAAACACAACCGAAAATTTGAAAAGCTACTTTCACGTAAGTCAACTTTAGAACATACTGACCGTAAAGCTAACACGGTGATTAACATCTCGAACAGAACTCTTGATGAATCCACTTTATCAGTACTGGAAAAAGGTTTGAATTACGCACCAACACCTAAGCGGGTTCCTTATGAAAATATCATTTGTAATGTCGAGGAGGCCATTATACGTAATAAAATGCCACAGTGTGATGCGGATGCATTAAGACAGGATATTGCAGTCATTTTGCGCCGCTCTAAGTTACCTAAAAGTAACATTACTCTTGAAAATCACGCAGCCCTTGGCAAACTACGCGAAAACAAAGATATCCTGGTTCTCAAGGCCGACAAAGGTAACGCCACAGTAGTGATGAATACGATAGATTATGATATTAAAATTCGGAACCTACTCGCCGACACGAATACTTATAAGCCAATCAGCTACAACCCAACTGCCCGAGTGACGTCATACACGCTCTCTAGTACAACAACATAAGGAGCTTTTTATGGACGACGAGTACAATTGGCTGCAAAGCCCTAAAATATCGCAGCCTCCAAAACTTAAGGGAAGTCCAAAAGTTCATAATAAAGACGTGCCATTGCGACCAATAGTGAGTCAGATTGATTCTCCAACGTACCACTTGGCGAAACATATTAATAAAATCTTGCAGCTATTCATTGGAAACACGTCATCTTATGTAAAAGATTCTCGACATTTTATCAGCATCATAGAGAAGATCCAGCTAGAATCTGATGAGATTATGGTGAGTTTTAACATGGAATCGTTATTCACCAATGTTCCGCTGAAAGAGTGCCTTGAAGTAATCAAAAACAAATTATATTTCAAGGGCATATCAGATCGGTACGTTGCTCTACTTCAACACTGCTTAGAAGGTAACTTTTTTCTTTACCAGGGTCAATACTATCTTCAGATTGATGGAGTAGCTATGGGTAGCCCAATAGCACCTTCCTTAGCAAACATCTGGATGGAACATTTTGAAGAAAAAGCTTTGAAAACAGGGCCTTTCAATATCCGACTATGGAAGCGATACGTTTACGACGTTTTGTTTAATTAAAGGGAATAAGAAGGAAATAGAGCAATACCTCGACCATCTTGACTCCATTCACAGTAAAATACGATTTACATATGAAATGGAGAGCGATCGTTCGCTGGCATTTCTGGATGTGAAGTTGCTTGTGCGAGAAGATGGCTCTCTAGGGCACACTGTATATCGCAAACCGACACACACGGATAGATACCTTAATGCCTCCTCACATCATCACTCACGTCATTTACAAGCGGTAGTAACGACTCTGACTGGTCGAGCCCATGATCTGTGTGACCCTGAACATTTGGATGCGGAGCTTGCGCATGTTCAGGAGGTACTTAAGAGGAATGGGTACAAAGTAGGTAGAAGGAATCTAGGTCACCGTGATACACGTACGAAACATCCAGAGGTTAACCACCAACCTGCGTACTTGCCTTATATCAAAGGAATAACGGGCTAGGTTGGATTACTACTAAAAAATTACTCCATTAAGACTGTATACGTTCCGTTTTCCAAGCATGAAAAACTTTTGCGCACGCCGAAGGATGTTATCCCGTACCAAACACCGGGTATATACAAAATTAATTGCAGCTGTGGTAGTTCGTATATTGGCCAAACCAAGAGAACCATAGCGGAGAGGGTCAAAGAACATATCACAGTTGTAAAGAATAACCAGACAGGGAAATCAGCGATCTGCTCAACTCAAATACCAATCACTGGATTGAGCTCCACCAGCCGAAGGTTTTGCCCACCGATCGAAGATACTACCGAACAATCGTTCGCGAGGCTATCGAAATAAAAAAACATCCAAACTTCAATCGTGAAGATGGATACAGGCTCTCGTCTGCGTGGAATCCGGTAATAGAAAAATTTAGATATCGCGATTTCCCGTCCGACACACCCATGGATAATATTAGCACCGTGTGTAGTGGCCATAACAAATTATTAAAATTAAATGAGGGTACCAGCAACACACTCCTCTAATCGTGGCAGGCGATGCCATCCCCCGCCAGTCTCCCCGTGACCACGGCTGGTGCAACCCGAGCAAAACGTCGGGAATAAGGTATCTTCTACCTTTAAGTAATACACGCGTTAAGTCCCTTTATACGATATATGATATGACCTAATAATGTCGTGTAAGAATGCACTGTACTATAGTACAATACACAAAATTTCGTTCAAATGGATTTAGTCCTTTTTGCGTGAAATGCGCCGATAGATTTGCTAAGTTAGGTAGTACTGCTTTTTGTACGTACTGATAAAAATAGGTATTGAGTTACACTAACTTGGAAGAAAGATATTTAATATTGTTGACTTTCCTTCAATAATTATGTTTTGACGTATCTTTTAAGATTTAACCACCGCTAGCTTTTCAAGGACTAGTTAATCAACAATATTTTGTTTTCCTATGAAAATAGAACATTTTTCTGTAATAAAAAGTATCTTTAGTAATCACCCCCACATACGTTATTACTACACAAAATTTGGTTAAAATCGGTTCAGTACGTTATAAATTGTAATAATAATTATTTAAAGTTCATTCATTGTTTTTAAAATATTTAATGTACAGATTTTTAAAGTTACTGTTTTATTATATGATATATTGTATAGATATTATCGACAATCGATATAACATACTTATCAGGCATAATCCCAACACTTCATTTTTAAAAATAGCTACAATAGCCCCTCTTTTACGAAAAACAGTATTTTTAAGTAGGAACTAGCCTTCCTACATTGATACAATGCCCAAATTATTTTCTTAAATGCCCTTGTTTATCATATTCAGGGAGTCCGAGCATCATATCTCGTCAAGTTTAGGAGTAAAAAGTAATAGTTACATTTGCCCCCGATACGGGGTAAATGTAGCTAAAATTTGTTCTTGAAATTAAAATCAATATTAATAAGAATATACTGGGTATTTTCTAATACAATTAATTCAAAATAAGTCTTAAGTATCTGATCGTTTAAGATATTTAAACATATTTTCCGTAAATTATTCAGTAGCTGAAATACAGCTTCTCAAACCTACCTCGGGCGGAGAAAATTCACTTTTTAGATACAATAGCCCCGGTTCACCTTACATATTATAAATATAAACCCTTGACTGATCCGTGCCCATTACACAAATGAGTGCCCGGCAGGACTAGAAACCGCGACCGCTGGCTCAGCAAGTAGGACCACTTAACTACAAATATAATGATATAACTTTTGTAAGTTTCATGGAAACCTTTAAAGCCTCCTAGGGTCAATATTTATCAGGTATACATAGTTATAGAGATTAAATAAATAAAAATTATATATTCGTTTACTCGAAAAAATCTTTTTCCTACACTGGAAAAGAACACAGGTCTGAATATACGTTAATATTATGTTTGCAATAAACTTGTTGAGAATACGTAAATACACAATATGTTCTCAATTTTAAGTACTCTTAACTATAGGCTAGTGTTTCCTGACTTCGCTTATGTGATACTTCAGGCGATAATTTTAACAAAATATGTTCAATCTATTCGGTGTGAAGAAGTAAAATACAGATACAAACGTTCGAATTTATAATAAGTAGTAGTCCGATATATATTTAAAATAAGCATATGAATCAAAACGTGGGCGCTGAAAAAAATCACGTGTTTGATCCAGTGATTATAATTCAAAACAAAACATTTTATATTTAATACTCATAATGAGTGGATGATGGGACAGCTGATATGGCGACCGGCCAAGGGAGAACTGTATTCTGCCAAGCGTACAACTATGACGTACGTTGTCTACTCACTCCATTATAGAATTTTATTTCAATGATAACTAACATATTTTTCAGAAGGATTCCGAGTCATATGGTTATACGTACTATTCAACTTCAATGCCTTGTAGCAATAATGACTTGATTTGGCACCCAAGTACCTAGTTTGTGATATGACGAAGGATCTACATAATATAAAAGAAACTTTTGTATCGACCCCAATTATTCAAAAAATACGAAAATTTCGATGCCTGTTTGTCCCTTCACGACGCCAGATCGGCTGAACGATCTGAGAGCTGATACGATCTGGTGTAATTTGGCACAGAGATAGAATATGGTCTGGAAATAGCAGATAAGTTACTGTTTATCACAAAAAAACCGGAACCGTATAGATTTGTTTTTGTTTTTCACTGTATTTTTCTATTCTATACTAAATTGTTAAAACGTATCTAGAGACGAAATAGAGCGAAGAGATCCAAGTCCTGGTGGATGGTTCTAATCATGAATACCTAATAATGAGTAAGATGTTCGTTCAAAACCATTCTAATGTAAAGAAAGCAAACATGTGCATAAATGACACCATGATAAAATATATACAACCCACCTACATATTGAATCGCACAGTGCACTACACAAGTTTTAGATCATAGATATGGTACTAAACTTTGTAACAACAATATTCCACATTCTGCACCACCATTTTAATTCCGACATTTGCCTACAATTTCTATCTTTGCGCAACATTGTTTGCTTTACTATACCCATTTTAAAAGGTTACTGTTCTGGGCTACTGGGATTGTCGAATTATTCTAACTTAACTATAGAAATCGTTTAAAACGTAGCTTTAGTAGATTAGTGTTAGCTTTTAGTAAGTGATTTTGATTTTGCGAAGCTCTATTTAAGTACTTAATAAATCAACTACCTCGGTGATGTAGTACCTACGCATTTAGCTAGTCTCAATGAGATTGTCGTGGCCGTTATCGGTCGGGAGGACATCATACTTACTTACTAGTTACTAGGCAAGAATAAGCTAAGTTTATATTAGGTAACATACGTCAGTACATCAATCTTCCGTCACAAGTTTTAACTTAACGTGACAAATAAGTTTTGCTTCTCCGGTGCATCAAAAAACATAATTGAATAAAATTATTTGTTTCATTCGATGACCAATTTAGCATAAAGAATCCTCACACTTATATCGATCAAAAGTGAGTAAAAAAATATTCCTTAGAGAAGGATGAGCTACGAAAAATATTTGTGAATAAAGTCAAAAATATTGAATTTTTGAGGCGAACGAGATTGATGCGAGGTCAAGCCCTAGTATTGTAAGTAAACTATCAAATCTAAAAATAATATTACTAGGTACTACAAAAATAGAGAAGAAAGTCGCAAAATGCAGCAAATTATACAATTTCCATCAAAGTGGGCCGAAATAAGAAGTGCAAATGAAAAACACTAAAATATGCACGAGCTACCAAAATGGCATTTGCATATGCAAATGTATATAATTTGGTACATATTTACACAGTAGTGGGTACTTTCATATTACGAGATTTTTTACTAAAAATAGTGATTTATGTGTATGTGAATTATTTCATCACACACAATATACCTTTTACACAGAAACTGCTTTTAGGCCAGCATACCTACGTCTTCCAAAACCAATTACCAGTTACTCAATGCATTTAATAAAATTCCAAGTAATCTAAGATTCGAATCAGTACACTAGATATTTTTTGGAAAATATTATTGAAATAGTCATTCTTATTGATACAGGAAATGAATCTATAGAATTTAGAATTTTTGTCAGTCTGATGTGATCTCAACAAATGGAATAAATTTTATTGCACAAAAATATCGCATCTCTGATAAATAAGAATCTTATATAACTGTTCAAACGTATGAGCGTTGGCAAGAACGAGCGGAGCAAGGGTGAGACGCTAGTACTAACCATAAAAGCGTAAATAATTTGTCGGTATGTTTCTACAGTGAAATAACTATCGGCTTTAACAAACTTGGTATAGTATGACTCAATATTAAGAGAAAAATCAACGCCTAAGTCAACGTCGACACAAATAGAATCTATTATCTAATGTATATTTATAAATATTTAAGACTTATTCAAGTAATCATTTCATAACGACAGTATTTAATAATACACTCTTTTGAATTCGACTACATAAATATCATAAAGTATCAAAACACTTAAATACGGTCATAGTTTAAAACAAAACTGTAACGCGCCACTGACTGTTAAAAAAAGTTAAAAGTTTAAGTATACGATATAAAGGATTAAAATTGCAAATAGAAATATCTCGCTGGTTTAAAATAGGTATCTGTATCCAGAAACCGCATTAACAATGAACGGGAAGCGGCAAACAGCAAACAGTCTTACGTAAGTTCTAACATCTAAGGCAAAGCTACGTTGGAAAAAGCTTAATACTTCACCTTTCGTAACGTCTTTCTTCGCTTTTTAATGTTATAGCGAACGAACACGCAAGTGGTTTTAACAATTGACAAGAAATAGACTATATCTATCTCTTAAGACGTTTTATGCCTTATATTGGTTTAATTTTAGTTACAAACTTTTGGATTTTCATTGTTTATTTATTGAACAACCGTTTGTGGCTTCGCTTGTAGAAGTTAAAAGTTTTACTCCGCATATCTTCGTAAATAATGTATTACCTAACAATTTTTTATCAGACTTATGGTATAAATTTTGACGAATTTTGCCGGTGGTATTGAGTTCAAATAATGAATAGAGGGTAGCTATTTCGTTTAGTAGTTATTAGCGTGGTACAATCAAACTAAATATGATTAATTGGCAAAATTTAAAATATTATATACCTATAACTTTGTCGTCCTAAATCTTTTAAATTACAATAAACTACTATAGTAGAAATAACATATCTGCTACAAGAATCCATAGAATAAGCACACGGGCTAGCCTAGTATTATGCCATCAGTGGTAGTAAAATTCCAAAAATTTATTATTATAATGCACTTTCATTTAAATACGAAAACGTGGATTCGCTTCTGACTTAAAACGTGAGTAAAAACGTTCCTGCGAACCGCACAAGTGGCGGCAATCGATAGGACTCCACCCATTGACCTATTTAGAGATTAGGTCTGCTACAGCCTTGTCTTACGTTTTCGTCTTGTAAATTGTACTACAAGCCGATTTGTATGGAATCTTTGTTAATGGTACATCTATTAAATATTTGCAAAGTGATTGTTCACTTATCTTTGTATCTACATGAAATATTATTACATAATAATATAAATCGATATACTAAATTTAGTATCATTATTTACATTAATAATAATTAGTTGGATTAAACACTTAAGAAAAATTATGAATAACATATATTATACCTTTAAAAAATACTAAGCGTTTCTGGATAAAAATGCCAAAGAGGATGTTATTTAAGTCTCAAACAGTAAGATTACTTCAAATCAGAAATATACAGATATGTAAATAAACTCTTTTACCAATCAACGATTATATTTAAACACATAACTTATATACTATTCTGAATATTATTATTAACTTTGTAGATGCCAAGAAATATACTTAATATAGATAAATGGTTATTTGCTACGAGACTATGAATAACTTGAAACTTCCAAAGCGTCTGATCAAAAGTTGAGTAAAGCTAAAGCTACATACTAATTTGTTAAAGTTGTCTTTAAATCAATTTTAGGTCAAATACTTCTGTTAATAAAAAGATCAACATTTTTTACATAATGAAATATGACATTTCTCGATATTTTTTGCGTGAAAATAATAACTTTATTAACTATAAATCTTAGGTATAATCGTCCGTCCGTTCGTCATCCACATAATCACTTTTAAAATGTTTTTATCACAGTTAGGGTAAATATTGCAGCTTTCTTGTTTTCCTATATACATATATGATATAATATTATTGGTTAATAACATAAACAATTGGTCCTTAACAGTTGAAACCCTAAGGATGAGATTTTAATATTCTTTTAGTTTTTAACTGCAACTTAATAATTAATAATATTTATTAACAAAAGTGTTTTACTTCAGCTTGCAAGATTTGACTCATACAAACATACTAACAAACATTGCAAGTTAAAAGAGAAAACTGTTCAGTAACTTATTTTCTTTTTTAATCAATCGATTATATTTTTTATGGGCGAATACTAGTACTTATAAAGAAGTATACGAAGCATGTGAACACCACCGAATTGAGAACCACCTCCTTTTACAAGTCGGTCAATAAATAAAAGCGGCAACATCGCCATTTAAACATTTGAATAGTAATATATGTATATTCGACAGCTGAATTCAACTGACAATATTGTACTGCTCGTACTAAATCAATATAGGTAGCAGTTACATAAAAGAGAGAAATGGGTCACAGTTACGTTTTAGAAAAATTTTATGTGTGAAATACGGAGTTATTCTTCAATTAAACGTTTACTTCGCAAGCGTTAAATTATATCATATAATTATTTACGTAGCCTTAATCTATATTCATACTTTGAATCCGAAAGCTATGTTCGTTTGACTACTTTTGAACTTATGAAAAGCGTTGTCAATTTTGATAACATTTAGATAGGATTTTAAAGGACAAAGAGATCATATACATCGTGCACGTGTAATGCCTTTTACTTAAAACAAGCTACTCACCCTTGTTTCGCTCGTTTGTCCATATTAAGTACATTTTAAAGGTCAGTAGATTTCTCAGAAATTAGATACTTTTGCCCAGTAAAAAGAATCTTGTATGTTGACTCGGATAAGCTATAATCATACTAAATTACATCAAAATCTGTCCAGTGGTTTAAATAATTATTCTATTTATTGATATGACTACTATAAACAAGATCAGAACTTAATATTTTACTCTCTATTGTTAGCATCCAGCGAATATAAATTGGCCAAGACCATGATAAGCTCATAGTTTATTAAGTCGGTAATTAAAAGCGAAATTGGAAGCAGGGGCAAAGGTAATCACCCTAAAGCTAAGCCGTATATCACATATCAATAGGCATATTAAGATTAACGTTAATCGTAGCTCTACTAAATTATTAAAAGTTTTCGTATCGTATCGACAATGTATTTTCTTTTCTTTTTGACAGGCGTTTTTTAACTTACAATATTTGCCTATAATTTAGTATGTTCAGGTCAAATCTTGTCACTTAGTTTTAAAGTTATTCTCGATCGGTTCAGCTGAATTTTGCATGCACGATAAGTTTGGATGACAATGCATGGTTAACTAAGTGTACATGTACATCATTCTAAATCCAATATGACCGACTCCCAATGACGAATGATATTTTTACTAAAATATATCTATGCAAAATGGTCTTCAATGCGCAATTTCCTTTATTATATTCATAAGAATTTAAGTGTATACACCATACATTTCAACTATCTAATCTCGGGGGGTTTGTAAGATGGACTACTTTTAACTAAAGACCGTCGGTTTTCGCTTGGGCATTGCGTATTAAGGCACTTGTTCGTGGTTAAATGCGAGTTCTTTTTAAGCACGCTCTATTTTTAGGAACTGTTTTAGTACGACGTAGCAGTGCCAGCCCATTGGTAAGACGATCGTTTGTAAAGCCGAGTGAAGTGAGTTCAAGCGCTGAGTCTGGCACGTTGAAGATTTCACCATTTCCAACAAAAATGTAACCGTATGCTGATAAATTGGCAATAATATAACTAAAATATGGTATCTACGAGTTGACATAGGTCGACTAAAATACGGCATTTTAGCCAGCGTGATGGGCTATGTATAACCCTTACGGCAGTAGATAGATAGCCTTCAATTTTATACCGTAAATGTCAAAATATGCATTGGTTGATTTATGTTATATTCCTTAGTAGGACTTATATTTTTATATCAATACATAAAATTTTCATTTCAATTTAACCCTCTGATTAATGGCTTCGAAGCGTGCTGGTTGAGCACAGATTACTTTGCCGATGTCACGTAGAACATAAAAATTTAATTTACTGAAATCTGAATACAATTTGATCGATTAACCTATTCTTAATCGATTTCATTAAATTATTTTCTCTTGAATTTAAAATATACTATTATTTTTGTTATTCTTGCATCCTCTTATGTTTGTTTGTTGAAATAGATTAATATTATATGTTTTTAATTACTTAACCTAAAAACAATTTAAACCATACCTATTCATTTTTAAAGTTATAGTCATAAATAAGAAACTACCGACGAAAATCTCACTAAATAACAGTTGAGAATTACGTACTCTAAAATTATAACATCTGTACGTAAACACTTTTATGACCCCTTCAATACCTACTAAATCTTGTAAGTAGTACCTAATTGATATTTTGCTCCACTAATTACATTATATCTCACGGTTTAACTACTTGTTTCCGTTCCTTGAATTTTGTTCTATTTAATTTTAGAATAAATATTCAAATTAAAAATATTTATTTTATTCAGCATTACATTATTATATTATTTTTTACTGAACGCCATGAGTCTACTAAATGAATTAAACTTTCATTGGGCATGTATCAGCACTATAAATTATACAATAACTTTATACAGCGATATCAGTACGAGCAAAGCACTGTCACAAATAGAAAAGCCTCTCATTACAACATGTTCTTCCAGATCCAATTTGCTTCTAAACGATAGTAACTGATTTGTTAAAGAAACTAATCATAATATAAAAAAAATCACTTAAAGGATATGGTTATAAGTTAACAGATTGAGTTTTTTTTTAACTTTCATGAGAATTACTTCATAATTTATAACTGTAAACATATCGTAAAATTAGTGATTATAGTAAATCAAAAGATTTATCTGAAGAGCAATGTTATATTACGTGATTTATTAGTCACCGGGCGTTATTCATAATACCAACCATTAATTAATTTGATGAAGTACCTGCTTGAAATATCTAAACAATATTTAAACTATTTTAAATAACTTTGCTGTAAATTAATCGAAACATTGGGAGCAAAAACTTAAAAACAAATCCGAAAAGATCGTTTCATTTAAAATATTAGGGAAAATTTTAAATTTACCGAAAAAAGGTTAAAGAGGATGGTTTAAAAGTATCTAAACATCTACTTTTAAAGAAAAATAAGTCACTAGTAAGTAGTAAGTAGTAACATGCGCTTTTTTAAATAATCATGCAGTACGAATAAATAGTTAACATTTTGTGACTTTCTATAAGATTAACAAAATTTACGTTATTCAATAACAATTGAATTTATTTCCAATACAACAGATAAAGCGCCACAACATCTCTCAAGGTATTAATAAGCTTCGGCTATATCTAAAAGCTCTATCGTCTCGAAGGCTATATCGAAAAATCGGGTCGGGACCCGAGCGACATCTACGGAAATAAACTGATCCACTTGAAAAGGTCAAATCGCAAAATAGAACCTTTAATGTAAATATTTAATTCTGTATTTCGTTTTAGAAAACGTTGCGGATGTTTCCAGAATATTCTAAATGGTTGTCTGGTTCGGATTTGGAGTGTCTTCGAGGCAATTAGATGATTGTCAGTTTAGGGCAAAGGTTTCTTAAATGTTGTTGTAGTAAACGATGACAGTATTAAAAAATATTTTAGTATTTACTAATATTTTAGTTAATTAAAAAAAACCTTTTAGACCTCCTATTTTAAATATTATATAACACTAGCCGTTCCCGCGGCTTCGCGCGCGTTCTAAAAGCTGGAAACCAAATAACTGCTCCGGTCCTATTGGTCGTAACTACTATCCAACACAAAAAGAATTTTTCAATTCAGACTGTTCGTCTCGAGATTAGCGCGTTCAACCAAACAAACTCTTCAGCTTTATAATATTAGTATATAGATGAATGCTACATGAAGAAAATTTATTCAAAAACTTTAAAATTTTTATACCACCATTAGGGGATATATGTAGTACCTATTATACACAATAATTATATCTATCATAAATTTAAATCTACTAATCAAACTAATAATTAAATTAATAATTATATCTGGTTATGTCTACAGATAGACGAAAGAAGAAAGGATTTTACCTGATTTTGTTAGAACTTACTGGCAGATAGTATTCACATACATTGTTTATTTTAATTTAAGTTTATTTTACATTGTAGGTATAGGTATTAAATATAAAATAATGTCAACCGTCGCGTTTCCACGTACACATAAATAATTCAACACGAAAAAAACTTTACTCGCTGAATAGAAGTAATAGTTTCGTATTTCTACTATAAATCAATACTCATTCTAATATGGTAGCCGGAAAGTTGGTGGACTGGACGAGACTAGAAATGCATTGGCGCTAATTAGGTCGGATATGGGTCAGTCATCTATATCACTCTTATGTACTCTTTTGTTCTGATGTACATAAGATTTACAGAGGTTACTTACAATTTAAAAATCACGTAAATGGGTGAAAATATATAAAGTAGTAGCAAATTACATGTAAAAAGTGTTACCAAATTAGTTTCAAAAAGCTCAAAAGCAATAGCTATAGGAGAGGGGAATATGGGTCATATCTTAAAACAATACAATTAATTTTTAATCCATAAAATTTTTTTCTAGGTATAATCGTTACCGTTTATCCTGGATTTGTCTGTAAGAAGATCCAACCCAACAAATGATTTATATCTTTATGATGATATAGAAAAGCATATATTTTCGGGGTTCAATTATAGTTTTATAAGAGAACTAAGGCTCTTCCCTAGATTTAGCACAGGCAAAGCCGCGGGATCCGCTAGTTATGCATATAAACCTTCCTCTTGAATCACTCTATCTATTAAAAAAACCGCATCAAAATCCGTTGCGTAGTTTTAAAGATTTAAGCATACATACGGATATAGGGACAGAGAAAGCGACTTTGTTTTATACTATGTAGTGATACGACGTCAGTTAAAAATGTAATATAAAGAAATGATAGGTATTAAAATAACAAATAAAAAATCTAAGTATATGTAAATAATAATAGCTGACAAAGTTATATGAAACAAAGGTATAAGAACTTCTTTTCAACTATCGATCTACTGAAAGAAAAAGCAACTGTGTTTGTACACAAAAGAGCTATACATCTACTTTGATATAAGCGTTACGGTCACGCGATCACTATGGGAATTACTTAAAGAAATGAATGCTTTCATTTCATGCTTTAGATTTTCGTGATTTCAGCATGAAACTATTTTCTTACAAGTATAATAGTTAAACTTTTAAGTACATAACGTACCTACAACGCGACGATCGACATAATATACGAGTATGTTGATACGATGATTTCAAAAGGATTTTCAAAAAAAAATTTATGAACAAATTAGTCTATGGATGTAATAAAATACTGAGTCGCCTGCTGTTTTGATTTATAAATAAAACTACACCCATTTATAAAAGAATAAATAAGAAAACTGTGTTGTATTTAAGTCGAAAAACAAAAATTAAGGGGTTGACGCGGACGGCCCGATTTGGTAATTACAGGAACGATTAATTTTATCACGCACGTTTAGCTTGTTTACGTTTAATTATTTTATATTTTTGGTATGTATCTTCTCAATAAAATATAAAATTACTTGTCTTTTAACTTATCTTTTAACTTAAAACTATTTCTCCGTACATACATGCGATCATAATGATTCCTTTCAATCTAAGAATTTCGCATTCATATTTAACACAGTATTTATTCTATACAACACTTTGAATACAGATATTTGTTATACTATTCAATTCTTCAATTTTTCTCCAACTTTAGCTTAAATGTGTAAAAGTTGTGCTTTTTTATGGGAATACTTACGTATGATACGACATCTTTATCGTATGCAATATAAAAGTTTTACAGTCTCATAATATCTAGTCAAACTCAGCCGAATGGAAATGGTTCTCTTGTCCTAGTTAAGGGTAATAATTCCTTAATATGGCTGTAATAAACACTTTGTTACTACACGTATGCATACGTAATGGTTTTTTTTACCAAAAAGCTTAATGTAGGTATATGCTTTCTGAGAATTTTAACTATAGAAAAAAGTAAATGTGTACACCCACGTAGGAATTTTTTAACTAGTCTTGTGTGAAAGAATATAATGGGGGGTGTTACTTCAGCTTATACTAAAAAAAACTTAGAATTTTAGAAAAACAATATATAAATTACTAGTTACCTATAACATGTATACGTACGAGTATGCGCTTATAACATGTACCTATAATAGCTCGTTGTTGTAGTGTTATTTACACAAATTTTTGCATAGGCATGACTTAATCTCATATTATTATTTTAAAAATCTTTTCAGACTTTATTTTTAACACTACACTAAATGATTACACTAAGGATTCATATGAAACAAAATAAGTAAATAATAATTTACTTTATTCATTTGAAAAATTAACTAATATTTTAAGGTACATTTTGAAAATTTTGTGGGTAGACTGTATGTAACAGCTGTATAATGACTTTAAGACCTCTAAAAATCTTAGTCTCTCATGTAAACATGATAAGTGTAAAGCAATTCAAAATGTCGGAAACCAAAAACCAAAATAAATCCGCGACAAAGTTCTAAAAGATACTTAGTTTATTTAAAATTTCGAATATTAGCGTTATTATTATTATATTTAAATCTAGGAAGGTATTAAATAATTTACTTTTTTAAGTTACGTTCCAACAATTTAGGAATAAACTTTGCTCAAACGTACGAGTAAGTATATTGAATGATGGATGCTGGAAACGTATTCAATCAATTGTGATCTGACTAGATGCCACCGTGATCGAGTGGAAAACCATTCTCCATTCTCTTAAAGACTATATTGTGTTTAAAGTTTATCATATTACAAATGTTAGGTACGCGTGTAGGTATTTGTTATATTATGCTTCAAATTTAATAAATCTTATATTATAACTTATAAGTACTATTCAGTTGATGGTTTTTATTAGATTGCCTAACATTACCAAATCCACATGTTTGCGAACTAATATTTCTAACTACTTGAGGCTCAAATCTACAACCTATCACATGAAGCTAATCAATAATCATCCAACATCATTCGAAATACTATTAACTAGAGCAAATTATAAATTTTGCTACTTGCTAGTCACCTTCATACAATATTTCAAAACGTATATTTGACTTTGTACAACAAATAACTATTTCTTATTTTGATAAGTATATGTTGGTCCGGCGTATATAATATAGAAAATAAATAGGTATCGCAAAACCATGTACAACTAGACGACCTTTATACATAAAACATAACAATATTTTTAAAAATGTCGTCGGTCAGGTTCATAATAATAATTAAATATTAATAGATCTTTTTTTTCATACAATATTATTCTGAAGGTTATTCAAAAAACAGAGAGAAGTGTCTAATGTAATAAATACAGATATGACTTTTGATAAACATATAATTACTTCTAAGTCGTTTCTCCGAATCGAAATTATGAAAAATGTACGTAGCTTACGAGTAATACCTTACGAGATAGCGAATATGAAAAGCAACAACCTTATATACATTATTTATAAGTACATTACATTTATTAGTTATTGAGCGCAGCTAGATATTGAATTTTAAATATACAACAGAGCAATAACAAATATTAATAATAAATTCCATTTTTGTATATTATATACTCTCTTTAATCACTAATTAGTTAATCGCTTTTTTGTATTTTTGTAGGTAATAATGTATCAGATTAAAGAAACGTATCGGCCATATTTTAAATCTGTATAAATGCTTTGGAACTAAAATTTGAAACAATGGGCAAAACCGAGTGTAAATGTTGTCTTGGCAAGTTAACGTATAAAGAGAGCAGTGTAGTTGCATAGGAAAATAAAAATAAAAGCTACCATAGAGGAAGGGCTTACTAAGCGAACTACGTTCACATATAGCCGCATCGTTTCAATGGGAGAAAGCGAATGTACTTGAACTAGGAGCACATCGATAACAAAATCAGGTCAGGGTCCATTACGCGTCGCGTGCTGCCGGCGCCGTATCTTGTTAAATAAGCGCCCGATGTAAGTTAGGCGTGGCCGAAATTTCGGAACTTTTCCGAAAGACTACCTACCTACTTACGTATGCGGACTGTTCATGTCTTGTCACGTTTCAGAAATATACCCAAAAAATATGCCGAAACTAACACTGAATAGTAGAAGGAAACATAATCAATTCAATAAATATATCAATATGCATGATTTACGATAAGTAAGTGTTTAAAAATAAAATAAAATAAGATGTTTAAGAATAATACTTTTTTAATAAACATTAGGCTTAAAAATCATAATAAATCCGCGACAAAATCCGAAAACATAGTTTCAATTATAATGTTTAAGAATAATATTTTCGACTAAACTCAATAAAATCGAAGCAAAAGTAAATTTTTGAAACTAAAAAAAAAGTTATTTGGTTCTTTTTTCACCACCTGCGTCGGCGATATGTCCCTTCCGTCTTTCCTTTCCATTAAGAAGTTAATATACCAACATCTTTTAAGGTCCTAATCTAAATACGTGATATAAATAAAATTGGAGTGTCTGTTTATAATTTCAAAACGACAGCTTTTCACTAAATGCATATGAAAGTATATATACGATACTAGCAACAAAAAAACAATTTTTAAAATTTTTGTCTGTCCGGGTAATCTCTGAAACGGCGACCGATTTTGACAGAACTTTCACTAGCAGATAGCTTATGTTATGAGGCGTAACTTAGGCTACTTTTTAACCGACTTCAAAAAAGGAGGAGGTAGAAATTTTATTTATTTTAACTAGGGGAACCCGTAGCTTCGCTACGGGAACGAACCTGAGGCAAGCGAGGGCTAGTCGCTAGTCTATACATACCTATAAACAAAATATATAAACACAATATGCATAAAATGCCAATGTAATTGGTAGTACTGTTCTCTTCACCGTTCACTTTTACGTGTGATTTACCTCCATGTTAGTAACACTACTTTTAAAGTTTATGGGCCAAGATTTTTTTTATACAAAAACATTAAACAAATTTATTATTTAACGGATTCGTCAAACAAACATTAGATATCGGTTTGCCGTATTTGATCGCGACAAATATTTATATACAGCCTAGACAAGCATGCAAATTGTTAGTTATTCTACAGTAATGGTAATCAATTATCTCTATGTATCCCACTTGGATTTATCTTCAGCTTTACCCGTATGCATATTTTACT
Organism: Boloria selene; assembly: GCA_905231865.2. NCBI lineage: Eukaryota > Metazoa > Arthropoda > Insecta > Lepidoptera > Nymphalidae > Boloria > Boloria selene. The sequence continues at coordinate 2,926,598 of HG993140.1, read as the reverse complement.
TATTTAGCACCATTGTTCTCTATAAAAACGCGGAAAATTGACTAGCTCTGGATATTTTTATTTTGTAAAAACTAAACTCAATTTTTTGTCAAACAAATCATTAAAACCATTTTAAAGATGTGCATCTATTTTATAAAAAAACATTCTCAATAGTATGTGCATTTAGACTTTTTTCCGTCCTACAGCTGGGCACGTCCCTTTAATACAATAAGGATCTAGCTATAACGTAGATTAGAAATTTCCTCTAAATTCCTATACATTTTTCTGCCACTCTAAACATCTAATTTGCTTTTAGTCATTAATCGCATAACCAATGTAGAAAAAAAAAACTAGTTAATTACCTACTTAGTTATTGAGTATGACATCACTTATGAATGCATACTAGAATATCATCAACATAAATATCATATTAGCAGAATGCAGCATTTGCAATGAGAAAAAATAACCATGAAACTGGTTTCAATCTGACATCAAAGGCAGGTCATATAGTATATATAGTCCAACTTTAAATATATCAAGAATCAATAAAAGCCACTTAGATATTTAAACAACATACCTTATAAATGAAACTATCTTTTCGGATTTTCTCTCACCGGAGTCTCTCACTGTGACCATGATTGCTGTAAAGCATTCGAAACGTCGGGAACCAAAAACAAAATAAATCCGCCACAAAATCCGAAAAATAGTTTCATTTATAATCTCAAATATTCGCGTAAACCTAAGGAAGTATTAACATACCTTATATACAAAATTAATTTATTAAGTGGAAATACAATTTCAGTAAAGCATGATACAGCGTAGTTATATGAAGTTACTTTAATTTAAATTAGTTTGAAATTAATTTGTGTAAGCTGATTTTGCACGACCCTAGACTACAGTGCAATGCCCGTTATCATATAAATTAAAAAATAACCTTATTTTCACTGTTTATAAAAAAGTATTTACACATTTATGAAATATACTATATACTTAATATTTTATAACAGTAAATGGACTTGTATTTGATTTAAATATAACTTATATTGTATTGATATATTTTTATTACTTAGTTTTGGACATGATAATGAAAATCCCTGCTACGGGACAAAAACTGTTGTATGCTACAAAGAAAAATGGGTTAACACATTTTACCGCTATTTTCTATAGCGAGTAAAGAAGAACTCTAATGAATTGATTATTTTAATATTGTGATCGCAAGAAACATGCGTAACTGCGAGGGAACATAATGTTGTTTTCTACGACATTAATATATTACTTATACTTTTTGATATCTAAATTATTTTGTGATTCGTGATTTACATTTAATAGGTCAATTAAAAACCACTAATAGGCACGTCAATAAAATTCTACTAAAATCAATGTTGAACTCAATCTTTTCTCGTTCTAAAATATTATTTTAATGACTGCCATTATATTATAGCCAAAGCCAAACATTATTAAGACACAACTTATTTGAAATACGCATCAAGAGAAGAAAAAAAACAACAATCTTACATACTTACATACATATAAAGGCTAATTATAGATTTAAATTATTTAAATGTACCTAATAAAGTATTTCCTACATTTTTATGGTTTTAGTTTCGAATAATCAAGAGATATCTGTATTATATGTGATGACGTACAATAACTATTGAAAGTGTAGTGGAATGATGACGTCATAATTGAAAAATTATGCCGAATATGTCGTACAGCCCTTCCTGCTTACATAATTCTAGAATTTACTAAAAACTACCCCATTTTATGGAAATCCTTTGTATAAACACACTAGAAGTCCTCTTAGAGTCCTGCAATCAATAAAAGTGGGTCTTGTGAACGGGAAAATGTTTTCGTCCAAAATAAAGTGGGTCAGTCTTAGGTCACTGCCATTATAACAAGTGCGTATCGAGTGGGTAGGTCGAAGAATATTTTGATGATTGTCTATTACTTTAAAATAACAGATTTATGGAAATGTTTATTGATCTAACAAATATATAACATTATTTTCCGAACCACTCGATTTTACTATGCGTCGTAACAATGCTTAACGTAAATTGATTTCGATAACGTTTTGAATGCTTTAAAGACAATAAACTTATGGTTAATAGTATACAATAGATTAGTTAAAAGCATATAATATGTATGGAATATGTACGTTGGTATTTGTTATGTGGTAAATTATATTTCTGTCGTATAGATTAATTTTAGATATACATAATCGTAGACATTTTGGTTATATACTAGAGATATAAAATAACATTTATAATTCTGCATACATACACATATTCAGACAAATTCAGATAGGAATTTTTTCTTCAACCCATAATAAAAAAGGGGGTAGTTTATCATGCTGTTCATAGATAACACAATGTTACAAGATTTAACAATAGAAGTAACGGGAGATAGTCTGTTACTTACCAGTATTCGTCCGGTGGTGGTTTGGCCAGAGATTAGTTCGCCGGCCCAATCTTTGGCCTCGGTCATGAAGGTGCCCTCGAACTCTTGTTTCCCTTGTCGCGCCGCCTTCTGTTCCTTTTGCTTCGGGTCGTTGGGCGAGAGCTCGGGCTCCTTGCGGCAGCATACATACGCGCAAGCGCGCCAGAATAGCACCACACATAGCCCCGCGATGAACGTGATGATCGAGGATAGGAGGAAGCACCACCATTTTCTGACAGTGAGGCATTCTGGTTCAGTGTTCGGCGCGGTCGTCGTCCCTTCCTCGGTCGAATCCATTCCAGGGCGCGAGGCATCCAGACAGGCGCGCCATGCACGTGCGACGCGCGCTCGCACGCTGCCGGCGCGCGACTGACTCTACGCGGGAGCGCCGCCCGCTCGATGCCGCGCAATCGATCCGCGCCTGCGCACTGACGAGCCCGCTACCGACCGCTCATGCTGACCCCTCGACCTTCTCTTCTCCTGCTTCCTGGATCCACGACGCCCTCAACCCTCACCTGCTTCCCATCCACCAGACCCGCACGGGCCACTGTTCCGATAATAATTGTCTGCACCAAACAGATTTACCTTCGCAGCTAGCTTATCCAGGCTGTCACTTAAATTGCAATGTTCATATTTTATTCACATAAAACTAGATGCGCTCGATACGTTCATGTCACACAGTCGCTTCGACGGTTCTAAGCAGACTACGGGTCGGTGCAAAGAGAATGTAAAATAATAAGAGACGGGACTCCCATACTAGCCAATGAAATCAGTTTACATGGAATTCTATTACCAACATTAACAACGAAGATGTCAAATAACAGGAGTACCAATCTAACGTCGAGATAGTGCTTGACAAATAGCGTTTTATCGATATCGATAAAATAGGCAGGGTAGAAATCAGGGTCACTACTAGTTAATATTATTAATTTTAGGGAAGTATCGCATCCGTATTTATGAGTCCAATGTTGACGAGGGGATATTTGATACTAATACAAGATTGGACTTAAATGCGGACCCGAAATAAATAAAAAGCTTTTTCAGCTAATTTAATAAAAAATTTATTACCGAAATGAATTTACTTATCCAACAAAACGAAACTGAAACAAACAATTGTAAATAGATGAGAATGCTATACAAATAGTTGAAATTTATATCATATAAGTTTTTTTTTCTTTCTAATATATAGTATTAGTTTGTAATAGTGAAATATTAGAACTTGCCTTATCAAAATATCCTATATCCTATATAAGATGTCCTGTAAAGCAAAGCTGTATTATGGAACCACAGACGGAATCATTGTAGTGAGAATCATATTAAATATTATATTAAAATGTTCCCACAAAGATCAAAAATTATTATCACATTAAAAAAAATTACAAAGAAATCACAAGCAACATACAAAATAATAGGTAACATTAAAAAAAATTATCAGTATTGACTATTAGAAATAGAACAATAAAATATTAAAATAAAGATTTTTAAATATTTTTTTAAAGTTTAAAATTATTATCACTGTTTTCTTGAGCTAACTTTTATATGTTTTTCTTTCTTTTTTGGTTTGATTTGTTTTGGTGATTGAATTTCTTTCTGGTCACTTTTTTCTTGAGCTCACAGCTACTGTCCTGATGTATATGAGTCTGGAAATAATTGCAATATAAAAATTGAATCAAAATCATAAGAATATTATGTTCTAAAAAGAGCAGCTGCCAAACAAAATTGAAAAAAAGAGATGGTACCTGAGTAACTTAGTCCAGCCTGGAATAATGAAGCTTTACAATCATTTATCCCTTTAAAGGTATTCGGTGGTTGTTGTTGTAATGTCAATGTTTGAATAAATGTGACAGGGAAATTCAAGAAACATGTCATGCTGTTGTGAAACTGGTTTCCACTTATATATTTTAATGTATGCAACTTTATAATGTTAACTTATATTAACTCTTCTTTTTCTTTATCCACAAACGTGTCCCACTGTTTACATCTGAAATTTTTTTATCAAAATTTAATCAATTTTTCTTGGTTAAAATCTAATAATATACATAACTTGGTTATCGATATGTGGATATTACACTTGCAGTACATCACTAGCACACAATTTAAATGTGATAAATTTGTTAATTTTATTTGTTCCCAGCCCGCTTTATTAACATATGGCCGCAAAGTATCACATTTAAGTACTTACTAGTCTTTATGTAAAGGAAAACTCGTCATAAACATCATATTTTCATGATTCGGACGACTTACTCCATTTTTTAAATTTCACAAATAATAAAGCGTCTTTTCGGTTGCATTTAGATTCAAAGTACACCCATCACATATTTTCATGAGAATTTACACTTTAGACAATAAAAATCCACAATTAAACAAACATTTACACTCAAAACACAAAATGAAGTTTTAACAAACAACATGGTCAGCCATCTTAACGGAAACGGAACTAATGCAAGAAAGAGAAACTACTTTGAGGGAGTGTGATAGCAATGTCCGCCATTATTTGGCACGTAAAGTCCATAGAAAATTTTTTTGTTCCGAGTTGCGCCAGCCTGGGTCGGTGTTGCCACTAAAATAACGTGTATTTGTTGTGGGCTGTGGCGTCGAGAATATTATGTAGGGAATGCGGAGGTTTTAGAGAGGTCAATGATTTCAGTTTTTCGTGACTGCCGCCCTCTGCGTGCGTCACTGTGCGCTACGAAACTCGTAGACGTCTACGGAAACGCAAAGTAGGACATAGCTATATTGTACTTATGTTGTGTACGAAATAATGTTTTTTCTAGTATTTTTTTATCAAATAAAAATTGATTAGTATCGTTATCGTTACCATATTTGTATCGTTTCTGTAATAACCATAATTTTGTTTGTGTAAAATGTCGTGGTAATAAATATTGATAACTAATATTAAACTTATCAATCATTTCGATTACATTGTTGCTACTTACTAAAGCTATTTCTTTAGAACATTTTTTTCAAGATATTACAAGAATACTCACTATAAACTTCATAAATTTATACATACAATACAAACAGTTTATTAATTAACAGAATTCTATTGAATGACATTTCTAATACATTTTTCAATGTACCTACCAACAACCAATATACGTCGCGAGTGAAAGGCTAGTTTAAAAAATAAAAGAATAGGCTTAGTAATTTTCGCGAATGTACCCATGCGTAAACTCACCCTCCACCACTTTTTTCCAGCTTCCTTTTTAGGTGATGCGAACTGTACCTCGTCCAATAAAAAACATCAGACTTATATGTAAAGACTTATATGAATATTATAAAAAATGCAGGATATGTATGATTGTTATTGATCTTACTTAATTAAGCAAAACAGTTGAAAGCATCTGGATGAAAACTAACATAGGGATAGATTATAATCTGGAATAGCACTTAAGTTAAATATTTATCCCTGAAAAATGTACAATTCTAATAATCGGGAAAATATTCTGAACTTCAATCGAATATACAAAAACAGTTATTTTCAGTTCTTTACCGTGATGAAAGCTTAATAAAAAGTAAAAGCGCCATCTGTGTAATACACTACATATCATCTGATTACAAACTTTTGTAAAATGTTATAAAAATAATCATTATTATAAATATAAGTAAATAAATAAATATGTTGAGACATTTAACACAGCACTATCTAGTTCCATGGTAAGGTACGGGCCTTGTGTTATGGCATGGAGTACATGGAGAGCGCATGCGGGGGCAACCGCGCTCACTAAACACATGCTAAATCAAGCTAAAGAATTAAGATTTAAGAATTAAAATTAAGAAGTCTTTTCTACTTTTCTCGATAGTGCTGTCGCAGCATCGCAACGATTTATATCGATGTAATTCAAGATTAGATGAATTTGTATTTTACTGTAGGTATTATTATTGATTTATTTTAAGACAAGTGGCGCCTAGTATCATTAAAAATATTTATTTTGTATGATTTAAAATTTGCAGATTCCCAACGATGACAGTGAAGAGAAAGAAATTTGGATTAATGCTATTCAAAGAGTCATTTTTTTTTCTAACAAAGCATAGCGTCGTATGCTCTAAGCATTTCATACCGGATTGTTTTGAAACTTTAAAAAATAATAGACGACGATTATATAGGCCATCAGTGCCTACATTATATTTACCTTCTCTAGTACCTAGTAGGTACCTATCTTTGAGTGTATTAAACTTTTACATATGCTGGTCATGCACATATTGTTAAAAATGTTAGCTACATATGTAACAAAAAATATATTGATACCCGACTGACATTTATTACCAATAATAATACAAATCCTAAAGATTACCTATATAAGAAAAACATATTCAAAACTTATCTTAAAAACCAGTAAATATACATAATAATAATAAAGGTCATTAAAATAAATCTCCTGTTTTATTAAAAATTGAAACCGTAATCTCTGTATCGCAAACCAATCATTAAACTAGTAATTAATCAAACAATTATCGATATCGATATTTTTTATGTAACTCTTTTCGAATCCCTAGAGAATCAGTCATCACTTGGTTGTCACTTCGTTACCCAATCACAGCTGGCGAAGCTTACCTATACCCCCCGCCGTAAATGAGTGACTTTGAGCTAATACAAAAACATGCCGATGCTTTCTCCATTGGTTTTATGCTCCATGTGTTATGGATACCAAATAGTTGATATACACTATAATATTAAAAATATAAACATCCATTACTGGAGTACAAACATTCGTGCTCTACAAATGAACTCCCCCAGCGGGACTCCAACCCGCGACCGCTGGCGCAGCAAATAGGGTCACTACAAACTGCGCCACACATGTCGTCAAAATATTATCGATCTGCAGATCGAAATTATAGTTTTATGTGTCTTTTTGTCTGTGACCGCATGACGAGAAAGCCAGTGGATTTTACTTTTTAATTAAAAGCAATTTAATTTAATAAAATTTAGTATGATGAGAGCTGGTTATACGGGTCAAGGTATAGAATATTTTATACTGGCGAAAAAATATCTCTTACTAACCGTCAAAATACACATATTGATAAACCCGAGCGGAGCGAGGGTGAATCACTTGTAATAAATGGTAATATTATAAATGCAAAGGTTGGTATGTATCTTAGTTAAAATAATTTATTATTTAATAATATCAATTTAATTATTATATGTATTTTCATTAAAATAATTATAATAAAGGATCCTACGCTGTACGCGACACAGGGTATCCTAGTGAATGCGTCTCAGCACTCCATTTGCCTATACTTTGGTACATTATAAATTTATAATTGTTATTAGTTTAAGGAGTAGGTACAGTTGTTTCTTTTTTCTGATTATGAATTAAATAAATAAATAAAATAAAAATAAATAAATCAAGCAAAACAGCTAAAAGGATCTGGATGAAACCTAACACAGGGATAGATTATAATCTGGAATAGCACATAAGTTAAATCTTTATCCTAGAAAATTGTACAGTTCTAGTGGAGTAGATTTGTTTTGTTTATGAAATACGTTTACCAGAAATATTAGATATTAATAGGATATGATGATATTTCTACTACAATGCATTAGCATTATTAACATAAATATATTAGGTATAATCGAGACACATCCCATAAGTTCAACATTTTATTTCAAAGAGTTTTCCTATATACTAATACTAAATAGGTACATACTTTATTAAAGAATCTAAATAACAACAAATCCAACAAAACAACAAAAACAAATATTTAAATACATATTTTTTTAACATTATTGAATTATGTATGTATATAATATTTCAATATAATATACTATAAAATGGATAAGGTACTAATTATAATTATCAATTTCGAAGGTTATTTATTTATGCATATATATAACTACTACTACTATCTATCTAAACAATATACCTACTTATATAATTGTTACAATGAAAATTAAGTGTTGCCAGAATACAATTTTTAATCATGGCAACAGTTTCAAAAAATCTGTCATACTTATTAGTTATTGTACAATTGAGATTATGACAGAAAGTAATTAAATCATTTGGCAATGTAAAACATATTGCCATTGATAATTGACATTATTAGTATTAGTATTGCCATTTAAAAACTTATAAGTTGGATTTTAATTCCTCTGTATTGTTATTAATCTTTAACTGGTAACACTTTACCATTATAATAAACTATTTAACTTTCAGGTAGTGTATCACCAATCCACTTTAAATATGGTGGGTTGCCATTTTTAATTGGTAAAGAAATCACTTCACACACCTCATACGGATGATTTGCACGCACATATTCTGTTAGCTTGTCCACAAGAGATGTCCTGGTCTTGATCATTAAAAGAGCCTACGAACAAAATAGAAATTATTAAATTATTTTGTTATACATGCTTTTTATTCTATTCTCACTTTTCAACACACTCATTTATTCATTGAAAAATTGAACAAGTGGTAAATATAGTAATTAATTTGTAGTTGTATTTGTAGTAATTAATAATGAAATTCATCAAATACATTCTTATTTTGTAAAGTTAAAATATACAAATAAACAACTGTTTTCAAAGACTATTACATATTAGAATTATGAACACCCATGACTGGAGTACAAACATAATATAACATGCTCATCACTAAAATAAATGTATCAATAAGTTGAAGTTCCTTATTATACTTTAGTTGATACTTTAAATTTATAAGTTTAGTATATCTGACTTTTATTTATTTCTTCAAATCATATAATTTGGAACCACAAAAAAAATTACTATGTTATACTTTCTTAGGTTTATGTGAATATTTGACATTATAAATGAAACTATCTTTTCGGATTTTGTCGCGGATTTATTATGATTTTTGGTTCACGACGTTTCGAATGCTTTACAGCAGTCATGGTCACGGGAGAGACTAAGGTATTAGACGTCTCAGGGGGTTATATACTTGTTACAGAGAGTGTCCACCCACAATTTACAAAGAATTAGAATTAGTTTGATGTTACTATCTGAATGTAACATAACACTATCAAACCTCATTATCTTCATTAATTTCATTTTTCCATTCATATATAGATGTGACTTGAGGAATAATGTTAACACAGGCAGCAAATTTATTTTTAACTAGACCATGTCCAATGGTTTTGCCAACTTCAATGCTGGGAACTGTTACATATGCCACTGAGTATTTATCTGAAATTAAATGAAACATATTGACTGTATAAAAGGTATTTTAATCCACAAAATTCGGAACTAATCCAAAGAGAACAAATAGTGAGCCTTGAGACCAGGCCTGGATTTACACTAGGGGCAGTCGGGGCGAATGCCCAGGGCGGCAAATCTTTTGGGGCGGCAAAACTTTGAATGCCAAAAAAATTTTTATAGTCTTATCAAGATTGCTCAATGTAATCCCCCTCCCCCCCTAAATTGTCTTACGTAATAAATGAATGATTTTTTTTTAATTTTGAGTATAAATATACAATTAATTGAAAAACATGTCCGATGGACGTAAAAAATTGAGCGGATTTGAGCATCGGAAGCGCGCTTTGGACAAAAGTAGAAAGGAACAAGAGGTTTTGAGTAAAACTCCCAAGCTAGATGATTTTTTACGAAGATAGAACGTGTTACGCAAAAAACGGAATCTATCTTTAGAAATTGTACAAACTTGATTGATTGTTTCGAATGCTTTACAGCAATCATGGTCACGGCCCACGGGAGAGACTAATTATTATTTATTATTTAATCCAGCATTAATTTGAATATAAGTTTTAATAAAATTAAAAAGTTAAAAAACAAATTGTATTTTAATTTGAATATTTTAAAAGTTAAATATCAAGCAACACTACAGAAAACTAAAATCTAAAAATATAATATTATTCAGATCTAACTATGCTCTATTCACATAGAGCCCACAAGTTCTTTTGAATTGTAATTTATCTATACTTAATATTATAAAGCTGATGAGTTTGTTTGTTTGTTTGTTTGTTTGTTTGTTTGGTTGAACGCGCTAATTTCAGGAACTATAACTGGTTCGATTTGAAAAATTCTTTTTGTGTTGGATAATCCGTTTATCGAGCAAGGTTATATTACATCACGCTGCGACTAATAGAGGCGGAGTATCAATGAAAAATGTTGCAAAAACAGGAAGGGCGGGCGTTAGTACTGCGAGATACAATTCCGCGCGACTCAGTAGAATTTGGTTTCCGATCTTTAGACCGCGTGCGAAGCCGCGGGAAATGCTAGTAGAGTATATTTAATTGAATGTCTGTAACAAGTATACAAACCTCTGAGACGTCAAGTATCTTAGTCTCTCCTGTGACCATGATTGCTGTAAAGCATTCGAAACGTCGCGACGTTTCGAATGCTAAAAGATAATTTCTGTGTGAAGAGAGTTAAAAACTTCTTACGTTCTACGTGCCTCGGCGGTGTAGTGGCTAGCATGTACGGCCGCACACTAGGAGGTCCTGGGTTCGAGTCCCGGGTCGGGCCAAGTTTAGTTATTGAGTCTTTGTTTCGTAAGCCTCAGTAAGAGCCCGGAGTTGGGAAGTTGGCGGTGTGTTATTACCCCCGTGCCTCGGAGAGCACGTAAAGCCCTGCGCCTTAACTCTCACTGTTCGTGTTGAGCAGTCGTCCCACCGGAATATGAGAGTAATAAGGAATAGAGAGTACACTTGTGTCTGCGCATACACTTGTGCACTATAATATCTCCCGCGCAGATGGCTAGTCTCAATGAGATTGGCTGCCGTGGCCGTAATCGGTCGGAAGGACATCACGTTCTACAATGACTGCTAATAGACTAACTTAGCTATTCTATGCATCGAATCCGACGTACTTCAACGTTTAGATTGCGAAGATTTAATCGACCAATTTGCAATACAAAAAGTTAGGCGTGTTTGCCTGTGAAAAAATTGATGTTAAAATTGATGCAAAATTTATAATTGTTAGAAAAAACAACAATTTTTTAATTATGTTTTTGGAATATGTAACATATATTAAAGTTTCTGCAATAAATTAGAGATTTTAATTTTGAGAAATAAAATATATAAACTATAAGTTTAAGTAAAGTTCCAATATTGGGGCGGATTTTTTCCGGTGCCCAGGGGCGGCATTGAGTTTAAATCCGGCCCTGCTTGAGACCGCCAATCGCTATATGCGATAACATAAGCAAAATAAGATATTATAAGCAATGAGAACTTCTATAATCTTGATTTTACTTGATACCAATACATAGAAAGGGTTGGCTTTAGTTAACGGCCACACGATTTTGGTGTTTTGCGGTAGTGGGTGGGAAGGGGGGAGGGATACCCTACCCGATGGTATCACTCCCAGGGTGAGGAAACCAGTAGTTTTTTTAATGAATTTTTTAATTTCATGTTTTTGTATGCGCATAACGGAACGTTTCTCCAAGTAAAAATGGTTTGATAAGTAAAATGGAACGTAACTAAGAGTGAAAAACCATTATAAGTTTGAAAATAAATAACACACAAAATAAATTTCAAATCAATACAAATAAAATTGAAATTACAATTAAAAATATTAAAGTCGCTTATGTAAACTTGGTAATTATAACCACCCGGAAAATATTGCAGATGTAATAATAGTATTTATGTGGATAAAATCTATAGAAAAAAATAAAAGAGTATAGAATAAATAAAAGTAATAAAATATGTGTATGACCCATATAAAAAAAATAAATAATTTTTACATACCACTTTGTTTTAATTTAATTCCCAAACTTACTTTTAAACACTAGGTTAGTTAGTCGAGTACCGTAAGCATTACTAGGCCAGATTGGTTAGGTTAGGTTAGAACATGATTACAAACATAAGCGACTTTAAGCTAAACACTAGGTTAGCTAGTCGAGTACCATAAGCATTACTAGGCCAGATTGGTTAGGTTAGGTTAGAACATGATTACAAACATAAGCCACTTTAAGCTAAACACTAGGTTGGCTAGTCGAGTACCATTTAAGCATTACTAGGCCAGATTGGTTAGCTTAGGTTAGAACATGACCACAAACATAGGAGACTTTAATATTTTTAATTGTAATTTCAATTTTATTTGTATTGATTTGAAATTTATTTTGTGTGTTATTTATTTTCAAACTTATAATGGTTTTTCACTCTTAGTTTCGTTCCATTTTACTTACCAAACCATTTTTACTTGGAGAAACGTTCCGTTATGCGCATACAAAAACATGAAATTAAAAAATTAATTAAAAAAAAACTACTGGTTTCCTCACCCTGGGAGTGATACCATCGGGTAGGGTATCCCTCCCCCCATTCCCCCCCACTACCGCAAAACACCAAAATCGCGTGGCCGTTAACTAAAGCATTCCCCATAGAAATGCGTGAAACAAAACTTTGAAGTCAAATGTATTGTTTGCAAAAATTAAGATGTTTAGCTGGTTAGTAAGTATTATAATTTTTTTCTTACCGGCATCTACATTAGCCGACATGTTTACCTGTGAAACGACAAAACTAGGTCTAAAAATTGATAAGTATAAAGTAATAAGACATTTACGATTAATTACATTGAGCATGTTACACTTTCTAGATTCTGTATAGTTTACTTTTCGAAAAATATTCAATATCACTTTAGAGTTTAGCGCTTATATTCTAAGAATTTCATAAATCATTATGACATTGACATTTGATGAATGATGATTTGACAAATGACGCGGACTCACGGAGTACCGTAGATATAGATAATACTTGGGTCACAGGTCACTGAAGTTAGCCCCCTGGAATTTTTTCTTTTGAAATTTTTTAACTTTTTTTTATTACATCGTTAGTTCGCCGTTTGTTCTTTCTTGTTCACTGTTTGTTCTCCATTTAATAATTATATAAATTTAGTCAAGAGTAGTGGGGGTACATCGGCTTATCGTGACAATAATTTCCATTTACGGCCGTAGCGTGACGATAGACTGGGGTGCTGTGCAACTAAGATATTCTGTCTCTTTTTTATCCCACGTAATGCAAGCGTAATAAACCCTCATCACATTACTCAAATTTATTTCGTATTTCATAAATACTATTTAATTGTCACTTAAACGGCGTGCGCAGTGCGCACTGCGCAGCTCCAGTCGATAGCAATGCTGTACAATGGCATTGACGCGAAGCTTGGAAGCTTGTCACACAAATCGTACAAATCTCTTACTATTGAAATCAAGCTGTTTGCTAAACTTGTTTTACTCGAGTCTAGACCGTGGTAAGAACATGTAAACATTATTATTTATTATAACATGTGTTTATATAAAAAAAAAACTATTAATAGGTATCAAAGATTAGTGATAATATAGGTAGGTACTATATTGATTTATTTTGATTTGATTTTAAAAAAAGTATGAACAAACAATGAAAAAAATGGGTGTGTGTAACCTTTACGCGCGGTTAAAATAAAACTTCTTTCGTAGAATATCATATATTGAAAGAAATATTAGGTATATAAAATATATATATAAAAATTTCGTGTCAAGATATATGTTCATCTAAGTTGCGCAGTATCCGGTAAAGGACGCCGTATTTCTATTTCTGGATAATAGATGGCGCGTTATGTAAAATGTTGAAAGTAGTAGTATTTTTAGTTTATTAAAATAAATAAAAAAAACCTTTTAATTTATTTTAACTTACGCCCAGCGAAGCGGGCCAGCTTTGCTAGCATAGCTGGGCATTAACTCGTTAATCCGTTAATCGTTAATTAACGAAGTTAACATTTCGATTAACGATTAACTTTTAAGTTAACCTAGAAAAAATTTAACGGACTCGTTAACTTCCGTTACATTTTCTCAAGTCCGTTAATCGTTAATCCAGTACCTACTCTTTACCAAGCACCGCGTCGCGTCGATTAAAACGAAACCAGGTACCTAAGTAAAGTTTGGTAGGTAAGGTTGTCGGTGCGTGTTCATGTGCCAGGCGCCCGGTAAGCATCTGCGTCAGTTTGAAAGTCATGACACCGTGTGAAACAGGACGAACTGCATCCACTTTCGCCAGGCCAGCCTCTAGGTTTCCCAGTTGCTTCCTCCATCGCCGGATCATGGCCTCGTCAGCTAGACGGAAGGGATCCCACATTGGAAGTTTCCCGAGCGCACGCTTACTCGCCCGAAACTGGTACACTTCGGCGAGTACCTCTGCCAGCGTCGGAGTACCCAGGGTGAAACGCCCGCCAGAAGGACACCGTGCGTCATCCCCTTATTGCCTTCACCACTAGGACTTGCTGCGTACTGCACAATTGACCCCGTTCGGGACGGAGAGGGCGATCGATCCAAACGGGAGCACCATACAGTGCCATGGACCTCACAATCTCAAAATCGGCAAAGAGATTCAATGCCCCGGACATTCGGCAAAAGCCTACCGAAAGTCGAGACGGCTTCCATCAGTATCGGGGTGAACTGGGAGAAATGAAAAAGGAACGTCAGGCGTCCGTCCAGGGCCAGAGAGAAATGCCTCATGATAGCGAAGAGGCTCTTGAAGAGTCCCAAACGGCTGGGTATTTTGTTGAACTGAGCCTCTGAAAAGCCCGGTCCCGCTTCCTCGAAATGCTGAGAAGCTTTTAAGTTCCAGAACCCAAATCAACAGATTTTATAAGTAGATCATTATTGTTGCAATGATATAAAATTCCAATTTTAATCACGTGTTAACGGATTAACGATTAACGTTAACTTGCGTTAAATCTTTCGAAATGTAACGCTTTAACGTTTAACGAAGTTAACTTTTTTAAGTAACGGATAAGCGATTAACGAGTTAATTATTTGTTTAACGGTGCTGAGCCATGTTTGCTAGTAATGTTATATATTACGTACTTGTCAGGCAATAACAACGGTTAGGATGGCAACATGCGAATGTATTCTATCTCATTCTCTCGCAGACTTAATCTTATACATTTATGTATTAATTCTTTCTTTATAGTGACGCATATTCGCTTCATCTTTTTTGTTTTTCTAGTACCAGGTTTTCTCTTAGCTCATCTTTATCATGAAATACTACGGGTATTATACTATATAAGGGGTAGCAGCCAGCATTATAGAGACGCCAACCCGCACTAGGCCAGCGCGGTGGACTATGGCCTGATTCCCCCCTCGTAAGTCGTATATTTATATATGTAGGACTCAGATCAAGTAAAAAAAGGTAGATCACTCACCGCCTACATTATTACTGAAGCCACAAAACCATGCTAATTTATGTAAACACAGTACACATATTCACGAAACTGTGCTTATTTTCGTTAGTGTCTACGGGACGTCATGCAATAAGTTTGCCTAAAAATGCCGTCCTGTGTAATTAAATGGTGCAAAAACAATTCAAAAGTGAATAAAAAGTCTGATGGAATATCGTTTTACATGTAAGTACTCACAAGACTATATTTTTTAAGATTATTCTAAACTAATTTTAATGTTGTTTGACATAAATAATGACAATGTCCCGAAATGACGTACCGGAGAGTGTTGACAGGAATTTGTATTTCTACTGGTCAAAAAATGTGGGGTAAATTGTAGGTAAATTCATAGCAAAATAATTATGTAGACATTTAAATTTATTTAAATTATTATTATATAATTAAATTTAAATTATTATTAAATAATTATTTTTACATTTTTACATTAATTCCGTCTTTTATTTATTTATTATTAAATTATTATTTTTACATTTTTACATTATTTACATCTTTTTGGTTTGTTACTTTTTTTAATAAACACTCTTTACATTACTTTGGTTGTATTTTTTACCCAAGACTATCTATTCAAACTATTTGTAAAGTGATCCTACACGCCTCCTACATACTTAAAAGGTTATTGTAAATAAAATCATTTTTATTTTATTTTTATTTACATCTATTTTTTTATTTTATTTTATTCGCATATTACCTATATTATAGAATATTAAGGGAGATTTTTTAATAGTGTCAACACATCAGTCACGCACACATATTTAAAAAAAGTGGTTACACTTTTTATTTGTCCTAAGTGCGTCCAGGTTTTTTACTTGATCTGAGATGTAGGAAATAGGAATATACTCTATGGTCGTATAGGAGGGAGGCCCGTCCCCAGCAGTGGTACGATAAAAAGGGCTGAATCAAAGAGTATAGTTATAAACTGGGCTGAATACAATTGTATTCAGCCCAGTAAGAGATATATTTGTATGAAAAGTCGTTTAGTAAACGGAGGATCATGGGAACACAAGTGTGATTCTGTAAACCGTGACTTACTAGTAGTTCAAAATTAATATAAAACATTACACTATGTAGAGGAGGAGGACAAAATGAGTTATTAATATGTTTACATAACATGGTTTTATTTTGAACGCTAATTAAAAAATAAAAACAAACTGGGTGAAAAATCAGGCTGGTTTTGTTAAAATTCAGCTTTTATATAGATATTTTCAAATCACAAGAACAGCATGTTGGAACATAAAAGTGACCTCTTGCAGATTGGTTGTTAGATCGGTTGACATAATACATTTCTTTAAATATCGTTTTCTGAATGCACTCGCCTTGGTATCCCAGCAACACTGTATTACTACGACATAACATGGATGCATCACCTCTGGAATATATATAAAAATATAAATTAATTATCGTACGAAATTATAAAAGGTCGGTTTAAAAAAATATTGCATTTTTATTAATTTTAAAATTTGTGTAAGGATACTGAAAAAAGTATTATAATTTATAATGTCTAAATACATAAAAATAAAATTGAAGTGACTGTTTATATCTTCAAATTAACAGTTTTTCACTAAATGCATATGAAAGTAATATAATATACGGTACTAACATCAAATAATCAATTTTTGAAATGCTTGTCTGTCTGTCTGTCGGTTTGTTCCAGATAATCTCTGAAACGGCTGAACCGATTTTGACGGGACTCACTCGCAAATAGCTAATGTTATAAGGAGTACCTAACTATGGCTACATTTATTTTAATACTTATTTTTTAACTAGCGGAAACTAGGGTGAGTCGCTAGTGTTACATAAAATTTACATGAAATATGTAACAAAACATTCATCAAAATTTAATTTTGCCTTTGCGCTGCAATTTATTTAAAACTAGCGACTCGCCCTCGCTTCGCTCGGGCTCTTCCCTAGAATTAGCACAGGCAAAGCCGCAGGATCCGCTAGTTATTCATATAAACCTTCCTCTTGAATCACTCTATCTATTAAAAAAAGCCGCATCAAAATCTGTTGCGTAGTTTTAAAGATTTAAGCATACATAAGGATATAGGGACAGAGAAAGCGACTTTGTTTTATACTATGTAGTGATATATACATGTTAAAAGATTTGAGAGTAGGTACATACTTAATATGTAAACTAAAATATGTGAAGAGTGTACCTCGCGTCTTTGGAATCTGAGCATACTTCTACATTGAACACTTGTCTTGGATCATTATCATCGTTTAATATTATTTCAAATTTTCCACTCTCATGCATAGCTTCTGTTGGTGCCCAGGACTGGAATACAAAAAACAAATATATAGTACGTTGTAATCATTACAGATGTAAAAGTGTACGTTTTACGATAATCATATTTTGTAATTAAATACGCATTGTTTATATTTTTTTATATATTATTTCTATATGAAAAATAAAACAAATCGGTTATTTTAATGTAAGGCGATTTGCGGACTTTGCCAAAAATCTCATCTTAACATTATAAAATAAAATAAATAAAAATACACTTTATTCTTTCATTCGTAGAATAAACGTTTAATTTTAACTCTTATTAAAAACAATGCTTTTTTGTCATTATATTGTTTTTACCTATACTTATATCATTTTATTTGTTAGGTATATCTATACTAATATTATAAAGCTGAAGAGTTTGTTTACTGAACTACTGGTTCGATTTGAAAAATTATTTTTGTGTTGGATAGTCCGTTTATCGCAGAAGGATATATTTATACTACTTAGTACTATGACTAATAAGAGAGGAGCATCAGAAGCAACAGAGTAAGTTCTTATACCGCGCGACTCAGAAAAAATTTGGTTTCCGGTCTTTAGAACGCGTGCGAAGCTATCTCGTTATCTTTTGGTAGCTTTTTTATTGTAAACTCTTCACGTATGACGTATCGTTTCCAGTTATAGTTTTGCCGTCGATACGTCACTTCATTGAATTTCTTTATAAAATTAATATTAAAAAAACATTTCAGATGTTTAAGTGTAACCTTGAATTAAGAGATCGATGCACATAAAAATTATACCTAATAATGGGAATAAATTATTTATTTCGACGTATTAAAAAAATATTTTTAAAATACCCTTCTGTTTGCATTACAAAGCCTTTGTTTCACGTTGTCATCAAAACCAAACCTCGATTCAAGCTGAAACATAGTAATAAATATTATTTAACGACACATTTGGCTCAGTTGGTAGTGACCCTATTTTCTGCGCCAGCGGTCGCGGGTTCGAGTCCCGCTGGGGTGGGGTATAGTATAATATCAACTATCTGGTATCCGTAACACAAGCCTCGTAGCTTACCACGGAACTAGATGGCGCTGTTGTAATAATGTCCCAACATATTTATTTATATTTATTTATTTATTATAACAATCTATGACATCGACTTCTAAAATATCCGATGGGTATCTATAGAAAGCGAAAACTCCACTACACTTACTATACACTTTTTTTTACTTTATAGATTTTGAATATTTTGTATAATTTAGTCCAGTCAAATAAGGTCTGAAATCAAAATTTAGTACACAACTTTTTTAATATAACATATTAAGGTAAAGGCACCTAACTCCGAGGGGTTCTAAAAATGGCACCATATTCCGAGGTATTTAAACAAACAGTGATTTCAAGTTATTTACAAGTTCTTTTTGTGTGTAAGATACCATATTGAATTCATAATTTATCTGTTCGTGTTTATATGAGTAAAAGAGAGTGTTAATGTGTGTACATTTTAAAATAATGCGTAAACTTTGCGCTAGCAGCTGACTTGAACGCACGCTCCATACATTTTGGACCTTACGCACGTAAGTACTATGTTTGACTAAATAGTGTTTTAGATGATATTTTAATGCTATATGAGTACATGTTTAGATTAAAATAGTAGAAGGGTTATATTTTTTATTTAAAACACGTAACATTTGTGTATTTTTCTTAACAATTTAAGAGTAAATAAAGTTTAAAAATACCACGGCATTAGGTGCCAAATATTTTAGTTGGTTCCTAATGCCGATGTATACCACGGAATTGCGATTTCATAGACGTTTTCTTTTCCTTAAATTTTGATGGTAATTTTATAATTACAAAATTTACTGTTTTGGTTTTGATTAATTAAATGGCCAATAAATATAAAAATCTATTTCCGATGTATGTTTTGGCGTCAAACTCACTAATTATACATGGTCAAAGATTATCTATTTAGGTACTTTATTAAATTATTATATGGAAAGACTAATAACATTAAACTGTATTATTAATGTATTTCATATATTTCTGTTTGTTTTCTATGTATTTTTTCGAAGATATTGCAATTAAAGATTCATTTATTTATAAAATATTGAAAAATCTCTTGGTTTTTAATAATCGGAGTTAAAAAATGTGATATGGTATTATAAAACGCTATTCCGATGTATGTAAGTCGGAATAAGGTTCTATGAGCACCTAATTTCGTGGTATTGACACAAGTAAAAAACAGTGTGTTAATTATTAAAAAGTTCAGAAGAGTTTCCAGAAAACAATATTCAACAGTTAACAATCTCATTTATTGCTCTCTCAAATGTTGTATTATAGTTCTTAGTTCTCGAATCGCTGCCTATTTAACAAATTAAAAATCAATTATCATGACACATTGAAAAACTGCCTGTTACATTATCTTACGCAGATTTTATAGAAATTCATAAGGTATGGGCTCATAGTATTTTAAATATTGATATTATAATTTTTTTTGTTGTAGGATAATGAAGCCAAAAGAACACACGGAAGAAGATCTCCGAAATGCTATTACAGCAATCAATGAGGGTAGTAGTGTATCTATTTGTAATATTATGAAGAAAATAAAAATACTGTTAACGAATTAAATATATATAGTTACTAGTTACTCCTATGTTTTTTACATCTTTACTTAGAATAATGTTATTAATCTAAATAAATTACATGTTGTGGTGTCATTTTACCATAAAAGACTGAAGACTGATTTAAAGACCACAGTAAATAAATAGACTTGATTTTTGAACACCATGTATTATTCTCCCCACCTCCATTTCTTTGTATTTTGAACACTCGGAATTAGGAACCAAATACATCGGAATTAGGATTTTTACATCGCAATTAGGTGCTCTCGACTTCTTCACATTTTTAATTAATTAAAGATAATATAAAATTTTCTATTGCTAAACTGTAAGTGTATTTCAAGAGTTAGATAAATAATACTTCTGAAAAAAATAGCGAATTCTGCAGAAAGATATAGTAAATGCTTAATATATAAAGTTCTTTCTAGTTTAGGTGAAAATACCGCGGAATTAGGTGCCTTTACCTTATTATCAACATTTTTGTTATAATATAGTTTTAATGATACAAAAACAATATATTGTAAAGGTTTTAGTGTCAGCAACCGTGACAAGGGTAGAAAAACAATCTGTATTTTTCGCATTACACGAAAAAGGCAAAAATTAGACAAAATAACTTTAAAATTAACCGAGTTACGGAGTTTTAAGTTAAGGTATTAATGAATTTTTTTTAATCCTAAATAGTAGAAAAATAAGCGAATTTTATTTCTTTTTCTTATAAATTGCTTAAAAAATCTTATCTTTAACTTTAGAGATACGGATTTATTTGTTTTTATTGTTAAAAAAAATCAAATTAGAGCTTTAATTCTTAACAATAAATTGGTAATTTATTTGTTGCCAAATTAATTAAATTAAATTTATTTGTATATGTTGCCATATTAATTAGTAGGTAGTAGTAAATTTTCTAAAGTTTAGGTTTGAAAACATTTTTACACGGTATAGATAAAATGGATCGAGAATCCTTTGCTGTATTTGTGTTTTTTTTTTATTTCAGATGATATTTGGCTGGACTATAAAAATGTTTTTAATTATTAATTGGATGAAAAATAGAAGTCAAAATTTATGCTTTACTAAAAAAATGCTTACTGTAGTCGTTGGTTCTTCTGGTTCGTCAAAATTAAAAATGGTGTTTTTAGCTTTAAGCTGAAATAAAGAAGAAAATCAAATATCAATTTTACGGTTGAATCTTATAATTTAATGGTATTGTATTTTTTGAGTTTAAAGAGCCTTTTATCCCAATTGAATTTAATTATAACTTACAATGATACAATGACATGTACAGAAAAATAAAGGATCAATTGTTTTTTTTTGATAAGCTAAAATCCAGTAAAATTTTAACTTTGAATATATATTATGCTATCTGCAATTTTTATTTGTGAAGTTGCAGAGTTATGACGAGTTTTCATCAAATCAGATTATTATAAAGGATATAAAGAAAGCACTAGAAATGTTGGAAAGAATTTGTAGAATTTTTATGAAAGAAAACTGTAAAGTACCTCTGCGATCAACTTCCTTGCTAATTCCGTAGGATAGTCTTTAGTTCTTACACACATTCCATATTTCACACATTCAGTTGGTGAACCTGAAAAGTAGACATCGCTGTTACCGTCATTGATCAAATATTCATGTAAAATGTTCTTTTCCATAAATAACTAACTTATAATTATAATTTTTACTTTAATAACTTAAAACACAAATGCAAGAAATTTATAAAAAAATAAAAGCAATTATTATTAATACTCAAACTATATTATATATTATTACTTACCATCTTTGATATATTTCGTCATTGAAATCTGAAACTGTAAAAGCGAAATTATATTATAGCAATGGTTATAAAATAAGTAGAAATAATATTATGATGCTTAAGAATCAAAGAAGTAATAGAAATAATGATTTCAATAATTGACTATTTTGAATAAAACTGTAATATTTTGTATTACTCTTACATAACAAAAGAGGATAACAACCACTCCTGAGCGAGCCATGGCTGTAACTAAATTTCTGAACCACAAATTTCTATATATAGGCGTAAATAATAATTAATTATACGTACCTCACCAATGATAAAGATTTCCCTATAACGCTTTAATTACATATGAGTAGGGCTGCCATCACCTAAATTTCTGAAAAAGCACGGCAAAAATCCCGGACATATGGGCGAAATATGTTTTTTTCCCCGGACACCTCTGAAAAAATTATTTTATGCAATAAAAATAAAAACTTAATTTTTAAACTTTTATTCATATTATACAGCTTGTTATTAAAATCGAATTAAGTAGGTACGTAACCGCAATAAATAATAGATATTTTTCATATAATTAAAAAAAATTCTGAGGTAATATGGTAACAAAAATAATTAGAAGCGCTGTATTTTTTGGCAATAATCAAATTATTATATTATGATATTACTAGTAAATAACTATAATATTTTATAATTTTAAAATAAACTGTGCCAATAATATTTCCAGTCATCTAGTTAGGTAGCCAAATCCCTATCTATACTAATATTATAAAGCTGAAAAGTTTGTTTGTTTGGTTGGTTGAACGCGCTAATCTTAGGAAATTCTGATGCGAATTGAAAAATTCTTTTCGTGTTGCATAGTCCGTTTATCGACGAAAGCTTTAAGCTATAGTACATCACGCTACGTGCAATAGGAATGGAGTATCAATGAAAAATGTTGCAAAAACGGGTGATTTTTTTTATTATTATCAGCGTTTAGAACGCGAGCGGAGCCGTGGGAAAGGCTGTTATAATATAAATTGGTTGTAAATTGAAAGTACTTAAGTAAATGCTAAAACTTTTCTTCCAATTTTTTTCTTTTGAGTCTTCCCTATTTCCGCTAAAATATCTTTTTTTTCCACCAAGAATTTGTATTAGTTGGAACAACTCAGAAACTCCTTGAAATTATACTTGATTTTCATCAGAGAAGAAATGTGTATATGTTTAGCGAGTTTCTTTCTTTCGTCCATTGCTACGTGACTAGCGACAACACTCTCTCTACGTTCTCATTGTGAGCTTTTATACTGACCATACTGTGCTATTTTAATACTGTATTTAGAACACTGACCAATTCAGCCATAGCTGATTTGCGCTTACAAGCTTATCGCCGTCAGTAAGGTTTAAGCACGTCGACTATTTTGCCTTGCCTTCTTGATTGTAGGATATTATAAATGTTAATTAATCGCTTATCTATAAATATATTGGATTTCCCCTGACACCAGAAGTGTCCGGGTTTAATCCAGACACTTTTTAAAAACCCCTGCCGGACGGTCCCCAGACGTCCTTTAAAATAGGACAAATCCGGGCAATCCCGGACGGATGGCAGCCCTATATATAAGATACATAATATATCCTTTGACGTCAACCTACCATCCGCATCCGGACGCTTTTTAAAAACACCTGCCGGACGGCCCCCGGACGTCCTTCAAACTAGGACAAATCCGGTGAATCCCGGACAGATGGCAGCCCTACATATGAGATACATATGTATATCGTTTGACGTCAACCTATAATCCTCAATTGTTTAGCAATAATACTAAAAATTAGTAAATATAGGTAAGTAATGAAATTTTGAGCATTGAGAATGCAATACATACAGAAAGTCCTAGAATGCCTTGTACGCCAACATCTCAACAAATCTGTTTCAAGCGAGCTGCTTAGTTCTTTACGATTTGATATTACCTATCTACTATCGTTGAAATAATAAACATGTAGATGGTATCTGCTTAGTCAAAGTTATGCTATTGCACAAAATTTTCGTTGGTTGATAATAGAAAATTGCAAATAATCCACAAAATTATAACATCCTCAGTATCAAAAAAAACTTAAAATTAATATATATATAGCGAAAATGTATCAATTGGTTAACAATAATGCTCAGAGTCCAAATTTAGTTATCACTGTGTAATTATATAAAGTGTTTGTTACAATCTTGAAGTAATAAAACTGTATCCACAGTGTAAAAAGTGCTTTAATTTGGGACCCTCACCGTTCTTGACAACATACATTTAAAAAAAATAGTGGAAGCGTTTAAATTCAGTTGTTATTAATAGGCACTAAGTCACAAGAACAACATGTTGGAATATGAAAATTGCCGATTGCTGTTCTGTTGCCTGCTATATAATACATTTCTTTAAGCCTCGTTTTTTGAATGCACTTGCCTTCGTATCCCTTCATGATTGTATTACTATGGCATAAAATGGATATTATGTTATCGCTGAAATATAAATAAAAGTATATTTCAATTAACCTACAAAACTATTAAGTTAGTACATTTACATTAATAACTCTTTATAACAATGGAAGTTGTGTTAAAAAAGAGTGTATTCAAATGTTATTGTGGAAAATCAAATTAAAATTATAAAAAATAATATATTATTTTATCAATTTTAAAACTATTAAAAATTTTATTACGCAATTCATCCCCTTATTGTCTTTGAAACTACAACATATTAAATAATCGCTTAAAAGGACATTGTCAGAGTTATTAGGTATATAGATATCACTACATAGTATTAAGACACAGTTGCTTCCCGCTGTCTGTCTGTCCCTATGTATGCTTAGATCTTTAAAATCACGCAACGGATTTTGATGCAGTTTTTTTATTAGATAGAATGGTTCAAAAGGAAGGTTTATATGTGTAACTAGCGTAACCCGCGGCTTCGCTCACTTTAAACCTTTCTACGAGCCCGAGCGCTCAAGGGTTTCTTGGTAGAGTTTATTAATGCGATAAGGCATCTTTCTTCAGTGGCGTGACTATACTATCGGAGGCTCGTGGCAAATTCTTCGAATGGGGCCCTCCGGCTTCAAGTATAAATATTCACGTTAGAATTTAAACCACTTATGTAAGTAGTTACCCAAAACTATTAATAATATTGAGTGAATTTTAGTTAAATATCTAATAAGTTTTATTTTCAAGAGCATTATACAAAATGTTTAATAAGATTTTTATTAATAATATTCCTTTCTCCGAGCTTTCTGTTCCGCAAAAGTATCTATAACATCATCAGAGTTTTAAGATCGGGCCACAGAATTTTCAATATGTAGAATAGCCAAGTTACGTACCCTGTCTTGTGCCATAGAGTTTCTTAAATAAGATTTTATTAATTTCAGTTTCGAAAATGATCGTTCAGTACTAGCTGTAGTTACAGGAATTGTAATAAATAAATTTTATGCAGTACCACGAGATCCACCAATGCAGTACCCAAGAGGACACGAGCTCAGGAACAACCTAATATTTTTAACAACATTTTAGACTATCTACAAGAAATACTCTTGAAAGGTAAAGCATGATAAAAAGAGAAAACGTGGCCGTCCTAAACGCACCTGGAAGCGTTCAGTGGCAGCGGAGTTGAAGACGGGCTCACATGATCAGAGGCCAATCGCGTAGCCCAAAATCAAACGCGATGGCGGAGTATTGTGGATACCAATTACCCCACCTAGGGGCCATAGGATATCACTATCATCAGGTGAACGCGTACCAAGTAGATTTTATTCGAATAATTATTAACTATAGATTTACATGATATATTTTTCAAATCCATGATGACGGGATTTCAGTGTTGCCGGCTTCTAGCCTTATTTGGTTAACAATACGGGAATTCCCCGAGCGTCACCAATGTACCGCGACAGAAAATGAAGCAACCAATGGATGCGTTCTGACTTCTGAAAGTCGATATCTTTTTGTTTAGAATGTTTGAAATTTTAATGAATAGTTTGAATTTGTACTTATATGATCTGTAATTGTCCACTTGTTCCACTTTATAAAACACTTTATAAACTTTATAAATGTTCCAATAATAAAACAAAGAACACAAAATTCATTCAACACAAAAATTATATTCGTTGGATATTAGTATGTATTGGTGAGTAGGGCAGTTTAGACACGAGACAAGCAAGGATTGGGCGCTATAATGTTATAAATATAAATATTTTTGGACATGTTATTGGGCACACAGCGCCATCTAGTTCCGAGGTAAGCTACGAAGCTTGTGTTACGGATACCAGATAGTTGATACACTACATGTATGAGTTTAAATACATACATATTATATAAATATAAGCACCCATGCTTGGAGTACAAAAATCCGAGTTTAACAAATGAATGCCCCCAGTGGGACTCGAACCCGCGAACGCTGGCGCAAGAAAGTAGAGTCACTACAAAGTACAAACTGCGCCAAACGCGTCGTCGATATCGTGTTAAGATTCTCCTTCTAAGCTTTTCTTAATAAATAAGCCACTAAGTTCTATAAATTAGCATGCTAATAAAAGTAAAAAAATCTCTAAAACTTTATGTAGGCATCAGAGGAACTTTCCTCTTTCACCTTCTCAGGAACTCTAAATGGATGATACGGTACCTTTATTATATTTAATTTTTGAAACACACAGTTCTATATTAGGGTAATTTTAGACAAAATTTAATTACGTATAACGTGGCCTGTGATAAAGATTTCCCTATACAAATTAAATTATATATGAGCTTTTGCTTAATATAAAATTACCCTTAACTGTTTCGTATAAATTCTAAAAAAAATTAAATGTAAGTAAAATGATATTTTCAGAGGGCTGATAATATTAGGTATTAGGATAAAATCCAATCGAATAATTATATTAAAAAAATATTTTGCTTCCTCTTAAACACCTCAACAGAATTAAAAAATATGGCAGATGGTATCTAGTTAGCTACAGTTGTTGTATTGGTAAAAAGAACTATTCAAACCGTATAATTATGAAAATACAAATTTTGTTCTTTTTCTTTTGGAATAATGAACTTTCAAAGAGTCATTCCCCTTTTTTAATGTTGGGAAATGCATTAACGCATACCACCAGGTGGTCATGTGAGACTCACTGGCTTAAAAGAATGGCAGTGCTACCTACTAAAACCCAACAAAACCTTCACCCGTATTAATGGGGTATCGCAGGATGCCCCGACGGCCCGGCAGGTCTGCCAAAATAGACCACACAGCCAAGGGGGTGCTCCAAAGTCAACTTTGCTATCAAGGAAGAACTAGGAGAAACCTGCATGACACCCCGCCCACCGAAGTTAGGATTGCAGGACGCTACTAAGGAACGTGTGTAGTTACGTACGTGTGTGTAGAAGTTTTTTTTCTGTTTATTTAAAGAGCTTAGTCAAAATTTGACTATGTCAATGTGTAAGTTAAACAAAAAATATTTTCTTAAATCTATACATATCTTTAATATTATTATCTAAATTCATTTCGGACACATTCCATTAAGACATGATATAGGTACATCCTCAATCTGTACTATTGGGAGTATTCACTATTTTCATAATAAAAAATTTAAACTTATTGGTGTGTAAGTTGACATATATATATATATATATAGATACAATAAGGCACCTACAGACGAATGAATAACTCTAGTTTTTTGTATTTGTACAATAATCATAAAGGTAAAGAAGATAAAATACAATATATACCTACATAAAAAAGTGTATGATTTGCATAAGCAAATGTATATTACATACTGACGGTGTACTCAGTGCGCCATCTGGTAGTTTTGGGTAAGCTTATCGGATTTGAGCGTGAAGATAGGCTTTGATAGCACACTAGTAAAGGGTCGAAGCGATGGTAGGATATAAACTAACATTTTTTAAAATGAAATAAATTAGAGAATAAAATTGACAATTTGAAAACAAGAACAGAAATGTAAGATTTGGACTCGCGTTGGTGCACTACGTTTTATCGACGAATTACTTATATCCGAATTTGTAAATCATCACTATGTAGTAATAAAACAAAGTCACTTCCCGCTGTCTGTCTGACGCTATGCTTATATAAGTATGCTTTCTGCGTAAATAACTAGATTTAAAACTACGCAAGCGATTTTGATGCGGTTTTTTTAATACATAGAGTGATTCAAGAGGAATGTTTATATGTATAAATAGCGGAACCCGTGGCTTCACTCATACTAAATCTATTGATAATGTAATGTTTTAGTATGTGTACATTGTATTTTAGTTAGGAGTGTGTGAAGTTAAATCATGCCCACCGGTATGAATAATTCTGACGTTGGCCGTCCTACACCGAAACATACATACTATATGTTTACTTTATTTTTTAAATATTTCCTTAACTACTTATTGTTTTAGATGAAATTTGAGAAGTCATTATAAATAGTATTTTAAAATGAGCAAACTAAAAAGTTATATATGTATATCGTACAACAGGAGTTAACGTGAGTATTTTTAATGTAATTTTTTAATGTTTAATGTATAGAATATAGATAAATATCTTATCCCTGTCTTCCGTACCGACCGAATGTGGTCACGAGCAGACTGACAGTGGACGGCATCGCCTGCTACGGTCCGAGGTGTGTGATTTACGAAGTGTCTATTCATCCGATAAGCGGACGAATAAAATAAATATTATTCGTCCGACAATTGGTGTTTGATATATAGCGACTGAGACTTTTTTGCTTCTTAAATGGCTCAAAGAGAAATCAATTTGTTTTTTAAGTTTTAACATACTCGTGAATGCAATTGCGGACGTTTCTATAATACTTTTTACAAAATACCATTTTCTTGTACATTGTTTTGATGTAGGTAAATACTCTCAGTGAGTGTTAGTAACGTAAATTTCATAGGACGACTCTATAGAGCCAGCTCTTTTACATATAAAAACTCTTGGACTTAAAAGTGGGTGGGATCTTAATAATAAATTTTCAGCTCGGTAGGTTAGGGTTATTTTATTTTTATTTTTGGCATAGGTATATCCTGCACATAAAAATCGCTTATTTTATATTAGAAATCAAAAAAGTGATAGATATTCGTACAAACCGACAATAGTCGGACGAATAATATATTTTTATATTAATACGATTATCGGATGACTAGCAACAGCCTTTAAAATAATTTAGACGACTAAATTATTTTACTCGTCCAACTAGCAGACGACTAGCATCAGCCTTATTATTTAGGTTATCTATAGTACTATTAAAAATACTAAAGTTAAGTCCTGCACGATACATCTATAGTTATGAAACGCGAAAGTTTTAAAAGTTAAAATAAAATGAGTAACGTTTAAAGTATACTCGAAATTCGTTTAGATATTATGTGAGAAAATGCTGTTTTAGCGTCTAGCAATCTTGTGATTTTTTTTTGCCGCTACCTTTAATTTTCTCATTTTTTGTGTACATATTAAAAACTTGTTATTACCATAAGTAAGAATTATATTTATCTAGAGATTATAACGAATATGTACCTATAGCTTTTTTGAATTTATTTTTACATTAGCTGTTATTTGACACAATCAAAATTGTATAATTGTGTTAAGTTGTACTCGTACATATTGAATACATATTTTCTAATGCTTAATAATATATTAATAAAATGAAAATACTTTGTAAATAATAAAATTTATTTAACATACTTAATATAACAAATAAATTATTAACAAATACACACGAAGTTTTACATTTTAACTACAAACTTAAAATTCTACGGTACAGTAGCAGCATGAAGGAACTGTAAAAGTCTCTCTACAGACACTTTGTTTCTTTAAATCCAAATAGATCATACTTCTTTCGGTATATCCTTGTTCACATGCTGATGGTTTCGATACTTTTTGACAACTTGATATAACATTGCTAAAAGAAAAAAAGTATGGGATAAAATAAAGAATTGATACTTAAGCAAAAGCGTTTTGAGGATTCTTTGATTATTATTATTTAGATTTTCTAAGAAATTATTGTTTGATTAGTGTGTGCACATAATCGCCAATCTTATCCGCACTAACAAAAACTGAAGAAAACTGAATAATATAAATACTTAGCATATTCTATTAATTTTTATTTGGTACATGTACATTATATTTTAATTTAAATATCTCCGATTTTTTGTCGTTAAAGTTTACTACTACTATTTTAAAATTTTTAACCATCGTTGATAAAACTTAGTAGTTTTTGAGATTAGCCCGAGCAAAGACAAACACAAATTTTATTTTATTTATCATCCCTTAAGTTGTACTAATTAAATTGTAAAAACACTTACCCGCATTTATTAACATAGTATCCTTGAAAATGCTTATAAGGTAAGTTTAATATAAAATGCCACCCCACTTTCTTACTGAGTGCTGCTGTTGGAAACATTATCTGTAAAAATAATCCATTGTTAATAAAATACATTGAGATTATATTATAAGAATTAATATAAAAGAAAGAAACGACTTTAATGATTTGGATAAAATTTTGAACTTATTTGAGGTTTTGTAAGTTAATCTACATAGATATTTTCGGACACTAAAAAATAAAATAAATAAAATAAAAATAGCCTTTATTTTCTACTACAATTCAAAAAAAAAAAGAAATTTTTTTTTGAATTTTCGGACACTAAGCAATTTTTATATTTTCCGCGAAAAACAAGATTTTATTAAAAAAAACTCCGATCACTGTAAATATTCTACTAATAAATAGAACTATCTTTTGAATAATAAAATGTAAAAATAACCTCTTTCTGAGACGGACATAACGGGACAATCTGCATTTCTCCTTCATTTTCTCCATTCATTTTCTCTATCGTGTATATTGCTGAGTTGTTCTTCCGAAACTAAAGCAGATATAAAAAAAACTTTAGGTAACACATGGCATTATAATAAGTAATAATAAGTACCACAACAATTTTAGAGTTTAAGAGGTTATCTTATACTAGTAATTCCGACGGCTCCGCCTGCGTTCTAACCACTATAAAAGTAGGGATTGGTGGTAGAAGGATGAAAATTTTGAGTTATAAGTATTTTTTTATGCCAAATCATATAAAAAATAGTTCTTAAATTACAAAATAAATAATACATAATAACAAATAAATACAAAATAAATATACACATAAAAAACATAAAAATCAAGCCGTTTAGGAGGAGTTCGATAACAAACACTGTGACAAGAGATTTTTATATATTGGAAAAGATTTGATTACACATACCTCCTCGAGTGCCCATTGAGCCAGCTCTGTAGGATAGTTGTCAACATTTTTGCAAATAGAGTACTTCTCACAATCGCTGGTGACGTTTGGGTCTGAATACGAGTTTGAGCTTATCTTTTTTACTCCTTTCCAACTAATTAAACATTCTGGAAAAAATGCGCTTGATGAAAAATAAATACATAGGTAGGTACAGCCATGAATGATATAGAACATACAATATATTAAATTAAAATTAAATCCAATAAAAATACCTGTTTTATCATTTTCTTTCGCAAGTGCGCCTGTACTGTAAACTAGAATCTAAAAAAGAAACAAAAAAAACATTAAATTTGCATAAAGTGATTCTATATATTACTTAAAATAAAAATTTCTAACAAAAGTTAATTATTTAACTAATAAATATAAACTAATTATAAATAATATTAAGAATCCCAAAAAATAATATGCACCGCTATGTAAGCTGCGACGATTCCATTCAGTTCCCTCGCCATGGTTATGAGGCGAGTGTTCCTCGGCCGGTTACTAGCCGTAATGTAATAAATTATATGAACGTATACTTATATACTCGTATATGCTAATGTATTACATTTTCCTTAACCCTGAGTTATGACGTTAAAAGCTCAGGTATTATTATTTTTTAGATAATTGCTACGAAGCATCTACGAAAACATAAATGTACGTGTGTCATTGTTTATTCATTAGTAAATTTATATTTATGAAGTTTGAGAAATATTAAGTATTTCGTTATAATTGGCAATATATTAAAATCTTTTGATCTTGAATTTTATTTCAACTAATCTTTAAAGTCGATCAATTTGTGTCATATATGTAAAAATTTGCAAAGATTTGGATGCAACTTGCTTAAATATTTTCTCATCATTTAAAAATTAAAAGACTTAACTTCACTTGGTACTGTGTAAATAAAATACAACAAATATGTAGAGCACCAACTCTGAAATATTTGAAGTACAATACTCTTATAGTTATAAAATGAAATTCAGATTCTAAACTTTATTCAATCCATGAATTGATAATATGATGAGCAAGAGAATATGTTAAGGAAAAAAAAAACAATTTTTGATGATTTTAGGTACATATAGTATAATATATAGAGCGACCTTTGAAACAATATCTATAATCACTAGTTGTACCCGCGGCTTCGCCCGCGTTCATTTTGTTAATTGCTAATCAACGGTTGATGTGTGTGATGCCTGAAAATTTCTTCAAAATTACTCAAGCTATTTCAGAACCCATCGTTAATATACTCCTGAGCCTCACGGCTACCTATTTCATATATTATGTGCTTTTGGCACCTTCAACTTCTCCCCATTGCGCTTTATTTTTCTATTACTATTTTCTACGACACACAAACATAACCCAAAGAATGGCTGAATCTGTATAGTGAGTGAGACAGGAGACCGGCTTCATTCTCATCCCTACTCCGTGACGTTTGCTGGATGAGAGGTGACAACGGTAGACATCTAGCGGGGATAACTGATCGATTGATAGTTGATCAGTTATCGACCGGCGAAGGCAGGAGATCTAATTGAATTGAGAAAAAAATCATAATTAAAGGAAATTATTAAAAATAATAAAAATAAAAATTCCGATGGAAAAATATGCGTTGATCGTAGAGAGTTGGAAGTGGAGAAATTAAGAGTAATATAATTTTTTTTATTCTAAGTCATGACAAAATAAAAATAAAAATCTTGCCAAAAAATTTTATAATCAACAAATAAAAAATAGGGAATGATCGTAGAGGGTTGAAAATTTTGGGTTGTATGTATTTTTTAATGTTGTCATCATAAAAAAATAAAATGTAAATAATTTATCTAAAAATAAAAAAAATATAAAAATTAGGGGTGGACTACGCTTAACATTTAGGGTGATGAAAAATAGATGTTCGATTCTCAGACCTACCCAATATGCACACAAAATTTCATGAGAATCGGTCAAGCCGTTTCGGAGGAGTTTAACTACAAACACCGCGACACGAGAATTTTATATATTAGATAAATAAATCTTATATTATCTTCATTATTAGGGACAATTTTTTTAATTATTTTCATGATGATCACACAATTAGAGTCGATATGTGTAAGTTATAATATTTCATTGCTATTTTAATTCTAAAATACTCGTAACTACTCAAACACTGTCTATCTACGCTTATCGCTTACGCGCTACGACTATCTTAACGCTTAATTAGAAAAAATTATGCTCACCTTGTCGTGGTGGGAGGGTTCTGTACCGCCTGGCAATCCAGCCGGGCGTGAAGCCAAGAAACGTACGGGAGGGACTATTTCGGTGGGCGATGTGTCATGCGGGTTGCTTCTGGTACTTCTCTGATAGCAAAATGGACTATGGAGCATCTCCTTGACTCTGTGGACGGTTTCGTAAAAGCCCTCTTAAATAAGAAAACTGTATGAATATTTAAACATTTTTCTTTTTTTTTCAATTTAGTATACATAATGTTGTTTGAGTTAGATTGTTATGAAACTATTCTTCTCATCTATTCTATTATTAAATATAGAGTCGACAACAATAAAAAATTGCTATAATAATACTTCCCCAGTTAAATATAATAAACCTATCAGTAAAACTGAATGTATCTCTTTTCTGAAGAATTAAAAGGTAAATTATAGAATTCCTCTCCAATTAATTAATTAAATTATTAATATAATATTACAATTTATCCCATTTTAAGAAATAATTAATTGGTTTATATGTGTGTGTAAAGTACAATCATTAATTCGATACCTATAATAAAATTTTAACTGAGTCGAATCTGTTCATTAAAATATTTTCGAGAAAATGTTGTTGATAAAGCAGAGGCTGAAAATTTTTAAGACTTTTTGTCCCGGGTATCTGCGCCCGTATCATGGTAAAACCACTGGACGGATATTTATGTTTGGTATGGTAATAGAAATAATAATTTATGTCAAAGAATAATTTTTATAGCAGGAAAGTGACTCATCTCTGATAAAGCCATACCACATACCATATTACATTATAAAAAAACGTTTCTTACAAATTACCTATTTATTATGTTTACACAAAAAATGAAAAAATAACTTTTAGAAAAAACTTTTAGAGTACCTTGAAAGTTATTACATACAAATATTATATCCTAAAGCATTGTTGACTGGCACAGACTTCAAAAATATTCTGATTAAGTATCCGCTATCCATACTAAATGTCCGACCCCCGTTCAGTTATTGTACTTTTTAGTGCCTGGAAGTCGGTTTTTTATATTTCTTATGGTTGTTTTATGTTATTTAACATATTAAAGCCATTCATAGTATAAAAAACTATATAGAAATTTTAATAGGAAATAAAATAAACTATTAATACTTATGTTTCTTTAGAAAGAAGATAACAATTATCCCCATAGTCCACTTTAAACTATTTTGTATAGCTGTTTCCTCATCATTTTCCTTTTATGTAACCTACGCACGTCAGTTTTATGCATAAGGAAACGAAATTTTCAGAGACCTGAATAAATATCTTTTACCAGTACCAATCAGCCCATACTCTACCGCTTCTTTTATTCTTTCTATTTTAGCTTCAGTCAGCTCATTTTAACCATTCTTATTGTACATTTTAATTTCTGAATTGCCATTACATTGTGGTCCTTTTTATCAACCTATTGCTGGGCACGGGCCTTTCTTCAATACGAAGGGAATCAGGCCATCGTCCACTGCGCTGGCCAAGTTCGGGTTGACTAACTTCACATGTGATTCGAAAACTTGCTAAGTTCTCTTAGACATGTAGTTTCCCTCACGATGTTTTCCTTCCCCGTAAGATCGGTGGTAAACTTTTTTTTCCTTTACCGTAAGACAATTAGTGCTAATCATGTTGAGGTTCGTACATGAAAATATCAGAGGTACGAGACCCGGATTAGAACCTGCATCACTCAGTTAACTAGTAACATAATATGAGTATTTATTATTTTAAATTGATAAAATCCGTTTTTACGAAAAATATTAATTAATTATATTATGTACTCGGAAATTTGCTTATCATTAGATTCATGTTCATCAATTAATTTGTGAATTTTGTGAGACTGACTCATCTGTCAAATTCGCGCTTATCAGTAGTTCGCAATAAAATTTGAGCTAATTATAAATTTTCGTTACATGTGATTATTCGCTATATTAGGTATATTATGGACTTATTGGTGTGGATTTTAACGTGAATTCTTAGAAACCTATGATATAGCGGAGTGAGGCTTACAATAAAGGTAAAATAAAAAAGGTAAAATTATTATAATTAAGAATTTGTAATTTAAAAAAAAATTTGTTGAATAAGTTTAAAATCAAGTTAAACAAAACCCACCTAAGATGAAACTGTTTTTTTTTGTATAAGAACTAACTCGTGACTATTTTAATATTAATTTTTATTAACATAAATATTAAGTATAATAATAACAATTAATGAGCTCTTTCTATTAAGGCATTGTAAAATAATGAAAATGGCTCTATTTACTCACTCACTGTTTGTGTCGATATTTTATTTAATTAAATGTTTTTGGTAGCATTAATGCGCATAGTATTATTAATGTGCATAAACAAGAAATTTTTGAATAAACAAGACAGAAAAACTTAGCTAAAAAAACTTTTGAAATTTACATGAACTTTCTTGAAAAGCTTTTGCTGATAAACATATAAAATTATTGAATTTGCAATTTAATTTAAAAAAAGAAATATTATTAAGATAAAAAGATAATATTAGTCCCGCTGAATTTCTTTCGCCAGTTCTTCTCAGGTCAGAGGCTTCGTCTTTCCGAACTGGCGGTAGACTCATGACGTTCAGTAAGAAATTGTAACTTTGATTTGAATCAATCATATCATGTTTTTCAATGTTAAAATTATATTATCTGCGAAATATTTGTAATACAAAAATTAATGCTGCAGGGTTGCATAAATTATTTTAAAATGTAAAGCTCCGACCTGCAATTTACAAATGGATCTGAAAACTAGTGAGTGAGTTTTACATAATTCTAATTCTTGGATAGGTACTTAATATACCCGCTTTACTTCACAGCTACAGCAACTTGGTATGGGATAGTACATTGAAATAAGATAATCATATAAAGGTGGCTTGAGCGCGAACATTTTTCTTTCTATGTACTTTTGAACACACTTTCCATAGAAGGGATGGCTGAAAAATGCTTTTTCAGAACATTTTTCAGGGCTTCTAGAGTTATTGCTGAAATATGGAAACACATTAGACGTTACATTTCGTTTTACTCTACATTTTTATCATTACAATTTCACATCTAAATATTTTATCAATAATTAATAAGTTTACATTTAATATTAAGTATTTTTGTAAAATATTTAAAAAGGCAGTAGTTTTTTTTAGTAAATAATTTAAATTAATTTATTATCCTGTATTGACTACATCTATTATTATGCCTAGAGGTTTTGCATAACGTGTATTATGTAGAAGTGTGTGAATAAAGATATAGGTACCTTAGATTTACTTAAAATATTACAAAGAAAAAATATCAATTATAATAATTTATGTTTTCTAGACGCCGTTATTTTTCATTTTAGATTTTGTATGACTTATAAAATTATGTTTATTTTAACTTACCGACATTTTTCAATAATATAATTTTGTGGATAGTTTTTTGAATTGAGAACCAAATACCAATTGTTGTTTTTGTCACGTACTGCTTCAGGGTGAAATATCTGAAACATGTAAGAACATAATAAATATAGAGAGGTAGCTAGTTCGATTCCTGCCTCAAATGATCATTTGTATTGCTCATATCTGTATCCTAAGAAAAGTAATGAAAGTAAAATGTGAAAAAGTTTTGCTCAACATGGACTCTTTTATTACGAATTAATATTATAAATATTAGCAATTCGTGAACATATTATATACAGAAATAATTTCATAAGTTTTGTTTATTTCGAAAACGGCTCTACCGAATTAGACCAAATTTTGTATTGAGATAGATAATAGAACGTTTATCTCATATGTATTTTCTGAAAAATGAGGCAATTTTTAAATAATTTCCCCAAACACCTCGAATGTACAGACGTAAAGTTACGCTTCGTCGCCCAGATATTTTAATTAAATACAATATAAGGCAATTATTTTGTTTCTATGTTATCAATACTAGTATTAGGGCCAGTTTCACCAGTTTCTGATAAAGTTCCTGATAGCGTATCCGGAACTTATCTGACGGATGAACTTCAAATTTCGGTTTCACAAGTCTTGAATAGTGGTATCTAGCAGTTAAAGTGGCCGGTAATTTATCAGCCGAATCAAGTGGCCGTTAAAGGTGGTATCTGGTAGATAACTAAAATGATTCGAATGGAGGGCGCGAATAAAAATATCTGTCATTTATTTTTGGTAATAAATAATATCATACTTGTTATAATAGTCTGCAGCCACAAGATGGATTTGTTGGAATTTTTAGAAGACGAATTTGATGAATATTATGAACATATTTCGCGACCTCAAAGGAATAGAGTAATCCGCCCTAGAGCAAATTATTTTACATTGCCACCATATATTATATACCAAAAGGTCTGTACAAAATATTCATACGTTAATAGAAAGTGATATAAAGACTACAACCGACTGGTAAGTAGATAGTAGGTAATATTTTTCAATGATCTTCATGATTTACTGTGGTGATTTCGGTGGAGTAAGCAAAGCGTCAGCTTGCAGAATCATACACAAGGTTTCTGAAGCAATCGCCAAATTGAGACCTTTGTATGTGAAATTCCCCACAAATGCAGAGGACATATCACTAGGTTTTTATGAAATTGCAAGATTTCCTAGGGTCGTTGGAGTCATCGATTAATCGATTTTATTTTCAATAATATTTTTTTTATTTTCTACAAGTGAAATTAATAGCTCAGTTTCAACTTTTTGTTCTAATCAAGCGTCTATTAAATATAAACATACAACAAAAAAGCGCGAAAGTCGAAATAATTATGACATCCGTGGGTTCATTTTACGCTAATTACATTTGGAACGCAAACTTGTAATCATAATAACATTTACCATCGATTTAATTACTTTTCATCACATTATAACAAAATTATATTCAAGAACATTAAAAAGTAAAATGTCTTATTTTAAATCATATTTTAAATCATATTTTAAATCTTATTTTGAATAAAAAAATAATTAAAATATTTTAGTTTTCAAACTAGATTTTAAAATAATTGGCCCTTAATGTCATAAATGCATGTTACAGACAATATTGCATCAGCCCAGGAAGTCCCATTAGTTATGGAGGGCTAGTATATTATGAAGATAGTAAAATATACCAGTGTAAGCTATTTACGATACTAAGGGCCAGTTTCACCAGTTTCTGATAAAGTTTCAGTTAGTAATCTGCCACTTAACACTAACTAACAGATAACGGTTGCTGATATATTTTTTCTGTTTCACCATTAAACTACCTGATAAACTAACCAGCAGACACATTACAAGCCACTTGCTATTTTACAGAACGGCAACGTCGCTTTTTTGCGTTTCATTACACAGACGCATATTATCGCTATTTAAAATCTAGTCTGAAAACTAAAATATTTTAATTATTTTTTTATTCAAAATAAGATTTAAAATATGATTTAAAATATGAATTTAAAATAAGACATTTTACTTTTTAATGTTCTTGAATATAATTTTGTTATAATGTGATGAAAAGTAATTAAATCGATGGTAAATGTTAATATGATTACAAGTTTGCGTTCAAAATGTAATTAGCGTAAAAACCGTTTAAAATGAACCCACGGATGTCATAATTATTTCGACTTTCGCGCTTTTTTGTTGTATGTTATATTTAATAGACGCTTGATTAGAACAAAAAGTTGAAACTGAGTTATTAATTTCACTTGTAGAAAATAAAAAAAATATTATTGAAAATAAAATAGATCAATCGATGATTCCAACGACCCTAGGAAATCTTGCAATTTCATAAAAACCTAGTGATATGTCCTCTGCATTTGTGGGGAATTTCACATACGAAGGTCTCAATTTGGCGATTGCTTCAGAAACCTTGTGTATGATTCTGCAAGCTGACGCTTTGCTTACTCTACCGAAATCAATCACCACATACAATCAAAAACGTTCCCGTTGCAAAATAGCGTAGAGTTATAAGCAATCGTTGCATTATTGAAATTGCGAAGTTACTGAAAATTAAATAGTCAAAAGTCTATTAAATAAGTAAATTATGAAGATCATTGAAAAATATTACCTACTATCTACTTACCAGTCGGTTGTAGTATTTATATCACTTTCTATTAACGTATGAATATTTTGTACAGACCTTTTGGTATATAATATATGGTGGCAATATAAAATAATTTGCTCTAGGGCGGATTACTCTATTCCTTTAAGGTCGCGAAATATGTTCATAATATTCATCAAATTCGTCTTCTAAAAATTCAAACAAATCCATCTTGTGGCTGCAGACTACTATAACGAGTATGATATTATTTATTACCAAAAATAAATGACAGATATTTTTATTCGCGCCCTCCATTTGAATCATTTTAGTTATCTACCAGATACCACCTTTAACGGCCACTTGATTCGGCTGATAAATTATCGGCCACTTTAACTGCTAGATATCACTATTCAAGACTTGTGAAACCGAAATTTGTAGTTCATCCGTCAGATAAGTTCCGGATACGCTATCAGGGACTGGTGAAACTAGCCCTAAATTTATTTGTTTGTTTTGGTTCAACCTGAAGCAATATTACATCAGTCGAGGGTGTCTCATAATATAATGTAAATGCTTATGATAGTTTTGTTTGTATATGATTATAGTAATAATGAAATTAATGTATAAGGATAATTTGGAATTTTAATAAAATAAATTAATTAGTGTATGTGAATTAGAATTTTCCCGCCGATTGATAAAAGCCGGAAATGTCAACATATGTTTAATAAGACCACAGAATATATAATTTAAGACAGTGAGTCAGACCGTGAGTATTAAGTTAACTTTTAAAACATCTTTAAAGGTAAATATAACAATACATGTAGAAGAAAGTTTTACTACTGATATCATATAATTTTGAGAAAGCAAAAAAACTTTATTTCTTTATGAATTCACTAGTATTTACCATTGCTTAGCTTGCGTTGTCTATGTGCATATCTATAATTCTATACAATGCTACCAAATAAAATTATTACCGAGTCAAATCTGTTCATTTATAATAGTTAGGTACTATTATCGATAAAGAGGCGGAATCTATAGTTCTCATAATTTTTAGTCTGTC
The DNA here is from genome assembly GCA_905231865.2 of Boloria selene. Classification (NCBI taxonomy): domain Eukaryota; kingdom Metazoa; phylum Arthropoda; class Insecta; order Lepidoptera; family Nymphalidae; genus Boloria; species Boloria selene. Next base: position 2,886,024 of record HG993140.1, on the reverse strand, counting down.
TGTCCGTTTCTCTGTCACATCACAAAAACCACTGGATTTGGTATGAGCTGGTTGCACGAATGAACATAATAGGATACTTTTTATTGCGGCAAAATATGACACCCTTGAGTTATCTATACTAAACGTTGCTAGGGAGCAACCCGAACGGAGCGAGGTTCATTTACTAGTGTCAATATATTGTATTGCATGTATTCAACCTTTTTTAACGTACCACATCTGGGTACGGACCTCCCTACAATACGATAAGACCATAGTCCACCGATGACAGGATTCCTCACGATGTTTTCCTTCGCCGTAAAATAATTATGAAATGATTCGCATATAAGCATATCAGAGGTGTGAGACCAGGATTTGAACCCGCTTCACTAGGTTATTCAAGCGAACGTGTTACCACTGGGCACCACTGTCTCAATATATTATTTTTACGTAACATAAAATTTAGGATACATTAGAAAGTAAAGTAAATTTTAAAAACAGGTTAACTTTTGCCCAGGAACATCGACTTTGGAACGCGGACCAATGGAGTAAGGTATTGTTTATTGATGAGTGCAGAATTCTCTTAAATCAAATTGACGGTAGGCAAAGAATATACAGACGCAAAGGAGAACGATACATTCAGACAAACTTTGAAACTACAGTTACATACGGTGGTGGATCAATAATTATTTGGGCGGGCATTTGTTTGGGAGCTCGCACAGACTTGGTAGTGATTGACAGAGGGAGTCTGACTGCAGACCGCTATATCAGAGAAGTTTTAGCAGAAAATGTCGTACCGTTTGCCCCATATATCGGTGACGATTTTGTTTTATGCAGGATAATGCTCGGCCGCATACCGCTCGGGTAACTCAAGCTTATCTTAATGATATGAATATCACTCTTATGGAGTGGCCGGCGAGATCACCAGATATGAACCCAATAGAGCACGTTTGGGACTTGCTGAAAAGAAAAGTTAAGTCCAGAATTCCAGCTCCTGCCAACGTAGGTGAACTGCGAATCACCGTATTCATCATTCTCAGTATGCCTAGACGGGTAAAAACTTTAATAAGAGCACGTGGAGGAAATACGCGATATTAATCAACATTTTTCTAATTTAATTAATTGTTATTTTAATATTAATTTTCACTTTTACCGGTTACATGAAAAGTTCAAAAATGTACCATTTTTCACAAATAGCCTTTACTCGCAAAATCTGTTCTTAATGTGATCTCATTTTAAGTAAAACAAATGAAACTTTAAATAACAAAAGAAGTGTAGTAAGTAGATTTTAAAATAAAACCATTTTTTTTAATTATGGACCTTTTTTCCGCTAAATATGCCGGCCACCGTATAATAGGATAGGTAAGAATATATTTATATCTAAATGATGTGATGACAATCATGAAATGAATGTTTTAAAGTCATACTTAGGGACGGTGACTTTAGACGGTGATTATAGTTAGTTATGGATTTACCTGTAATTCTGAAGGGCATAAGTCCTTGTAATCCGAAGTATTTCTTTCTCTCACATTGTATTGAGTTATATTTTCTCTCGGATCCACATCAGCATTTAGTTTAACATTTTTATTTGAGAGCTAAAACATGTTGTTTTGATTACGAGAATAAGGAGTTACAATCAAAATCCGAAAAGATAGTTTCGCTTATAATAATTAAATAAACTTATTTATTATTATAATTATAATATTATTATGTATTTGAAGTTATATATGTGTAGTGTATCAGCTATCTGCACAAGCCTCATAATTTACTACGAAACTAGATAGCGCTGTGTATAATTATGTCTAAACATATTTATATATTTTACCTACCATTATTAGGGAATATCTTATGCTGGTGATTCCACACGGAGAAAGTGTACATATTATGTGTTTTACTGAATTATTATTTACAACGAATTAAAAAAACACACTAGAAAGTAAAAATATATTATTGATTGTTAGTTTTGACTTCCTTTTACAAATACCCATATCACAAATATTTTTAGAGTCAGTACCAACTGATAATTAATTAAAATAATATATGTACATCAATTTGTAATGTAAGCTTTGTTTTGGTTATCTTCGGCTGGCATGTGCAATGCCAATGAAGATGACTGATGACTTTATAAATATGTTTCGTATCATCATAATATTTTGTTGTGTAATTTGTCGTAATAATTCAATAAACACATCCCTACTAATATTATAAATGTGAATGTAAGTTTGTTTGTTACGCTTTCACGCGAAAACTACTCAACCGATCACCATGAAACTTTGTACACATATTTTTGGAGGTATTAGAAGTAACAAAGGATAGTTATTACGAAAAATTAAAAATTGTTTACATTAACAATGGGTTCTGAAATAGCTAGAGTAATTTTGAAGAAACTTTCAAGCATCCTACAGATCAACCCAATGAGGTTGATTAGCAATTAAAAAAATGAACGCGGGCGAAGCCGCGGGTAAAGCTAGTAATATATAAATAAACACAAATAAAAATGTATCTAATGTATAATCCGATGATGTTAAAGATTACACTTGTACTAATTATCAATAACTTATATGTACCAATGTTATTATTTCAGACATGAAATCTTCTGGATAGTTGGGTATGTGTTCACAGAAGCCAAGCTCCTTACATTCTTCAGGGATAGTTAAAGTAAATTTGTTTAAGCCATTTATTTTCATATGAACCGTGTAATCTGAAAAATATATGAACTCGTTTAGTGTTTACCTTAGTTTTGATTGTGATTTTTATATGCATATTAATATTATATAGAAAAAATACTTTTACTTTGAAAAATATTTCTTTGTCTAATAAATTTTCAATATATTTTTCTATCAACTTTATTCGGGCTATTACGAACCTTTAAGATGGCCAAATCCGTCCGTCTTCAAGTTCCAGATCAATTAATATTAACGTTCAGTTCAAACCAATATTTATTATTACAACTTAAGAAATACATACATACCTGTCATTTTGCTCAAAAAATCATTCACTGCCTGCGTTTCATAGTTTTGTAATAATGTCTGTAATATACATATTTAAAATCAATTTATGATAAATACTACTCCGGTTCAACCACTCAAATTGAATATTGTTTTTTAAATACTTATTTTTTAACGTGATTATTTTTATATAGCTACTAGAAATTTCTGCTGCTCCGCCCGCGTTCTAATTACTATTAAAAATGGGCATTGGTGGAAGGAGTTTGAAAATTTAGATTTATAAGTATTTTTTGATTCCAAATCATTAAAAAAAATTGGTATAAAAATAAAAAATAGCCTTCGATCAGACTCAGACCTACCAAATACATAAAAAAGACATATAGTCCATTGATAACATTTCAATGGAGGATTCGTGAGCTTTGCATTTTTAGAGGACGCAATTTTATTTTTGGAACATATGTGGGGGGTCAATAGAAGCTTAACCCCAAGTTTGTGGGGTTACCGCTCTTGTCCCCCGGGCGCCATCTTGGAAAAAGGGGTCCTACAAAAATTCGTAAAGACATAATTTATAGTAAATCGCTTTGCCTACAAATATGTTCACGTAATTTTTTGCCCTTAATTTAAAAATTAAAGAAGTTATCAGCAAAAAAGTGAGAAATTTTCTATAAAAAAATTCTTTTTTGCTCTATAACTTTTTTGTTATCCATTTTACAAAACAAAATACTTAAGACAAATCTTGTATTTTAAGCAACAGTTTTGTCTATAACTTTTTGTATTTCATTCATTTAAAACGCTTTTACAGCGCTCCAAAGTTGACCGGGTTCTTCAATGCTTATGAGAATCCGGTCAAAACGGAATGTTTAACTTAGTCTTATGATCTTTTTTATATTGGAAATACATTTTTAAAAAATAATTGTTAAATCCGTACAACTTTACTTATTCATTGCTAAGTCTTTTCCCCGCCACGTATGAGGTAGAGTCTGTAGGCGCACACGTTTAAAATAAAATTGCGTCCTCTAAAAAATGCAATATTAGGTCTTTAAATTGTAACATTTCAATGAACTAATCAAAATCGATCAAGCCATTTCAGAAGGGTTCGATAACAAACACTATGACGCCAGATTTTATATATTTAGAAAGATTAAAAGATAAAACTTCATCTTTTTAAGTTTTGCTTTTACGTAACTAAAAATTTAGCGCGCAGCGAATAGTATCATTATAAATTCCAAATATACGCTATTATTTTAATGAAATGAGCTCATCAATTTTTCAAAATTAAACTTACCAAGAAAAGTAGTATTTTCGTTGACTTTCTCATTGTTATTAATTTTGTTTTAAATATACCGCTCAAAGAAAGTTTTACTAATATATGTACCTATTTACTATTTTTAGTATACGTGTAAACACTATGAACTTTAGGAGAAAAATGCTAACTAAATTAAAAGTTAACGATAATATAATAAATCAACTAAACACATCGCAGATAAATATAATGAGGTTCTATTAAATGAACAACTGCTATCTTACTACAATATATAAATATTTTAATTATAATCATCACAAAAATGGTTACACTTAAAATATTCATATTTTAAAACAACCACACAAATGCGATAATGCAGGAAATCCCTCTTTATTAGTAGCTAATTAGGATAAATGTATTACTTAGGCAAATTTTATTAATTAAAAGAGCCGAAATGATAAAATAAGAACACTAAAAGGGTTGAGGATAATATCGAAATATTATCCTCAATTTGAATACATAATGTATTGGAAATAAAATATTTATTAATCTTAGAGGACTCGTACTTGTAGTTTTAGATATTTTTTTATTATTCGATGGTATAGGACGAATATAACAAATATCGTGTCGGAATTATAATGTAACTGATAAGTGATAGACGTACATATAATATGATTTACTGGTAATGAATATAAACTGATTTATCTTACGAGGGTCTGGTCCCTCGCTAGTGGCCACCATACTCCCCTACCAGTAATTCGTCAAATTTAACTGATCTCACAGTACAGAATGGTCTGAAAACTGTTATAACATGCTGCCGCATGTTTATACTGGTTTCTGATCATGTCTATACTGAATTTAGCACACTGAGTTAGATTTATGAGTGTCTGCTTACGAACAGGATATATTGCAACAGGGCCTATCCGATGCGCTTGCATGGATAACGCATGTTTTTAAAATGATTTATTTACATGAAATGAATGAAGGCCTAAAGAAAAGTTCACAATAGTACCAATGAATGAGAATTGATTAAGAAAGTTTAGGTAATTCATTAGATGTGGGGAAAGAATAAGGTATTAAATGATGTAGGTAATACGGAGTGACTTCTCTTAAAAAGATCTTTCTATTAGAATGTATGTAGAAGTGGTAGCCCAGCGGTAACGCGTCGCTTGGATATCCGAGTGATGCGGGTTCAAATCCGGGTCTCGCACCTCTGATATTTTCATGTGCGAATCATTTATATCATGATTACCACTTGTCTTACGGTGAAGGAAAACATCGTGAGGAAACCTGCATGTCTGAGAAAACCTAACAAGTTTTCGAAAGGCATGTGAAGTCCGCCAACTCTCACTAGGCCAGCGCGGTGGACTATGGCCTGATCCCCCTCGTACTGAGGGAGGCCCGTGCCCAGCAGTGGGACGTTAAAAAGGGCTGATGATGATTAGAATGTATAGGCGTTATGTTCGTTATGGTAAGTCGCTAGATTCAAATAAAACAATCTTTTCTTTTTTTTTTATTTATTCATATTTTTGTGTTCCCGAAACACTTTACTTTTCGTTTTAAAGATTTTATAGGTTGTTTTTGACTCTAAACATGGGTACCAAAACCGGTCAAATTTCATATATTTTTCGCGCCACAGGAGCAACAGCCGGGCACAGGAAATGGTTTCTCAACAACTTCGTTTTGCTCGTTCAAAGCCATCATGCTACGTAGCGTGTACTTCTGAATGCATTTTGATGTACTATTGTCCCGTGGAAAAGATACAAATGAGCACGATGCATTGTTTATCCTAGGAACAATATAATTATAATTACTAAAAAGTAGGGATATAAATTTTTAATTCCATATAAGACAAAATGCTCTTTTTTTTGCGATAGGAACATTAATTAAAAAAATACTAAAGAACATGAATTGAATTGAAATGAATAATAAAAAATTAATTAACAATAAATCATATACTATACATTTGATAAATATTTAAATAAAACTAGCTTAATACTTTCTTAGGTTTACGCGAATGTTTGACATTATAAATGAAACTATATTTTCGGATTTTGTCGCGGATTTATTATGATTTTTGGTTCCCGACGTTTCGAATGCTTTACAGCAATCATGGTCACGGGAGAGACTAAGGTATTAGACGTCTCAGGGGGTTATATACTTGTTACAGACAGTGCCTACCCACAATTTTTTTTTTACAAATATTCAAAATGATAGACTATAAAATTATACATTTCAATTCTATACTTTTAAGATTTTAAAATTTTAAATTATATTATAAATATGGCAATATTATTAACTTATTTTTAGCTACTATAATTATAATTATTATAATTTTCTAATATTTGTTAAAATAATATTAAGTAGTGTTGCTATTATTAAAATATGTATAATGTGTTATATTAAAATATAAATTATTAAAGCAATATTAAACTTTCATATATTATAAATTAAAGATTAATAGTTAAAAACAACTTGAGTTTTGATAATCATTTTAAGTTAAATATTAAGCAACACCACTGCAAACTAAATCATTTTTAAATTTGATAATATAATATTAAACAAATCTAACTATGCTCAATCCACATAGACCTCTTTAAGTTCTTTTGAATTATAACTTTTAAACTATAAAATGAGTTAATGTCATTTAGTATGTCAGTTGGTATGTCCGTCTGAAGTTATTATAGGGATTTGAGACTATATTAAAGAGTTAAATTGTTGTCAGTCTGAAGGTACTACCGGTTCGGAATGCAACTGATACTGAGAAGAACCGGCAAGAAACTCAGCTCTTGCTTTTTTCAAAATAATATGTTTTTATAATATGTTTTTATAAGCTGAGTTTCTTGCCGGTTCTTCTCAGTATCAGTTGCATTCCGAACCGGTAGTAGCTTCAGACTGACAACAATTTAACTCTTTAATATAGTCTCAAATCCCTATAATAACTTCAGACGGACATACCAACTGACATACTAAATGACATTAACTCATTTTATAGTTTAAAAGTTATAATTCAAAAGAACTTAAAGAGGTCTATGTGGATTGAGCATAGTTAGATTTGTTTAATATTATATTATCAAATTTAAAAATGATTTAGTTTGCAGTGGTGTTGCTTAATATTTAACTTAAAATGATTATCAAAACTCAAGTTGTTTTTAACTATTAATCTTTAATTTATAATATATGAAAGTTTAATATTGCTTTAATAATTTATATTTTAATATAACACATTATACATATTTTAATAATAGCAACACTACTTAATATTATTTTAACAAATATTAGAAAATTATAATAATTATAATTATAGTAGCTAAAAATAAGTTAATAATATTGCCATATTTATAATATAATTTAAAATTTTAAAATCTTAAAAGTATAGAATTGAAATGTATAATTTTATAGTCTATCATTTTGAATATTTGTAAAAAAAATTGTGGGTAGGCACTGTCTGTAACAAGTATATAACCCCCTGAGACGTCTAATACCTTAGTCTCTCCCGTGACCATGATTGCTGTAAAGCATTCGAAACGTCGGGAACCAAAAATCATAATAAATCCGCGACAAAATCCGAAAATATAGTTTCATTTATAAAACTAGCTTTACAAACTATGCACTAGTATGTACTTACTTACAAACTTCTACACGATACTTGTATAGAGGATGTAGATTATCATTTAGTATGATGTGCCAAGTGTTATTTATGTCTGCAGCAGCTTTGGGTATATATAACTGAAAGAGATTTAATACTTGTATACAATCTTTGACTTCATGTATATTATTCCCTTGCCTTGTATGTGTTTAAGCCTTCAATATAAGCGGAACTTAAAGATCTTACTTATATCAAGGTTTAATCTATCCATAAAATAAACTGTACATTAAATATTTATTGGAAAATTTTATTAGAATAGCCATTATTAATGATACAAATACTTCTGTATTTGTATCTATACTTTTTAGATTTTGTTTGTATGTTTGTCTGTCTGTGAACACGTATATAATATATACACCACAATATCTCATTTTTCAAAAATATATACTGAATGTTACAACGTATCTAGGAACTAACTCGAGCAAAACCAGATAGAGTCCTTAGTTTTATTCTAAAACACTATTTAAAATAAGGTGGAATCAATGTGTGGTGTGAATAACGCACAGAATAGGTACTTGGCTTATGTCACGTCAATAGAGAGGACATTTAGAAGAAGAATGATCGGTAAAATATTTGTATTAACATCTTTTGAGCCTCGAACCTCCCTTTAATACAAGGGGGGCCAGGCTATAGTCCACCGCCCTGGCCTAGTGAGGGTTGGTCTTCATATAAAGTCTAATTGAACTTTTTATAAGTGGTAGTGCCATGCTTGTTACCTTCGGGTAGCAACCGAATGGGCCGGCACGCCCCGTATAGTTCATTAGTACCACTCTCTCACAGAAGACCGGCGTGAAGTGGCAGCTATGCTGTCGCGTTTCGTCCGATGAGTGAAAGTTCGGGAGGCCCACTCTCCTTCCCCCCTCCCTCTTCCCTTCATCCTCCGCCTTCGTTCCCCCCTCCCTCCCACTTCCCTCCCTCCTCCATCCCTCCCTTTCCTGAAAGACCAGCAACGCATCTGCAAGCCAGGCTTGCAGTCCATGGGCGGAGGTGATCACTTCCCATCAGGTGAGCGTTTGCCCCCTTTTTACCATAAAAAAAAAGAACTGACAAAACTTACAATTTGTTTTGTAGAGCATAAATCCTCATACAGCGTGTCAATGTCATTTGTGCTCTTTGTGTTGTATTTTGGTGTTTCTTCCACGTCTTCAACACCATACAGTATTATATTTTTATTGGAGAGCTAAAAATTTCATTTTTATTTTTTTAAACGCAAATGCTTTACAGAGCCTTACTGGCTTCACCTTTTTGTGTGTTGGGAAATGCATTTTCGCATAGAACGTATATACATACAGTTAGTTTTAAAGTGTCGCTGTTACGAGTACAACGGCGATTAATCTATTGTCAGAGCCATATTATGAATAAATGGAGGACTTTACAAGGTAGTAGGTACGCAAAGATAATATTGATCAATATATATGAAACAGTAATTAAATTATCTATAATTTTTCGCTAAATCTTTGATAAAAATCTAATATAATAATATATATTTCATAATATTAATCGGTTTTCCATTTATAGTGTATTTATAAATATTATTTTTGGAATCTCTCTGCAAGAACACGTATACGTACACGTTTATTATTTTTTCAATTCAAAATAATAGAGGTATTAAACAAAATTCGATTAAGAATAAATAAATAAGTATGAAGTGTATTCAAGAGTTATTACAGTTTAACTCGTTACCATTGTTATTATTTTTGTAATGTATTCTTGTAAGTAGTCCGGTATCTGTTCACAAACGTTACGTTCCTTACATTCATTAGGGATGTGAAATTTAAAATTTTCCACCCCCATAACTTTGAAAAGGATTGGATAATCTGTAAAAATAGATTTTTTGTACTTTTAGAATTTGTTAAAATATGTTTTTTTGCTTTACTATTTTTATTTTATAAAAATTACCTGTTACTTCCTGTAAAAACATATTTGTCGTATTAATTATGTCTATTTTCTCCATTCTATAGTTTGTTATTATTGTCTGAAATAAAAGTAATTAAATATACTTGCAAATTACTTACATTTTACATCTGACCAGATGAGGTCCAATGTATGCGATCGGTTTCTAGAAAACTTAAGTTCACTCTTTGCATTTTGTTATAAACTATTTATTTATGCACATAAAACACATCTTTACATAATACATACTATATACGTATATGTATAATAAAACAGTAACTAACGAAACAGATGTAAGATGTTATTATTCGGTTCAACTTTTAGTACTCCTTTTGGTACAGGAAAATCTTTAATTCTTACAAGAAAACACAGTAACAAATGGTTCTATCGAGTTGTCATTAGAAAACTTAAATAAATCCTAATCTAACTTAAAAAATGTATTATAAACAGAATCAATTTTAAAATGTAAACTTACCAATAAAATTAGTACTATATTCGTAGAAAGTATCATTGCTATGTATTCCTTCTACTATTAAAAATTAATTAATTGTACTGAAATACTTTATTGAAAGCTTTGCTATGTTTGTAAACGTGTAAACTCTCTCAACTATTAGAGGTAAATGATAAGTGGCATACAAATAAGTATACAATAATAATATTAGAACTGCTATAGGTTCATAATATTACAGTATACTGAAACAAACTATTATTAAAATTAAAATAGATTCTAATGCGTTTGATTTTAAATTTAAAGCGAGCTAAACTTTTAATAATTAGGTATTTCAATCAAAAAGTTGTTAACTTTCATTAAAATAATATTAGATTTGTAGATATTGTTAGTCTATTTATGCCTATTAATAAATTAACAACTCTTTTTTTCATTTCTGTCCAACGTTATAGAATATATGGAAGACAACTTACACTTACTTATAATGCAGGTGATGATTATAGGTTGACTTGATGAACTATTTCTTCTTCTTCCTCTTCATAAGTCATACACAATATTGTATAGCAGGTGCTGTTTAATTTTGCTTCGAATTGTTTGAATTTCATCAAAAATAGGCATAGTTTATAGGATTGTTAGTTTTTTTTTACATTGAGTTCATTTTTATTAACGAAAACTACACTTGACCGTTCAATGTTTGGCCTTATCTAATTTATGTTTATATAAGTTGATAAAATACGCAATGCTTTATATTAATAAATTAATAAGTTTGTTAACGTTATCATAATGGCTTTAGTTGATTAATAACTCAATCTTTTTTAGTTTTTATTTCAACAAATACAATATTTTAATACTCTATATAATAATGCGTATTTTCAACGAAAAATTAGGCCTGCCTTCTTAACATTAGTTGGAAATAATTTTTTTTTATTTTATTAAGGCAATCAAACAGTTTCATACAGTATACAATTAAAAAAGAAAGAAAAATATACACATTTACCAATAAGGTTTCCACAAATAAGAAAAACATAGAGAACTTCACTACATAGTATAAAACAAAGTCGTCCCGCTGTCTGTCTGTCCCTAAGTATGTTAGATTTTTAAAACTACACATCGGATTATTTTGAGGTTTTTTTAGTCAATAGAATGATTCAAGACGAAGGTTTATATGTAGAACTAGCGGAACCCGCGGCTTCGCTTACGGTAAATCTAGTTAGTTAGTTGCTAGTTGGTTATAAATGACAAAAAATGTTCGTTTCATAATAAGCAAAAATAATAAAGTACGTTTGTACTATAATAAAAATAAAAGGCCACTTGTACAAGGAAATTATTGGACTATGCTATTAATTAATCTCAGAAATGTAATATTATAATTATATAATGCGAGACCTGTTAAGGATGTTAATTTAATTATTACCCATGCATCGTATGAGGAAATTTATTGTTCCGTAGAAATTCCAATATATATGAAGTAATTATAATTTTAATTAATATATCTCGTATGGTTATACCACAACTTAAAAGTTCGTAAGTATGCTGTGGCTCGAATAATCTAATGTGCTTCCAACTCCTTTAAAGTACAATATTTTATCAAAACAATTGTGACACATTTTTTTTTTATGGTAAAAAGGGGGCAAACGGGCAGGAGGCTCAACTGATGAAAAGTGATCACCTCCGCCCATGGACATCTGCAAGCCAGGCTTGCAGATGCGTTGCCGGCCTTTCAGGAAAGGGAGGGATTGAGGAGGGAGGGAAGTGGGAGGGAGGGGGGAACGAAGGCGGAGGATGAAGGGAAGAGGGAGGGGGGAAGGAGAGTGGGCCACCCGGACTCTCACTCACCGGACGAAACGCGACAGCATAGCTGCCACTTCACGCCGGTCTTCTGTGAGAGAGTGGTACTAATGAACTATACGGGGCGTGCCGGCCCATTCGGTTGCTACCCGAAGGTAACAAGCATGGCACTACCACTTAAAAAGTTTAAGAAATACCCTACTATTTGGTATTGAATAATTCTGTATTTTTACGTAAGTTATCAATGAGTATAAAGACAAAGCTTCTTTATAACCAAAGACAAAGCTTCATACAACAACGCTATACATATGTACTCTATTACTTTCATAGACACAGAAAGCTCAGCGTACTCCTCTTTAACTAAACCACATAAGCTAATAGCAAACTTAGGCTTGTGCTCCCAGCAGCCATTTTATTTTGTGTTGTAGCTATTGTAGCACAGATTCAGTAAACGCACATGTGACCTGTGACCTTACGGACCTTGAACTTTACTTGAACTAAGAATTTTTGTTAAAAATACACAATACAGAAAAAAACGTTATTTTTATTTTCAATCATTAAAGTAGTTTGATGAAATGATTGAAATGATTTTCGAATAAATTAGATTTGTCAAAAGTTAAATTTTAACAATCTAGAAAAAAGCTGATATTCTGTAAAATATTTTTGATTATTTACAACCAGGGACGGTTTTTGTCACCTTTGAAATAAAGAGAAACTAAATTCGGTATATCCGTTTGAGCTCTACGATACAAAAGACATACATATACAGATAAACACATTAAAGTTATAACACCCCTATTTGTGCTTCGGAGCCAAAAAATAAAAGTAAAAATATTAAGTATATTATTTTTTATTCGTACGAATAATTTATTTTATGATCATTATTTATAATACAATATGATACATATTTGGTCCTTCAAGCCGTATGATGGCATACATTTGAGTTACAGCAATCTCAAGTATTAGCCACATTTCAAACAGCTCTCGCAACGCAGGAACAACAGCTAGGGACTTGGAAAGGCTTCTCGACGACTTCTTTTTGTTCATTCAAAGCTACCATTCTACGCAACATGTATTTCTGTATGCAGATTGATTGGTATCCAGTTTGGAAATACGCAATAGACGAGCATGGTGAATTCTTTTGCCTGTAAAATATTAATAAAATCAATAAAACATATTGGTTTTTATTACAGTAGTAATAATTAGAAATAGTAGTATATTGGTAGGTCAAAATCTCAGAGAAGACATGCAAATAATATTATAACTACATATACGGAAATATTTTATTTTACTAATATATGATATATGAAGACAGTGGTAGCCCAGCGGTAACGCGTCGCTTGGATAACCGAGTGATGCGGGTTCAAATCCGGGTCTCGCACCTCTGATATTTTCATGTGCGAATCATTTATAATATCATGATTGTCTTACGGTGAAGGTAAACATCGTGAGGAAACCTGGATGTCTGAGAAAACCTAACAAGTTTTCCAAAGGCATGTGAAGTCCGTCAACTCGCACTAGGCCAGTGCGGTGGACTATGACCTGATTCACCTCGTATTGAGGGAGGCCCGTGCCCAGCAGTGGGACGCTAAAACGGGCTGATGATGATATATATGATAAACGTATAGTGTAAATTGCCTTAGTCTTTTAAAGAAAGGATATTTTCTGAATTAGACAATTTACTTTGATTTCATTTTGATCGGAATTTTTTTAACACCAAATAACTTTAAATATTTACTTACTGACAGATTTCTACACGAAATGTTTGTTGTGGTTTTTGCTTATCGTTCAGAATGACGTGCCATTCATTATTCATGTCTTGAGCAGCTCTTGGGGCATATAACTGAAATTGTTTAATTTGTGATTGTTAATAAATATTATTATTAAACTAACTATTAAAATTCTTGTATAATATGTTGTAATAATTAAATTATTAATGAACATATATAAAATTTGCCATAATTAATTGAAATAGGTAAATTGCGGTTTTTACTTGTATTAATCACTCGTTATCGCTCTGTTTGGGTTCGTCCCTAGAGATTAACAGACATACGGAGAAAAATACTAAAAACTATAGATTTGGTCTTGGTCTAAATAATAATGAATTTTTAAAAAAAAATTGAAAAACAAAATTATCAACAATTTTTTGTTTTTTGTACTTTATAAGATCAAGATTATTAACTTACACTACACCATCGCCTACCTTATTATAAAATACTTTCTTACTTGAAGCCTCTTTCGTTTTAAGATTAGGTATAATAATATCAGGTACAGAACGAATGATTACTTTTTATCATCACTACATAGTATAAAACAAAGTCGCTTCCCGCTGTCCGCCTATCCCTATGTATGCTTAGATCTTTAAAACTACGCAACGGATTTTGATGCGGTTTTTTTAATAGACAGATTGATTCAAGAGGAAAGTTTATATGTATAATACACTAGGGGTAGCCCCGGCTTCGCTCGCGCTAGGGACTCTAGTTCTCTCATATAAAAGAAAAGAAAGACATCTATCCATATATACATATAACTTTATATAGCGATATCGAAATCTCAGATGTAGTCGTTCGTTAAGATTTAAGATGATTAGTACTTATCTATACATATAAGTACATAAAATTGGAGTGTCTGTTTTTAATTTCAAATTAACAGCTTTTCACTAATTGCATACGAAAGCATATAAGAGTATCTTATAGCAAAAAAAAAATCAATTTTAAAAATTTTTGTTTGTCAATCTGTCTGTTTGTTCGGGCTAACCTCTGAAACTGCTGGATCGATTTAACGGGACTTTCACTCGCAGACAGCTAATGTTATATGGCGTAACTTAGGCTACTCTTTAACCGACTTTAAAAAAGGAAGAGGTAGAAATTTAATTAAATTTTTAATTAGTAAAAACTGTTTATATTGCCTTTAATTACCTATATTCAATTCTAAACCACATTATTGTTTTATTCAACGTGTTGAGAGGTCGACTGGTTCGAGTATAATTAACGTACTAGCAATACAAATTCTGAGATGCTTTTCACTGCAGGAAATATTTTTTTAAGAGAAACCGTTAAACATATTTATTGTATATATATAACCGTTCAACCTTTAAGTCTAGAAGATATTGATGCTACTTTGATATTTACCCAAGGAATGAATAGTTAACAAATATGTATTTAATATATTTACGCTTAACGGAATTGTCACGGCCGTTTTGCGTAAATGTAAAAGTTACTCTACACTGAAGGTCGTAGATTCGAATCCTGTTTTTGAAATTATTATTGTATTCAATACGTATTTATTACATTTCCTGAAGTTAAAAGATATTGATATTTAAAAGTAGTAATACATTTTTAATACCCTTTCTGATGAGGCACACAGTTCTATGTTTTCTTCTTCAGGACCGATTCGCTCAGCGATTTGTGGAACTTCTAATACATCTTTATTGAATTTCGTTCCATTCTCTTGTGACACCTGAAATTATTAAATGACAAACACTAAGCGATTTTTCTTAAATAATAATCATTACTTTTAATTTAGCAAATAAATAAAAAAAATAAAAAAAAAGTAATAATTTCTAAGAATCAAAATCATTCTCATTAATGTTTTAACAAATACAAATTATTTATAATTATAATAGATACTATTTTCAAGGAGCACGGGATAAAAATATAGAAGAAAGAAACTAGCAAGGTCCCGAAAGTCATGTGTAGTTCGCTGTCCCGCACTCTGCCAGCGTGGTAGAGTATGGCCTGATCTCTAATGAAAGGAAACCCATGTTTAGCTGTTGGACCTTTAAAAGGGATGTATACAGTAGAACGGTCATACATCGAGAGGTCCTGGGCTCGAGTTCCAGGTCGATCCAAGTTTAATTATTGAGTCTTTCTGTTTAGTAAGTCTCAGTAAAAGCCCGGAGTTGGGAAGTTAGGAGGTACAGGTGGACAGTGCACTTGTGACTGCGTCTACACTTGTGCTCTATAATATCTCCTGCGCAGTTGACTTGTATCAATGAGATTGGAAGCCATGGCCGGAATCGGTCGGAGAACATTATTATTATTATAAAACAAACAGTTTAATCTAGAACACTAGTTTATGTCTATGGAATTTCATTACGTACTTTTCGTATCAAGTGGGCCACGAGTTCTTCTGGATAGTTAGGAATGTCATCACAAATTCCAACTCTTTTACATTCGTCGGGTATTAGCGAACCAATTTCATTCCCTGTTGTTCCTACCTCGGGAAATACGAACGCATCAAAATCCGCTGAAAATAATGAAAAATATTTTTATTATTGATCTATTTTACTACTCTTAGAATTTTTCTAGAAGTTCGTGTAATCATTAAATTTCATTTTTATATACAGTAATATCATAATTTTACGTTAAATATATTATGTGGAAATGATAATGTTTGGAAAACCGCCCGTCCCGTTTTTGCTACATTTTTTATTGATGCTCCGCTCATATTGGTCTAGCGTGATGAAATATAGCCTATAGCCTTGCTCGATAAACGGACTATCCAACACAAAAAAACATTTTAAAATCGGACTAGTAGTTCCTGAGATTAGCGCGTTGAACCAAACAAACTTTTGTGCTTTATAATATTAGTATAGAAAAAAGAAAAATGTAGATAATTAAATTTTATTTCTTATCTTACTTTTCAAAACTAGTATTAGAGCCTTTATCCGCAGCCCTATTTTTGCTGTACTGTCAACGAATGCAAGATAATGTTGAGATAATTTGAAGATATCTTTTATTTCCCTGATAGAAGTTTCTATTAGTAATTTTTTTTACTAACGGAATGTTGGACGAGATCAGAAAAAGCACTACTTTAATGGATGCCATCGTCAAAGTCCTTAATGTTTGTAAAATAAAAGTTTCTCTAATACTTGGGAATAACATCTTGAACTTATATTAAAACTATTCAATATTGGATGGTTTTTCCTAATGAATATAATCAAAATTTTATCTTTACGTAAAGTACTTAAAATATCTACAATACATTACAATATATTTACAACACAACGATAATTTAAACATCGGTATTATTTATACTTATAACACAGCATCTATTGTTAGTTATTAGAGATTTATGACGTTAGCAATAAGATTATAGTTAATGAATCTTTCTTTTAAAATATGTGAATAGGTAATTTGAAATTATTTTATGTATGAAAATTAGTATGAAAGTTGTAATAAATGAAATGAAATAGCTTACTTTATTATCAGTGATAATACTTTTAGTATTGGAAATTGAAAGTTAGTTATTATACCTTTTATTAGAAAATATAATATGAAGGAGATTTTGATATTTACTTATCACAATCTCCTTTTTCAATACTTAAAAAAATGAAATTGAACTTTATTATAAAAAAGGCATAATTAAAAAGCGCGAGAAGAAAATACGAACCTCTTTTATTGACAAAAGGCTTCACAAATCTATTTAAGATTTTGTACGAACCATTCGGCCTGAGGTTTACAGCGCGCTCGCCCTCTCGCATTGAGCGAGACTCGGCTATATCATCCCCATGCGTCGATGCCTGGAAGTAAAATTGACGTACTCTTATAAATCGCAGTTGTACTTGTACAAATATGTGGGACTCTTGGTCACTTCTACACCTTGAAAGGCCTTTCCTGGAAAGTGATTAATTTTACTAAATTTCACAGAGATATAATGGCATACCATTAATTAACCGTGCCACAAAACCAGTTGCATGAGGCAGGCAGGTTATCGTAGGATAATTGCCTCTCTAAAAAGTCACCGCCAATGTCTTTCCTGTCGATGTATACTACAAAAGCTAAGATGTCACTGCCACGGTCATTTTGCTATTCGAGAAGTAGCGGGTGGAACCTGAACCTTTTTGTTAACGTTGGGAAATGCATTTACATTTTACACATACCACGAGTGGTTTTGTGCGACTCACTGGCCTGAAAATCCAATATACTAATTTTAAATTGCCCGTCTTGCAAGCGGTGATCAATTACGTTAAATGAATGATATCTCGTAATATATATATTCATTGAAGTCAAATGAGTCCAACAGCAATTTTGTTCGAAATTAAATACTTGTGATGAATAATTTATTTGTTAAGGTAAAGATTAATGCCGTGCTTATAAAACATCTTCACAAATAACCCATTATCTTAAAATAAATTTAATTACCTTAAAAAAGGTTATAGCGAGTCAAGCTTAAAAATAGACATAATATGCTATCTCTGTGTTTTTTTTAGAACTTTTGAAGGAGAGCAATTCTGTTATACATAATTTTATAATAACCAAGTAGTCCTTAACCGTTTAGGCAGCGTACGCGACGGAAGCTCTCAAAAGAAATATTTTTCTCCCGTTATTGCAACACTTTTCATTATTGCTCAGCTCGTATTGATCGTAGCGGATAAGCCTTCATCGGTAAACGAGCTATCCAACACAAAAAGATTTTTTTAATTCGGACCATTAGTTCTTGAAATAAGCGCGTCCAACCATACAAACAAACTCTTCAGCTTTATAATATTAGTATAGATATATTTATACTGTAGTAATTTATATATTTATTTTGATTAATAAATAAAAATTTAAAAGCGGTGCAATTATAATAAAAAGTGCTAATATTTAATGTTGAATAAAAATTATTATTTTTACAGCATTATTATCGCATTTATGAAGCTAGTCACCATAAATCATATCAAGAATCGTAAAAAGTGTTCTACTGATATCATTCTTTTATATAGGTTATATTATGCATTATGTTGAGTTTTTTTATTTGTTCATAAATTCATAAAATGATCTAAATAGATTGTTTGTATGTAAATATTATTACTATTTGTTTGAAAACTTCGTGTTTTTATTACTTTAAAGAACCCTGAGTCTCTAATACCATTAATTCAATACTTGCTTGAAGAGTTTTAGTGATGAGGTAAATCATTATATTATACGAGTAGGTATTTTTTTTATAAATAGGTATAACGTTTAATTAATGCGTAAAATAACTGATTGGTAGTTTTCTTTTACTTACCACAGATACCTAACCAGATTTTTATAGACTCGGCGCCACCCGGAATTTTTTATAGTTCTAGTACAGATTATAATATATTGAGACAATTATAGTTAGATTTGTATCGGCAGTCACCGACTTTAAACTACACGACTGCGACCGCGAGCGAAAACTAGGACATAGGGTGTACAACTAATAAAGTTTTGGAAGATGGATGAAGATCTACCTATAGTGCAGAACAGAAAAACATCTAAAGAAGTAATAATAACTAACGATTCATTATTGCTATATGAGGTTTGTAGGTACCTACTCGAAACTGTTTAGTCACGAGTATCGACTAATAAATTTAATTATTTATTTATTTGTACCACATAGGCTTACATGTATTATTTTAAACCAAATCAAATTAAAATATACTTTATTTCAATAGACTTTCACAAGCACTTTTGAGTTGTCACTTTTACATTATGTTAAGATAATAAAAATTAGTTAAATGTCAGTTTGTATGTCTGTGAGGAAGCTTCCGCCTGCTCGGAAGGCAGTAGACAGCATTTTGGTTATTATATAGGAAAATATAATATTTAGGTATTTAAATACATAAATTTACTAAACATTTAAAAGTAAAATAATATTTCAAGGTAAATGATCAAGATATTATATATTTATTCACAGGTACGAGTACATTATTATACAGTTTACGTTATACACTGGAGTAATTCCAGTTTCTTTACTAACACTGCTTTTAAAACCAAAGCATGTGACATTGAAAAAATACTAATTTGGCTCCCACAAATCAAGTCGAATCAAAACAATGTTTTCAAAGTCGTAATTTCTATATTACTTATTGCTTAATGCGTACTCAGTTTTATGTAAAGCAGCATAAAACAAGTACATTGTAATATGTATAGTATTTGTAAACGTTTGAATGTACGATAAATAATTGCACTGATTATACTTTACGATCATCCAACCATAGCCTCGGGGAGACCTATGACGACCTTGTAGCTAAATGGTCTAGTGACGCTTCTCTATGTGTTACGATACTCGCTAACGAGCGCGTTAAACATAACGTATATCAAATATTTTGTTCGTTACTCGCACACATAGTGCATTGTAATAAAATTATCTAAATAGTTCGAAGATTAAAGGAAAAGATTTGATTGACTAAGTTATATTTTGAAAAAAAATTATTCTTTTATTATTTTGTTCCATTGTAGAGACGATGTGTTTTAAATTTCTTTTGTTCTTACAAAATTTAAATATTTCCATAAGAAAAGAAAATAAACTCTATTTGGTTCACTTAATAATAGGTAGAAATAGGTAAAGAAAAATTATGTCAAGGCAATTTTCAATCCTTATAGGTAATGTCTCTACATTATTTTTGCATTCATGGTACGACAAATACGCCTTTTTAAAGGAAAATAAAAATTCTACATATGATTGATTTTAACATATGCATAAAAATCTATAAATAATACATTTCCAAGAAAACTAATTTTAACTGTAAATACGAGTACTAAAATAAGAATAATTAGTAAAGTAAATAACTATAGCGTATTCAAAAGTTAGGTATCTAATCAAATATTTACACTAACAGTTGTACGACGTAGTACTTATGCTACTTCAATTAGAAGTTTTTTTGATATAAACAGAATTATAGGTATTAAAACAGGTTCGTATGTAGATAGCTGAACCACAATCAGCGGTTGTTTTGGCTTCATTTGTATGTCAGTATGTTCGTGAGATATATTATATACATATTTGTTTTTTATTACTTTTAACTACTTTGTTAAGGTAGCCTAAATTAATTATATAATTTAATTTAACTGTTCGTTGGGTGTCTTCTTCTTCTTTTCTTTTCGGATCTTTTCGCGAATCTTTTCCGATTTTTTCGCGGATTTATTTTTATTTCTGTACTTTTTGAACCTTTTGAATTCACTTAGCAACATTTATATATGTATTTGTAACCTAGTCTATAACAGATATTTAATGCCTTGAGATACATATAATTTTAGCCCCTCCCGTGACGATGATTGCTGTAAGCATTCAAAACTTCGTGAAAAAAAAAAAAAAAAACACGTGAAAAAAAAACCGAAATGATAACTTTATTTAAAATGTTAAATATTTACGAAAATTTAAGAAAGTTTTATGTCTATCATTATGTAAGTTTGCGTATATTGAATATAATATAATATGTAAATTTATAAAGGTATATCAATTTTAAATAAAAACTTATATAATTGGTTTTGTTATCTATCACTTTATTACTTCCCGCCAAATATGTCGAAAGCAAACGCGTCCCTTTAAATAAAGCTGAAAGAGATACTTATTATGTGCCAAAATTTACAGCTATCATGGCCACTGGAGAGTTTACTGTAAGTTTAGTTTAGTTTTTTAAATATATAATGTAAAATATTCATGTACACAAATATAAGAAAGTATTATCCTAATATCTATCTGTATCTAACCTTTCTTGAGCTGTCAATGGATTTAGTAAAGGTTATAATAAGTGTTCACAAAGTGCCAAAGTGCGTTCACTTTGCCGTGGTGGCTCAGTAGCGTCCGGCAATCCAGCCGGTCGTGAAGCCAAGAAACGCGCTCGAGGAGCCCACTTCGGTGGGCGTTGTGTCATGTGGGTTGCTCCTGGTACTTCTCTGAGAGCAGAGTGAACTCTGGAGTAAGCTCCTTGACTGCGTGGACTGCTTCGGCAGAGCTGCTGGGTCGTCGTGCGTTGCTCCATTAAGACGGGTGAGGTTCGTTGGATTGACAGTACTGGCTTTTCTGGTCATTGAGCATTTCCCAATGTTAAAAAAGTAAGAATTATAAAATAAACTCTTACTAGTGACCGGTCACTCTGCTTCTTTACATCACTTTGTCGTTTCCTATACCTATCCTTATCAGCTCAAGACGTATCCACGCGTCTAGGGTTCTAATATTTCCCCATATAATTATCAAAAACTTTCAATTTTTGAAATCATGAGTTGATTTTTGAATTAAATTTACAAGTAAAAAAGATTCACGATATGCCTTAAAGCATAAACATTTTAAAAACTTCAGTTCTGTCTTTTATGGTGAAGAAAAGCTTACTAGTAGGATATATTTTTATTTATATACAAGTAGGTATTTGTGAGCATGTTGTCATTAAGGCTTTATGTCATTAAGTAAATATGATGTTCCTACACAGGATTTCCCCATTCAAAACCCATTGATGAATAGATTGTATTACTCTATTATATTAATTAATAAACTCGTGAGTAGTAACTCGTAATGACTACAGACGATACTAGTTTTAATTATTCATCATAATTAAATGCATATAACTATTCAAGATATTACATCATTATGCAAAAATTAATTATACCTATAAAATTAAGATAATATAGCACTTAAAAATGATGTTATTTTTACGAATCAATGTATATGTTACGTCCTAACAAGTTATACGATATCGAAAGAAAGTCACTTTTACTTTCGCACTCTGTCGCTTTAGAAACTAATTGAGGAAATTAACTTTGCGGCTTAATGACTTATTTGATTATTAATTAATTAAATATTTAATTGACAGCTTCATTTTTATGCGGTAATGTTAACTACAGAAATTATAACACTTTGGCACTTTGTAAACTACAGAAAACATATAATACACAAAGATATAAACACTTAAGTAAGTATATTATATACTACATGGATGCTTGTCTAGTCTTGTTATTTTACTATGTTAATACATAACATTAAATGAATAAATTTTTACACACGCAACGTATACAAAGTCTGTTTTTATTCAAAAATGTAAATCAAAGAGTAAAAATGTAAAGCTACATAGAGCAAATTACATGAAAACAAAAACTGTTTATACCTATAAGCTAATTGATTGTCCGCTATACCTAGATAATGGGTAGCTTCGTTCTTTATAATGGTTCTTACTTACGATGAAAAATTAAACATATTCTTATGACTAACTGTCATCGAACTCTACTTACTTACGTTTAAGAACGTTAAACAGGAAATAGAGCACCTATAAAAGGATTTCCGCAGACATCGAAGGTCTCGCCAATGTATTTTACGATCAAAATTATACTTAACGATTCGAGCGGGCTTTAAGTAAATATGGTTAGCTACAAACATTTACTGACCAGAGAAACCAACAAAATGCACTGAAGAATCCAGGCCATATCTGAACTATACTTTGTATAACATGTTCTTTTCCACACACTACACTTATATTTAAAATAATGTAAACTTTAATCTAAAGAAATCATTTTGTCCACTTCACTTAGATTATTTATAGATTCGACACAAACACTTGTTGCTGTGTCTGAGTGACAACTGGCGCGGCCGGCGGCCAAGACGTTAAATTGAGTAGTTAACTGACCACTTTAATGAGACCTGTATTCTTGATTCTGATAATGGTTTAAGGCCTTTGATTTTTGCTAAAGAGGGGGTCTCTTGCTAATTTGTTATTGATGTTTGGCCGTTTCCTTCAAGACATCTTGTAATATACCTAATTTATTACAATTTATAAGTAAGAGCAATATTGTTGTCTGTTTTTAATATAACCACTTAAATAATAAGTACCTACATAAGTTTTCTATTAAATGTAATTAATCGAATAATAATTATGTTGTATATTTAGTATAATATTAGTTTTGGCTATTTAAGAAAATCAGATTATTTTAAGGGAGAAAGTACATACCAACCTATATTTTCTATCTACAATAACATTATTTTTGAAATTATATTTACATTATTTTAAGATAGTATTATCACAAGTTATTACTTGGAAGAAGTAATAACTATTTTTTATGCTACGATAATAAATAAATCATATTTATAACTTCTGAGAAACTTTGTTTAAATAAAATCTTCTCCGTAGATATATTTTATGAGTTAACATGAAAATATATATTTTTTTGTATATTAGAATGTATTGGCCAATGATAAATCGATTTCAATAATTACTTTCTTAATAAATGTGCATTTTAGGAGGGCTTCCATTATATACTACTATAATGAGTTATTGTCTTCAGCCCTTTTAACGTCCCACTTCTGGGCATGGGCCTCTCTCAGTAAGAGGGGAATCAGGCCATAATCCACCATGCTGGCCTAGTGCGTGTTGGTGAACTTCACATATCGTTCGAAAACTTGCTAGTTTCTCTCAGACCTGCATGAATTATTCTCACGAATATGTTTTCCTTCACCGTAAGACAAATGGTAATCATATTAGAAATGATTCGCACATGAAAATATCAGAGGTGTGAGACCCGGATTTGAACCCGCATCACGCGGTTATCCAAGCGAGCTCGTTACCGCTGCCACAAATAAGTAATAATGAATTAGACTATTCTATAAAATATTTACACACTAAAACTTACTGAGAAAAACAAAGGTAATATTATCGGCTCTATAATTTTGTTTTCCTTCGTATTATTACTTACCTAATCATACTAAAACTATTAAATCTTAATAGTCATTTGGCAAAAATAAAGTATAATAATACTAACCACAACGTTCTAAAAGTACTTTTGTTTTTTGTACAATAATTATGTACAATTTACATTAATTAATTATTGGTTTAATACAGTCATTAAGCATATTAAGTTCCTGTTAAATGAAATAACACATTTTATACATGCAAATTCTCGTAACGGAAGGCTATTGATATTTATCATTCAAAATTATATAGAATGATAACGTTTCAACCCCGCTTCGCTCGTGTTAGTTCTTCTAATTACTGTTTTATCGGTGGTGTAGTGGCCCGAATGTACGGTCATACTTCTAGAGGTCCTGGGTTCGAATCCCGAGTCGGGCCAAGTTTAGATGTTGAGTTGGAAGTTGGCAATGTGTCAACCCCATGCCTCGGAGAGCACGTTGAGCCGTCGGTCCTGCGCGTTAGCACTGGTTGTGTCAAACGGTTGTGTCCCACTGGAGTATGAGAGTGATAGGAATAGAGAGTGCATTTGTGTCTGCGTGTACACTCGTGCACTATAATATCTCCTATGCAGATCTCAAAGAGTATGGCCGCCGAGTCCGTAATCGGTCGCGAGGACATTATTTGTTATGTACGTATCTATGTATACGTAGCAATTATGTATGTACTCAGCCCTTTCTAACGCCCCACTGCTGGGCACGGGCATCCCTTCAATATAAGGGGGATCAGGCCAAAGTCGACCACACTGGCCTAGCGCGGGTTGGCGGATTTCACATGTTTGTCGAAAACTTAGTAAGTTCTCTAAAATATTCAGGTTTTCTCATGATGGTTTAATTCACCGTAAAACAAGTAGTGAAAAATGATTCGCAGATTTGAACCCGCTTCACTTGGTTACCCAAACGGACGCACTACCACAAGGCCACTGTCTTCTTATTCATAAATTATTAACCTAGATCTCAATCCTTATTTGTTTTTACGTGAGTTAATAAAAATAAAAATACTCATCATTAATCCAATGACGTGTTTGCGTACCAACGTTTTATTTTGATGTTCACAAAATGTATAGCCATTTTGAGTGTCTTTGTGTATTTGCGTCATCACACGACACGTAACTACCGAACGTGATGGAGCTTGGAAAAATTGACTCTAAATATGGCTTCTTGGTGCAAATATGCTTTTGTTTGTGAAAACTGGTTTATACAGACAGACAGACAGAAATTCTAAAAACTTTAGGGCCTATGTATCTATAATAATGAATATTTCAAAATATTTTGTATAGATTAGACTAAGTTACACTTTTTATTACACTCGTATATAATACAGATGTTTTTGTATGTTCTTGCTTGTAATTAAAAGGAAAACTGACGTGACTGTACTATGTTTGCCTAAATCAATTTGGTAGATCAATGATTATGTAGAGCGTACGCTTAGCAAAGTAAATGAAGGGAGTTCAAACCCCAGGTAACTGGTTAAAGTCATACAATCAAAATACGAACTTAAATGATATTTAGTAAAATATCGCAAAATGAAAAAAAATAATTAAATTGAACCGGAAGAATAACACAGAATGATTAAAAATTTAAATACAAAGATGTTGTATATATGCGTGTAATATAAAAGGTACATATATTTGCATATTTGTAATGACCTATTCAATAAATATACACTAGCATTTCCCGCGGCTTCGCACGCGTTCTAAAGACCGGAAACCAATTTTTTTCTGAATCGCGCGGTATGAACCAACGCCCGCCCGCCGTTTTTGCAACATTTTTCATTGATGCTCCGCTCCTATTAGTTGTAGTGTGATATAATGTAGCTTAGAGTTTTCCTCAATAAACGGACTATCCAACACAAAAAGAATTTTCAAATGGAACCAGTAGTTCCTGAGATTAGCGCGTTCAAACAAACAAACAAACTGTTCAGCTTTATAATATTAGTATAGATTATTAAAACAGTAGTTTCCACAAACTCCAGGACTTTTAAAAGTAATAAAACAGTCTATCAATGAAACCAATTTAAAATATTAATGAATGAAAAATTAACAGTGTAATTATCACTAGTTATGTATGCGTAAATGCGAAATTGCCTCTTTTAATGCTTCGCCAGAATATTAGCAAAATATTAGGTTTAGCCACAGGTTTAACTGTAATATTTATAATTAATATGTTTTTTAAAACAGCCACATTGACAAACTATAGCGTAACGCTTTGATGACAAAATATGACTAATAAAGGCATTTTATACGTATGTTATTTAATATACATATTCTTAATCACCCATTCAAAAATATAATTACATTCATAAAAACATAATAAACACCACAACCTTATTCAAAGTCGAGTCGTCGTACACATACTTATACAATTACACTTTGAATATTGTATCAATTATATGTATGTCTGTATATATGTGTGTATGTATGTAACTGCCTCGGTGATGTAGTGGCTAGCATGTACGGTTGCACATCCGGAGGTCCTGGGTTCGAGTCCCGGATCGGGCCAAGTTTTTGAGTTTAGTAAGCCTCAGTAACCGCCCGGAGTTGGCAAGTTGACAGTGTAACCCCCGTGCCTCGGAGGCACGTAAAGCCGTCGGTCCTGCGCCTTAGCACTGGTCGTGTCGAGCAGTCGTACCACCGGAATATGAGAGTGATAGGAATAGAGAGTGCATTTGTGTCTGCGCGTACACTCGTGCCCTATAATATCTCCTATGCAGATCTCAAAGAGTTCGTAATCGGTCGCGAGGACATTATTTGTTATGTATGTATCTATGTATACGTAGCATTTATGTATGTACTCAGCCCTTTCTAACACACAATACGAGGGGGATCAGGCCTAGCGCGGGTTGACGGACTTCACATGTTTGTTGAAAACTTAGTAGGTTCTCTGAAACATCAGGTTTTCTCATGATGTTTTCCTTCACTGTAAAACAGGTTGTTTAAAAATAATTCGTGAACCTGCTTCACTTGGTTACCCAAACGAACGCATTAGCTACTACTACTAGGATAAATTATAAACCACTAATTAAAATTACCTAAAAAGAGATCAATCCTTATTTGGTTTTACTTGAGTAAATAACAATAACAAACAATATTCATCATTAATCCAATGACGTATTTGCGTACCAATGTTTTATTTTGATGTTCACAAAATGTATAGCCATTTTGAGTGTCTTTGTGTATTTGCGTCACATGCGTGATGGAACTTGGAAAAATTGACTCTAAATATGGTTTCTTGTTATAAACATGCTTTTGTTTGTGAAAACAGGTTTATACACAAAATTACTCATAGTATCTGTTGTATTCTTAATTTTATTGAGTATCACATTTCAATGATGTATCAGCTCAGATGAAAAAGAGTAAAATTTCGAATACAATTGTTATGTGAATCGGCATATTTACTATGTTTAACGCTTGTTTTAATTTTTAAGCATTCCCAATTTATCAGTACTGTTACAAGCGCCACGGTCAAGTGTATATTGATTATCAATTAATTATTAGGGCTTCCATCATGATTGGACATGATTTTTTTGCCGTTTTTATAGATATTTTTGATTTTTTTAAATGTAGTTTTCGATGTGCTTACTTTCACAATAACAAAAACAAATATCAGTATCATAACATTGGTAATGAAAAATTTAAATATGAAATACTAAGAAAACTTTTTTTCAATCAGTTGTGTTTTGTTCTCTGTGTAATTTGGTAAAGTAAACAAAGTTCAGTAATGTTTTTTCTTGCTTCTGTGAACTGATTTTCTTTTTATATCCTTTGATGGCAGTGGCAACCGACTGAAGCGGGTTTAAATCCGGTTATTGAATCTATGATATTTTCATGTACGAATCATTTCTAACTTGATGGTTACTTGTCTGACGGTGAAGGAAAACATCGTGAAGAAACCTGCTTATCTGAAAGAACCTTGCAAGTTTTGGAAAGATATGTGAAGTCCACCAACCCGCACTTGGCCGGTGAGGTGCACTATGACCTGAATTCAGTAGTGGGATGGTAAAAGAGCTGATCCAATTCCTGCTTTAGTAGCTATTGGTAAGCTTCAGTGGTGCAATTAAAATAAATGAAAACCGTTTGTTTGTTTTAAAAGATTATTGTCTTATTTCAAGTACTGACAAACACAGTTATAATTCAAATGAAATCAAAATATTTTATTCAGCATAAAAATTGTTACAATTTCTTACTGAACGTCACGAATCTACCATCAGTTGGGAAAGAAGAAACCTCTGACCTGAGAAGAACTGGCGAAAGAAACTCAGGAAAATATTAAAGTTATAAGGATCCTTTTACTATAGCAACAGTGTGTGATGACGCACAAATTGTACATGGGATTTGTAGTTAGCTATGTACATTACGTCTGATAAGTATTTTGTGAAATGAAGGATAAATAAGTCCAGTAAGTTCATTTTCCGTTTACAGAATGCACAAGGAAAATAAATGCCTCTAAATGTTATAGCCATATATGGTCATTTAGTTTCGTTTCTAACTCAAACGCTTCTAATCAATCTTAATTAATAGATCATTGGGTACCACTAAAGTAGGTAAATGGTTGGTACTATATGTTTGATGTTAAAAACCTTAGTCTCCTCCTAGTTCTTGGCCATGGCCATAAAAATCAATACAAATGCGAAAAAATATTCAAAAATGTAGTATGTAGTATAACAAATATTCATATAAATCTGAGAAAGTCCTGCTATGTAGTCATTGTTTTGAAACTTGAATACTACGTCTCAAAAGCCTCATGTACCTATTTAATTATCGTTATTAGTGAAACATAATATTTGTGCAAAATAAAACCTCTTTTCCCAACCGCATTCTGGCCTCGCTTAAAAAATTGAATAATATAATATATCTATAAATCGTCGCCATTTTAGGAATTGCAACCACAGAAATGTAATAATTACTTATAAAATAATTAAAAAAATGTTTATACAATTTACTAAATTGTAAATTTTCAGTTATTATATGATGATTTTACACACCTTTTTGATGATAGTTAGGTTAGATCATTCATAACGATCTCTTACATTGTTAACAATAATATTAATAACACTTTTCTTACTCTATGCACGAATTATATACTAAACAGTATGTAAATAAATAAATAATAAACAAATATTTTGGGACAATATTACAACCTTGGTAAGCTAGCTACGAGACTTGCGTTACGTATACCAGATATACTACACATATATAATTTTTAAATACATAGGTACATATTATAAATATAAACACCCATGACTGGAGTACAAACATTTGTGCTCAATAAATGAATGCCCCCAGCGGGACTCGAACCCGCGACCGCTGGCGCAGAAAGTAGGGTCACTACCAACTGAGCCAAATTATTTCATAAACACATGAATATTTCAACAGGTCTTGCTTTTTACCTTGATTTACAACCGCAGCGTGGCCTCGCTTAAGTAAAGTTAAAAAAATCGCCATATCAAAAACATACATGATATTTTATTATTATTGTGATTGCCCTAATTTCCCCATCTTCAGTTAAAAATAGTTTTTTTAAACATTTGACACTCTCATTCTTATTCGTATGCCAAGTTTATTTTCAAAAATAATTTGTGTTTTGTTTTAAATAACTTAAATTGTACATAAAATATCCTAAAAACAAGTAAAATATGTTAAACAAAGATAATAATTATTTTATACTATTATTTATTCAGTCGAATATTTGTACTCCAGACATGGATGTTTGTATTTATAATAAGTATTTATTTAATGTCATAAATGTAGTAACTATCTGGTATCCGTAACATAAGCCTCGTAGCTTAACACGGAACTAGATAGCGCTGTGTGTAATAATGTTCCAGCATATTTATTTAAGGCCTTATCGTGTTGTCTCAATAGCGTCTGGCAATTGGCGTCTAGAAGGTGGTCCACCTGCATTACTATACTCTATGCCCACTTGCGTCGGCGATATACCTCTGTGGGTATTTAGGAACCACATACCCATTACCCACATTGAAGGGAGGCTCGTGCCTACCTGTGGGAAATTAAAAAGGACTAGACATATTATTACATGAAAACCCATACAACGCAACAGTACATTTGCTTCAATATATTATTTTTGCTAAAAGATAGAAAAAATGTAGTGGTCACGTATAAAAATATTTTATAGCATATTATTCTTTATATCATTGTAATATGGCATTATAACATCATTCAATTTCATTTAGCTGCTCATTTTTAAGCTTACCGTATTCGCATTGATGTTAGTCTACAATTATTGTTATGTAAAAGATCACGCCAGTCACGCAAAGTCGATTAACTATAATCATTATCTTCTTTTTTAATAAATATTGGCTTATGTAGCGTATTATTGTGTTTTTCAAAATGTTTTATGGAGAACGTAGGTATCACTATACACTATTAGCAAAACGTTTTTGCTTTGTTACCTAATTTCACAGGGAAAATCATTATGTAGGTCAAAAATATAAAACCGACTAAGTTATAAGTTCTCCGTCTTATATCTATTCAAACTGACTCGTGACGAGATTTTGTGACTTTTGAGCATTTTTGACGGAACTTATTTATACGATTTTTACTATTTTATTTTGATACGTCTAATGTAAAAATTTTAGGATTAATATTATAATTTCAAAATTTTTATTTTTGTATAATCCGGCGATTATCGTTTACTTGTTTACGTACGCGTACATAATAACTTTACCTTAATTCAAAGTTAGCCAATTTAATTATGATTTTTTAGGGTTCCGTACCTCAAAAGGTAAAAACGGAACCCTTATAGGATCACTTTGTTGTCCGTCTGTCTGTCTGTCTGTCTGTCTGTCTGTCTGTCTGTCAAGACCTTTTTTCTCAGGAACGCGTGGAGGTATCAAGCTGAAATTCATATCAAATACTCAAGTCTATGGTCTCTTGGAGCTGTGAAAAAATCAAACTTCTAAGTCAACGCGATCAAAAGATACTCCCGTTTATGCCGCAAATTTTCGACACTCGCAAGGGAATCAAAACCTACAGGGTACTTCCCGTGAACTCAGAATCTTGAAATTTGGTACGAAGCAACGTCTTATAGTACAGATAAAGGAAAAATTGCGAAAAGCATAAATTTTTAGTTACATCATATAATAAAAATATTTTTAATAATTTTAAACTTATTACCCCTTTACTCATACACCGTTCCGTACAGGTTTGTACGGAACCCTCGGTGCGCGAGTCTGACTCGCACTTGTCCGAATTTTTTATACTTATTTTGGCTAGGTTTTCTACTACTCCTATAAGGGATTAATACTGACGTGTATTAGTCTAAGAAAATATTAATGAATAATAAATATGCAAAAAACAATTATTACTAATACATGATGTGAGTCAGTGTTTCACTGTACTAATGACATAACAGGATGAAAAATTTATGTTTAATTAATTGATCAGCCAGTGCCCAGTGTTGCTTTTCGTAATTAGTATTTACCATGTTATTCGTAAGAATAGTAATAACATCCTTCTGAACTATTTTAATCTATGTACGCGTCTATAGTCTATACGAACATACATAACATTATGTATGATGTATATCGAACCAAAATCGTTCAAAATCAAATTTAAATTTTTGTCTGTCTGTCTGTTTCTTACAGCTAATCTCTGAAACGGCTAGATTAATTTTGACGGGACTTTGACTCGCAGATAGCTAATTTTATAAGGCGTAACTTAGAATTGGCTAACTTTTTAACTAACTTCGAATAAAGTGGCTTCGCTGACGCTAAACCTAGAACCCGACGACGACGAGGACGAGAACCCGAACGAAGCGAGACTGAGTCACTAGTATAAAATAAAACTTTAAAAGTACAACCAACTTTATATTTATTTATATAAGCGTAAGTTCATATAGACGTTATATATTTTATTTTAATAATATGATAGCTTATAGCTTAATTTATGCATTAAACAAGATCGTGTTATAATAAAATCGTCAATAACTTTTGTACCTGTCTAAAATTATTATTGATTTCTAACAGCTGTATTATATAATCTGTGCCAATAGCAACTAGCCATTAAAAAGAGTTTATTTTAAAGTTTTAAACGTGGCGCTGAACTTTTGTTATTATAATATTAAACTATTATGATAATATTTATGGAACAGAGACTGTTGTATACAAGAGAAATACAGTAGACAAAATGAATTATATCACTACATAGTTTTAATCAAAGTCGCTTTTAGTTGTCTGTCTGTCCCTATGTTTCCTTAGACCTTTAAAACTACGCAACGTATTTTGATGCAGTTTTTTTAATAGATAGAATGATTCAAGAGCTATAACTAGCTGAACCCGCTGCTACGCTCGCGCTTAATCTAGGGATCTAGACTCGCTAGTATTTCTTTATAATATAGTCAAGCTAGTAAGTAACAAGTGTGATTGAGTAATTTGGTTTACAATATCAATAAAGAATTAAGAACTTCCCCTCGTATTGAAGGGAAGTTGGATACAACAAGTAAGTTTATTTATGTAGAATCTGGATAGTCTAGTTGCTGGGTGAAAGTTTGCGAAATGCGAGTATTATATTTATACTGTAAACTCGTCCGGCCCACTCTCTATTTGGCGGTGTCAGGTTATCACTTTCTGTTGCACTTAGTTTTATGCATCTTATTATAACAACATTGTCAAAACCATTATAGAAAGTGTTTTTAGCCCATACATATAATAAATAGCTAACAAAACTGGAGAACAAACATTCGTGCTTAACAAATGAATGGCAGCGGGACTCGAACCCGCGACCGCTGGCGCAGAAAGCAGGGTTACTACCAACTGAGCCAAATGACTTTATATTATCTATACAGAGGCCGAACCTACAGTTTTTTGAATTTTTGTCTTTCTGTCTGTCTTTGACGGCCTTGCAAGATGACAGATTTTATTAAAAGGCGTGATGATAGCTTAGATAGGTTATCCATGGCACCTTCTTTGTGCAACGATGATGATTTTTAACATGATTTACTTACGTATCGTATTTTTATTTGATATTCAGGTATATCTTTAATGTACATACATATTATATATATAAGTATATAACACCTGACCTATGACTAGAGTACAAACATTTTTGCTCACAAATGAATGCCCAAGAGGGGCCCGCGAATGCTGGCACAGTAAGAAGAATCACTATAATCTGAACGAAACATTATGATAATAATAAATAAATAAATAAATGTTGGGACATTATTACACACAGCGCCATCTAGTTCCGTGGTAAGCTACGAAGGCAGCTTGTGTTACGGATACCAGATAGTTGATATACTACATATATAAGCTTAAATACATACATATTATGAGTATAAACACCCAGGACTGGAGTACACACGAGTTAAACAAATGAATGCCCCCAGCGGGACTCGAACCCGCGACCGCTGGCGCAAGAATGTAGGGTCACTACAAACTGCGCCAAACGTGTCGTATTTTAGGTTTACATAATAATTTTTGCAACCAAATATTTTGATGCTTCTTCATCGTATCATATACATAAATGTAACTATGGCCGTAAGGAATTATTATACAAGTAGTTAAAATATGCGATACGAGTTAAGGTCAGTCTTCATGAACAATGAGATTTGGCCGGCCGTTATTTTCCGGGGTTTCCCCTTTGCGCAATTTATTACTTTGTTTACATTAAATTCAATTATAATATTGTTTTTGTTACATTATTACTTTATTGTATTATTTAATGTTGATATTAATTCTGAATCTATACCATGTGTGCATCATAATTAATAATGTTATGATTCGAATGCGTATAGTTTTTATATGTTTTTAAAGTGGTAGTGCCATGCTTGTTACCTTCGGGTAGCAACCAAATGGGTCGGCACGCCCCGTATAGTTCATTAGTACCACTCTCTCACAGAAGACCGGCGTGAAGTGGCAGCTATGCTGTCGCGTTTCGTCTGGTGAGTGAGAGTCCGGGAGGCCCACTCCTTCCCCCCTCCCTCTTCCCTTCATCCTCCGCCTTCCTTCCCCCTCCCTCCCACTTCCCTCCCTCCTCCATCCCTCCCTTTCCTGAAAGGCCGGCAACGCTTCTGCAAGCCTGACTTGCAGATGTCCATGGGCGGAGGTGATCACTTCGCATCAGGTGAGCCTCCTACCCGTTTGCCCCCTTTTTACCATAAAAAAAAATGTATGTCTGTGTACCACTGAAGAGATATTAATGAAATTTGTTTGTCTATTGTTATTCGGGTCTATGGTTTTAACATATAGAATACTTTTTACTGTGGAAAAACAACTAATCTCCGAGAAATCTACTAATCGTGAAAACGTTTCCTAGTAATAAGTATCTTTTATAAGTTTAAACATGTGTTTTTTGCTTGTTCTCAACGATGATAGTATCTGAAAATGTTATCGTTTTGTGTATCGATATAAATTTTGATAAACTAAATAAAATTCTGTATGAAATTATATATAATGTAAATACCTAAAGACAGTGGTAGCCCAGTGGTAACGCGCTCGCTTGGATAACCGAGTGATGCGGGTTTCGCACCGCTGGGATTTTAATATGCGAATCTTTTCTATCATGGTTACCACTTGTGTTACGGTGAAGGAAACAATCATTAGGAAAGCTGCATGTCTGAGAAAACCTAGCAAGTTTTCAATAGACATGTGAAGTCCGCCAACTCGCACTAGGCCAGCGCGGTGGACTATTGCCCGATCCCCCTCTTGTTGAATGGAGGCCCGTGCCCAGCAGTGGGACGTTAAAATGGGCTGAATAAAAATTATTTTTAAAAAGCTATGATATACACAACAATAGCGCTAGACCGAAAAGATAGTTTCATATTACATATTATATAATGTCGAATATACGCGTAAACCTAAAAAAATATTAAGCAATCACAGCAATTAAAATATTTTTTATCAGCCCGTGTTTACGTGTCAACTGGAACTATTGAACTCTTTTCAACAGGTCTTTTAATTCAAAATCGTATATTCTGATAAAATGAACATAAACTTATCATAAAACGCGAGCAGGAGAAAAGTAGTATAAAAATAGCTGCCTTATGAACTTCAGATCCATGATGTGAAGAATTATACATAAATTAAGTGGTAGTGCCATGCTTGTTACCTTCGGGTAGCAGCCGAATGGGCCGGCACGCCACGTATAGTACCACTCTCTCACAGAAGATCGGCGTGAAGTGGCAGCTATGCTGTCGCGTTTCGTCCGGTGAGAGTCCGGGAGGCCCACTCTCCATCCTTCCCCCTCCCTTCTACCTCAATATTCCCTCCCTTCCTCCTCTCTTCCCTCCCTCTTCCCTCTCTCTTCCCTCCCTCCTCCCTGCCTCCCTTTCCTAAAAGGCCGGCAACGCATCTCCAAGCCCTGCAGTGTTGCGGATGTCCATGGGTGGAGGTGATCACTTCCCATCAGGTGAGCCTCCTGCCCGTTTGCCCCCTTTGTACCATAAAAAAAACCTTAAATTATGTTATGTTAGTTTTGTAGGTACCTACTACAGTTAAATACCAACAAATGATAGTCAATACGTCTTGTAGTTTATCTTACGATTATTATCATAGTAATATCTTTTTTATTGACTACGTCCGAATCACTCTCGCTTCGCTTGGGCTCGTCCCTAGATTTAGCGCGAGTGAAACCGCGGGTTCTGCTAGTATCTTTATAAATTATAGTATGTGTTCTTTTAATGTGTAAGTTATAATATTGTAAAGTTTCATAAAAATCCATTCAGTTGTTTTTTCGTGAAAGAGTAAAAACGTCATCAACGAACATCCATACGTTCTTACAAACTTTCGCATTTATAATTTTATAAGAAAAATGGGGCAATAATCAAAATAAACAGAAGGTTATTTAGAAAGTTTTATTTGTAAATCTTAATATGACTAGTCAATAACATGCAAATACCAACACTATGTACACAATTATTTTGGAA
This sequence comes from Boloria selene, assembly GCA_905231865.2. Lineage (NCBI taxonomy): Eukaryota > Metazoa > Arthropoda > Insecta > Lepidoptera > Nymphalidae > Boloria > Boloria selene. The sequence goes on along the minus strand of HG993140.1, from coordinate 2,849,794 downwards.
TGGAACCAATTTTTTTAAATAAAAACTTAGTACTTTTCTATGCTTAAGTATAATGTATTATTAATTATGGTTAAAAATGCAAAACATTCCTTCGCCTCCCCTACTATTAAACTCGTAAGCATAAGTATGTACATCACATGAAACTGCGAAAATATTTGATAAACAAAATGATTGTAAAACCAAATCATATGACCAAATCACAAATCAATAATAACTACATAAATAAATTATTTATAACGAATATCTTACAAAATACGAAGTAGGTGCTTATAAACTTAATCAGTTAACTTTGCCATCTTAAATAATAAAGGTGTCAGATACATAATCCAGCATTTCATCAAAGAGCAAAGTTTAAAATGGCAACTTCTAAATACATTTAAATATGTCTATCAGTCTAAAGATAACAATTTTAGGAAGTTTAGTACACTCACTACAAAATTTTGGTCCAAGAGCCTCTTCGCAATACGTCTTAAAATTAAGTAATAAGAAATGATCAACAATACTATTGTATTATTAGCTCAAAAATAATTCTATTGCTACAATAAATATTATATTATCATCTAATGTTTAGGTTTTCCGAACCGTGATGTCAAGAATTCTACGGGTCGATAGTGGCAAGAGCAACATACTGGCAACACTGCCTCAATCATTTCAGTCTGATTGTTTCCTTTTGACACTAAAACTTTCCAAGTGTTCACTTTCTGTTTGCAAAAGGTGACGTATTCTGGCACAGGAGTGAAGGCTGTGAAGCATGGCGCACCGGTGCTTCTGTAACATCACAATAATTTACAGTTAGATATTATTATTATCTTTGACTCAATTAATAATTTATATACTTAAATAAGGCAGTGGTAGCCCGCGCTCGGTAAACGAGTGATGCGGGTTCAAATCCGGGTCTCGTACATCTGATTTTCAAGTGCAAATTATTTCTATTATGTTTACCACTTGTCTTACGTTGAAAGTAAATATAGGGAGGAACCTGCATATATCTGAGAGTAGGTTCTCTCTTTATAAATAACAATTACTTTTTCAATAAGATTTTCCAAAAAACTATTTAATGTAAACATTCGATTCAGAATTTTAGTATATTTATAGACTAAGTTAAATTTATTCAAATGATAATATTTTCTAAACTATTGCTTTCATTATACTTACACGCACGTTTCAAGTCGCACACGTTGGATGTAGTCTTGTTCTGGCGCTTGAACAACTAAACGCCATGTCTCGCCTTCCTTTTCCTTCACTTGATATAATGGCTCATACTGAAAGTAATTTATTTTAAATTATAATAATATATAAATATTCATAGTCCATACTTTTTTAACACCGCGTTGACTGGAAGTAGACTAAATGTAAAATTCTTTCAAAATATTAAGAAATAAAATAATTTTCATTAATTTTGGTGTAAAAACTGCAGGTATTCTGGTATTTCTTACGGTTGTAGTGAAGTGAGTATTGATATTGAACAGTCGAAAAAAAACCAGAAACATTTGAAAAATTGGGGTATTGATAGTTAAAAACATCAGAGGTGTCAATTCTCAAAAAAGATTTTTAGAATTATTCAATGTTCACAATAATGTTATTTAAGGTGTCGAATCTATGACATGGATAACGAATATGCAAAATTATATATTATATTATTATTCTTAAGAATAACCTGCTTGTAACCTTGACTTGAGTGATTTCCTTATCGCGTTTATATGCATTGTTATTATTCTCGTATATGATCTTTTGTATATGAAATTTTAATTAATTACTATAAATATAAATATAAACATGTGTATAAGTAGGTCGCGGGTTCGAGTCCCGCTGGGGGGCATTCATTTGTTGAGCACGAATGTCTGTTCTCCAGTCATGGGTGTTAATATTTATATTATGTATGTATTTAAAAATGTATATATGTAGTATATCAACTATCTGGTATCCGTAACACAAGCCTTGTAGCTTACCACGGAACAAGATGGCGCTGTAGTAAAAATGTCCCAACATATTTTAATTACAACTCTATTAATATGCCTAATGGCTCAATGCACGTCTAGATTTTTGCTACACAACTATCCTTCGACGTGATTTTATAATATAGAGATCGTATTTGCACCAAAGAAGTATCTATAATATAAGATCTACAATATAAAATACATACTTGTTACTAATTAGAATAATTAGCCTACTGTGAGAGATTAATCGTTTAAAAAAAGGGTCATTGATATCTATATGCTTATGTATGGTGTTTTTGAAGACGTTATTAACCTAATGAACATATATGATACACGTTTGGCTCAGTTTGTAGTGACCCTACTTTCTACGCCAGCAGTCGCGGGTTTGAGTCCCGCTAGGGGCATTCCTTTGTTGAGCACGAATGTTTGTACTCCAGTCATGGATGTTTATATTTATAATATGTATGTATTTAAAATTTATATATATGTAATGTATCAACTATCTGGTGTCCGTAACACAAGCCTCGTAGCTTACCACGGTACTAGATGGTGCTGTTGTAATATTGTCCCAACACATTTATTTATTTATTTATCATATAATTGAGGTTTTTATTCGGTCCCTTATTTGGCTATCTAGTTTAGATTCACTAATGTGATTTTTTATTGAATTCTAAAACGATTAATTACAAAAACTTGTACTTACAGTGACTCTACTTTCGCAGTTGTCTTCATCATCAGGGTCACCTTGCCGATTGTGGAGTTCAATTACCATTGAGGGTTGCCCTATAGGTTTCTGTAAACATAAAAAAAAATATAGTTTTACTATACTGCATTTGTTGTTAATTTGAAACAAAGTTTTCAAAGTGCGAACTGGCAAATCCGTGAAAGTACTGTATAAACTGGACCGCAAAGAATTATTTGTTAGAAAATCTTTAATATTTTCAATAGTATCTGAACTAGCTCTATGAATTAAAAATTAAATTAAAGAATATTTTATTATGCTAAAATGTAAATAAAAAAAGGATTCAAGCATTTAATTTTAAATAAATGTAAAATTAATAAAAATGCAAAGTTTTTCGATAATGAAAATTTTTAACCGATGAACCTTTTTCTTTGCGGGTCGATTTATTTATAGCTTCGATAGTTTGAATAAAAATAAATATTACTTGAATCTAAGTAGTAACGACAACATACAAATAATATATTAGTTAAAATATACGTTATTGATGTTTTTATCAAACTGAACTGAATTTACCGTTTTCTTTATTGATTGGTTAATTCCATGACTTTGTAAACAAACATTTACATTTGTATAGGTTTCCTTATGTTGTAATTTTGAAATGATATTAAATATGTAAGAAATAAGAATAAAATTTATTATTAACGTATTAATTTAACATATAGAAATACCTACCAGCAAAGATTAGAAATTTGCAAACTGTTAAAAAAACGATAACTAAAAATTGTAACTTACATAGCCTTTTAGCATTTTATTAAACTTTTCTTCAGGGTAATTTTTTGGTTTGATGGTGCAGTATGTTAGGTGCTTGCAAGACTCGGGGACTTCTTCGCTTATAGGTTCTGGATATTGAATAGGTAAGTCTTCTCTAGCTGAAAGATGTAAAATAAAGATATGAATAATTTATAAGCGATTTCTTTTCATCATGTAAGGTTGAAAGGTGCATGCAAAGTTAGTTAATGATTTAATAGTGTCCCCATTTCAATTGCCTTATTTAAAATTTTGTGAATACTGAGTTCTTACAAGTCCAGTATGTTATATTTGGAACTTATACAGTTTCTTTTTGTAGTACAAAACCGATTTCGATAAAACTTTTATATTAAGAAGAAAAATCCAGAAAATAGTTACATTTAAAATATCAAAGATTTTCGTAAATATAAAATATTGATATCAGAGATGTCTCATATATGTTTTGTAATCTTTCCATAGCTTTATACAAACACATAAAAATATGTAGCTTCTTATTATATTCAAAGAAATTACTTACGATGCCTAACAACCGTTAGAGATGTCGCGTGCAGCCCGTGAGCGCTGACCTGTAGGAAAACAAGATTTTAGTGATTAAAGTAGGTACATGTAGATTGTAGATGTGTATTTAAATGGACACTAGCTTTTATAGAGAAGTAAGCTTTCTACAATCGACATCGTTGGAAATATATTATTATCACTAATATATGTATAAAAATCTTCTGTCCGGTGTCACAGTGTTTATTATCGAACTCCAAGACGGCTTGTCCAATTTTTATGATTTTTTTGTGTAAATTAGGTTAGATCTGAGAATAGGTAGTAGGCTATTGGTCGGGTGGACCTCTCCAAATTTTTATGTTAAGACCAAATGTTTATTTCTTATTTTTATTGAGTTTTTACCCTTCATTTTCACCCTTCTACAACCAACAATCCCGCTTAGAACAACAAATCAGGTTGTGGGATGCTCGCTTCGCTTGCCTTAATAACATTTTTACATACAACTATTTAAAAAGGTAACAATATATTTAATGTAAAAACTAAGTATATACTTAGTTATTATGATCAAGTCAGCCACATAATATACAGTGTGATGTATGTACACTGACATGTTCTTCATGGATAGCATTCATTAGATGCGTTTCTATAAATTATATTAATCTAATTATTAAAATTTATATACATATTTTATTTATGTAATTATTAAAATTTATATATTTTATGTACGGAATTGACATGTATAACTGTTATCTATTCATGAAATAAAATTTTAATTGAGTCGAATCTGCAAAATAAATATTTTTTTGGAAAAATATTTTTAAAATAATAATTATTATTGACATAGCGGCCGAATAAATGGTTTTTTTAGAATTTTTGTCTGTCTGTGCCCATATATAAACGATAAAACTGTTAAATAGATTTTGATGAGGTATAACGAGCTGGTTATACATATACAACTTACAAGTCAACAAACAGGATATCATATAGGGTAGAACTCGAGTAAAGCCTGGGTGAGTCGCTACTCGCTAGTACTGATATAAATAACAATTAATTGTATGTCACAGATTTTTCTTAGTAACAGTCAAATATGAAACTTTGAACCTGTTTAATATTATGTTCTGTTATGTCGTGATTCACGGGGATTCACTTAGTATATCAAATTATGTAGTCATGGCACGGCATCACATTTTTGTATCAAATTTGTCATGCTTAGAATATATTTGGATTTTTCGTAGTACAATACTTAAATGAGTTCACATGATCTATTTATAAGTTGACTTGTAGTTGACTTTTCACTATACGTACTTGCGTATAGATGTATGTTTGTTAAGGTTACACCTGGCAACTAATTGTTCTTGTACCTAGTACCAACCAATATGGCGGACTCCTAAATGTAAATGGGGTAAATGGCGGACTATGTTTTTTATGCACCCCCATTATAAGGCTAAAATGAAAGGGTAGATTTTTTTGTGGAAAGTAGGTACCTACTTCCTATTTTGATTATAATACCTCGATTTGAATACTTTAAAATTTAAATAAGACCTATTAATACGTATTACTTTCAATTAGAGTAGAACAAACAAATTTACAACATAACAAAATTTATGTGAAAAAAAACTAGTTTTAATTTTTTTTTGGATATCACTTTATTTTTTTATACCTTTAGTTAAGAAAAAGCTTGCTGTGATTGGCTCTACGAATCCGGTAACGAAAGGAAAACTACGTTCGCCTAACGAAGTTATGTATTTAAATGATTAAATTCACTTTGTTCTGTACGTTACGTTACTGTTTTCCGTAATTGTAATTTATTATTACAGATATTTCTGAAAAAAAGAGGGCTTTTATCGTTTTAAGAGTTGACCCCATTAGGATTTGAATTTTCAAACATTCTCTCTTAGTGCAAACCTACGTCACTTAAGGACACAGCGGTTTCAGCTGTGTGTTGATCGATCAGTCAGTCAGTTCCTACTTTTGTTTCACTACATAATATTATAAACAAAGTCGCTTCTCGCTGTCTGTCTGTCCCTATGTATGCTTAGCTGATTTTGTATCAAAACAGTACGAAATCTAGTCGAAATTAGTCCTTGATACGTTATTTTAATATGATAATTTTATATTTTGAGAATAAGTAATTATTTAGTTATATTATTATAAAGCGGTAAATTTTGTTTGCTTGAACGTTCTCTCAGGAACTACTAATCGAATTAAAAAATCTTCTTATATTACATATATAGTTCGCTTATGGAGGAAGGCTATACGGTATAATAATAGATAGTGTCATTATAATAAATATAATATAAAACCTAGGGAATATCCGGAGGGAAGCTAGGGTGAGTCACTCGTAATTCCTAATAGTGTCAAATTTAAAGACTAACCAAAATTAATTTCATTTTTACTTGTAGTGACCGAAGTTTCCGGTTCTATTTTAATAATATTTATCCCGAATAGACATTGAAAATTAATTAAAATGATAAAATCAAAATGAATCAAAAGGAATATTTTATAGTCTAATCTTATAATGGATCAAGCATCTTTATGCAAGCCAGAATGTGCCAGGGCACTTTGCGTGAGCAAGAGCAGTCGTGATTATACGAAGATTTCTCTTTATATAAATAGTATTAATAAAGATGACATTAACGACTAAATTGGTATTTTTATGAGAGCATGTATCTAATGTAATGCAATATAATCTAATACTAACAGATTTTGAAAATAATTTAAAATTAAAGGTAAGTATACTATTTCTAGGTATTAAAATTCTCAGTAGAATATTTCTACAATACTTAGTTTGATTTTACAAAGCATTATTTTAATAAAATAGACTAAAGTTAAGTAATAAACAAATTAAATTTTGGTACCTAACACATGATAATTTATTTTGGTATCACATCACTTTTCGTTAAGTTCTGCTAAGAGAATGCTTAACACTGGCATTGCCTACGGAGTTTAGAACGGGTTTCATTTGCTTTGATTTATTTGCAATTTGCTTTTTGTGCTGGACTATCCAAATTATTTAGGTCTGGACGAATCAAAATAAAAAAATCCTTGAAATAAAGCGCTTACTGGCAAAAAAGGCCCTCAAAATAACACTAGGTTTACTATACATGTTTTATAAATTACTATATACATATATATTTATGTACTTTATATATATTAATTATACTTTACATATAATATAAATTAAGTACATATAAACAAATAGATTTTTGTTTTAATCAGTGAATTAAAACAAAAAACTATATGTGGTTTACAAATAAGTTTTCTAAGGGCAAAATGTTGAAAAATCTAAAATGCACTTACAAGAAAGAAAATTCCGATCGCCAACATTTTGTAACTTCACTTCACTGTACGAACGTTCTATTCGAGTGTCGAAGTAATTGTGACAAGCGTACGCTCAGATTTTGCTTTATAAAAGTTACTGGCAAGTCTCTGAATGGTGCAGGGCACAGACAGCGCATGACGCTTGAAGTTCTGTAAACCGCATAGTAAGATTTAAAAACGACCTAATCACTTCAAAAATAATAAAAAAGAAAGTACCAATACATTTTCAAACTGAAAAGAATGTATCGATTTTGGATGAATTTATTTACGTAAAAAGATTATAAATTAGAGAAAGCCGGTAAACATAGTTCATAAAATGGCCAAAAAGTGGCGCTGTCTAAATACAAAGGTGGAAAGGGACCCGAGGAAAGCCATTCCGCTAGTATATATCTATAATTAATAATATAGTTTAAAATGAGAGTGGGTTTTCAATCCTTATTGAATTTATTTCGATTAATTAAAAATATGATTATGTAGCATTTTTTCCTTAGCAAAAATTAATATCATTTATAAAATATCAATTTATTTACTTTCCAAAGTGTTTTTATTTAATGTATCATAGTATTTATGTATAAAAAAATTTAATTGAAAAAGTTAAGTGCGTTTTTATATTTTATTGTACGGTTTTCTTTAAAAAAAGCGTCGTTAACAGTCACAGATGGTGAAACATGACGTAGAGGTCTGGAGAAAAACCCTCTTAGGGAAACAAATGGATCGTCATTTATTGTCCATATACATACGAGTAGGTACTTACTCGTAGACATAGTAGACAAAACAGGATAATCTTACATAATTTGCGAATTAAGAAATACGTTTAATATAAGGATTTTCCCATATTGTCTTAGGTAATGTATTACCTAAGAGCATTTCCCATGGATTTTGTCTTTACAATAAAATTAAGTTAAAGATTATTTAAACATACTTTTTCCCTTTTCCGTCAACTACTTATTGTGTTGAGTAATTTGTATTTTGAGCAAATGATTCCGTTCACATTGCTCTCTTTGACTCCATTCTTTTGTTAGTTTCGTAGGAGAGTGAACTGCCTTGGTGGTGTTGTGGCAAGCATGTGCATTATACGGACAGACATCAACAGGTCCTGGGCTCGAGTCCCAATATTTATTTCTGTTTAGTAAGTCTCAGTACGGCACTTGGAAGTTGGCGGTGTGTCACCCCCGTGTCTCGGAGAACACGTAAAGCCGGCAGTCCTGCACCTAAGCTCTCACTGGTCGTGTCGATTATTCATTCCACTGGAGTAAGAGAGTGATAGGAATAGAGAGTGCACTTGTGCACTATAAAATCTTCCGCGCAGTTGGCCGGTCTCAATACGATTGGCCGCCATGACCGGAATTGGTCGGAGAACATTATTAGAGGTAGATAAAGAAATTTTGCAATAATGCAAAATCTGTTAAATAATTATGAACTATACATACATAATATAATAAAATTCTAACTAAGACGAATCTGTGCATCGAATAATTTTGGTAAATCTAATTGAAATTTTCATGTTAACTATACAGAGGCCGTATGTATAGTATTTAGAATTTTCATTTATCTGTCTGTGAACGCATCGCGGGAAAACTACTAGACAAATGTTGATGAAGTTTGGTATGATGACGTATTCTCCAGTATTTTCTCCAGTATTTTTTTCTTTAAAACGCGGGCGGAAATGCTAAATAATTAATAAAAATAAAGGTCTTGAGAAGATTTCGTCAAAGCATGTCTGGATGCACCCGAGCGAGCGAGTGAAGCGAGGGTAAGTTGTTCGTGAAATATACAATGCCGAATGACTCGTCCAGGGTGAATTAAAAAGAAATAAATAAAAAAAGACAAACTACATATAAATGTTTGTGGTTTTTTAATAACATTTAAATATATAATTAATTGTAATACAAATCTATTAGTTACAATGGGTTTCCCGTATTTTTAGCAAAGTTATTACTTATATGTAAATATGGAAGCTTATATGTATCGATGTTTGGATACATCGTATTACTAAGTACGCCAGAATGGCAGAACGTAATTGGATGAAATGTGGTACATAGATAGAGCGAGAGAGAAATATTAAATGGTAACAAAACAACAGCGTCAGTAATTGAAAATGTACCTACAAGAAAAACTGTTAAGAAACTATTGATTTAACTATATTTTTATCTTAATTAAAGTTACAAGAACTGAAAAAACATATTTACCTGGTATACTTATTTCAGCAGATTCGAATTTAAACAGATATAAAATTTTATTGTTTTATTTTAACAATAAAAAATTCTGTATCTTTAAAATTAAAGATTATTTTTTTAAGAAATTAAAAAAAATCACTTATGTATTTGTCTAGTTTACTTTACTTACGATTTTTGTACGTTAAACTTAAAACCTCCCTAACTAGGTTTATTTTGATCTGCGGAAAAAAGTCGTGAACCCTTTTTTATGTTTTATATAACATTTTAAGCTCTTCACATTCTTATCGAAACTTTTTGTCTAATTTTTACCGTTTTCGAGTAAAATACTTCAAAGAAATATTTTTCAACCCTTGCCGGGGGTTGCGGACACGAAAACTTTTACACATTATTTTTGTATCATTAAAAGTATGTGTTAAGTGCGACATTTTGATTTCAGACCTTATTTGACTGGACTAATAATGTAAGTTAATGTGTCAAATTAAAAGGCCTTAGGGGCCATTCATTTATTACGTTAGACTATTTTCGCTAGTTTTTGACCCCCTCCCCCCTATTATAAGAAAAAATAAAAATAGGCCGACCCCCTACCCCTGCTTAATATTTATTACGTAAGAGTCTAAAAGAAAAAATGAATACACGTTTGATTTATTTTAATGTTTATTTTTAAAAGTTACAATTTTTTGAACTGTTTATTTGAAATTTTAAAGGTACAGTACCTTTCGCCCGGCTGCCCGCGCTTTTTCAAAATATAATTTTGACTTTGGCATTTTTTTGATTTCGCATTTTCTCTTGACTTTCGCATTTTTTGATCTTACGTAGGAACTATCGAGACTCCCTCCCACCCCCTTGTAAGAAAACATAAGACATGGTCGACCCCCCTCCCCCCGTAAATTGTCTTACGTTATAAATGAATGGCCCCTTATTTGGTGTTCGCTGCGATTACTATTGTTTATACATAAAATAATGTTTATGTATGCTACTCATCATTACCCGCAAAAGAATTCGTGTAATAGTTAAGTCATAATAACTTTGTTACTATAGTTAATTCATAATGTACGCCTCTTTGTTTTTTTTTAATCAGTCAAGCACGAAATCGAAAGATTTCATTTCAGATATTCGTATTATACGAGTATTAACTAGCGACTCAACCTCACTTCGCTCGGGTTCGCCCCTAGATTTAGCGTATGCGAAACCGCGGGTTCTAAAAAGCTATTATTGTATCATTACAAACAGACACATGAATGAAGTTATCAGTAGGTATCTAGACGTGAACTGTGTATCTATTGTTAAATAATATTTGTAAATATAAGTCGATTCGTCTCTTCAATACGGATCGCGACTCATATTTACTTCAGTCAAATAAATACAATTTTACGCATTAGTCACTCTTATTTGTTACTATACCCGACACTTGTTATTATTTTTTCAAGTTAAGAGAAGAAAAATAGGGGAGTTTATATTTGCACCTACTGAATTTTTAAAATTGTATTTTCTTTGCACGTCCATACTAAGAATGTTAAAAATAAAGCTTAAAAAATTTATATAAGTCAAATAATTTTTATTTACCCTTTACATCTAACCCGATATTTCGATATCAATGTCGGTGCTAGCCGATACAAATCAAAGTAAAGCTCACAGCGCAAATTGATATAGTTATTACCAATCTATTATTTTTATTTTTTGTGTAGTTTGTAATTTTAACTATTTTTTATGTTTATGTATATTTAGTAATAATACTAGCGACTTGACATTGTTTTAGATATAAACTGTTAAGCTCTCACCTCTTGATCTAATGAGTATAAATAATTCTTATCAAAAGATAAATGGTTTTCCATTGACACATTTTTATTACTATTTTTGTTTTATCATATCATAACATTTGTTTTTATAAAGCAATACCATAATATTAATATAATATCATTACATACCATACCTACAGCACTTTTGCTATGCTAGCATTTGCAGGTTCGAGTCCCGAATGGGACATTCCAAGTGATAAACACGAATGTTTGTAATACGGTATAGGTTTTTAAATAAATAAATAAATAAATAGGTATGAGTTTACAATAACACATTTCATCTTAATCCATCTCCAAGCATATTTACAGGCACTCAAAAACCAAAAATAATTGAACGGAGCTTTTAATTTAGTATCGATACCTAATCAGATACATATTTTCAAAGTTGGTGCCAGCGATGCAAAGCAAACAATATCTGTTTTAATATGAATAAATATAACAAAAATGTATGTATGAAATGTCTTAAGAGACTGATATGATATTTCATTCATCTAAATATATAAAAGCGAAAGTTTACTCACTCACTGACTCACTCATCTTCATTGTATGAAAGTTCTTAACTTTTTAAAACTACAAACTTTAAATTTGGCAGGCAGTGAGGATGAGTGGAGTGTATATTTTATAAAACTTTAATATAAATTAGGTTAACTTAATATTAAATTTTGTAATATTCTAAAAATAATGATTACATCAAATAAAGGTTACTGTACCTATGAGAGATGAGATCATCAGCTTAAGATATTATTCGCAATATGTAATTGATACAGTAAATTATATAACATCAAAATTGATGTCTTCTACAAGGAAAACATTTCTTTAACAAGTTTTTTTTTTAATTAAAATAATAAAATTGACAATCGTATAAATTGATAAAAGAAATCAATTTTTAAAAATTACAATTTGCATGCAAAACTACATCTCCATTGATTGAAGAGATTCAAGAAGATACATTTTTATTTTTAACTAGCGACACACCTTCTCTTCACTCGGGTTCTTCCATACGCTTTTTGACCATATCCTATAGCAACCTAGTATTAATTAATCCATATTAGACACGAATTCACGTGATAAGGATACGAAAATGACTGAAACAATCTGACCTCTACAATCTATTTCAAAAATATGCTTAGAATTTATTATTCTACTACTATTCTGTCACAGTACTTATTATTACAAAACCTTTACATAATATTATGAAGTTAGAAATAATAATAAAATATAGTTACTATAGAAATTTTAAGGGGATAAATTAGAACTGTCCAGAGAACTTGGTGGAAACTCGAAGTGTTTCTGCCTTTGGGTACACTTATTAAAATTATAAACAAAATTCCTGAAATTGGGATACAACGACATAATATGTTATAGAGTGACTTATATTATGTATTGTTTGTTATACACGAAATATAACTATAGTCAACAACTATAGTCCCGCAGTTTACTCGCTTACGCACGTACCTACTATGATTAATTGAATCCCCAAAGGCAAAAATATGTGGACAAGTTATGCACCGACGTCAAGAGAGCTGAAGAATGATTAGAATAAATAAATCCCGTAAACATGTTATGTTCCTTTAATATTTTCTAAGTAAATCAACTGTTTTCCCTATTCTATTACATCATACAAAGATTTTAGTGAAAGTTCATAGAAATTGTTCCTTTTGTTCTCGCTTATTGTTAATTTTCCTTAAAAGAAGGATAGTAAGGAAATAAGGTATCAGTTTATTATTATTACGTATCCAGTATATTAAAGTTCGTAGGAGAAACAAATATTATATTAAGGAAAATCAAGGTAAGTTTTGCGATCCAAAAAATCTTACATTTTTTTTATAAACTATATAAATAACCATTAAAATTTTGGCTCCAAATCTAAAACACATTGTAATGTTGTAAGCTACAATGCATTATACAACGATGCCAACTGTATTTTCCATTAGGCATAATATGCAAATTCAAATAGAGCTCTCTTCCCATCTTTTTTTTGTAGTGATTGTCTATATTATATAAAATAAGCAATGACATAAGTTAAAACTTCTCAATTCTTTGATATATCTTTTATTAAAAAAAAATATTATCTTTTTCTTATCCTTTCACCTTGGTGGTTTATGTTTTCTGCCACAAATCTAGAAATATTTTCATAATAAAACAAAATTGCAATTGCTTTCTTCTTATTAAATAGTGAACTAAGAACTTTTAAGGAACAGGAAAATTTGATATTTAAAACTAGTATTCAAGGATATAGTCGTCATTAATTAGTGTCCTGCAACGGTAAAATTATCTATTCTCACAAGAGGATGTTTATTATTAACTGAAGAAATGAATAAATTATGGAACCACCTGTAACTTCACGTAAGAGTAAAAACAAAATACCTATACATTACAATTTACGAATATTTTGTCGTAATTCGTAAACCCCTTTTTAAAGAAATTTCAGTTATGGCAGTATATAAGACGTAAAAAGTATAACTTCTGCTATTTAATAAATTTTGACGAGTTTCATAACCTTTACATATAAGGTATTTCATTAATTATTCATACATGTAACACGACTGTCATTAGTTCAGAAGTACACAATAATGTTTCGTTTATGGTATTACTATCCATTGTAATTAAACTAACTAAGCAGATGATTTACTACGTAATGTTTAAATTAATAAACAGATTTTACCTTGTTTTACATTTTTAATACGAATTGTAGACCATTTTTACCTCTATATTATAACAAATCTCTTTATAATGAATTAATTAGTATGACGAATTCTATTATCCTTCAACTTTGTCATATCGAAGTTGCACTGTAATATAGGTATATAGATACTTGTAATTAGCTTACCTCAAGTTGTCAATGTACTTTGTACAGTCTTGTCAGTTTAATGACCTTAACCGGAAAAACTACCAAAAATTAACCAATGTTTGTCACAGTCATATGAACGGCTTAGAATGTACTACAAACAAGCATACCATGAAATCATTTTTATTTATATATATTTGCATTTTCATTCGGAATTTTCATATTCCGATGCTGGGCATTGGCCTTGCTTCAATACGAGGGGGATCAGGCCATGTTCCACCGTGCAGATCAAGTTGGAGTTGGCGGACGTCACATGTCTTTTGATGTCCTCAATATTTTCATTCACCGTAAGACAAGTGGTATGGATTTATAATATTAGAAATGTGCTATACCCGGATTCGAATCCGCATCACTCGGTTATCCTGTATCCAAGCGAGCGCGTCACCACTGTGCTACCACTGTCAGTGTTTTATTTATATAAGAAAATTAAGATACAAATATTACGTTATGATATTTGTAATTCATTTCAAAATTGATATATAGACATAGATAAATCATTTCGTATTATTTCATAATGTCTTAAATATTAACACACTTTCATATTCTAGTTATTGCTCAGAAAGATTAATCTATACGTATAATAATATTCTAAGTCTTTGTACTAATATTTTTGGGTAATCTTATTGTAATAATGATACTTATTCATACAGAGGTCGAAGCTATTGTTTTTATAATTTTTGTCTTCTTATATACTTTATAGTGCGGAAAGATATCTTATTTCTGAGAAATCAATACTAATTGTCAAAACGTATCTAGTGACGAACCCCAGCGGAGTAATGTCAAGTCGCTAGTATTATTACTAAATATACATAAACATAAAAAATAGTTAAAATTACAAACTACACAAAAAATAAAAATAATAGATTGGTAATAACTATATCAATTTGTGATGTGAGCTTTACTTTGATTTGTATCGGCTAGCACCGACATTGACATTGAAATATCGGGTTAGATGTAAAGGGTAAATAAAAATTATTTGACTTATATAAATTTTTTAAGCTTTATTTTTAACATTCTTAGTATGGACGTGCAAAGAAAATACAATTTTAAAAATTCAGTAGGTGCAAATAAAAACTTCCCCTATTTTCTTCTCTTAACTTGAAAAAATAATAACAAGTGTCGGGTATAGTATCAAATGCGTAAAATTGTATTTATTCGACTGAAGTAAATTTGAGTCGATTCGTCTCGAGACGAATATTTTCATTTCATCGAGACGAATCGACTCAAATTTACTTCACAATCAATCAAATTACTCTTACGTGAAGTTACATACAGGTGGTTCCATAATTCATTTCGTCATTTAATGGTAAACATCCTCTTACGAGAAAAGATAATTGTATATATACCGTTGCAGGACACTTATTTCATTAATCCTTGTAATAAATGATGACTATGTGTATGTCCTTGAATACTAGTTTTTTTATATCAAATTATCATGTTCCTTGAAAGTTCTTAGTTCACTTTTTAATGAGAAGAAAGCAATTGCAATTTTTTTATTATAAAAATATTTCTAGATTTGTGGCAGAAAACATAAACTACCAAGGTGAAAGAATAAGAAAAAGAGAATATTTATTTTATTATTGTTATTTTTTTAAAAGAAGTTATCAAAGAATTGAGTAGCTTTAACTTATTCATGTCATTGCTTATTTTATATAGATAATCACTAAAAAAAAATTTGTAAGGGGATCCAGCTCAGAGATGGGAAGAAAGCTCTATTTCAATTTGCGTATCAGGC
This sequence comes from Boloria selene, assembly GCA_905231865.2. Taxonomy (NCBI): domain Eukaryota; kingdom Metazoa; phylum Arthropoda; class Insecta; order Lepidoptera; family Nymphalidae; genus Boloria; species Boloria selene. The sequence goes on along the minus strand of HG993140.1, from coordinate 2,833,996 downwards.
GTAGTGGACAATACTTTTGGCATCGTTGTATAATGCATTGTATTTTACAACATTACAATGTATTTTGGATTGGAGCCAAAATTTTAATGGTTATTTATATAGTTTATAAAAAAATGTAAGATTTTTTGGATCGGAAAACTTACCTTGATTTTCCTTAATATAATATTTGTTTCTCCTACGAGTTTTAATATACTGGATACGTAATAATAATAAACTAATACCTTATATCCTTACTATCCTTCCTTTAAGGAAAATTAACAATAAGCGAGAACAAAAGGAACAATTTCTATGAACTTTCACTAAAATCTTTGTATGATGTAATAGAATAGGGAAAACAATTGATTTAGTTAGAAAATATTAAAGGAACATAACATGTTTACGGGATTTATTTATCCTAATCATTCTTCAGCACTCTTGACGTCGGTGCACAACTTGTCCACATATTTTTGCCTTTGGGGATTCAATTAATCATAGTACGTGCGTAAGCGAGTAAACTGCGGGACTATAGTTGTTGACTATAGTTGTATTTCGTGTATAACATACAATACATAATATAAGTCAGTCTATAACATATTATGTCATTGTATCCCAATTTCAGGAACTTTGTTTATGATTTTAAGTGTACCCAAAGTTAGAAGCGCTTCAACTACCAAGTTCTTTGGACAGTTCCAAAAAAAATTCAAAAAAAAAAGTTTTCCCCTAAAATTTATTTCTATAGTTACTATATTTTATTATTATTCTTAACTTCATAATATTATGTAGTGTTTGTAATAAGTACTGTGACAGAATATTACTATTTATTATTATCAGCATATTTTTAAATTACTGGTTTCATATTGCTCCAGTTATTTCGAATCCTTATCGCATGAATTCATTCGTCACCTTCACATCACTCGGTCGCTAAAAAATATGGTTCCGCCCAAAAAAAAGCGTAGGTATGAAAAAAATATGTACATCTTCTTGAATCCCTTTTATTTTATCAGTTGAGATGTAGTTTTGCATGAAAATTCTATTTTTTTTAAATAGATTTCTTTTATCAATTTATACGATCGCGAATTATATTATTTTAATTTTTAAAAAAACAAGAAATTGTTAAAGAAATGATTTGCTTGTATAAGACATCAACTTTGATTTCATAATATAATTTACTGTATCAATTACATATTGCGATTAATATCTCAAGCTGATGATCTCATCTCTCATAGGTACAGTAAATTTTATTTGGTGTCATCATTATCTTTAGAATATTACAAAATTTAATATTAACTTATTTTATATTAAAGTTTTATAAAATATACACTCCACTCATCCTCACTGCCTGCCAAATTTAAAGTTTGTAGTATTAAAAAATTAAGGACTTTCATACAATGAATATAAGTGAGTCAGTGAGTGAGTGAACTTTCGCTTTTATATATTTAGATGAATGAAATATCATATCAGTCTCTTAAGACATTTCATACATAAATTTTTGTTATATTTATTCATATTAAAACAGATATTGTTTGCTTTGCATCGCTGGCACCAACTTTGAAAATATGTATCTGATTAGGTATCGATACTAAATTAAAATCTCCGTTCAATTATTTTTGGTTTTTGAGTGTCTGTAAATATGCCTGGAAATAGATTAAGATGAAATGTGTTATTGTAAACTCATACCTATTTATTTATTTATTTATTTAAAAACCGTATTACAAACATTCGTGTTTATCACATGGAATGTCCCATTCGGGACTCGAACCTGCAAATACTAGCACAGCAAAAGTGCAGTAGGTATGGTATGTAATGATATTATATTAATATAATGGTATTGCTTTATAAGAACAAATGTTATGATATGATAAAACAAAAATAGTAATAAAAATGTGTCAATGGAAAACCATTTATCTTTTGATAAGAATTATTTATACTCATGAGATCAAGAGGTGAGAGCTTAACAGTTTATATCTAAAACATTAAATACGAGGGGTATAAACAATTATAATTGAAAAGTAGTCAGTCTTGGAAATAATATTCTTATCTTTATGCGTAGGATATTTTTGCACAGGTTAATTTTACATTCTGTTGTACCATTTTCGTTGAAATTACAAGTGTCAGCAACCATACACCATTCTATGACTTATAATGTAGGTACCTACCTAGTATGGATAATATGTACTATTAGTAATATTAAATTATGTGCTTCCTGCCAAATTTAAAGCTCGTAGCACAAAAAATAAAGGAATTTCATACAAATTTGCGAGAACCTTTAGACCTCCGTAATCCGGCACTGTCGCAATATCCTGCAAGCCAAATTTCTTCTTTATACGACAAGTGATTTCATGATGAGTGAGTCAGTGAGTGACCTTTCGCTTTTATATATTTAGTTACTGTTCATTTAATTATACGGAAAAGCGGTAGGTACTATTTGTATATGACTAGGTACAAACAGCGCTACTTTTTCGCGATATTTTTTATGTTATTCATTTAATTCAAAACAGCGTAAAGGGAATCAGAATCGGAGATACCTATACCGTTTTCGGTTTCCGCCTTGAAAATTGCTTTTCTGACAACTCCTTGTCAAATCCAAAGCATTAGCATCATACAGTAAAGTAATATACTTACTTGCATTTGTCTTTTCCTTTACTGCAAGCAGCATTTGACAGCATTTCTTATATTGGAAAACTAAACTTTCAGTAGTTACAATATTTTTAAACACATTATTTCTCTTTGTACAAATAGCACGACAACATTGTAGGGTTCTCTTACATCGAATTGTTAGTTATATACTGATAAAAATAAATTAGTAGGTATCTACTTAATAAACAAATAAAATTTAGACATTTTCACTTTTTTTCTTAAAAATACTTTGTATCTCTTAGATCGCGTGAGACTGCCACATTTTGTTTTTTATTTTAATAATAAAGTATGGTAGTATTATAATAATTCGTGTTTTATATCTTCAAAATATATTTCATAACATTGTGGAATTGAAGTAGTAATAACAAAATATATAATTAATCAGCTCTTTGATTTAACTTTTGTCATGACTCAACAGTCTCAACATCCTGCGACATTTTCCTCCGGAAATAAATAAGGATAAGGATAAATAAGTTTAAAATATAGAGTAAAGATTTACATTTTTAAGTTATAAATGTGGAAAAGTGTGTAAACAAATTATAAAACTGGTTATATTCAAATTAACTGAAAAAAGAAATTAATTAATTATTAAAATAACAATTCCCTATGTTTTTAATATGATAATAAATGTTTGATCTTTAAAAAATTATAATAATCGTTGAAGATGATATTTAAAAAAAACGACATAAAAGCAATTACATCACAAGAGTCCTAATAAAAAGGTTGATTTGTCTCTATTCCTCATAAAATTAAAGCGACATGTGAATTGTACTGATATCCCTACAATACCTTTTGTAATATTAAAAGCTTCATAAAGCTATTTCACTTACAATTTCAAGTTAGATGCAAACGGCAAAAGATAGGGCAAGGTGGAAGGAAATGGGGGAGGCTTTTACCCATACTGAGGGAGCCACATAACGAAAAAAAAACAAAAGGAATAAATTTAAATTATATGTAAGTATATTTGTAACATTGTTAATTGGAAAATAAAGCTATTATAATAATAAAGCAATTTCATAACCTTGTGAACTTAAAGCAATTGGCAGAAGTTCTAGATTTTTTACTTTTTAATTAATATACATAATTTCCTTGTATAGATTTTAAAAAATTATTAAAATAAAATTATATGTTTCAATTGATATAAAAATGGTGTGAGTCAGTTAGTATTAAGAAAATAGGGAACCCGAAAAAATCAGCTGGAAAGTTGAAAAGTTCAGAACTGTTTATTTTGTATTGAATATGGTAAGACGTACATAAACTAGAGAAGTATGCAAGTGAAGCAAGAGTGAGTTGCTTGTACAAAATAAATTATCGGAAAAACGCAACGCAGTTCGTTTTAATTTTACCTCTACTAATAACATCGTGATGTTCGCTTGCCTTGCTTTCCCTATTAATTTATAGAGATTATTAAAAATATAATTGTTGTATGAGGTGTTCTTAAATATAATATATATATATATATATTACATACTGTAATTTGTATTTTTACGAGAAAACCCGAAAATGAAGAAATAAGTATAAATATTAAACAAATTATTGTTTATTCAATTATTGAGTTAATCATCATCATCGCAATATTGCACAACAAACTTAAATAATATTTTTGTTACAATTTCATAATATTTCAGCATTACATATTAGTCAGCAGGTACTAATAAATAAAATGTAAGTGTCTGTTTTTAATTTCAAATCAACAGCTTTTCACTAAATGCATATGAAAGTATATGCAATACTAACATAAAAAATCCATTTTTAAATTTTTGTATGTCTGTCTGTTTGTTCCGGCTAATCTTTGAAACGGCTGGACCGATTTTGACGGGACTTTCACTCGCAGATAGCTAATGTTATCTTTATTTGATTAGAAAATTATAAAAACATACACCCAGCGAAGCGGGCTGGATTTGCTAGTTAGTACATATGTATATGTAAAAGTCAGTACCATGTTTACTATTAATTATTCTAAGATATAAGTTATACGGTTTATAATATTATCTATGCATATAATAAAATTGTAACTAAGTCAAGTTTTGACACTGAATATTTTGTGGAAAGTCTTTTTGAAATTAGTATCGTCATTAAGTATATCGGTACATACAAATAAATTAAAAGCTTGTAAAGAAAAAATAATTTTAATTGAATTCTTCTGGAAATATTTATACTTGAAATAAGTGCGTTCAAACAACAAAAAAGAACAAAAACATATTTTCTAGAGCTTTAGGAAATATAGCTTTAATTATTTGTAAAATCTAACAAAATTAAGCGTTTAAGTAGTCAAAAAAGGAGTGTTTTACACGACTGCCCAAAAAAAGGAGTGTTATATTTTCAGGGTTCATGTATGTATGTATGTTTGTGAGTTTCTTTATTCCACCATAACTTCTTAACGCCTTAACCGATTTCAATGTACGTAGTGTCGTTAGAATACTTGTGTTACCCAGGGTAAATAGCTATATTAGGGTATTAGGGTAGCTATAGCTATAGCTATATGATTGAACTTATTAGATATACTTTTAAGTTTATTCTTTGTGAATAACTTCAGTATTGACGTAAAACTTTCCTCTAGTATTACCAGGATTGAAATATCCCACAACAGTGCTTTCGTTATTTTCACAGAAACCCTCTGCGAAAGATTCATATGAATTGCACGAGTGTGCTAAATAGATATCTGGGTTATGCACTGTGGCCATCCAATAATGGACGCAAGCTTTGTGGTAACACTTTGCTGTTTCTTCAATATTTTTTCCTGGAAATGAATTGTATTATTTAATACAACTAATCGCATTAATGACGCAAATTTACTATTTGAGACGTAGGTTTGTGTTTGACCTGCGTAAGTACTAACTAAGGCAAGCTATTAATTTGTACATTTGAGGATGTTTTGCACTTATATGTCAATTATGTTTATTTTATCTATTAAAATATGTAAATAAGGAAAATAATGTGCTGTCGTTAAGTGGTAGCTCAATCGTAACGCGCTCGCTTGGATAACCAAGTGATGCAGGTTCAAATCCGGGTCTCGTTATATTTTCAAGTGTAAATCTTTTCTATCATGATTACCATTTGCCTCGCGGTGAAGGAAAACATCGTGAGGAAATCTGCATATCTGAGAAAACTACTACTACTAGCAAGTTATCGAAAGACATGTGAAGTTATAGACGCGAAAGAAGAAGAGAAAGACGACTATGGCCTGATCCCCCTATCATTTAGTCTTCGAGTATAATTACTGTGCCTCTATGACTAAATATTTCATAGCCATTTATTTAGATATAAGACGTATTGTAGACGAAATATAAAAATAGTAGTATTGGATTCTCTTTATATTTTTTTTACTTTAAAAAGAAAGCGTAAACAGCCTTGCGTTTTAATACTGTATAACTGCTTCTCAGATACAAATTTTAACTATTATAATAGTAAGTAGGGTTTTAATATGTTTACCTTCCTCGCAATTTGGTTGTATCTTCCCTTTGTAATTGAAAAAGAAGTCCGTATCCGCTAATACTTGTGTTGTACCCAAATGCCCGGCATTACAGTGGTACACTTCTACGTATTTCGCTACACCTGATCTAAGTTGCTCTTCCACGGGGCTTTTGGAAAAACATGGTCCAGCAGGATCTAATCCTGTTATCCTCCAAAGAAGATTTTTAGTAATATTCATATACCTTTCTCCTGCATATCCAAGTATATGACTGCCTAAGCTATGACCCACACAATGGATATTATCTGATGGAAACTTTAATTCAGTCAAAAACGTTCCCAATGCTGAGCCAATGTAAAAAGAATACAAGACAGACCGAATGTAGCTATCTAGTTTCGCCTGATTTTCAAATGTATATGGAGAGTGATCGATTATGATGAGGTAGATATCAGAAACATTTTTGAATGTTTGTCTAATCGATTCTTCGATATCTCGATTAATGTGCCCTTTGTAACCAGAAACGAATACAACAAGTCGTCGATTATAATCGACACTTATAGAATTTTCTATTTGGTCTGCAGCTACATCGATTCGACTGGCTACATTGATATTGTTGATAAAATCGTAGAAATAAACGAAAGTGCCGCTTACATCCAAATTTAGTGTTTTTCTGTGGTCACCTGAAAAAGCATAAAGTATACAACAATTAATTAGCTTTTATACTCGCCCAGAAGCTCTTTAGAATGAACTAAATATAATCATATAAGGTCTAACTAAAAATACACAATATTTTTCAGAAATGACAAATTTAACATTGCAGACAGTACATCTTGAGCGATCCACTTTCAATTGAATTGAGTAGTGACATTCTTTTATTTACCTCTGGTATTCAATTATGTGTGATATTTCTTAGTAAAGCCGTTATTATTTTTCCTATATGACCTAAATAAAGCTTAGCCATAATATGACAAATGCCAGAAAAATATTTAAAAGAACGGAATATTTCGTAGTTAACAGTCATATGTTATATCAACTATCTGGTATCCATAACACAAGCCTCGTAGCTTACCACGGAACAAGATGGCGCTGTATTTTAGTGTCCCAACATCACTACATAGTTTAAAACAAAGTCGCTTCCCGTTGTCTGTCTGTGCTGTCCCTATGTATGCTTAGATCTTTGAAACTACGCAACGGTTTTAGATGCGGTTAGTTTTAATAGATTGTGATTCGAGAGGAAGGTTTATATGTATAATACACTAGCGGTACCCGAGGTGTGCGAGCGAAGCGAGGCTGAGTTGCTAGTATTATATAAATTACTTACATTTCATACTCCTCGAATATAAAATACTAAAGCGATCATCGAATAAATCGGCGTTAATAAAAACAGTAAAAAAAACTAACACTAATACGTTACTAAAAAGCAAGCTATTCATTCTTGAACAGAAGCATGACTGAACTAAATTTGTGTCAACAGAGTTATCTCTCATTTCTTTATTCATACATTTATAACATTCATATAAGTATAATATAAGTCCGCCAACACGCACTAGGCCAGCGCGGTGGACTATGGCCTGATCCCCCTCGTACTGAGGGAGGCCTGTGCCCAGCAGTGGGACGTTAAAAAAAGGGCTGATGATGATGAAGGTAATTTTTACATACTGTGAAATCCGAGTTCAGTTCACTTTCTTTTATCTGGAGCTTATCAAAAATATTTGCGAGGAATATTACGTATTATTTTATAAAATAACATTCTAATTTTTTTTTGTTTTGTATGATTTTTTACATAAATTATGATGGATATATAAAATATATACTTAACGTTATTTTTTTAAATAACGTCTTCTTGTATTGAAATAAAAAATATGACATAACAATAATATATCAAATTAGTGATAATCCCTCAATTTCTAAACATTAAGGCCCGATTTCACCAAAGTAGAATAACTATTATTCCTAGGATAAAGCTGTTATTTACTCTAAGATAACCATGCTAAAAAAGCAGCCCTAACCAAGAAGACGGCTCCTGACTACGATAAGGTTCCAATATCTTACGTCAGAAGGCAGATACGAGAGGAAACGGTGAGACGGTGGCAGTTGCGCTACGACACCTCCACAACCGGCGCGGTAACCAAGGCTTTTATTCCTGATGTAAAGATAGCCAGGAAGATCGTAAAGAACACGACACTAACACCAATCGATGTTCAAATTTTGACCGGCCACGGAGGATTCGCGGCGTATCTCCACCGATTCAACCTAAAAGACAGCCCCTCTTGTGTCTGCGACCCGGAATGCGACGAAACGATATTCCATATCCTACTGGAATGTCCAAGGTTCGGCCAAGAAAGGCTGGAATTAAAAACTAGTCTACAATTGGTACTGGACCAGCCATCTCTACCAACCATAATAGAGAACGAGGCGACCAGATTACCATTCCTCACTTTCGCGAGAAAAGTCGCACAAGTGGCAGCTAAATTGAACGGCTCAACCGCCATACCATCTGCGACTAGACCAACCACAACAACAACCACTTCCACAACTAGGCATACCCAACAAATCACAAACCCAACACAACCACAATCCACACAACCACAATCCACACAAACCACACCAACCTCACACAACACAAACACTACACACATCGTCCCACAAACAACAACATCCTCACAACCCACTCTAAGGCAGCGACTCCGTGCCATCCCAAACACGCTACGGAATCTGATCACGAGGAGAGCTACCCCTGTCACACCTTCACCAACAACTTTACCCACAACCCTCCCTGAGCTACTACTCAAAAAGGGAGAGACTGGAGACAGGGGCATAAGGTTGAAAGGTGTAGCACTCTTCATGAGCTGCGAGCAAGAAAGAGTGGGAATTAGCTTCTGTCGCCCTGAGAGCCCGGACAAAGTGACGGTGTCGCCGGGACTAGCCCTGCTGATAAAAGGGAGCACAACGAAAACGAGCGTAAAGTGCACAAAAATCGACGCACTTACAGTGCAGAGGGGGGAAAACCAGCCCTACCGGATAGTGTGGTTGCAAAACAAAGCAATTGCACTTTTCGAGTGGGGTGGAGACTCCCCTTTCACACTAGCTTGCTCAGCGCTCTCAAGACTCAACGGGCACAGTGATGGCACACCACCACGAAAGCTTAGCGTGGACGCCATGAGGGTAGGCTCTATTAGAGGAGACGTAGCTGATAGCTACGGCTGCCTGTTGGCCTCATCACATCACGAGGTCATAGTCTATGAAGACAGAGGGGAAGACCTCTCCTTCCTAAGAGGAGAGGCAAAAATAAATCCCCCACCCACAGAGCCACCCCCCATGGGGCCACCGCTGAGTGGGTCTGAACGCCTTCAAAGGCAGATAGAGGCTGAACGTGAAGCCTCCAGCCCAAGGACCTGTCGTGAGGAACAGCCGAGCCGGGATACTGAACTGCAGGTAGTAGATAGAACCATCCGCCAACTGGTCTCCCCAAAACAGCAAACAAACGAGGACAGGCAGGCAGCGGCGATAAGGGAATTCCTTAGAGTTAAACACTCGGTGAAACCCGAGTCGCCACACACCATCCGCACTCGAGCTGATATGGGACAAGTCACACCACCAAAGCTGAAACCAGCACAAAGCCCACAAGACCATGCCATTAACGCATTTGTCGAGTTCCTGGCTATAATCAAAGGGAACCGAAAGGTTAACTTAGCCACCTGCCAGAAGATCATGCAGGCCTATCAGCGAGGAAGCGAAAAGATGCTGGAGGTGGAACTCGACAAAGCTGAAGCGGCTATATACGACAATGACACTTCCCAAGTTATTCAAGGGGAAATGACAGGGTCGTACATGACCGCCTACAATACCACTAAAGGCTTCGTGGGACTGGTCGAAGCAGAGGGGCGTGAACAACAACAACCCCCCAAATTTGAAACATCTCCTGGAGACCCAGTAGTTGTGGTAGCTAGGTGCACGAGGGTAATGCTGGACGACAGAATGCTCGAGAAGGCTAAAACCATATTGAGCGAAGTCGACACCGGCATTACACTCGCAAACTGGAAGCTGCCAAAACTAACGTGGACAAACGGGGTACCCGGATGCGGCAAAACAACTCACATCATCAGTCACTTCGATGAGGACAACGAAGTAGTAGCCACCACTACAGTCGAGGGAGCGAAAGACCTAAGGGAGAAGCTCGTGGAACGCTTTGGTGACAAAGCCAAATCCAAGGTGCGTACCATGGCCTCTATACTGGTAAATGGTTTCAAGGAGGGCACTAGTTGCAACCGTCTAACGGTCGACGAAGCCCTCATGAACCATTTCGGAGCCATAGTTATGGCAGCCCGACTGTCTGGCGCAGAAGAAGTGGCACTCATCGGAGATATAAACCAGCTGCCTTATATCGACAGAGAAAATCTGTTCGACCTAAGGTACTGCTGGCCAACACTGGTGACCAACATCACATGTGAGTTGTCCTGTACGCATAGAAACCCGAAAGACGTCGCATACGCCATCAGAGACGTCTATGGTAATATCTACTCCTCCAGTAAAATCATCCACTCCCTGAGCATAGAAAGGTTCACCGACGCGCAAATACCATCTACCAAAGAAGGAACCCTATACTTGGTCCACACCCAGGAGGAAAAGAAGCTCCTGATAGACCAGGGATACGGATCCGGCGAAGGGTCGCGCGTCATGACCATCCACGAGGCACAGGGCCAAACCTACAAAGAGGTCATCATCGTGCGGACGAAGACCAAAAGGCTCCGCATTCACGATAGTGTGTCACATGCTGTCGTCGCTGTGACAAGGCACACCAAGACCTGTGTCTATTACTCTGACGATGGCGACGACGCAATTGGCAAATTTATTCGTCGAGCGGAGGGAGCCTCAGCGAAGACCATCCTAGAGCACAGCCTCAAAATGTCCATTCTTAAACGTGACAAAAAAATCACAGAGGCTGTGCTTGCCCAACTGCGGGATGGGGCGGGGTTCTAGAGTCCTAAAAGTCGACTGAAAAAAAAAAAAAAAGTCAGTGTCGGCCCACGTTACATGATTAGCATGTATCGCTAGTTTTAAGTCCAAAAATGTAAAACGCCAAAAAAAAAAAAAAATTAAAAAACAAAAGGCACGGGCGCTTAACGCCTGTGGATGACACATTTACATTAAAAAAAAAAAAAAAAAAAAAAAAAAAAAGATAACCATGCTTTCATTTCACCAACTACTAAACTGTTGATTCATATTTTTGCACATTGAATTGTAATTAGGAGAAAATATTATTAAAATGCAGCGTTTGAGAAGAATTTCGGACAGTGAAAGCGATAGTGAAGATAACTATTTTATTTTGAGACGTCCAAGGTGGTTTAAAGAAGGAAATGAGCATTTTTGCATTAGATTTCGTTTATTTATTATTAAATTAAATTTATTATTAATTAAATTTATTATTATTTAATTTATTATAATTTTTTTAAAAACACATAGCAAACTAAACGAAATTAACTTGAAAAATAGCACTGACACATTGACATAAGTTCAAAGTGACGACTAAATTAAAAATGTCCTGTTATGCTATACTGTACTGAGATAATGACAAGTCTATTTAATTTGACTGCATTTACATTCAATTCTCATTCAATGTGCCACAGGTAAAAAAAAAACATTAATCTAAGAATAGTTATACTAGGATTAACATTTTGTCTTTACAAAGCGGTGAAACGTACTACGAGTTATTCTGAGAGTAAATGCAGCGAATAATTTTATACCTGGCATAGTTATTCTTGGATAACGACATCATTGGTGAAATTGGGCCTTAGTAGGTGCATCTGTAAGAATTATTAATTGTTTGCTATTAAGTTACGTTATTTCCTTAGAGTTGGAAATATTCTTGTATATATATAGAATAATAATAATTAATTGGACTATTGAATTGATAATTCCTTTTTAAAAATAGGTAACAAGTTCATAAACTTTTAAGTAAAATTAATAAATAGTGACGTTCCGATAACATTGTTATGTTTGTTCTACTATAACTGTTTTCATATTAATCTTAATATAGCACCAATGACCCGGTCTCACTTTGTTCTCGCATGTCGACTTGATAACAAAATATATATTGATATTGTTAATTTTCATTTCATACAAAATATATGCTATTGAATACAAAATAACTAATTAATTGAAAAAAATGTAATTCGCGGTCGCTAGGCTATGTATGAAATAAATCTCTAGAAAGTATAGAAAATCGCAATAAATTCAGTTGTGTAGAGACTAAACCAAAACTATGCAAACAAAAAGAAAGACTTTATTTTAGTTTTATATTCTGAGAATTTTAATTGTTATTAACTTAATAATGCGATAAAGTATGCTTTGTCATTGTGGTCTGGCTGCGACAGCTTTGCTTACATATAATAATAATAAAGAATACATAAAGGAGACCTGAAATCGATTTTTAATGAAAATAATGAATGATTTGATAAACTTATTTTTGATTACAAACATTTTACATCGATAAAAATAAAACTGTAGTAGGTATTGAAAGCAGTAGTGGCCCAGTGGTAACGCTCTCGCGTGGCAAGTTCAGTAAGGGGGGGTTTATATCTGATAAGTTCTCCAACCCGCTATTAACTAGCGTAATGGACTATAGCTTTATCCCTCATATTGAACTTAGAGGCGTAATGTACATAAACAGAACTGCAAAATAAATGTTATGAATCACCTACCTATGTACAAATTAAGTCGGATAAAAGAGTATATATTTTCTACTTTTTTTTATAAGTACTTGTTGACTTGGATTTTTTAATTTACAGTATATTTATATACTACAGTACATACTTTAGTTAATGAGGTCAGTAAAATGTAGTCTATCACACTACATTTACTCGTGGTTCAGTCATAGATAGACCGACAGACCCAACTGTCTGTTATAAAATAATTTATAATTCTTATAAAGACTGTAGATTCAGCCACTGTATACTTAATAATAACTATTTCAACTAGATTTTCCAAAAAAAAAAAATTATAATATAATGCGAAAATCTAAGGAAATATCATTTATTATAAATACTTAATAAAAGCTTTGCAAAGCAATTTGGTCCATACATACGAGTGTACACAACTGATAAATTATTACAATATGACATCATTCCCGTTAAGACTGAATGAGTACGTAAATCATTGGCAGTGGTATTCAAGAATTGGAGCAAAATAAGGAAAAAGTTATAGCGGTTATAATTAAACTTAAATTTATCTATTTTAGTTTAATTTAACTAAGAGACTTTTCCGCTGCTCTATTTTTTATAGGATCTTATTTATACTTTTAACATTTTCAAATCGTGTGATATCCGTAAAATTTTGTGTACACATGTAATAGTTTTTAATAATTAAGGTTTGGGGGAATTGTTAGAAGCTAAGTCTGTGCTGATTTTATAATTTGAAAATACCTACATGGATAAAATATATTTTCTCATTGGTAGTATCTACGCCAAGGAGAGAGTCTAGAGATCTCGTACACTTTACACATTTACAGTTTTAATGCAATAAAAAATTCTATTCGTCAAATTAATACAATTCTATGATAAAATTCGAATTTTGTGGAAAAATCATGATGATTTACTATTATATTATTAGTGGCAAGGACGCCTTACTTCAATTAATAGCAATTTTGCCAAATCATAAATTGCTATATTTACTCGTATATAAATTTATGATATTACTGTAGGGTCATCTATACATTTAAAGGATAGTATACATTTCTCACAGTTGTTACATTTTCCTGGACAAAAAGCTATTCATCAAAATATTTTCAGTGGTTTTCTTGTGATGCGGTCACAAACAGTCATACAGTCTCACAAGAAAGCTCTTCTTGATTATCTATACTATAAAATAAAGTGTTATAAAGCTGAAGAGTTTGTTTGTTTGATTGGTTTGGTTGAACGCGCTAATTTCAGGAACGACCAGTCCGTAGGTATTGAATATTTTTTGTGTTGGATAGTCTGTTAACCGAGGAAGGTTATAGGCTATATTACATCACGCTACGACCTATGTAAAATGTTGCAAAAACGGGAGGTATTTGATTTCCTAAAAGGCTAGTATAAAATATTTTGAACAACAGTTCCTTTTATTCATAATTTAATAGTTTATCTTTCATAATATAACAAATCTTAAAGACAAATAATATGAAAAATAATATAATTAGTTGAAATGATCTTAAAAAAGAAAAATTACACAAGTTTCAGTCTGTTTACTTAAATATAAGTAAGTTGCATTATTAGATCAAAGTGTGAACATTAAAATTAGCTTAGTGCTTATTATATAAGTGGGTTGCACTTAGAAGTGAGACTACGAATATGACAATGGTATTGTGACAATCGTACTCGTTAGAGGATGGAGCATTTACGTAAACATGATATTTCCAAACAGTTTTTTGTTCAACACGTTGCAAAGAGGATCTTACTAGATTAGTTACTGTCCGTTGAAAATAACCCAAATTTCAAAATCGGATTAACCGCTGAAACTCTAACAAATTTGATGTATATTTTAATGAAAAACTGGTCTAATTACCTATTAGTCCATATTTTTTGCCTTTGTAAAGGAAGTGTTATACAAAATTTACATTTAATTTCATGAAGTATTCGTTAGTTCGATATTTTCATGCATTATCGCCTTTACATTCTAATTGCACGGTAGAACTCTTTACATGATATAAAATAGTCACGTAAAATTAATTTATGCTTTGAAACAATCGTTGCTGAAGTTTTACTGAAATTGAACCTAACCGCACTATAACCGATAAACAACTTTAACTACAGGAAAATCTTTTATTCTAACAAGAACAGACACTAAATCTGTCATTCATAATATCTATTTTTTCTGTTCAAAATGTGCCTAAGGAAACGAGGATAAGTCATAAAGTGATGTGCAAAAATTATTTAATAGTCCTATTTATTATTATCTATAGATATTAACTAGGTATCATCCAAAAGAAATCTACTAAAAAGATACATGTAAGTATTTTATTGTACTAAAAGAGAAAATAGGAAAATCTTTTTTTTTTGTTTTATCAGATCAGATCTAAATGAAAGGTATGGAGTTATTTTGAGCCCCTGGAAAGGATACAGGATATTTTTGGGATAGGAATGAACTTTTGTATAAGGAATCATATTTTCCTACCTAAATAAGTAAGGTATAAAACTCATATAACTACTTATATTTATATCGTCTTTTTTTTTTAAATTTACCATTAATAAAATATTTTCTTGTGAATACACGAGGAACCCTTTTGGTTACGGTAACCTCTAGTTAAACTATAACAATCTGAAGAAGTAGAGCTGAATAAAATAATGAGACATTCGAGTAATTTGAGTAGCTTATTAAGTACCCATCCAAAATATATTACCAAATAAAAACAAATTAAATATTTTGAAACAATGCCTTCAGTCAAATGCGAAAATATTTATTAGAATGTCTTAAATATTATCATTATGTCAAAACATAGTGCGAAGTTGACATGCTATAGCACTTTTGTAATCGTTGTAAAGATAAACAACCAACAATAAACTGTTTTGTATTGTATTAGGGTGTCTTCTTTATTTGGCTTGGTCAAAGAAATTTTCCGCATACGCCATGCACTGTTTCCATTCAAAATTGTAAACATTGCTACATTTGGTAGTGTCATAACATGTTTAGGGGTCTAAGGGAAAAACATTATTACATATACAATTTACACATATAGTTTCTTCTATATAGTTTCTAACATTAGGTAATTCATGTACAATATTATTTCAAAGCAATTGTAAATATATTACTTACATCTAAATGTTCCTAAGGAATATCTATACTAATGTTTTAAAGCTGAAGAGTTTGTTTGTTTGTTTGTTTGTTTGGTTGGTTGGTTGGTTGAACGCGCTAATCTCAGGAACGACCGGTTTGAACTGAAAAATCCTTTTTGTGTTGGATAGTCCGTCTATCGAAGAAGGCTATAGGCTATATTACATCACGCTACGACCAGTAGGAGCGGAGCATCATTGAAAAATGTTGCAAAAACGGGAAGGGCGGGCGTTAGTTCTGGGAGATACCATACTGCGCGACTCTGTAAGAATTTGGTTTCCGATCTTTAAACGCGTGCGAAGCCGCGGGAAATACTAGTAGATAATAATTAGGTATTGTGAGTGTACCTTGTTTGTGTGTACCTCAAATACAAATGCCATTACTGACTTTTATGTAGACCTCTTTAAGTTCTACAATTTTGCAGTTGTTTAGATGTTCTCTAAAGTTTAACCAGCCACGTGTAACATATTTTAAAATTACAAAATAACAGTATTGTTAGGAGTTTAAAACTATGACATTAACAATAAAATAATATTTATAAAATCGCTTTATAAATGTCATCTGTTCGATATATTCATTAGCAGTTGAGCTAGTGGCTATAAAGCATTCCATTTAGTTAATTTTATATGCGTACAGTATTGCAGTCTCTGCTGTCAATATAACTATGTTTCATATCAAATTTTCAAAGAATTTTAATGTGAATGTTTCTTCCAAAGCTCATAATTTTTAACGAACATGCTAGGTGTAGGTCGTAGCAGTAGTAAATGTACGTGTGCGGTTCAATGACCGCTGTCTTATGCGAATTTTTGTTGTTTGTTAATTAATGTTAGTGCCGATGTTTACATGGAATTTTCCTAAAGATTGTGTTATTTAATCGTTATGTACCAATGTGAGATTTGAAAGTAAAAGGCAATGGATTATACGGGACCTTTTTACGATTTATTCTTAACACGCTTGTTAAACAAGATAGTCCTCATTCATATAACAATTATTTCATAAATAGCTAAGAAGTACAATAATAGAATAATTAAAACATGTTAATTACACAGTAAAAATAATTAAAGAATTGTCATAGTTATAGTGGTTACTAATAAAAAAAATACTAAGTTGTTAATGTTGTTACGTTCGATATCAACTAAGTTAATATTGCTTAATACGAGTAACTATTTAAATCAAAATCACAAACGGGAAAAATCTACCAAATGAAATCTACATAAAAATATTAAAATAGAAAAACGTGTCTTGTAAGGACATTTTAACAGATCATGAGTAAGTATATCATGAGATCATAAATGATAAAAAACTATTAAAAATCTAAGTTAGTTAACTTTACTATATAGGCACTATACCTAACTCTGGATGTGTGAGTTAAAATGAAATGTTTAAAGCCATCAAATTTTTTGTAATTACATCGCGAGCGAAACCGCGGGTTCCGCTAGTAATAGGTATATTATAAATTATTATTATTTACATGATCTTATATGAAAAGGGTGTAAAATTTGGCCAGGTACGGCCAACATGATTTACATAATGAATCTATACAAGTAGCTCAAAAACTACACATCTCGTTTTTTACACTTTATAATACTGCAAAAAATATATTTTAATTAGTTTATCGATAGTCATGTACACTTTGAATTTCATGAAGATATCTTCAAAAGGTACCTACTGAGAAAAAACCCCTATTATTCCCTTACTATAGGGCTTAAGGGTGTTAGATTAAGTAGGTATATGGCAATTTTAGATGAAAAACAATAAAAAAAAAGCTAAGAACCCTTCATCAGACGCGAGTGCAGTTTTTATATAATGCTTAACCGGCTAGATCCTGTATACCATAAACCTGACAAATTATACACTAAACCCTTTCTCGAAAACCATTCTTTTCATAATGAAAACAACATCAATATCGATGTTGAGTTTATCTCGAATAGACAGACAGTAATACAAATGCGGCGGAGGACTTTGTTTTATAATATGTAGTGATGTAGTGATTAGTGATATTAATCTTCACATCATTGTTAAGCAATTTAGTCGTAAACAACAAAAGCATTTACTTTGTTAGCAACATATGCATTACAATAAGAAAACGGAAATGAAACATTTTGAATAAATAATATCCATTTCAGCTAGCTAAGTAAACGTTAAAGCGTTATTAGGTATTATTACTTGAAACTAGTGACCTACCCTCGCTTTGCTTAGTTCCATCCCTGGGTTGTTAAACCAGATATAAATAGTTATTGCGAATGTATCGATTTTTCTGAATGCTTTCTTATGATCTTAAAATATTAACATCTATAACGTTTAGTGAGCGATTGCCATGTCAGTTTGATGGTAGAACTAAATAATTATTTTGTATATAGGTATATATTCCTATAGAAGTGCAAAATTTTCTAATAGCAATAGGTATTTTAAATGTTGACTTGAGTTATATGTTTTCGCTAAACAAAATTAGTAAAAATCGGATCGGTACTTTTAACATGTAACATGCACACAAAAACAGACAAGCAGATTTTTTAAACTATTATGTTGGGGTTTATATTCTGTTCTCAAACGAGACAGTCATATTTTTAAAGATATAGGTATCTCATAAATATTTCGCTAAGCTGCAATTATAACAAATGTACATATTAAACAAATACTAAGCAGGTATTAAAGAAGTAGGTTAGGATTAAACTTAGGACCTTAATTTTAGCTTAATTTTGAGCATTATGAAATGCATGCAATTGCAACGTTATTTAGCATACTTCCTTTCTACATGCAAAGATCTTTTCCCAGTCAGTCAGTCAATAAAATGTCCAAATTAATTAAAATTAAATAAAAATTAGAGCATTCATTGCATATGGCACTCCCGATGTTGATCGAGGCGTCCACATTCTAATAGCTGATTTTTGGATATAAATAATATATTGTATAGACTACTTATATACATCTTAGTAGTAGTTAATTTGTAGATTTATTATAAATTTTATATAGCTCATTAAATATACTAATACATTGTATATTATATAATTCCAATCTAGGTCTATAAATTTACCCAAGCGTTAATAGTATTTCAGGTAAAACACTCTTACGCACACTCGGATGCTGGGTAGGATGTAGTTATATAACCATTATATTTAAATTTAAAATGTTTTTGTAATCTTGTATACGTATTTAAGACCGTAATATCTGTCACTTTAACGGTTTACTCAATTCATCCTCGATTTATTTAAGCATGTCTTTGGTATTTTTTTATGGAAGGAAGGACTGGGAAATACCAGCCTAAAAACTATCTTTATGTACAAATCGTGTCAATTGCTCTTTTGTGAAAGTAGGACAAATCTAATGACACACTATCGTATTTATAATATTATTATGTAAAGATTATATATTTGTTATTGATATATTAATCATATCATAGAGTGACAGAGTTTGGCATTCTCATAATACTGTGAAAAATATTCCCTTGTCAACCTTTTATTGTGCTAAAAGTAATTCTCGCATCTCAGATATCTTTATGTGCGAATCATTTCTTACACGATTACCACTTGTCTTACGATGAAGGAAAACATCTTGAGGAAATCTCTATGTCGCAGAGAACCTAGAAAGTTTTCAAAAGACATGTGAAGTCCGCCAACATGCATAGGCTAGCGCGGTGGACTATGACCTGATCCCCCTTTGTACTAAGGGAGGCCCGTGCCCAGCAGTGGGATGTTAAAAAAGGGCTGATGATGATGATATTTTCAGTTGATTTTTTTGGATGATACCTAGTTAATATCTATAGATAATAAATAAGACTATTATCCATATTTTTGCACATTACTTTATGACTTATCCTTGTTTCAGGTACATTTTGGAACAGAAAAAAATACTTAGTTATTATGAATGACAGATTTAGGACCTTTAATTTAAGACATGTGAAGTAAAAAACGGCTGAGTACATATATATACAAACATACATACATAAAAAAATAAATTGCTGACAAGTACCACCAGTTGTATACTTAATAATAAATAAATATTTTAAGGTTCAAACTTTCACTTGTGGCATTACTTACATAAGTTTTTAATATTGTAATTATACTAGCAATTCATCCTCTTAACTCAACTTCACATGGGCTCGCTAATAGGAAAAACAAAAAGAAACTAATCTCAGGGAAATCGTACATATATTTTTTACGATAAATAATCTATGGTTATTCCAAACTATAATCTATCGCTGTGTTAAATATCATTTAGATCCGATTTGGCGTTATCGAGTAACAATGCTAAATTAAATAATTATGGATGCGAAAGTTTAGGTGCACATCTAAACTTTTTTTTTCAATAATACCAATAATTCGATATTACAATTAGTGTAGTAAGTAGGAACACGAATGCTTAGAACGAAAATTTTTTTGTAGTGGATATAACAGATGAGAGCATAGTTAAAAACTTCGTAGATTCTATCTATATTATAGTAAAATTAATATTGGTAGTAACATATTTTTTGTATAAAATACAAAGGCTTCATCTTCGGCCATTAAGTAGAGTTAGGAAGAATCACCTGGAGTAATATTTACATGAGTAGGTATTATGTTGTTACTTAAACAACCTAGGTACCTATAGAAATGTGAAAATACTTTGCGAAATGTATTTTAAAGTTCAGCTTTGAAAGATATTAAAGATTCTTTATAACTGGAATTTAGTAATAAATAATGTAATTATTTAAATAATTATTTTGAATACATCTTTTTTATTCAAAATAATTAATCGTTCATATTGTACAATAACTAAACTAAAACTAAGTAGGCAAGTTAGATTTTGTTACTACAAAAAATAACATATTTTAATGTCCAAAATCATCTACGATAGAGTAAGAGAATAATGATTGATTTAATGCTCTATCAAAATTATAACATAGGGAATGTACATTGAACAACAAAAAAAAAAAATATACTTACGAGTACATCGATCAATGATGTTCTTTCACTATTATGCAAATCGAAGCGATGGTCGATGATCTTTTTTAAACAACAAAAACAAGTAGGTGAGACTCTATGAATATCAGAATTTCCGATGTGTCCTAAATATCGTTTGATAACTTAATAACATAAGATAAAACATAACGTAAGAAGAGAGGGGATTATTTAAATAAAAAGTAAAAACCTCAGCACTGACTGGAGAGAGTGACAGCGACCGCGCTACAACGTACGCGTATTGCCGCGCGTGAAAGTTGACATTTCAAATTAAATTTGGCGCCATTTTCTTTGAGCATAGACAAATAATATATTTTATTTATCGATATTTTTTATAAATTATTAATCGATTTTAGTGTGATATTGTGAAGAATTGTGTGAATCGGGTGTTAAGTGACTTTCGCCGATACAGGATGACTAACACACGTAATATCAAGGTAAGGGAAATTTTAATTTAAATTCAATAGGCGTTAAACCTTATCCGAATAATAATTAACTTTTTGACTTCATTAAAGTAAATATAATTTAAATTATCCACTTTTCTAATCTATGCACAAATAGAGTTTGGAGAAAACTTGTGTCGGTTACTTTTATATCAGAGGAAAAACTAATTTATCTTAAAATACACCTGCATATTATAGTAATAAATTGTACAATTAGGAAAAACTATATTAAGTAACGATATTACTTTTATGACATAATATTATTATTATCAATAATAATTTACTTTAAAAATTTACATACCAATGAACTTAAATTTTTAACTTTAAAAGAAAAAAATACATTTATTTCTATATGATGAAATGAATCACTATGGTGACTAATAAAATACCATTACAATGAAAGTTCAGCCCTATTATATTTACCCACTGCTAGCCACGGGCGACCCTTCAATGCATGAAGGGACCAGTCCATATCAGTAATCTAACACGCAAGCCAAGTACGGGCTGGTGGACTTCATATATGTCCTACGAAAACTTACTAAACTTTTGACATATGCAAATTTTCTCACGATGTTTTCTTTTACAGTAATATTTATTGGAAATAAATCGTACATGAGAATATAAGAGCTACGATTTACGAGTCCCGGGATTTGAACCCTCTTCCCTCGGTTTCCCCTACGAGCGCATTACCATTGGGTCTCCACTGCCTTAACTATTATAATGTGAAGTCAATTAAAAGAAAAACTCAGTATATTTTCACTAGGTTCAACAATGGCGTTCATCAAGCCTACCCGTTCATTGTTTTATCGTTTAAACTTACTTTTTCCGCCAAACAACTGTAGTATTAGAAACCTCTTACTTTTATGGATCTTACTATGGACTTAACAAATAATAAACTGAATTATTAATATATTTCAGATTTTGTATTAAATATTTTTTGGAAGTACTTTCATAATTTAATTTTAGAATGAAAATATTTCAAAGACATGATGCAGAAATACACTAGTAAATGTAAAAATTAGTTTTAAAAATCTCTTTTAATTCGTATTTTATATTCTAAATATTTTATTAACAATAAACTATTAATGCTCTCATTTTCATTCACCTTTTAAGTTTAATTTTATTTTACATAAATTATTGTTTTTCTAACTACAAAGCTCAACTTAAAAAAAATGATTTCATTAAAATAATATTTTAAATCAAAAACAAAATGCACTAATATTTACGTGAACCAGTTAATAAATATATTATATAGGTACTGAAATGTACTCGGACATCTAAAAAATATACTTATTACTCATTATCGATTTAAAAGTGTTGGCTATATATCGATTAAATTAAATATGCTTTAATTAACAGAGAAAAACTCCAAAAACTATAAATTTGGACTCTATTTCGATAAGAAGAATGATTTCAATAATATTTTCAAGTAACATAATGAAAAAAACAGATTCGACTCTACTCGTATAACAATTTTATTATTTGTAAAAATAAAGCATTATTATATAAGACGGGAAACAACTCTCTAGTACATAGAACAAGTATTGGTTGTTTGGACAAATAGGCACTTAGGTGACGAATAATCTAAATAGATACAGTGACGTCTGTAATATATGTCTGTATTGTATATATCATACAAATTGATTGTAAATCAAAAAGATCATTGACAGTGAGCATTGAACTCTACATAAAAGTCTATTTACGCCATAGGTGTAAGGTGTTCTTGTGTAACATGCCATACACTTTCACATTCTATTCATCGATCAAGTAAGGTCTAGAAACGCATGGGTGTTTATTATAGGTATAGTAAACTAACTAGATTGTGTATATTCATGTTTTTTTTTCATACTGTATGCTTAAAATTTTATTTGCTAAGTCTATCTAATAATACTTATAAAGCGTGATAACAAAGTCAATCGATTTTTTTTGTCAAAATCGCAAAAGTCAACTGAAAACGTTTTTTTAAATGTAAGACAAGGAAATCATATGGCTTAAATACATTTAGATTTATATTAAGTAATAGTGTAAAATTGATCAATGAATTAAAAATTAGTGAAATGTCTCCCACAAGGAGTAGTTATTGTCTAATTACACTAATAAATAAATATGTTGGACATAAATGCTTATCACCTTCTAATTCCATGGTAAGCTATGAGGATTGTGCTATGGATACCGGATAAAATAGATATATTATACAGCTTTAAATTATTTAATTAAATTATATGAATAGAATAGAGTGGAGTACAGAAATTCGTGGTTATCACTTTAATGAATGACTAGCGGGACTCAATCCCGCGACCGCTGGCATAGCAAGTAATTAGTGACCCGCTACAGACTGAGCCAAATATGTCACCAATGACTAAAGAATTCATTCTCATATATTACGAAGCTAAAAAGTTATCGAAGTTTGTAGCTTATAGTGATTTTCATTTATAAATAAAAGTCTGAAAAGTCGGAAGCTTTGAGCTTAACAATAATTTTTATATGAATATTTTCAATATACAATGCAATAAGTTTTAAATATTTTAAAGTGGATGGACAATTGACACTAAATCAAAATACTAGTACGTTCATTAAAAAAATATTATTCAATTGTTGCCATAATAGCACGCAGTTTAGTGTTTACGATTATTGACTTTTTTAATATCTTATAAGAACATTGAATGATATATCGATCGATTAATTACATTCTACTTTCACTAAGTTATAAAATTAATGGCCTCTAAGAAAGCTATTTCCCAAAAAATAGATATGCATGTCAAATGTGATCACAGGAAGACTAAACTAAAGCGATTCGATTAGGAACTTGAAATCCAAAAAATCTTTTTTTTTTCGGATTTTTCATCTAGTTTTTTTTTTAATTAAAATAAATTTAGAAATAAGGATTTTTGTTAAACTTTAAAAAAATCTTAGAAATGAACAATTTGGTTTACGAAATTATTGTATCATATGCCTACGCATTATGTAATGCCTCGTTGAATGATCATTATAAAGTAATCAAGTTCCCTCGCCCATACCAAACGTCTTTATTATGAATGTGAAAAATGACTGAAGTGTAAATGTTTATATAAAAAATATTATTATTTTTAATAGTGTGTCTATGCATAGGTGTTTATTATATACTCGCCTATGTACTTAATGGTTTCCTATATACTCTATCCCTGACATCCGTTTTGTCGTCTACCTGACTATAATACTGAATTCATTACTGTATTATAGTGCAGTGGACGTGATTAAATTCAGCCCTGTTTAATACCTCACTGCCGTTCATGGGCCAATTTAATACAAGAAGGGTCAGGCCATTGCTGATGCTAGCTAAGTGCGGGTTGACAAACTAAACATGTCTTTCAAATACTAAGATTTTCCCAGACATGCAGTTTCTTGACAATATTTTCTTTCACCGTAGGATAGGTTAATAGAAATACTAGTTTAGTAAATTTAAAAATATACATAATATTGATCACTACTATTTTATATGACTCAATCGTTCAGACACTCATTGATATTTGTCATCATCTCGTCATGAAAACAAAAAGTAAAAATAATATGTTAAATAATATGTTGAGCATAGACTAGCGACTCATCCTTGCTTCGCTTGGGTTCGACCAACGTAGGTTTAGGCGGAACCCTAAATCGTTTTATGAAATAAAGCTAACCTAAGTTACTCATTGAGAAATTAGCTAATCTGCCCTTCATATCCCTATCAAAATCTGTCCAGCCGTAGTAGAGATTGGCGGAAAAAACAGGCAGACAGACAAAAATGTTAAAAATTGTGTTATTTTATAAATATAATATAAAATATATAATTATATATGCATTTAGTAAACTGATATATTTATGTTAAAAAAAGATACTTTATTTGTCTGTATAGAAGAAAACTGTAGTGACAAATCAACATTAACGCATGCAACAAAACTATTATAACTAAATATTCCTATAATATAACTATCTATAAATGTTTAACACATTTTTTAAAACAACCCCCTTTTGAGCGAGCTAAACATACTCGAAGCTTAAAAAATTAGAATAAATGCAAAAAAATGCGTAAACTTGTCTTATAATAAAGGCATTGGCATGAACTCGGTGAACTGGTTTGTGCGACTACTACGACTATAAACATTATTCTTAGCTCACCGGCCATCGACTTTTTAACGTAACCACACGTTGAAAGTGAATCCGTTTTGCTTTCTGACTGTTGCTCCACAAATTGTAATATTTACTTCATATATTGACTTTGATGTATATAGTGATCGGTGGAAAATGTCTCCTCCCTTTGTTAAAGTAGGAAGTGAAATACATTATATTGAAAATATTTCAGACAGTACATAATTTATATTATCTAATATACATATTATGTACATAGAAGTCTCTCCCACGGACATGATTTTTGATAAGCATTGGAAACCTCGGTAACCATGAATCTAAATAAATTCGCAAGCAACACGAAAAAACTTTTGTATAAAATGTCAATATAAAACACATATTATATACAAGATTAGTTATTAGTTATTACTATTGCTTCATTGTTTTATGACAAATAGCAACTTTCATCTCAGTTTTTGAGATTAAGGATATGAACTTAAAAATTAGATTACTAAATAAACCTCAAATAATTGTATTTCTATCCTACACTTTGACCGCAACAACCAATACGCAAAAGGTATATCATATATCTCCTGTAATAAGATTCGTCAGATTTGTTACTATGTATCTTAAAAGCTCTAAAGAAAAAGCAACTCTACTACTTTTATCTAGTCATTGACCTTTTTGCAAAATAGTATCAACTTAATACTATAATTGCAAAAACAAATTGCGTAAAGCCGCGGGCAAAAAGTAGTTACGTGTAAATTACATTAATATTTTTATTGGCTCATGTATTTAAAAACGATTAAAACTAAAACATTTTAAATAGTGATAATTATAGATAGTGCTCGCTTAGTGGTAGAAATACGGTCATTATTTTTATTGACTCATGTTAGCCAAAAATATCTCCGTTGACTCTCTATTTATATAATATACAATATACATGTCTATTTATAAATACAATTTACATATCAAATTTAGTTCACAAAAAGGTTAAATAGTAAATCTTATAATAATAATTTATAATTTCGTTCTACATAGAGTCAACTTCCGAGATACGATTATGCATAATATCCAGTTATGCAAGCTTTTCTCATGTTTGTTACGTTCCCAAAAAGGTTGTAATGGAGCCAATCGGTTACGTTGGCGTCGAACTGGTACTGTTAAAACGTATAGTGGATACTGCCGTTGGATGTAGATGACCATTGATTTTAATTTTGTTCTATTATATAACTTATTATTTTGCTTTACTTAACTTTCTGATTTTGTTTCAAAACGTTCAAAAAGCTTCTATTGCCAAATTTATAAAAGTTTGTGTACTAAAGGATATTATTCGATTAACAGTTTTTTAGAAGACAGTACGCTTTGGGAATGATGTGATCGCCGCCAGTGAGAGAAAGAGAGAGATTAGAAGCAATGGATACCGCGCTCTGTTGCACTGATACAGAGGTTAAATAGGAAAATATGATTTTTTAACAAATCATGTAATGTGCATGAACCAGTCGGTTAAATGCAAATGTTCGACGTTATCCAGTTAGAACAAGTAGGAAAAGCATCACTACATAGTATAAAACAAAGTCGCTTTCTCTGTCTCTAAATCCCTATGTATGCTTAAATCTTTAAAACTACGCAACGGATTTTGATGCGGTTTTTTTTAATAGATAGTGATTCAAGAGGAAGGTTTATATGCATAACTAGCAGATCCCGCGGCTTTGCCTTTGCTAAATCCAGGGAAAAGCCCGAGCGAAGCGAGGGCGAGTCGCTAGTAAATTATAAAGAAGAGCATCATTTAATTAGTTAAATACTTTAAGTCGGAGAGTATGTATGTGATATCGAATATCGATATTTTAATAGATGGCAATATTAATTAAGTTATAAAATCCATTTGAAATCAAATGATTTTTTACTAAAGATTATCCAAATATTTTATTTACCTCTTACATTTATAAACAAAAATGTAATCATTATTATTTTTAGTATCAGCTGGACAGTATCCTACACTGAGAGTAGTAGACTATATTTAATTTCAATTTGTAATATTTTTTTTTATTCTTGCGAGAGTAAAATTTTTAATGAAATAATTATGATTTTCTTTTAAAGTGAAATATTCTATGAAACGTCATTAACTTCCTTTACTGAACAGGTCTTGAAGAAAGTAAGCAACGATTAATTGGTTCTCGAAAACAGGTGTGGTACTACCATAAGAAAAGTGTAGGGGAGTAAAAAATGTTAAATTACTTTGGTTCTTATAACTATAGGAATATGAATCATATAACCTTATAATACTTTTAATATGTTATATATGATTTTATATTCTGACGACTGACTTCTCCACGTTTCGCTCGATGGCATTCCTTGGTGCTTTTATTTTATAATATTACTTCATATAGTACAATTTTATTTGTTAATTTTATTACTAAACTATAGTTTAAAATAAAGATAGTTACGATAGTTGCATTTACTCAGCAATTATTTATTTTTAAACTACCTTTTGCCATTATCACGGAAGCTTTTTAATTTTAATGGTAACTTAATACATTTTAATATAAAAGTTTGTCGCTTCTTATCGCGAACCAACCATCAACGAGATAATAAAAAGAAAAAAAAATCACATAATTGAATGTAAATTCATTCAGGATTTTTATATAACGTAGAACTTTTTCAGAGTTCAAAGATTGGGGTTACTCAATAATCGTAGAACTTATGACCTCATAAGCTTAATAATCGTAGAAAGATTAAAATTGTGTAATAAAAATTACCTATCACTTTCTAATATATTTATTTTGTTGCAACACTTTGTCCCACTTGTTATCAAGGATGAAGAGAACAGTTTGTTACGACATAGAGTCATATGCGTCATATTTGGTAAACTCTCACCGGATTTCCAGTTTGTGCAATTTACGCATAAGGTATTTATTTGACAGTCTTTAAGTTTTTTTAAATATCAAAAGTAAAATACAAAATTTTAAGACAAGGGATATTTGTATGGTATTACAATATTATTATTTTGCTAAACTCATGTCACTAAATACATTTAGTTAGTAATCCTTAAATAAATAATAAATTATTTGATAGTTTTTTCCTATAATTGAAACTCTTTCATTTGTAATTATTAATTCGGTCTGAATGTTTGGCACATAGGTAGAGTACCTGGGTTACTTTTTATTACGCAAAATTTTAAGGTTTCCGTGGGAAAATTGTTTTAGAATTAACCGGGGCAAGTAGCTAGTAGTTCTATATATCAGCATTTAGAAACTCTACATAACGTACTCAAACCAGAATTCAATGCTTAAGAAATCGTACGTCAATAAACCTTAGTACAAAACTAGTAGTAAAATTGTCACACAACCTCCAATCATAATGTCCAAGCGAGCGTGCATTTTTCACTTACTATTGCTTACTTCCTTTTAAGACATTTTTATTTGTCTACACTATAATTATGATATAATGACAATTGACGACTTTGTATGCAAAATTTTAACAGTTGACTGAAAATAAAATGAACTAATATTAGTTTAAAATAACTACATATCGATGCATGTTGAATATAATACTATTGTAACTGAGTAAATATGTTTTGAAAATTCGTATAACTTAATAATATATAATTCTACATTATCGATAGAGAGGCCGAATTTAATCTAGCTTTAAGATTTATACCCCTTTTGATGTTTTTCCACCGGAGTGTGTTGAACATCGGCTATCCTTTGTGCATAATTTTTATATGTTATACTTAGATTCAAATACGATGGGACTGGCATATCCTAGAAGGACAAAAGTCCCTTAAAAATTAGAAATAAAAAAAATTATACCCGTTCGTCTGTCTGTGCCCACATCACGAGAAAACCACCGGACGAATTTTAATGAAATTTAAAATAACGATAGCTGGTTAATCGGTTCAATATAATATAGGATAATTTTTACTGCTGGAAATTATGTTACCTTCGAAAAATCTGTATGTACTAAATGTACAAACTGGTGCTAAATAGCAATAAAATAAAGTTCTTAAAATCTACTAAGGGAGCTTTCATAGATATCACCAATAGACGGAGATATTCTTGAGGAAGGTATGACTCATTCAGATTTTGTTTATGTTGGCTGAAATATAGGGATGATTGCTGAAGATGACCCAAAAATTATTTCGACCGGGAGCTATATTCACGACATGAGCATACCATATTGAAGAATAATTATAAAATAAATTTCTAACTTGAAAAAGTAATAAGATATTTACAGTTACGAAATCGAAAAACTTAATTTTTTAGGTCAAATTAAAAAGTGAAACTCTAAAATTTTTAGTTTTTTTTAAAAGAAACAAAAAGGTTACGAGTAACTTTGACTTTTTACAGCTAAGTGAATGTCTATCAAATTTAAAATACATAATGCATCTCCAATACTCTTTTAAGCGTTATGCAACTTATAAAATACAAACAAACAAGTTTAGATATATTAGTGTATGATCATCAAACGATCATCTGATATTAATAAAAGCGAGAGGTTACTCATTCTCTCATCAGGGCATATTGAAAAGCGCTTGACGAAGAAAAATGAATTTAAAAATGAAGTAGACATCCGCCAAGAACGGATCTTGCGACAGAGCCGGATTAAGGAGTGCTCTCACTAGTTTGTATGAAGTCCTTTATATTTTGTTTTACTTTTAACTTTGGCAGGGATCTAGGGAGAAACTCGAGCCGAAGCGAGGGTGAGTCGCTAGTCGTATAAAATTTACGGAAATTGTACACAGCTTACTAGTTCTATTATGATATAATGTAATTTTATACCTATAAAATTATTTAAATTCATGAGAATCGCAAACATAAAAGAAAAAATTGTTATAAACAACAACAATTATAGCCAAGCCTATTACTGTCACTTCCAACTTCCTTTCCCCTACAATTTCTTGTTTATGCAGGAAATAAACAAATTAACTAATATTATTATAATGATGTTGGCCACGAAAATAGTCAAATGTTATAATTTAATAATGTTATATAATAATTCAACTTTAAACCGCTTGTTCGATGTCCACACAAGTAATGAATGACATCATGTGACTCAGTACTTTTAACTTTCGCTTTCCGCAAAGGTAATGTTCAAAGTATAAACATACTCGTATCTACATATATCGCATTGCATACCTTTGGTTTATTCATTAACATAGTATATTGTCGATTCTCACTTAATTACTTTAATATTTTTTTGATATATGATTAAATTGTAGGAAGTTAAGACGAATCTTATCTCTCTATCTAGTAACTCATCCTTGCTCCGCTCGGGTTCGTTAACTAAGTATGTTATAACGGTTAGTAATATAAGTATCTTCATATAAAATTTCATCATAATTTGTCCAGTTGTTCTCTTGTGATATGGTCACTGCAGACAGATAGACAAGAATTCCAAAAAGTATACATTTGGTATCTGTATCGATAATAACTATTTCAGTAAGATTTTCCAAAACATTTTTGATGTTTATGTTCGACTCCGTTACAATTTCATTTTGTATGTATAGATTTCCAAATTATGTTAAATGATGAAAAAACTATTTTACTTAAAAACTTGACTTACTAAATACAAAGTTAAAAATACTTTTAACATTTTAATTAAATGAATAATATTTTAGGACATTATTATACACAGCGCCATCTAGTTCCGTGGTAAGCTACGAAGGAAGCTTGTGTTACGGATACTAGATAGTTGATATTCATATATTATAAGTTTAAATACATACATATTATAAATATAAACACCTATGACTGGAGTACAAACATCCGAGTTTAACAAATGAATGCCCCAGCGGGAGTTGAGCCCGCGATCGCTGGTGCAAGAAAGTAGGGTCACTACAAACTGCGCCAAACGTGTTCGTTATTTTGTTTTAATCGTTGATTGATTTTCAACTTGTACGTTTCGTCTTGGTCTTTTAAACTGTTTTCTTTACTTCGATATCACCGGTAAAAAATATTAAATTAAAGCTAAATTTTCAGCAAATTGCAATTATTTCATATTTAAAATCTCGAAAGAATGTGAACAATCTGAAAAGATAATGAAGAAAGAAAATTTTTGGCCAACGGAAATTTTATATCAAATATTGTAGTAAATCTAAGAAAGTGTTTGTTTGAAAATAGTGTAATATTAAATGTCATTATTATTTGTCTTCGCTAGTTTAGTAGCCACACAGTTGTTTACGACTAAGCGGAAGACGGCGTCTGCGCTGTGGTCGCTCCGCACGTTTAACTTTCGCTTTTCACTGCCAAGGCGAGTGATGCCAAAATTACGACGGACTATAATAAATTTGAAATAGTAATGCAATTTTGCATAAATAAATATATTAGATTTTGAAAAGATATTGGAAGTAGGTACATATTATAATGCTCAACAAAACTGAAAATTAATTATAATAAAAATTGCCAATAAGCCTCCTTATTCCTTCTTTTAAACTGAAAAACTTTTGTATGTACAAAATTAGCGACTTAACCTTGCATCCCTTGGCTTCATTTACGTTTTTCGCCGAACCTTAATTCTTTTTCTAAAATAAAAGTAACCGTCGTTACTACTTATAACATTATAATATAATTAGTCATCTGATAAAATGTGTCTGACCGTTTTAAAGATTAGCAAGAAGAAAGATAGACATACAAAAATATTAAAAATGTGCATTTTTCTTATAAATAGGTACCTACCATATGTATAGTATAAAATAAGATTTGTCTGTTAGTTGAGAAGAATCGGCATTAGTACCTATATCGATCAGATTTAGACGGAAGCAAGTCTTAGGAAACCGTGACCGCAACGGGTCAGGGTGTCATATTGTGAGGCATTCGTATTCGTATCTTTCGTAATATTAGTTACTTACGTTACAGTTTTAAGCAATTGTGGCTAATCAAAGACTCGTTTTTAATATGTTTTTAATATTAAATTTTATCCTAAGGCCACGCCTTGGGGCTATATTAATTACAAAAATGTCCAAATTGTGTCGAAATTCCCATAATGGTGTGCTTATTAATTTTTTAAATAATTTTGAGGTCATTGCACCTTTACAATTTTTGAGGTAGTTCGTTGAAACCTTAGTGGTACAAGCTCACTTAGGAAACCGAGTAAAGCGGGTTCATTCCGGGCTTGGCAACTTTGAAATTTTCATGTGCTAATTATATTCCTGTAATACATAAGTGCCTCTTAATTTACCCTGAAGAAAACATGAAACACCAGAAATAAGCAAATTTTCGAATGACACGTCTCGTTCGCCAACCTGCATTGTGCTAGCATGATTAACTATGAACCCCGGTATGGGAAAACATCTGTGCCCAACAATGAGGTCTTAAAAAGAACTGAATTTTATAAATACAAATGACCTTTTTAGTTAACAAGTTCTATGGCTGCGCGCATTTACTCACACACGTTTTTATTTTTATATAATATCAGAGTGAATGGCATGCTACCTAATTCCAAATTGTAGGTATAACAGAGTCAGTGAACTTAATCTCTATCGATAATTGACACCAAGTATTATATCATCTTCCTTATTAAACTAATAATAAAATCGGTATGACATTATGTTATATGTGGTAGGTACCAATTACGTAAATAAATGTATAGTTGAGTCATAATCTGTTCTTAATTTCGATATATAAGATTCCTTTTTATTGTAATAATACAGTTACGTAATTTTTTTATTAAATATGTAATATTGCTATGGCTGGTGCCTTATAGAGGGGTGTTCTATGTGAGTTCGATGCCCAGTAGATGCAATTTTGAATAGTTTTTAGTTTAGTAATGCTTTGATCATATGAAACGTTTGCATCTATGTAGAGTTAGATTATTTAGGTCTTTCTGGAATGTCTGACTAAATAAAAGTTATGGGGTGTTACACTATTTTAAAAATTAACAAGAAAATATTTGCCTTATGTAGGTTACATTTGCATAGTAAGAAGTAATAAGTTACCATGTGGTTTCCTTAAATACATACGATTAAATGGGATGTTACTACTGAAATGTATGATAAATAAATTATAATAGGTTTCCTACTTTATGAGTTCTATTTATAAAAAATAAATTCTGTTCCTATATTTTTTACGTAGTATAACTTAATTAAAATACGTACATAACATAACTATTATAACTTTTAAATCAAAAGTAGCTGTAGAACGAAACTATTACAATAAATATTTCGTCAATAAGGCACCTGCCTACTTTCATTTTAATTTATTAACGACTCGTATGTTGGTAGAAGGTAGTAAAGTGTTATACTATAGCGACGATCATAATAATAGTACTCATAATAATGTATGTGTAAATAATTCCAATAATATAAAATATGTTGGGACGTTATGTTGGGACCATGAACGAATTAGGTTGGGACATTATTACACAGCGCTATTTAGTTCCGTGGTAAGCTACAAAAAAGCTTGTGTTACGGATACCAGATAGTTGATATACTACATATATAAGTTTAAATAAACACATAATATGGATAGATGCTATCAATTAAAAAAATATATGCATTTAAAAATAAAGAACAGTGACAGAGATATGTTTTTAATAATAAATGTGAACATTCGTGTAGCACACTCATTGACTTCTACTGAGGTTAAAAGTATAAATCTAGATAGGTATGTGTTAGATAGGTAGATAGGTGTTCAAAACGTCCCTACACAAGGTATAAAAATGAAAACTTAGTCTTATACAGATTTCCCAATAACGGAATCGATCCCGCAACTGGTAAGACTCTGCGTACAAGTTATTTATAGCGTATTTATTTAAATATTATTCAGATTAAATAATCAGATACGAATGCTAAGCTTGCGTGTGACATGAAGTAATTGAATGAATTATTCTACTACTCTATTGATCGACTGAAAACGTTAAATTGTTTTTCATTGATGAAACATCTTCGCAATGCGCCCCTTTCACTAAAAGTGATTAAAAAAGATTACAAAGAAATAGAATCCAAATAGTTAATAAATTAATTATTATTAAAAATTTATCATTATTAATATGTTAAAGTCAAGCATTTTAATATTTCTTGCTACAGAAACCTCCGTAAAATCTGAATGTATCTAGCATGGACATATTCCGATTTATCCGATTTTTATAAGAATGCCAAAGAAAAAGAAGAAATGAAAAGCCAAAACACAGTAAAAAAGTATTCTATGTATGATACATTAATATACGCCTAACAACTCTATATTATATCAATAATATTATCTTCTATTTTAGGTATATTCTCACTCCCTTATGTTTTATAATTTGTAAATCTTTTTATAGGGTCTATCTGTAACAGTTATTTTTTTTCTAGTTTTGGATTTGCATGGTGTGCATGGCGACATCCATGGCTGCGCCGTTATCACAACAACTAGATATCATCGACATGGCTGCCATCAGTAGAATGTCACCACAACAACTCGAGGCGCTAGCTGAAGGCTTAGCTGCAGAAGAAATCATGAGGTATGCACGAAATTATTATAAAAAATAATGAATCATTTTTTCTTAAGGTAGAAATATGCCTTGGGATTCTTGTCTCTATAAAATATATCGACGGGTGGTACGCTCTTAAAGATCTCAAAATAATAATAATTGAAGTTACGATAACTAATTTCACTAAGATATAAAACAAGGCACTTAATATTTGCACTTACAAAAACACATTATAATATTATATATTATAAACGATATTTGATATTTTGGATCAAAATTTAGAACTAGATTATCATTTTAAGCCAATTTAATACACCTGTATTTATGATTTTGACTATAACTAAGTTATTTATTTCGGCCAGAACAAAGAGATCGTCAGCGCAAGCATTAACATCAGCAGTAGTGTCCAAAGCGTCTTCTGGGATACAGAGTAAAGTGGGCCTGCTAGGACAAGCGTCGGCTGGAGCATCGTCGTTCATATCATCCGCCTCTAGCAAATCTGGGCATCACGAATCAGGATATTCATATGAACCAGTAAGTAATGCTATGTTAAAAAAAAGTTTCCTATAAATAAATATATTTTTTTACCATAATTTATATGAATTTGAATGTAATATCGTCATCATAAATCCGTCATGATTGAATCTTTACAACTTGTACTACATATATGTACTACACATATATCGTATATATATATATATACTACAATAATAATTGTTACAATAATGCTACCTGTATTACATTTAAAAAAAATATAGGATAGGAATTTAACATTCACGGTTTCACACAAAGTAGGACCTATAATCAAAATCGTATAATTTCATTCAGAAACTAAACGTTCGTTTTAATTCAATTAATTAACATAATTCCGTTTCAGAGGAAGTGAGAATAATTCGCTTGTATACCGTTTTTATCATACTTTTGCCTTACCTACGCTTCAGCTACCCCAGTAGCGTGTGATGTGACGTGTTGTTTTTTGGATACTAAATATCATTCAAATCGAAGCACTATTTTCAATGTGACAAAGTATTAAAAGTGCACATACATACGACCATTACATCGTTGCAAATTATATTATTATTAATTATAATTATGGTAAGATATTAATTCTATTAATTTCTTCACAGCACGGTGAGAAGGTCGATTTCTTGGGCTTAAAGAAATCCATTCTATACACCTTGTTCCAAGCCGTCAAAGCTATTACCGGTGGAGTGACCATATTAAAGGGACAGATTATCAAAGGAGGTGGAGCTTTAGCTGCAAAAATAGGAAAAGTGATCTCTTCTAAAGGAGATGTAGTCAGCAATTTCGGAAAGAAGATCGTGAGTTCTGCAGCTTTGAGTGAAAAGAAGCCCGTGTGTGAGTATTTTCCCAGAACTTCTTTCTCGTGCTAGCTACTTTCTCACCCTTTCTTCTCTACATATGTTTTGACGCCTAGTATATAGATAGACTATATATTATTTAATATATTATATTAGGATACATAGGTATGATGATACATCGTTCTTTACTTATCTCAATAAACGGGCTACCTAATGCGAAAAGAGGTTGTTGGACAAACAAACACAGCGTCTTTATAAAATTAGCATAGATAACACTTAAATTTTCTGCTTTCTCGCATTTACGCTTCAGAAAAGTAGCACTTGCACTGTTATATTATCTGTTTTTATTTTAAATGATTACATTATTACTTTAATATTAAATAAGCGATACAGGTCCATACATATGTATATTGTGTATTTATAAAAATATAAGGATAAAATAATATCCACATTTTCCACGGTCGTTAATTCGTTTAGTGTAATAATGCAGGATGAATGACAATACTATTCCTTGACCAATATCGAGTATTTTAACAACAGTGTTGAGAGTCTAATGCTTAAATTTATAGGTACTTAAAGTTTATTGCGTATGAATGTGCTAACTGGTTAACTTGCGATAAAACTTTTAGACTTTATAGCAAAGGTAAAGCTATGAGTTTCATTTCGATATTTTTACCATTAAAATCTACTAAATAGTTTTAGTTGGAGGTTTAACACTTTACTTTTCAAACTTAATAATATCTTTGAATATCATATCGTAGTTATAAATAGGCATAATTATTAATTATACAAAACATAAAGAAAAATAATATGATTTAGGCATCTATCTTAGTTTACTCTTAAATAACATTCTAATAGCATCAGTAAAGTTTAACTAAAAACATGTGTATTGGACACAGAGATACCGCTTGTAAAATTCTTACAAAGAAAACTCATTTTATTCAAAAATTCACTTCTATTACACACACTTAAAACCTTATAGTAAATTTCCACAATATCATTCCAGCCACAGTAGTATACGGACCTCCACCCACCTCACATATAGAGTACGGCCCACCGAGCGCATACGGCGCTACTGCCCCACAGTTCTCTCATACTGCGCCTTCAGCCCCCACCGGCTTTGGGGCGCACAAGTACCCTGTGCATTTAGATGGTAAGATATCACTCAATTTATAAGTTAATTGAAATACATAAATTACTACTAAATTTGAAGAAGTTAATATGAATTTGTTTTTAATTTGTACTGTATTGTACTAACCACACAACGATCTATATACATATATACATATATTACACTGGCAACATCACTTCACTCACTCGCTCGGTACGTGGCCGATGTTCAATAGCCCTTAATTCAGTTCATAGTATATTTCTGTTTTTTTTTATCAAAATCCCTCGTTCCGTTTCTTTCACAATTATATTATATAGTAATTAAATCATACAAAATTTAAATGAGCCCTATATAGGTATTCTTAGAGACCTAAGTACACAATAATTTCTACATTGTTGCCATTCAATCTGACACTTTCCCATCGTTATTTATTTTACGCGGACATCGAACCTATGACCTCCTGTTTATTAAGAAGAATAAGGAAATAATAAAAAATAGACTATAATTTAGTACGTAACAAGTAGTTAACAAACCTTTCACTGATATAGAGATGTAACATCCGGTACCACTTAAAATTATTGAACTGTTTTACTTTTTAAGAATGTAGGCACATGTATCTACTGTACTCATTTATTTAGGTAATGATTATGCCTTAGGGATGTTTTATAAAATCATCTTTAAGCATTGTAAATAAATTCAATTAAAAAGTATTATGCTAAATAATTCGTAATTAATAAATAAATAAGTAAAAACTATAAAAATTGATGTTTTGGTTACCTTCTTTTTGAAATTGGTTAGAACTTAGAAGCTTAAACTTAAATTTTAGTATGATTAATCATTGCTAAATTACTTATGCATTAAAGTTACAGCACAAAAACATACAATTAGGCGTATTATACTGTTATAATTAATAATATATTTTTACATAATATTCATTTAATTTTTTATTAATTGACGTAAGTTTCTAAAATGCTAGTTCTATTGTAATTTTATAAAATTGTAATATTATGATAAAAGAATATTTGAATTTTAACCAAGCGTAAATAACAAATCGCAACCGGAACCTTCATATTAATATTATTAAACTAGAGACTCAACATCGCTTCGCTCGGCTTCGTCCCTAAGTAACCCCTATAGTATAGGTATTTTTTATTATTATTATTAAAACCTTCAGTTGCTTAAACTTACAAAAAAATTATAGCCGAATTGGTCGAGCCATTCTGTTTTGCGCTTAACAACATTAATTTTTATTTATATAGATTTAACGACAACACGTTTTGTGTTTTAATGTCCCAATATATATATTTAAAGTTCGTATTTATTTATTTATTTACATGTTCAAAGTTAAAAGTATTTTTATATTAAGTAATACAAAAAGCTTCCGCTGTCCGAAAATCATTTACTAGTGGAATAAGCTGTCTAAGCTTCATCAAATAACGTAGAGTACGTAAACCCAGTCTTGGACGATCTTTTTGTATAAATTGTAATAATTACGGAAAAATATTATTCGTGAAAATATTTATACAACTATTATTTATTTTTAATATTAATATCTAGGAATATATAATACGTAGCTTAAAGCTCCATAATAATTATCTTGCACTAGGTATCTGTCATAGACTAAACCGAGAGAAAAAAGTTCATCCTTACTCTCCGCTTTCTTTCAATATTGGAACTGTCTCACATCATCACATAAAAAGGGTATTTTTACTCAAAAAAAACGTGGTAAATACCCACGAAAATTGAACCCGCGACTTTTGCAAAGAAACAATTGTGCAGTTCCATACAATTCATCTTCGAATTTTATTATTATGAACTAAGTGTTTAGTTTTTGTACGTAATTTGAAGGTGAACTTTACGAAACTGTGCCACCTTTAACTCCTATATCCGCTTTCATTATCAACAATACTATACTCTCTTTGAGTTATGTAACTTAAGGTCAAAAGCGAACTTTTTAGCAATTTTCCGGTTAGTCTTGGAAGTGATGTAAGATATTGGTTAAAGAAATAAAAAGAATTATACGAGAAAATTATATAAATGTTCACTAAGTATGGGAATATTAAAGTGATGTTTCTCAATACATTATAACAACAAAAAGGTAAAAAACAGCAGTCAGTACTTACAAGATGTTACAAAGCCTTTAATGCATGTTTTGTTTAGTGTGTGAAAGAATTTCAACTTTTGCTATAGATTCATACAACTTATTAACAACAACGAGCTTATTTATAGAATAAATAATTATGTGTTTATTATATATAATATGTGTATGGATGTGTTTATTATATTATATTAATCTTAATATAGAAAATTTCCTTCTCATGGTGTTAGTTCGGGTGAATTTCGGAATTACGTATTCGAACTTAAAGATTTTTTTAAATGTGTTATTTAACCCAACTTAAAAGATAGGATAGTTTTTATCCCGGTCATCACGGGATTCCGTAAAGAGAAAAAGAAACGGTTACTCTAAGTTAAAAAAGTTAATAATTATGCCGCTTAAATGCGTGGCCGTGTCCTCTAGTATAAATATACCTATCTGTACAGATAACTAAATAAAATTTATGTTTGTAATGGCAAAATATATTTCGTAGTAATAAAAAATCATCTGTAACTGGGCCAATATTGACGAAATTTTTGCTGGCAGATGGATATCGCAAAAAAATTATATAAATGTGTACAAAATCCGCATCCACATAATATTATAATAAATACTTTTTTTTACAATAATTTACATTAATTTAAAACGTGCAATGTGCATACTTATAATATATAATTTACTCTTTCCCCACATTATAATTGAATAGCAGACTCATTTACTAAATTTCTAGTTTTGATTTTAAATTTGTTTAGCTTTTCGTATGATTACAGTAATTTGTATTCTTAGACACAGATCAGCGCAAAAAATGTACTAAGTGACGCAACTCAATGCTGTTAAGTCGAAGTTAATCACCTTTCACTTACTTTTATTCGCGTGTTAAAAAAATTAAATAATAAATCACATTATTTATGCAACATTTTCTATCGTAATATATTGACCTCGCATCTTATTAAATTGAAAACAACTTACTGTTACATATTATACTAACAACTCGCTTCGCTCGGATTAGTATCGAGATACGTTTTAACGG
The DNA here is from genome assembly GCA_905231865.2 of Boloria selene. Lineage (NCBI taxonomy): Eukaryota > Metazoa > Arthropoda > Insecta > Lepidoptera > Nymphalidae > Boloria > Boloria selene. Next base: position 2,793,732 of record HG993140.1, on the reverse strand, counting down.
TTACTTACGTAAAGATTTCTCACAAATGAGATAGTTTACCGCAGTAAAAAGTATTCTATATATGAGTATTATCATCGAACTAATTTACATCAAAATCTGTCCAGTGGTTTTGATATGGTCACAGACAGACACGGACAATAAGTTTAAAATTTTTTGAAGATCCGACCTCTGTATCAATAATAATGGCAATTTCAATAAGAATTTCAATAAGAATAGAACTCCTCCGAAACGGCTTGACCGATTTTTATGAAATTTTTGTTCTGGATATTTGGTAGGTCTAAAAATAGGTCGTAGGCTATATTTTCCAGATTTTTTTTTATTTTTTAGACCAAATCTTTATTTTTTATATTGTAATGATTTGGCATAAAAATACCTATGGCTATAATACTAAATTTTAATCCTTCTCCCACCAATCCCGTTTTTTAAAGTGATTAAATCACGGGCGGAGCCGCGGGAATTGCTAGTGTAGGTATAAATTTTCGCAATGTAGAAACTTTGTCTGTTACGAAATTGCTATAATGATGGCATTAGATTTATTTGGATTATTGAGAGGATACTATTACCACATATTACTTGAATTTATAAACCACTTGTTTTTAAACATCATAATATTAGCCTGGTTTGATTTTAAAGTAATAATACGTAGTTAAATAAACAAATATTTCGTCATATAGGTACATTATTATTTATTAGCGATCCTAGATAATATTTCGAAATAGAAATATATGTTATGGCTTTTATATAATTCATTAGTATGTAAAATGATATCATAAGTCGATAATTTGCTTTATTGACATAACGTGCGAAGTAACGTTATTATGTTATGTTATTGACGTTTTGACTACATTGATGATACTAAGATTTGTAGATGATCCTTCTGGGATTTTCAGGTCACGAGGAGAAACCTAGCTATTAATTTAATGAGATAATTTTATTAATTGGATAGACAGACAGACGAAAATTCTTAAAACTATATATTCGGCTTCTGTATCTATAATAATGAGTATTTCAATGAGATTTTTCAAAAATATTTAATTTTCATATTTTATCTGGTCTGAACTTAAGTTTATGTATAGATTAAACTTTCAAAAAATAAGACAACTTTTAGACTAGAGTGGAAAGCTTTTTTTCCTCGCTTTTTCGATGATCTACAAATAATATCAAATATTTTGTTTCTAAGTTCAAATTCTATATCATATTTCCTATTACATACCTACATATTAATTATTTAATCACATTCTAAAGGTCTAACTGCAGGTACAGTTTTCCTGGTTTCTGGACGTGAAAGGAGGAAGGGTTATACAATTAATGATTATCATCTAGGTCATGACGAGCCTTTATTCTAACACTATTACTTAATATTGAATAGAATTAGAGTACGCTGGACTCAGTGTGTTAGCTGAATTATATAATAAGTTTAAGTGACTTCATTAAAAATAGTAGAACTTTTAATATTTGTATTTTTAAATTTTAATATACCTACTCTCTGCTCAATATTAAATACGTTCATCAAAATTCAGGCAAAAGGTGCCACAGAATTCAGGCAAATCTCTATTAATTATCTATATAATATATAAAATAGAAAGGTCATTCATTCATTACGAAATATCGAAAATCTGGACCTAAAAAAAAAATTGACTGGGAGACAGTAAATAGTTAGTAGCGACAGGGCCGGATTAAGGAGGTTGTTTTTGTACTACAAGCTTTAAATTTTGCAGGCAGTATCGCTAGTTAATCATTTTTTACAATAATATATTATACAACATTATTTTAAAATAAAATAACAGTGACAGTGAAATAACAAAACGTTTCAAGCAAAATGTTACGCTGTATAGTTCGCGTCGAAAATGGAAAGTAAAGGTGTATGTTAATAAGGTACGCATCGTTTTGGAAATGGAATTTTAAGTAGCAGCTTCGTTCTCAAGGAAAAAATTAACATATATATTTATCATCTCTCATTGACATTGGTGATGACGTGAATAGACACTATTAATGTGTAAAATAAATACACAGGAATGTTTCACTATACCGTATTTATCCCATAAAATTAGTCACGCTAAGACCACTGGATGGATCTGGATGAATTTTTACTTAGAGATAGAGTAAAGTCTGTATTAGCGCATAAGATATATTATACTATTTATCTCGAAAAAAATACGGTTCACATGGTATTTTTATTTGTTTTCCACAAAAGTTTTTTTGGCATTCTTTTGCATAAAATAATACCTGCATAGTATATATGTTATTGATCTAATTTAATACGTCAAATACTTGAAAAACCTGAATATTTTTGTTTTTAACACCTATTTACTTATTTATTACTAGCAAACCCTATTTGTTTTCCTATTAAATTATGATATTTTTTACTACGTTTGCTTTTAATTCGTAACGGTCCGAAGATCACTAAATACTTTTCACGTGAACTGTTATGCAATAAAAAAGAAAAAATATAAAATTAAATTTTAGCGCTAATTTTTTATCTATAAAATTAGCGTAGCTATCTGTATTCATCTTTACAACAGGAATTACAAAAAAATTAAATTGAATTCGTAAAAAATGGCTTACATATCTACACATATACAAAAAGTGCTCCACTTAAATTTGCCAAGAAAATATTATGGGACATTAATACACAGCATCATCTAGTACCATGTTAAGTGACAAGACTTGAGTTATGGATAATAGTTAGATACACAGCTGATAGTAAAAAATTCAATACACATGTAATATAAATAAAAACACTCATGACTCTTTTGTACATTCGTGCTCATCAAATGAAAGCCCTACAGGACTCGAACCCGCAACTATGCAAGCAGGTAGGGTAGGTAGGGTCACCTACTTACTGACATGGTTGTTACTCACTAAGCCAATCGTGTCGTTAAAGACGACGAAACGAAGAACCAATTATTAAGCTTGTTCCAGCTATCACAGGTACACTATTGGGCTGCCCGAGTTTAGTGAAAGTAAATTATATCATACCAGTCAACCTACAATGTAAAAACATACATTCACGCGGAAATGAAGCTACTTACATATTTAATGTATTTATTAACAAAAGTATGTCACGCACCTTTAGGAAATTCCGTAATTAAATAACTTTTTATATGGCAACATCTTATGTTATGAAACTTTCAGACATTTACGCAAAATCTTTTGTTTTTAGGTCTTCAGATAGGCTTCTTGATTGTACAATTAAATTACTTTTCAACTGAAATATATTAATGAGATATAAATATATTAATAATAATAACCTTTTTATTATATTACATTCTATTATATTTAGATACTAACAAGATCTTCCCTGCAGATTACAAAGACTTACAAACAAACATGTCAAAATTCTATCCATCTGCGTTTATGCATTTATATATTATCATTTACCTATAAACGTATAGATGGGCAGACAGACGCGATTATTTCTCTACGGTTTTCCTTATTTTGGTTTCATTCTTACTAAATCCCATACATATAAGTATATGTTACTTTTTACAATACATATCCATAGACTATACATATATAATATTAACTTATGTCGACCTGTATAAGCGAGTCGAGGGTTAAAATATAAGTTTATAATGACTGGAAGTCGTGTTCAGCAAATGAACACCCCCTACGGTGCTCAAACCCGCGACCCCTGGCGCAGTCAGTAGGGTCACTAGAAACCGAGCCAAACTTTTCGTCAGACCTAAATAAAGTAACCATGTCAACTATCAAGTCGAGGATTATAGCGAAGTGAGGGTGAGTCGCTTGTTTAAGATAAACATTTCCATCGTACATTACATATGTGCAACTCTAGCGGTTTTGGCAGCGCACGCCAGAATAGCTCGCAGATGGTAGATTTTTTACTACTTACTTGACACTTATCGTCATATTTTGGGCAATTCACAAATTATCTTTATAAATTGTAGCTTATGTGTTATTCTGATGTATGAGCTATATTATTGTAAAGTTTCATTAAAATCCATTCTGTAATTTTTACGTGAAAGAGTAACAAACATCTGTCTATCTATCCATCCATAATTACAAACTTTCGCGTTTATAATATTAGTATAGATAATATTATAATATAGAAACAGTGAATGTAACAGTAGCATATTATTACGTGAGTGGTCATTACGCTCCCATCCTGAGTTCACTCGTAAGATCAGGAAAATGCTATAGGTTGGTACAATACGTTGCGTAATATAAGGAAGACAGTCTTGCCAAGATAAACATATAAATTATATTGTGCTAAACACATAATGGCCCAACTTGTGACTGAAGTGTGAACTGTATGAATTAGAGTGTAGACGTTTCTGAGATATAATTGCTTTTTAAACATACACAACTTTCATTTAACATTCCGTTATATTCAGTTTCTACTACTATTATTTATTATTAAATACTTGGATTATCAGTACATACAAATAAAATTTAAGTGTTTTTAATTTAAAATGAACAGCTTTTCACTAAATGCATATGAAATTATGTACGGTACTTAGGGTCAAAAAAAATTTAACATTTTTATATGTTTGTTATCTATCTGTTTATTCCAGCTAGTCTCTGAAATGGCTGGGCCGATTTTGATGGAACTTTCACTCGAAGATAGCTAATGTTATAACTGAGTAACTTAGGCTACTTTTTTTTCAAATTTATAAAAACCTTTTAATTTATTTTAACTTACGCCTAGCGAAGTGGGCCGGGTTTGCTAGTAATAAATAAGTAAATAGGTGTTAAAATCAAAAATATTCAAGTTTGAATAATATTAGTGTTTTTATTGATTTATTATGATTTATTCATATGAAACTTATTGCAATAACATTTCCATGTATTCGACACATGATTCGTTGCTCAGTTGTTATTCGTAAATTGGTACTTGCACATAATATTATGTATGTGCGTTCGTGGCTTAAATAACACAATGTAATCGTCATAGTGAAATAGGTATTAGGTCTTGGATTAGAGATATAAAAATAGCCTTTTGGAAATTATCGTACTCTTTTAGAACAGTATATACATAATGTATGTAAGTAATGCACATTGCAAATTTTTCTAAATTCAGTATCTCTGGATATAAAATACTTCAGTAGTCAATTATACATCTATATTAAAATAAAAATAAAACAAATTCGTCCAGCCATTTTTGAGAAGCTATTTATTTAATATCTGTCATATTATCAACATTATGTAAACAGCCTTGATATTAAATAAAAATAGTAATTACATGTATATTTATATCAAAAACCATATCATACTAAAAAAATATAAAGTATTGAGAATATTTTTATATTATATCTATGTATAAAAAATCAGGCCAATAGTCTGTAGGTATCAAAGTTATAGATTAAACTCTAGCACTAAGCGCTGACCAAAAACCTTTCACGAAGCCTTCCGGTCGAATAAACTTTATGTAATACTTTGAATATGCCAAAATACCTTAAAAGACGTGTTTTTAACAAAACGACTCGACCGTATAACATGAATTCGATACCTTTATCGTAATACGTAATCAAATTTGTAGGTCATCCGTTTAATCATTTATTAATGCGAGTGTCAACATGTGATGTAACTAATATGAGCTTACATGTTTATGTTAGTCATTATAAGTTTGTCATGACTTATTTTCGACAGTAGCGAGGTACTGCGAATGATTGCGATACATTATTTGTCAATTGCTGTTTATCGTCAGCTACTATGTTTATTTATTGCAATTATAGCGCTACTAGATTTCCCTACGCTTTGCACGAGTTGTCCCGATGTATTTTTAACGGTTATTATGGATATAAATAGACCTTATGCTATAAGTTATACTGAATTCTTTTTCGACGATAAAGAAAGACAAACAAACTTAAATACACTTCCACATTTATAATATAAGTTAGGTTTTAGACTTGTTTTATCTATAAAATTGTAAATAATGTATAATTACTATGATTCTCATACTTAAAATAATTATTTTGACAGTTTAGTAATAGAAATCTAGTTGTTAAATATTGGTACTATCCTAACTTTATGTTGTAACCTATTGTTATTTCATCAAAACATAAAGTATTTATTTTATATATAAAACCACTTTGCTCAAACACACTTCCTATTATACACATCTTTATTAGACTAGAAAGGAGTTGATCTATAATGAGATTATGTAACTTTGACGTAACTTGTGACTAAGACATTTTTCTGAGACAGGACGGGGCAAACTGAGTGGAGTGCACGCTGGAGTGGTCATTCTGACACCACTCGGAGATGCGATACCAAGCGAAAGTCATCATTATTCTGGATCTACGCCACTTGAACCTCCACCATCTTTGATCAATTCAGTGTATTCGGCTTTAAAAAATGTCTTCGCATCTGCTTCTCCAGCTCATGAAACGTATGCTGACTATGTCCCACCTCCTCCATACCACCAGACATCATGGGGAGCTGTTAACTCCTATGGTGAACCGGCCACAGCCGACAGTTACACTGACTACAGCCCTTACCCACCATTTGATTACGCTTCATCCAAAAAATCTGTCATATCCTCCCCTCATAGACACGAAGGACTGACCCCAGCAAAAATTCAAAAAATAAATGCTAATTTGGAAAAATTAAATGGCTACCTGAATGACAATAAGCGTTCTTCTGAGGATTTACCAAAATTAAATAAAGATTATGCGGAAATGTTGAGAAAAGGATTAATTCCATTGATGCCAACGCCTGTTGTCTCTGACAATGAGATAGGGGTACTTCCTGCAGAGTTTTTGCCTGATCCGTTGAGTTCAACTTCCACCACTACGACCACTACGACGCCACAGCCATCAAAGAATACAACCGAAACCGAAAATGTTAGAAGAAAAAAAGATGTTAAATACGTTCTTCGCGGCAATCGAATTATTCAACTGACAACTGACTGATGACTGACCTGATGAGGGGCGAGAGGTATGTTGACATGACAGACTGACGTAGTTACTTCATTTAAATGACAAATCTTGACAATTATTTTGTTTTGACTGATTTACTTTTGACTGTGCTATTTAGGGAAAATAGAACATCCCATTTTAACAGCCTGACAGTTATAAAATAAATATATTGAATTTATTATTTATTAGCATAAAAAGTCTCAAATAATCATTTTATTTAATAAATGTCTAAAAATATAATTAAACTATTGATAACAACTTCACATTTATTTTCAATTTCAGATACTCCTAATTATGGCGCAGTGCTCAATGCTGATAACTTGCATCACTACGTGTAAAAATACGCTTACGCCTTAATATTTAAGGCCAATGTAAATTATTATTCCTAAGAACGACAAACATACCCGAACACTATAAGCTATGAAACAAAGCGATCATCGCGACATCAACCAAAAAGATTATAAGAAAAATTGTACTTACAAAACTTTAAGCTTCATCAGGAAAAAACGAAAATTTAACTAAATTAATTTAATTAATTTGGTCTTTGTACATAAAGAATGAAATTTATTTCTGATGTAGATATTATGACTTTAGGTGATCGTGAAAATGTACAATATTTTGCATTAAAATACATACTTTATAATAACCGCTTTTTTTCGTTTAGAATTTTCACTGATTGTCAGTGAATTCAGAATTGTTATGATATTAAGATATTTTATTACAATAATTATTTATCATCTAGTTATTGCTCTAATACCACTTTTATTTATACAAATATTATTTTAGGGACTTTAAAATCACTTATAAGGTTCATCAAAAATTTTAAAGACTTATTAGCAATATATACGCACCACGAAAGAACAGACTTGAGAAGCGTCAGTAGCGGGGGGTTTTCGTAGATAAAGTCGTGTTAGTAAGAGTTATGTATAATTAATTTCATTATATATTTGGGGATTTTGCGATGACCTTCGAAATAAGGTGTATAGCGACGTTATATTAAAATTATTACCTATTAACCGTCTACTGCGCAAGTTCATATTTCGTGGCGCTGTCTATACCAACTTTGACTCTACGTTTAATGTCAAACGTTTTGTGTTATTTATTATTGTAGATTTACTTATATACTATTGTCTCTTTATGCACCTTGTAATAACTTTAATTTCAGAATAAGAAGAGTTCAAATATTTTCACCTAAACGTAACTTTCAGCAGCCATGATTATTTTACTGTATTATGATAGCCTGTTATTTTTGCAATTGGTGTGTATGGAAATGTACATAAATTACTCTGAATACTATTTATGTCTTATTATAAGGGTCTTATAAATTGTAAATAAATAATTTGAAATATTTTACTTTATCATTTATTCCAAAGAAAATGGTGTATTAATGTAGAGTTATTTTAATTTAATTAGGAGTTTTTCACTAAATAAAAAATAGAGACTTATGTACAAAATTTTAGATTTGGTATAAATTGACAGATTATGAAAGTTAGTTAGAGTTTTATTAGATTTGTCAGATAAATAACAGTGTAATTAATAAAACAGTATAATTTACTGATAATCTATACAAATCATAAAATTCTAACGGAGTCAACTCCGTACTAAAAATACTTTTTGGAAAATCTCATTCGAGTAGTCTGTCTGTCTACAAGCGCTTCACGGGGAAATCACTGGACAAATTTTGATGAAATTTGGTAAGATGATAGCTGGTTACGCGGGTCAACGTATAGGATTCCTTTTACTGCAGTAAAATATCACATTTACATATAAAAATTTTAAAAGATTTTGATTCAGCATTTTAAATTATTTTTAACCACAACTGGTAAATAACCCTCGCTTCCTCCCTTGCTAGGTACGTTTAAAGGTTAGTCACTTCCATATATCCTCATACTCCTAGACAAAATAAAAAGTTCTGCACTTTTCGGTTTCCAGTTGTTATTTAGGATTTTCCCTATTTATTTTTTTTGTTCGGACATTTTTACAACAGCACTATCTAGTTCCGTGGTAAGCTACGCGGCTTGTGTTACGGATACCAGATAATTGATACTACACATATATATTTTTAAATAAATACATAATATAAATATTAACACCCATGACTGGAGAACAAACATTCGTGCTCAACAAATGAATGCCCCCAGCGGGACTCGAACCCGCGACCGCTGGCGCAGAAGGTAGGGTCACTACGAACTGAGCCAAACGTGTCGTTTTTAGAAGTCTCAAGAAGAACTGTCAAGAGAATATAAGAATAAAACTATTTTTTATGTTTTGTTCAAATTGTAAATAATGATCATGCAGAATATGTAACAACAAATCATTGATATCGCAGTGTTATAATAGCTCGTAGCTGTAACTGTCCTAACAGTAAGGTACAGTTCCATCTAGAAATATGTAGCCTAACTATTTCGAACTTACAAAATATATCTAAAGTTGTGTAATGAAATTACTGACTAGCATTAGCCAATTTTTTTATTTTTTATCAATATGCATTTTTTCTTATCACCAAATTTTTTATTACCGAAAAATTTTGATACTAGCACAGATCACATTATACTAGATACTAGTAAGAATATTTCACACTATAATTTCAAACATATACGTACGAAATTCAGCAGTCACATAAGCTAGTAGCGCCATCTATTTCAATACAATGGTATTACAAAGACAGCATCAGAATTTTTATAGCATAACGTGATCGTAAAAGTTTGTTGAAAAAGATGGCGGTGTCTTTAAATAAAAATGACGGTTACATATTATAATCAAATTTATTTAATACTGTAACTACAATAAAAGAATTATAACATTAGAAAAAAAATTGAACATTAATTCTTTAAAGCAGTTTAAATAATCTCTAAAAAGAAAAAGAACTAACATTTTTTTCCGACAGAAATGACTTAATATTCTTTTATTCATTCAAAATAAATAAAATAATGAAATAAAATAATAAATTAATAAGCAATAATGCCGGAAGTAGAGTAATAATACCCATAACTTATGTAACCGTTTATGGGAGCCATAATATCCTTTCTGGTCGAGCCACTTTCCAGTCACAGGGTGTAATCAGTTCTATTGGCCTTATAATAAACATTGATTGTGCATGACATACGAAATCGTTTCAAAGAAAATTGTAGGTTATTTACCTTTACGTTGAATAACAATTCCGTAAATTTGTATTGTAAAGTATTGCTTTACTTAAAAATGGTCAATTTTAGAATTTATTTTTATACTGAGATATAGGTACCTACGAAAAAATACATTTTCAAAAAACAGGTGGTGCAAGACTACTTTTAAACTATAGCTAGTTACTCCAATTCCAATAAATAAAGTAATATCCCTAAAACAGAACAAATATTATAGTAGGTGCGTACTCGTATCTATAATTATAAATATAGAAAAATAAAATTGAAGGGTCTCCTTGTAATACTTACTATTACATAGCAATACGTTTACATATTACTATAGACACATACTAATATTGTCATTATATTCGGTACTTTAAGACATTACACTATTTTTAACATTTTTGTCGGTTTGTTTGTTTGTTCTCGCTTACTTTTTTAACGGCTGGACAGATTTTAACGGAATTTTCACTGGTAGAATCCTGATATTATAAGAACTAGCTTATATTAGAAACGGGTATTCGCACATTAGTTTAATTTGCTTAGTTAAAATGAATAATAGATCTAGCAATACCTTTTTAAAATAACTTTTACGGAGACAAAATAATAAGTTATTAATTAAACTATAAATAGCACTGTAGCATACGAGAGAAAAGGTCTCGGTCAGTCTATTATCTGGCTCTACATAGAGTACGTGGAGTACTCGCGAGAACGTTAGGGGGGGCTGCCTTAAAAACTTATGTTGACCTATTTCATTTCTCATAGCCACTTGACTGTACTTGACTTATGACGTAAAATATAATTTAATAAGTGATTTTGTGCTTTTTACCCAACAGTTATTTTATAGTGAAAATGTGCTAGCCTTCGTTATTTTTGAATATTGGTACTACTTAAAAACCGTCGAAATGATAAAGGTATGCTTTTGAATTATGATTTTGACTTGATTGTTATATATATAAATAAAAGAAAAGTGAGAGAAATTTTTGTTTTATAAATATGATATTTTTTATCATTTTTAAATGTTGCACATTAACTAGGCAATTAATAAAAATATTATAATACGGCTTTTTCTTTGTTTTATATTATTCTTGTTTAATTTAATTAATTGAAATACAATCAAAAATTGTGAAAAGTAATTTGGAGATATTGACAGTAGTGTGTGTAATTACAATATATAAATAATAAATCAATAATTGAAAAACTAATCGAAGGTAAATAAAAAAACTCAAAGGACTAATAAACAACTACAACTTGATACTTAAATAAATATTTTTGTATTCATTAAAAAAATCTGGTAACTTTCTGTCTCTCCTAAAATTTTTGAAAATATATACTATTATGAAAAACCGTTCTTATATACAATTTAACAGCTAGTGGTAGAAATAGTGTACACACTACACTGTAATCTGTATTATGATATAGTGTAGTTAATTTTTGTGCCTTCCTAGTTCCTAGTAATACTATAATTGTCGTCTAGTAATCAAAATTCGGCCGTTATAAATTATTTAAATTTGGAAAAAATATGTGATCATAGAATATTTATAAATCTATTTTAAAAACTCATTGTATTTATTTTTTTCTTCATAACAATGAAGCGCGTCAATAACTTTAATTACGATTATAAGCAAAACGCCTTGCGTATTTATCATCACTACATAGTATAAAACAAAGTCGCTTACCGCTGTCTGTCTGTCCCTACGTATGCTTAGATCTTTAAAATTACGCAACGAATTTTAATGCGTTTTTTTAAACAAATATAGTGATTCGAGAGGAAGGTTTATATGTATTCTGTATAATACACTAGCGGAACTTGCGGCTTCGTCCGTACCAAATCTATATGTATAATATAACAACAGTAACGACATGATTATATGCCATTTACTATATGATTTTTCAGTAATTTTTGAGTTGTTTGAGCGTTTCGAATTTTATCTCGGAATAATTTTATTTTTTTTTGGGTTAAATCCGTTTACTCGCAAAACGTTTATAAATCATTACTACTTAAAATACATTGTTAAAATACGACTCTGATATTAAGACCTACTTTAAACATTAATTTAAACTTGTAGGTGTCAAGGTAAGGTACATTAGTTCAATTATAAATCTTATTTACTATAGAACATATTATACTTATTTTAAAATGGTTATCGTATATGGCAATATCTGAGGAAATGGGTTTTCTTTCTCATACTGTTCTAACAACTATCATAGCAACCGGTCCATCCAGGTTTCACATTGCATTTACACGTCGTATTTATCATCATCTCATTATCTTATCAAGATCTTAAACAAATATACGTATAGTTTCTTTTGCTTTATCTGTTATTAATTGAAATTGTAGCTAGAAAGTAATCTAATTAAGGAATTAGTAAAATCTATTTCTCTACAGTAGTAAAGTAGATACAGAAAAGTGGATAAAAAACCAATTTTCCTTCCGATATTTGGGTACTCCTTAGATTTTCCTATTTTGTTTACATATTACCTAATAAAACCCAGGGAAACCCCTCATTTAGCCAAAATTTATATCATAATACAAGTTTTTTTACGAAACAAATCTTCATGAACGTGACATTTGCAGGTAGACTTTAAGAAAAGAAACAAGGGTTCGTCTCTAGGAAACGGTAGATTAATACTCAAAGATGAAATATTTTCCCGTATTTAAAAGAATCCTATATGTCAAGCCGTATAACTAGCTATCATCATAGCCATCAAAATCTAGTGATGTTCTCGTAACGCAGACTCATCATCATCATCATCATCATCAGCCCTTTTTAACGTCCCACTGCTGGGCACGGGCCTCCCTCAGTACGAGGGGATCAGGCCATAGTCCACCGCGCTGGCCTAGTGCGTGTTGGCGGACTTCACATGTCGTTCGAAAACTTGCTAGATTGATGATGACTAAAATCAATAAGATTTCCAAAAAATATTAAATGTACAGTGTATAGATTCGACACCTTTAGATTATTTATACGTAGGTTTAGACTTAAACTTTTCAATGCAAGATTCGGACTGGCTTTTTAAACCTTTAAATATACCACTTGATTTAAATTTTTATTTTAGTGTTATAGTTTGAAATAGAGAAAGTAAAGTATTATTATTATATGTAGGTCTATAGGTATATGACAGACAAACATACGTCATTATCGTACCTAAGTACATATTTCTAGACGTTTCACAGCGTGGTAACACACATTTACATAAAAATTGTGCTTTATCACCATAATAACCGTAACTAGTAGAGAATTCATGATGTGAGTAATTTCTTTAGAGCACCGACTGAGCAATTAGACTGAAGAAAACCGTTATCGTTCTGCCTTATTTGTTGCACGTGATGCTTAAAGTAAGAACTTTTGTTAATCATTACTACGAAGTAAAGTAAGCTAAAATAGATTTAACTGATTAATAAATAATTGAGATCATTAATGCATAGTTATGTCAAATTTAATAGATACGATTAGGTATTATCTTACGGTTAACGCGAATATTTGTCTTTTTTTTTATTTAACTTTTTTATTTAAAATTTATATTTTACTTACTTTTTATATAAGTAGGTACGTGTATGTATTCATGTTTCGGCAAACGTTAAACGCCATTTTTTCCAAATCATTGCTAAATATTCTCTTGAATAAATTTTTCCAAAGAGATTTCTTAAATTTTCCAACTAACATATATTAGTGGTATCCATGGGAACCATGGATAAATATTTTTCCGGCTTCATAGCCATCGTTCAATCTGACACTGTGAAAGGAAATCATAAGCCAAAATGACACGTACGATGATGTAGAGTAAACTCAAAATAGACTACTTCCGTAAAATACTTCAGTGGGATGGACCCCACTCGTCATGACATTTTTTTACCTTATAATACCTACCTTAAATTGTATATACCTACATATTTTCCTCATTAAATATATTGAGTTGAATACGAACTCATTTTTTTCTTAAGATCATGTAGTAGATTTAAATTCCGAAAATAATTTTAAATTTGAATTTTCTAATTTGTATTAATAAAAAATGTTGAGGTTTTTAAAAAACGCTTAAAAGAGCACTTTTTTACATTATAATTCATTCTTGACATGATATTTGTATTAAAATATTTCTTGCCTTATATCTTTTTTTTTTTTTTTTCTACTATATAGATAATATAGTGTTTATTTAATGGATATTTATAATAATATGTAAGTATATATGTATATAATATATATAGTAATATATATGTATAAATATCGTAATATATATGGTTATTAATAATGTATTATATTATATTTATATTGTATAACTTTATTTATTTATTTATATATTTTCTTTCTTTTACTTATTTATTTATTTTATCTGATATATTGTAACTATTACATTTTATTATTTTTCCTCAAAAATGTTTAATTGTTTGCACCCCTTCCACGTCACATTTTGCTATTTCCAACACCCTAAGGTTGCCTGGAAGAAATCGCTGTCTTAGCGATAAGGCCGCCTCTTGTGCACTTTCCTGTATATGTATTGTTCTTGTCCTTTTACGTGTATTAAGTTGTGTGCAATAAAGAGTTTTTATTATTATTATTATTATTATTTTTTTAGAAAAAAATAAATAAAAATCCGATGTCCAATGGTTTCTAACACCAACGCGAACACTATATTATTCACTCATTCAGTTAACTTACTTCAATATTGAGTTAACTGAATGAGTAATGCACGACATTCATTGTAACAAATCATGTAGAGTTGTAAACAATGACAATGAATAATATAATATACATATAAATAAAAAATAAATTAATTAAGTTTAATTAATAGTAATTAATCGAATAACTATAATTGTATTAATAAATTATATTATGACATTAATACCATGATGTATTAATTCCGTCTCGTTCCATGGTTACCCATAGGGCCTGAGTTATGAGTACCAAATAGTTGCTACACATATATAACTTTAAATAGGTACATACATATTATAAATATTAACATCCATGACTGGCTTACAAACATCACACAAATGAATGCCCCCTGCGGGACTCGAATCTACGACCGCTCCCACAGCAAGTAGAGTTAACCAAACTAAGCCGTACTTGTCGTCAAGGAAATTGACTGAGAAAGCTATAAATTCATATCTAAAAATTTTAAATATAGTAATAAGATATGGACGCACGCAACATATCGCATGTAGAGACATGTATTTTTTCAATAGTTTTTCAGTTCATTATCTAGTTACGTGATTCATATTTATGACATTGAGTAATAGAACATTGACTTTTAATGCGTAATTCGAAGTGAGATTTTCCTGCTATGTTATAGATTCTTTATGCAAATAATGATTACGAATAAGTGTCTGGTCTGTTTGTTTTTTGATCTTAGCAGTGTAGGTATAATACAATGATAGTGGTATATCATTGTTCGAAACTTTTAAGCCACGCCCTATTAATTATTTTAGGAATATATGGCCCTAATTTGCAAAGATGATTACTTATAATTTAATTTATTAAGGTAATTTTGGTTATTATAAAAATGTAACATTGTATATTGTATATACGTATAGTATAGTAATTTAACTGTATTTGTATATAAAGATAGGTAGGTAGTAGGTATTGATAACAAAAAAGAAATTATGTGAAAAACTAATCATAACGGTTTTTATTACTTTGTATGGTATTATTATACAATTTACAATTTCTAAGTAGGTATACTTTACAATTCTTTTGTATAGAATTTCGTCGTCGCCCATCCGTGACTCGTTTCACTGAAATTTGTTCGCATGATTGAAACAATTACTGTCAGAGTTGTGTAGTTATGAAAGTGAAATATCGTGATAATGACCTTTAAAATTACATCACAGCTTTTGTTTTATTTAGACCCAATATTTAAGATTTTTTATATACTAAATCTTGAGAGAGACCACGCGACTCACTAAAATTACCTATCTGTGCAATCCCTGAAAAGGTTGAAGAGAGTTTTTTTTTTAGATTTGAGGTAAATGATTTTTATAGAGTAAAATACGATATTAACTTAATTTATTTTCTGTTACTTTTATAATAAAAAATATACCTACGTAGAAAGTATGTCTGAAACATTCGGTCAAAACATAAAATTTTGTATATTTGCTTAGAATAAGCACATGCTAGCATACGATTTGGTAAATCCTTTCGTCAATTTACAATAAGCACTTATTCTTGTAACGTTAGGTACCTACATAAATAATACTTATTGCATTTTGTAATGAAGATATGGGCATTAGGTTAGATGTATATAAAAATCGATCTGTTCATCAAATCAAATTATAGGTACTTTATTCAAATAGACTTTTACAAGCACTTTTGAATCGTCATGAAAATTGAGTACTTACATCCAATCTATACTCTATACTTACCTACAAAATGAGTTCTTGAGTTTTCTTTTAATTAAATAAATATAATTCTCTAATTTAAGAGGATTGCCGAGAAACTAAATCATTACTAAGAAATTGTAAAAATATTCTCAAGTAACGATGACTCAGTACTGACGCTGCCATTTCTGTGAAACTTGGGAATGCCTTCTCTCTTCCAATAGAAACAACGGAACCGGTCGTAGGCGTGTAAAAACGCACACCTTTCCTGACTTTTATAGTTACTCACCTACACGTTTCTAAAATGCTACCGTCTGTCTAGATATTGTGTTTCACTATGATTATCCATATTATGATATATATACATAATATATGCAATACTAATGGCCATGGGTTTTGTTTAAGTTTAAACCTTTATATCATACTGGCGACTCATCCTCGCGTCGTTCAGGTTCCTATAATGACAAATGAAAACTATCCCATGGAATTGGAAACTGTAGATTTTCCAATATAAAAATGGCTATTTCAGACTAATAATAATCTGTCTCAAATATGATATTTGTCATAACTTTAAAGATAGGATAGTATTTTTCCTGGTTATTTCTTTTTTTATGCAATAATGAACGATTTTAACATCTTCATACGGACTCTGGAATAAGGACTTGAAAAGTGGCTTCTAAGCTACAATTTTTATCACCAAATAACTATAAATGTGACCCATTTAATTATTTTTCTTATTTATTAACAATTTCCTTTCACAGAGGAGTATCATCTTCTTAACGCTATGGACAATATCGGATGCTTATATCGGCCGTATGGCGATGAACAGGTTTCGGGCCCCAGTCGCTTTCCGGCCGGGTGTAGTCCTGCAAAGACCAGTCCCGCAGCGTATAATGTCAGCTACAAGACGAGCGCCGTACATATTGTATAGGAATTCACCCCACAGGTAATGTAGAAATAAAAAATCTAATTTAAATAACTTACAATATATTACAAATGTATAGATATAACTTTTTCCAAAAGAAGGGATGTTTTTAACTAACTGCGGCTGTACGGTAGCTTACCATGAAACTAGATGGTGATGTGTGCTAATGTCTCAACAAATTTATTTGTTTAGTTATAAGTATTCTCTTTGACCATGCATCCAATTGGACATATTAATACTTTACGTTGTTGCATGCCTGATAATAGTAACTTTTTTTTTATGGTAAAAAAGGGGGCAAACGGGCAGGAGGCTCACCTGATGGGAAGTGATCACCTCCGCCCAAGCCAGCTTGCAGATGCGTTGCCGGCCTTTCTGGAAAGGGAGGGAGGTAGTAGGGAGGGAATAGGGAGGGAAGAGGGAGGTGAGAGCGAAGACGGAGGAGGTAGGGAAGAGGGAAGGATGGGAGGGAGGGCAGAGGGAAGGAGGGGGGGAGGAGGAAAGGGGAGTGGGTGAGTGTAGCTGCCTTGGTCTTCTGTGAGAGAGTGGTACTATACGGGGCGTGCCGGCCCATTCGGCTGTTACCCGAAGGTAACAAGCATGGCACTACCACTTAAACTACCTTACCTACTTAATTACCCATAATTAGGGTTTAATTATTCTGACAAAATTATTTTAGGTTTGCAACGAAGCACATCAACGCGAGTCCCAGCCGGAATATATACAATTTGTGGAAAACAACTCGCCAACCGATACCCGTTGTGTCTCCAGAGTACGAGTACGTCCGCGCCGCTCCGTCCCCTGTCGTACATCCTGACGGTACAGGTTGAATATCTAGATCGCACATTAGCACTATTTTAGCACCCTTTCCTTTTACTATTTCTTAACTGCCCGGCTTTTATAAGATAGCTTATATATTTAGAAACCTATTAGGTATATAAGAATTAACTTTCACTAATAGTGTGTTATGATGCTAAAACAGTGCATATTAATGATTAATCGATCTACTGTCATCCAAATCCTTTACCTTTAAGTTAAAATCCCGCTTACATTTTTTCATAATTGCTTGAACGTTATTTTAAATAACCAGCGGGCTTATATTAATTTATATAACTGTGTTGCTATTACTAAACTACAATTGATTAAAGAAATTTAAAATGAATGGAAATAACACGTTATGTGTGTCAATGATGCCATCTTTTATTTTCCTATTAGAGATAGCAACATTGAAGATATTAGAGATAGAGATAGAAGGTGGCTTAATTAGCGTAATTACTCAATCTGAACCACTTGGTTTTGTACAGACTGTATAAGTATAGACAATAGACTATTTAATTCTATTATACTTTTTTCTAGTAGTAAAAAAGGTTTTTTAAACAAATAAAGAGTGCTTTAAGCTGCTTCAGAGCAAAGCTAATTATAAAAATGCACTTATTTCTTTTTCGTGCACATTGCACTTAAAAATGGTTATGTCCACAGCGTTTTAGAATATCACTCGAATACTGTAGCATATTTCAAATAGTCAGCCATATTAGAAAATTCGATAAAAATTACAAAAAAATGTACCTACTCTCATAAAATCCCGGATCTCGGGATCCCGGGATCCCGGTCATATTTTAGTCCCGAAATTTTCGGGATCAAATTCAATAAATCCCGGGATTTTCGGGATTGATACATTTTTTAAATAAGTCAATAAAAATGTGCGTGAAACGAAACGCACTAACTTGATGAGACGTTTTGACAGCCATTTTGCTTACACAGCTGATTTCATTTGTTTTTGGTACCGAGCGGTACCGGATTATGCGTAAAAGTGTGTAGGTAATTGCTTTTAGAAAAAAATAATGTACAAATTTGAAATGGAATATTTTGAAGAATATTTCACTTTATATTTTTTAATTTTACTTGCGGTTCTACAAATGATAAATCTTCGGCTTTACACACTTCTCCACCCACCTTCTTTATATCCATTTTTCGTGATTGCAGGCCACACGGCGCGACACGGTGGCGTTTGGTAGACTTTGCCACTGTATTTTACTTAATAAAGCCTTTTTAATAATATAAAAAATATATAATTAATGAGTAAAGTTTAATATATAAAAGTTTTTTTTAAACGTAAATACGAAAATTAGTAGCTTTTGTTAATAGATTGAACGTGAGGACAGTTTGTTCAAACTGCGACTTTTTTCTTACCTAGAGATTTTTTATATCCGTCATAACTTCTAAACGAAAAGTCAGATCCTCGTTATTTAAAGTGTAATTAACACATATATAATTTACCTTATTTATCAAACCATTTAAAATTATAAGGATTAATATCATGATACCATATAATATCACCGCTATTCGATTCCACCCGTATTTAAACTAAACATTTCAAACTAAAACTGTTATTGTAGCATAACTATAATAGTTAAATCTATGCTATCGCGGACTTTTTTCTGAGCAATCATGAGTACTATTAATACTTATATAGAACATTATTTTATATATCGTCAACAGTTTTCGCAGCGTACGCAGAATAATGACTTTTATAGACAAAATTGTGATACCTTGAGTTACATTATTCCATTTTATGTAGAGATTTATATTTTTTGGAAAATATATTATAGCCTATGATACTCAGTAAGGATGTAGCTTTCTAATGGTGAAAGAATTTTAAAATCGGTTCAGTAGTTTTTGAGTTAAATCGTAACATCTCTAATCTAATCTTTCCTCTTTATAATATTAAGTATAGATATAGATAGTATAGAAGAAGAAAGTATAATTTTGTTTAACCGCCTTTTTGAAGATTTAAAAATTAAATTATATTCTATGTCCTCACAAAACTAAAAGATGAATAAAAAAAAAGATTTTGATATGTTTTACTGTCTTTTTGTTACCACTTTCCATTAACAGTATAATCCCGGGACTATCCCGGGATCCCGAGATTGACTGTAGATAATCCCGAAATCCCGGGATTAGAAATATCGACCGGGATCGAATCCTCTACATAAAATTCGCTTAGATTATTTAGTAATAGATCAATACATTTCAATATTTACATATAATTATATGAACACAAAAGTGGTTTCAAGATTAGTCAGTCAGTGTAGCTTTTAAATACCTACTAAATAGATTTTAAAAATTTTCGAGTGGTATTCGTACATCGCTGTGGGCAAAAACATTTCGGTTGAAAGTCGTTTGACCGTAGGTGCGATCCATACCATCCCAGCGCCCAACCTCAGTCTTTCGGAAAAGCCCATCGTCGTAGTTGATGCTGCAGAAAGTTCTGGAGCTAACGACTCAGAAAGGGTAAGATACTAAAAGTTCCTACTTGTTTTACTAAAAAAGTTTTCAGTCATAAATATATTAGCTTTAAGTTTATTATCGTTCCTACCATAAATTTAAATCTTATTTATTTTGCTTACTATCAATTTATAAGTGAAATTTAATAAAATGCTTTTATATTTTTTTGTTTTATAACGATTGTTTAGAATATTATTGAAAAAATTAAACAACAGAATAAAATAGTGTAATGAAAGATCGTTGAATATAAATTTATTTGTATAATTATTTTAGCCCAAACCTACATACGAAGTAACGGAGAAATACGCAGATCAACCAGTCTATCAAGCAAGTCCAAAAGTTGAAAAGCCTGTTGGATTTTCCAAAGCATCGGTAAGAATAAAAAAAATTCAGAATCAAAAATATTCCCTAAATTGACCTATGATTGACATTGAAACCAACGTAATAGGTATTTTAGTATGAATGAGTACCTCTAATATTTTAAAGTACAAGAATAACTTAGACTAATATTGCCACAGATGAAATAACATTATTATACAAGCTTAAAATTATCAAAAATTATTTTGCGGAACAAAATTTATACCAAATGTGTAAATATCCGCCACCTTATGTAGTAGTGTTTTTTATTATTGTTCAATTATATGCCTCTGTACTATTCTTAATATTTAAGTCATGGAAAAATCTCAAGACTTTTATGTGGGTGTCTTTTGGTGTACAATAAATTATATTATTATTATTATAGGCTTTATCAGCAGCGGAATTACAGAACGTAATCAGACAGAATGCCGCGTTACAACTCGCTTCGGAGTATGGGTTACCAGCGATCCAGCTTTCTCAACCGACTGTTCAACTCCCACAACCAACAATTATACCACAACAATTAGCAATACATGTAAGTCGAATCCTTTTGATTGCAAAATTTGATTAATTTTAGATTATTTTTTATTATTGATAGAATTATATGTAGTAAAAATCCGCTATTTCCAAATTTAATCACATTTTTGCCAAACCTTTAACTAGGAATATAAACAAGTACCTACGTCCTACTGATAACTGTATCCAATATATAATTTCTTGTAATTACAGGGATTCCATGGAATATCAAATCCTCACGACTTCATGAATAGAGGACCAGAACAAATAATATTACAGCCTAACGCTTTATACCAACCAGACCAAATGTTTTTGCATAATTTCCAAAGTCAAATATTACAGCAATATCCTGCAGTTGAATTTGTACCTTACACCCCGGACATACAGCATCAAGTCCAAACTCAACCAACCGAAACTCAAACCCCGTTATTTTTATTGCAAAACGAACAAATGACGGAACATGAACCACTTGAAGAAATTGAAAGCAATAAAAACATTGTACAAAGAGATGCTCAAGAAAACTCCATCTCATCTATATTGCCACAGGCATTTACTGCCAAAAATGTATCTGAAAATCTCGTAGATATTGATGTAACTACTCTGCCTCAAAATGTAACTCAGGTTGAACAAACTGAAGCTCCAGTAACCACAGTTAAAAATATAGACATTAATGAAAATAAAAGAACAACACCCATATATTACGCTCAAATAGGACAAAGTGTAGGAGATGTTATAGCAAATGCTTTCTATTCAGCCATAAACGATGCTAGAGCTTCCATGGATGAACAGAACGCGACCAAATTGCAAGAAAATATAACCACAACAACTGTAGCAACGACTACCGAAACAAAACCAGTTTTGGAAAATATCGACATAAAACACAGTGTGCTAGAAGATTTCAAAAATCTAGTAGGTTCTCCTTTCGAAAAAACTGCAGAATCAGTTAATGTTGCGTATACAATATTAAGAGCTAACGAAAAAGAGCCTAAAGTCAATGAAGATGGCGAAGTGTTAGCCGGACAGGTAGTAGAAGCCAAAATAAGTGAAGATCAAGAATTTAATAAGGAAAAAGCGAACATGGCCAACCGTCCACCATTAAGACTCTATGCTATAACGGAAAAAAGGGTTTCTGAGCCCACTCCGCAGAGAACAGTCGTGAAAGCTAAAATTCCACCAAAGAGCAAACTCATATATGATGATAAAACCGGTGAACCAATCCTCAGAGTATACGCTAGTTACGTTGATAGTCCTGCACAGGTAAGAAAGTTGTATAATTTTAATTAATAGGGGTTTTTTTTTCAAATTTTAAATTTTATTTTTGTTTACAGAAAGAATTCATAACAACAAAATTATCAAACATGAAGTATAAGGAATCAAATAGAAAACAGGACACTTTTGATATTAAATCAGATCCAACGAAAAATATAGAAAAATCTTTAACCGCTGATCAAGTAGCACAATTTGGGCTCAAAATAAAATCCAGAAGTGACGATTACATACCGTTATTTGACTAGTATGAGGAGAAAAAATAAGGATTAACTCATATTTCTATCTTTATCAGTACTTATAGTTAAAATACCAAAAAAGATCTACTAAAAAATATCACAATTCTGAAAATGACTATCAAAAATTCTCAATTAAATAGCATTTCTAGTTTTCAGTTGTTTAGATTTCAGATATTTTTAGAATGTCGAATTTAAAAAATAATAATAACTGAATGAGACAATAGCCATGAAAATGATCCATAAATTAAAAAAATAATTGAGTATTGGGGTCAATTAATGTACTATGTAGTATTCTGTCTAGTTTCTATATTTAATAATAATAATTGATTTAAAATAGTTATAAATAGTTTTAGAAATATTTGCATCAATTTTAAAATGTAAATAATATTTAATTTATTAATAAATGTTAGGTTATCACTAATATTTTATGCATTTAGAATTTATTTATAGATAACTAATGTAATTGTAAAATGCCAAATGTATTAAAATAAAACTAATGACATGTTGAATAAAATTCATTTTATTATTCCAAACACCTATCACAAGTTATAAAACATTATTTTAAAAGTTTATTCAGAAAACAAGATACTTCTCGTAAACTTAAATATATTTGACACAAAAATGACTTAAAAATTAAATTCATTACACACAAGTTATTATTTTGATCACTCAATAATGATTGTAAAAATCAATCCACTGAGATATTTAATAATAAACTAAGATACTCTTCAAAATTGACATAATTTGGCATATTATGGTTTTTATTATTAGGTATAATGTTTTGTTTGTATTATTGTGGACGGTACTAAGAGCACCTACAATATTAACATTTACAAAAATTGGAAATAAAAAAAAAGTGCACAAAATTATTATTCCAAGATATTAAAGAACCTGGACTTCTAAAGATCTTTTTTCATCCGGGGCCTATTGCTATATTTACATGTAAAGAATTTCTACCATTAAATAAATAGTTTTTTTTTATGGTAAAAAGGGGGCAAACGGGCAGGAGGCTCACCTGATGGAAAGTGATCACCTCCGCCCATGGACATCTACAAGCCAGGCTTGCAGATTTCAGGAAAGGAGATGGGAGGGAAGACGGAGGAGTGAGGGAGGAGGACGGGAAGATGATGGGGAGTGGGCCACCCGGACTCTCACTCACCGGACGAAACGCGACAGCATAGCTGCCACTTCACGCCGGATTATTGATACAAATAACAATTACTGAAGTATTTATAAATAAAAATATTTCGGGACATTAACACAGTTCCATGAGGCTTGTGTAATGAATTATGCATACCAAATAGTCGATATACTACACATGTATAGATTTAAATATATACATATTATAAATATAAACACTTGTGACAGGAGCTCAAACATTTATGGTCAACACACAAATTCAGGACTTCATCTCTTCTTCATCATCACAGGACACACGGATTCAGGACTTGAACCCGCGACCGTTGGCACAACTAGTGTAGTAACCACAAATGTGAGACAAAATTCTCCAGTAATATAAATATTTCATAGTTTGGAAAAAATAACCAAGCAATTATTTTATACAAAACTAACTTTATTGTAAAACTCATAAAGAGAACTAAACAATAAGTAAAGAAATAATAGATTTTGTGTATTTTATAAATATTGCACAAATGCATATTATGTACAAAAGCTCAGTGGATTGCTTTACCATCTATTTCATTTTTTCCAATTGGTCCATAAACCAAGGGCGCCCGGACGCCCTTTGTGTTAGTATATCACAACCTGTCTCCGTTACTAATAGTGTCTGTTCAAACTGAAAAATTAAAGAATAAAGATTACTAATACTAGCTTTTATAACACTTATAACTTGTCTTTTAAAGTACTTTTCCTAACCAATACTATAAAATAGCTTTATTATTACTCCTAATAAAAGTAAATGTGTAGCAATGTATGAAAAAAGTAACCTTTAGAAACAAAGTTTTCCCATACAACACTGTCAATTTTAGTAAGCTTTTAATCAACTCAATAAATATTACTACTTAAATAATATTTTCAATAATTATTAAAAAAATATTGAAATATTTCCACTTTCTTAAATTCCAGGTTCTTATTAATTCTTCTAATTTCTATCTACCGCGGACCTCTCCTCAATGTGACGGAAAGAAGGTCCTAACATATACATATTTATAATTTCAATCTATAGCCAATGAAAGTACGCTCTCAATACCCTAGTAATAATATTATTGAAGACTTATTAACGTCCCATTGCTGGGCATAGACATTTCTTCAATACAAGAAGTACCATTAGTCTTCCACATTAGCTAAGTATGGGCTAACTTCACATGTCCTTTGAAACCTAGCTAGGTTTCCTCAGTAATGCAAGTCACCTCACTACATATTAATTGCTAACAAATTTAAATTATTAATTATTGATTTATCATAGATACTTTAAAAAATATACCTAGTACCAAAATGTACAACCTGACTAAATGAATTCTATTATTATATTCTTCAGCTATATATTTAAAAAAAGTTACATTGTACCAACCTGAGCAGACCTTGTACCATCAGCAGTAACGGCTGTCCAGTGATCAGGCCATTGTTCGTCTCTCCACCCGCCTTCATTGATCATAGGCTCTATTGTGAAACAGTGACCGGGCTTCATTACTCCTACTGCTTTGTTCTCTGTAAGTATTCGAGTTTAGTTATTACCTCTAACATTAGTGTAAATAAATTATACAACTACTTGTAAATAATGTTTGCTTAATATAGAAAATATGCATGATGAGTGTCAGAGTCAAGTGGCCAGGTTAATATTCTTGATATGTTACTTAAAAGATTTAATGCACTCATTTTTCTTAATATAATTATAATATCCTAAGATAATATACATAAGTTAAAAAAAGGATAATATAATCCTTCCCCCCTCCCTCTTCCCTTCATCCTCCGCCTTCGTTCCCCCATCCCTCCCACTCCCCTCCCTCCCTCTCCTGAAAGGCCGGCAACGCATCTGCAAGCCTGGCTTGCAGATGTCCATGGGCGGAGGTGATCACTTCCCATCAGGTGAGCCTCCTGCCCGTTTGCCCCCTTTTTACCATAAAAAAAAAATATTCTAAAATAATATCTGTGAAAAACCAATATTTTTCACACGGAACAGACAGTTGGTATATTCACAAGATTCTTATTCAAGAATTTATGATAAAATTATATAAATAATTTTAACTTACTGGCATAATGTGGTACATTAGGTGCAGTGTGAAACAATCTATGTATTCCATGACCACAATATGATCTTACAACACTCAAACGGTTTGCTTGAGCATGTTTTTGTATCACATTTCCGATTTCCCTATACTTTTCTCCGGGTTTAACAATCTCTATAGCTTTCTGTAAGCATTCATATGTGATTTGTACAAGTTTTCGTGAAGATTCTGGTACATTACCAACAAAAAATGTCTCATTTAAGTCTCCATGGAATCCTCTATGGTATACAGTAACATCTACATTGCATATGTCACCATCCTGTAAATATAATTTTTTTTTTATAGTCAAAACATAATTATGAATTTAGTTTTTCTACTTATGCATATCATAAACTATTAAGTTAATGTAAATTTTCTTAGTGACATTTGCATATTGAAGTATCCTTTAAAGCACTTGGCATTGTTAAAAAGTTATAGAAAATAAGATTTCTGAAATAATATATTTCAACAATATTTGATTGATTTTTTACTAAAAATTATTTAACACTAGCTTTTACTTGTTTTCAAACAGAAAATTCATAAGAAATGTATGTAAAAGTATGGTTTTTTTAATATTATAATATACAAACCTGTAATGGTCTTAAATCTGGAATACCATGACATATAACCTCATTAACAGATGTACAACAACTTTTAGGAAAGTTGTGATAGTTTAAGGGACTGGGATAACACTCCCTTTCAATACACGCTTCATGTACAATTCTGTCTATTTCATCAGTGGTCACACCTACATCACACACCCTAAAACATACATTAAAAAAATTTAATTTAATTAAATAATTTTATACATTTATTGATTTAATGATAAGTAATAATGAAAATATACTTGGCTGCTTCATCTAGAACTTCTCTGCCAAGACGGCAGGCTACACGCATGCCCTCTATCTCCTCATCATCAAGCACTTTTATCTGTCCAGTTCCTTTAGCAGCATTTTCGGAAGCGGGATAGCCGGTAGGATGATCGGCATAATCCGGACGACCTATGTGAGCCGGCACGGAACGCTTAGGCCCAAGAGGGGACGGTCTCAATTTACCAGTAAAGGTATAAGACGGCCAGGGATTATATTCAGCACTGGATCCATCTGTACTTCCTTCTATAACAAATTCATAATGAAATTCTGCCCAGGGACATCTTCAAAAATAACCTAGAAACACTTACTCGCTAATGAATGTATGAGTTTATGAATTCTCCAAGACTTTTTAAAGCACTCCTGGTTGCAAAAATATGAGCCCTGTATACCCAAATTTACACATGTTGGGCATTGGAGCATAGCAAGGGATCCGCAATCAGGCGTTTCACATAAAACACCAGCTTCCATTTTCGTTTTCTTCCGATTGCCTCTAGTATATAATTTACTCTTTGGATTGCCTGGTTGCTAAAAGTAAAATGCTAAATAGAATTTGACAATTACCTAACTTTGACGTCTAACAGACCATAGAGAATTACCTATAACTTTTAAAATTAATTTAATTTAGGCTGGCAAGAGGAGACAATATAAGCTCAACCCATAGACAATGATTACGATACCTTATTAATTTAGGACTTTTTGGAATAATAATGCAGATTTAAAATACTCCCTACATTTTTATTTTAAATATTTAATATTTATGAAGATATTTGAATAAAGCGGATTTCAATAACATTAATTTCATGATCATAATAGCATCATTTTGGTTAATGAAAGTTAAAAACTTATAATATTATTGAGTTGTAAATACATATTTTATTTGAACTGGAGAACCACATCATAATATTATACCTATCAGAAAAGTAAACAAAGTTATAAATTTCCTCCAAACTTTTTTTGTATTTTCATGCCTAATCAGATCACTTTGATTCTTTATATTCTAATATTCTGTAAATTGTCTTAGTATAGAAATGTACATACTAGGTATAACCTAAATGCATAAAAAATAATAAAATAATAATTTATACAAACATCAAATTTCAATGAAATATTTAGAATAAAAGCAACTTACTGAAAATCGTTTGTCCAAGCTGATGAAGCCACCCATCGGATAAATCATACGATCTAATTAAAACGTTTCTTGACCGTGTGTATAAATAATTGTACGTCACTACTAAATCATTAATGTTCATTTCAAAATATAAAAAATGAAACGATTTCGCGAAAACTGTCCTTGAAACTAAAATTTTCCAGTGTAAAAATGATTGACGCAGTATTTGAGTTCCAGGCGTTTCTATTTTCGCTGTGTAATGTGTTTATTTTATTCCAGCCACGCTTGTCCAGTGAATGAACGATACAAGCATAAAGATTTAATTAGGGCTCGAACACTTGACGCATATTCAATAAACTTTTAAAAAAGTAATAAAAAATAATAGTACTATTTTTGAAGCTTATTGATGTGGCTGGTAATATGTATATGTATTTTGAGGGAACACACGTACCTACCTTCAATTAGGTAGGTAAATAAAACTTTAATAATGTGTGCTTGCTTAGTTAGATTAAGTTAGTAATAGTAAAGTTACGTTAAATTTTAAGTAGGTATTTAATATTATAATTTATGAACATAATGTTTGTATTATATTATTTGACTTTATTTTGCACTTTCTTATATTGGTAACTAGTAGATTAGGAAAAAAAAATTCAAATTATATATTTGAATTCTGAAAAAAATATAACATGTTTTTACTTATAACCTATGTTTCTCTTCCAGTAATTAGTAAAACCTTGGTGTATTAAAGTTTATAAATTTGTCCATTTTTATTCATTTCGTTGTGATAGGTACACCTGTGGATAGGTAAGTCTAATGTTAGGCACATTCATACATACGCACACAGCGGGCTTTTGGCTCTATTCTTCATTCATGCTCTTATGCAACATTTATCATTTATGTCAGTCTATCATATTATTATTGTTGCAAATAGGTTTTTGATTTCAAGACCATGATCGACATGATCAATCTATAAGACGTTAGTTACGTGGAATTAACAGATGTGAGGAATTACCTATTACTAGGTAGAATATCGTCATTTATAGTATCAAACTTAAAAGTATTATAAAACGTTGAACCATCACCGTTATTAAATAAGTTCTTGAATCTCAATACAAAATAAAATGTTATCTTAATGCTTTATGTACCAGACATAGTATTTAAGTTGTAAATTAACGAACAATAATGAAATTAAAATATATATATCATCCCATTCAGACATGGAAGTTTATGTATATTTACTTAATTATAATAAAAAATATATTATACCTACATTCCTTTTTACCTACAGTTACATTTTGTGTTAGCTAAACAATACGTTTTATTTATCAATCCTGTAAAAGGGAAATTTCTAATAGACTATTAATCCTTTTTTTTTACATATAAAGCCTACACATACATGCACTTAACATGGAGTTCTTTAGACCTTTTTCTTTTTTTTTGCACGATACCAAAAATGTAATTTAACGAAAAATAAAAAAAAGCTATTTAAAATACTCAGTATTCTTACATAAGTACAAAGTGACCGTTTTGCATAAAGAACATTTGAATGAGCATTCCCGACTGAGCGCCGGAAACGGATCCTGGGGACAACGTCACCTTCCAAACGGCCGAGCCACTAATTTTCCGGTCGAGACCCCATTACAGGAAATGCAAGGCTAGATGGAAAATTTTATAACATTTTAACTCCAGAATGTAGCTAATAATGAGTAGGTCTATATACCTACTATGGAGATTATAGGAGTGACAAAGATTTTTATATACGGATTGCACATAAGTATATTTAAAGTATCTTAGTTGGGGTGTCTGGACACCATAAACTAGAATTGTGTATTTTGCAGATCCTAATCACACTAAACGGCTTCCAACGATGCTTACATTGTTAGGTTGATCTTGAGTAGATTTAATAACTTAAAATGACTGATCTGGGACGACAATTTGTGTTTAAAAAAACGTTTATTTCGTCTATATATTTTGCTTAAAAGATTTTCCTCTATCTCAAATAGGTATAACAATTACTTAAAGCTTATTATTGAACAAAAAGCTCCTTAAAAATATAAAAAATATTAATTAACAAGCCCGTCTTGTACAACCTACTTACTGCTGTAAAGCTCCTCTTTGCCGCAGGTGTTTTAACCTTGTCCGTTAATCCCTAAGCTTAAATTATTTTATATTTATAATCTCTAAGGTACATTTTGAATTAAAAATAAGATAGAAAGAATATTTTTACAATCAATATTATTTTTTTTAAACAGATTATAATTTTAAAGCTAAAAGTACTAACTTATATAATTATATTATTATAGAGACGATGTGTTTTTTGTTTGTTTAAACACACTTATATCTGTAACTAGCGACTCACCCTCGCTTCGCTCGGGTTCGTCCGTAGGTACTTTAGTATAAGTTTTGTACAAACTTTGGTTTTTTAATTTTTCTTATTATTAAAACCTTCCGTGTGCCTTAAAGGCACACACAATAAAAAAATTAGCTGAATTGGTCGAGTCATTCTCGAGTTTTGCACTAAGCGACATTCACTTTTATTTATAATTATATACCTACATTAATGAAGTTAAAAAAATATGATATTTTTTATATTAACTATTTATTGAGAAAGGTTTTAGGCGAACATGACGATGGAGAAAAGCCGCGGGTAAAAGCTACTTGTTTGTACTAATTAATTCAAAAAGTTTGTTTAGATGTTTGCGAAATTAAACTTTACGTACAAATACACGATATCCTTGATTACTTCATGATGTTATATTTGGATAGAATTTTTTTCCTCATAATACATAATGGCATGGGATAGAATAGAAGGTTTATATTATATAGTTCAAATTTAATGTTCTTAAATAATTTTGAATGCTAAATTTTAAGCACTGTCCAATAACGTATAAGAAATGTGTACACCAGCGGGTAGACTTTATTGAAACATTCTGATGTAAAACTTTCTCAGGTTTTCGTGATAGGTAACCAACAAAATATCATTCGCAGTAACTCTTTCCTTGTAAATCACTACTATCGTCTATCCCTATGAATGCTTAGATATTTAAAACTACACAACAGATTTTGATTTGATACAGTGATGCAAGAGGAAGGTTTATATTATGTATAATATACTAGCGGAACTCGCAGCTTCGCTCGCGTTAAATCTAGTGACGAGACCAAGCGAAGCGAGGGCGAATCGCTACTATTATATATATTATAATCTATAAGCTAATTACATCCCCAGAGAAACCATTAAATCAATCAAACGTGAACGGAAGTGAAAAATTTAGAAAAAAAAAACAGTCTCATAACCCACTTCATACCGTTGTTTACGCATTCTACATAGAAAAACAATCGAAGTATATTAATTCAAATAATGTTTTACAAGCACTTTTGTGTCTTCAATTTTATTTAAAGTTAAGTTACTATTACTCGAAATGCTAAGGCTTCTGAAAACTTCTGAAGAGAGCCTTTTAGGAGATCAGTGGAATGGAAGCTCTTGTAATTTTCTGAGTTATAGTACCTATCACGCAACTTGTAGAAGTGTGAAAGTTAGTATGTGTATGTAATTGTACGTTTGTTTGTCTGTTAATTCTTTTACAGCTGAAATTGTTTATCGAATTATCAATGTTTAACACACATTACGACTATGGATTAAGATATAATAAAATTAAAAGGCTATCTTATTGTAAAATATAAAAGTAAAAGTCAAAATTTACTTATATTTTGTCTGATTTTTAAAAATATATAAATATTCTATGGATCAATGCTATGATATATTTTGCGTTTCTTTATTTACAAACAAACAGATAGACGGTTAATGGATGCTCAATGTAATCTATTTTAACCAACTTCTAAATAAGGTAGATGTATCCGAATGTTCTTTCGACTTAGAAATAGATCTTGGTTAAGGTTGTAAGAAAACAAACACGTAATAGGTACATATTTTAAATATCAAATAAAATCTCTACCACTTACTAAATTGTAGTTGTACTATGAAGTTATTAATATTGAATACAATTTACGTCTTGACGACGATAATATTATAATGGATAGTCCGTGTATCGAGACATAAAGTTTTACTTCTTACACAGTTAGGGGATATATTAATGGTCTGTTTCTTAAAAGAAAAGTATATGTTTTATTTATACTATTTCACCCTTTTATGATAACTTACATAATATTAAGCTCTAAATAGGGCACAGATACGACTAAGTTAGAATTTTATTAAATGTATAGATTAAAGCAACTAAATTAAAATTACATAAATCTCGTCCCTTCTTTATAAATTAACCTCAATTCTTATGACTACTAACCATATTTGGTGCAAAGGTTCCGAAACGTTAGGTACCATAAGAAAATAAGATGGCGAAAAAATACCTTTAAATCTCATATACTGGCGGAAATTATATCATAAAAATTATATGTATATAAGAGACTAGCTGACCCGTGCCCACTTCGTTGGCCATAATGTTAATAATTCTTTTTAGTACAGAGTGTTTAAATAATTTAAATTATTTTATTAATATTAAAAATTAAAAATTAAATTATCTATACTAATATTAAAAAAACTACTTTTTGTAACTTAAATATAAAAGTTAGACATATGCTGTCGTTGACTTTTTTGTAAGCATTTTCAAGCTCCACATCTTTTCTCTAGAACTCAAAAATATATCTTTCATAGTTAAGGCAGCGTTCGTAAGAAACGCTTTCATTCGACCGTTTTTCCGATTCACTTTGCAAAACGGACTACCACGAAAAAGCCTTTTTATTTTTCGGTTTTTTATATAACCTATGACACTCAGCAATAATGTGGCTTTCTATTGGTGAAAGAATTTTTAAAATCGGTTCAGTAGATCCCGAGATTACCCCTTACAATTTAACAAATAGACAAACTTTACTTCTTTATAATATTAGTATAGATATACAAAATACTATTGGTTATTTCAACAATTAGGCGCTATATTAAAGTTCACAGGTCATTTCCGTATGATAATCCCCGAGTCACCCGGGGATGCGTTAGATCGTCCGGGCGACCGTGGAGGGTGGACGTACTACCCTTAGCCGTAGAGACTGAAAGTTCGCGCGTGTACTACGAGATATTTGTAAGTTACATTTTTTATTAATAATTATTTATTTATTATTATTAATTCAGTGTTAATCGTGAGTTATTTATAGAATATCTGGTGTTTTTATTACTTTTTTTTAATAATAGAGGCAGATGTGATAAAATTGTAATGGAATGATTAGTTTAATATCTATCATCTGGTTTAAAAAATAAAAGTAGGTATTATTGTATTGTAATATGAAAAAATAGAGTAAATAAAAAAAAATAGGAAAGTATGTTACCAAATTGTTTAATAAATGTTATTTCGAAAAGAGCTAATTAATATTATGTTTTTTTAATAATACTTATTCGAAACAATGATAGAGTTCTCATATCATGAATATAATTATGTAAAATATAATAATTAATGTTGATGTTCGTAGTAGGTTGTACTTAGTAGGTATTAGTGTTTAGTTTATTTTATATTCTGGATTAATTGTGCCGTTTATAATCTCTACGGTTACTAATTAATCTTAATTAGTAACCGTAGTATCATTATCAAATCTACCTCTTAAGATATTTTAAAAGATATTAATATGTAGAACATAATAAACATATTTCATTTTTCCAAGAAATATGCCCTAAAGCGTGTTTAATTTGATTCATCGCTTTTCAATAAAAATATTATTAGACTGTTATAAAACTCGAGTAATACATAGCTTCTGTTGTAACAATATGTATATTATAGATTAAAAGTTAGATAAATAATACAACCAAGTATCGGAGCAGTGGTTGAAATTGGACACAAATTAGTTCAAATTTGAGTATCGAAAATGTAGGAAAACATATAGGTATAGCAATAGAATTAATCTAACCATATAAAATAATAACAGGATCACTAAAGTTCGTCAATAGCTACTAAACGAAAAAGCTTTTGTCTTTGCTAATTTATATCATACTAGCGACTCGCCCTCGCTTCGCTCGGGCCCTTCCCTAGATTAAGCACAGGCAAAGCCGCGGGATCTGCTAGTTATGCATATAAACTTTCCTCTTGAATCACTCTATCTATTAAAAAAACCGCATCAAAATCCGTTGCGTAGTTTTAAAGATTTAAAAATTCAAATGGACATAGGGACAGAGAAAGCGACTTTGTTTTATACTATGTAGTGAAGTAACATAGAGTCCTGTGCTTCGGTGGTGTAGGCTAGCATTTACGATTGCACATCCGGAGGTTTTGGATTCGAGTCCAGAGTCGGGCCGAAATCAGTTATTGACTCTTTCTGTTTAGAATCAGCCCAGAGTTGGGAAGTTGGCGGTGTTTCACCCTTGTGGCTCTGAGATCATAAAAGCCTTCATTAACTCTTACTGGTCGTGTCAAGCGTGGTCCAATCGGAGTATGAGAGTGCAGGAATAGAGAGTGCACTTGTGACTGCGCGTTCACTTGTGCTATTATATTACCTGGCTAGTCTTAATGAAATAGGTTGCGGCTGAAATCTATAAGGAGATTTAATTTTTAAATAATTGTTTATATAATATTATATATTATAATGTTGGACATTATTTCTCACAGCGCCATCTGGTTCCGTGGTAAGCTACGAAGGAAGCTTGTGTTACGGATACCAGATAGTTGATATACTACATATATAAGTTTAAATACATATTTATAGTATAAATATAAACACCCATGACTGGAGTACAAACACCCGAGTTTTACAAATGAATGCCCCCAGCGGGACTCAAACCCGCGACCGCTGGCGCAAGAATGTAGGGTCTCTACAAACTGCGCCAAACGTGTCATATAGAATCCTAAAATTCAAAATAATTTAACCATAAAGGTAGGATTAAGAAAATCCACTCTATTCATTGTTTTGAATAGATTATGAGAACTTTGTCAAAGTTAGTTCATCATGTTATGAGTAAATAATACAAATCTTAAGTCGTTTAGCTTAGGACAAATTAATTTTAAGACCGTTAACTCTCTCTCAAGGTGTTAATGTGTGATACCACAGATAAATAATATTATTTTAAGTACTAATGATGCTGTATATTATATTCTTTTACTTGTCTTACCTAAGTAGATTACAAGTTATCTCTTTATCCCTTTATAAAAACTATACTGTAAAGTTCACTGCCAGCAAACTTCAGTCGCATATAAAAAGACACACTATGACATAACAAGAGAGCGACCGAAACAACAATAGGACTGGTCGGGCAATATCGCAGAAAATCGATCGCTCAGCGATTTTCCGGCAATATTTTTTTATGGTACAAAGGGGGCAAACGGGCAGGAGGCTCACCTGATGGGAAGTGATCACCTCCGCCCATGGACATCTGCAACACTGCAGGGCTTGCAGATGCGTTGCCGGCCTTTCAGGAAAGAGAGGGAGGGAGGAGGGAGGGAGGGAGAAGGGAGGGAAGAGAGAGGAAAAAGATCTAAGCGTAACAACGCGGGCACCGATTTTGTTTCTTGTACAGTAAAGATTATAGCTAATAAAAACAAATACGCGAGAACATAATAAAAAATCGTCTGGTACTTTAAACATACCTATCTATAACACGAATAAAAAGTCAATAGCAAAGTTAAAGAAAACTTTTAGTACCTACAGATTTTTATTACAAAGAACCTTAAAACCATTTTGTAGGGTAGAAAACTTCGGATGCAAGAGTTTTCTTCCGATTGAAAGCACTCAAATGTGCGCGAGACGAGTGTTTCCGAAGGGGATGGCGATACCGATCCCTCCTCAGACGCTAGACCTAAATATATCTTATACAAATATATTTAGTTCCTTAAGCTTAATGGTTACAAAAAAAACAGTTATAAGATATCGAAGATTCAAATACGCGAAAAGTTTATAAACTATATCTCGTAAAATGACTATCAATTTGAAATAAATGTTCCAAAATTATACGATTAAAATTTCTATCGACTCATATTTCTTATAAAGCATTAGCATATTTCTTATATATATAAGGCGGAATAAAACATGATTCTCATACCAAGATCATTTTAATAACAAGTGTCGATTTCTTTTTTAGAACTGAAATTTTATTTGACATAGGAATGTATTCACAAAAAAGAACTGTGAAAGTTGTTCATAATGTAAGAGGATATCGTAGGATGTAAAAAGGTTATATTGACTACCTCCAACTTCTTTGAAGTCGGTTAAACACATTTAGGTGTAAATGGTAATTTCATATTGCTTACGTGGCTATATGGAAATGAAGCAGGAAATAACGAGTTTCATATTACGATTAGTTACATTTGTAGCTTTGTACATATTTGTCTCGGTGGTCCAGTGGCTAGTATGTATGTAGGACTGATTTGGAGGCCGTAGGTTCGAGTCCCGTTCGAGTTTATGTATAGAAAGTTACGTAAAGCCGTCGCACACATAGTATAGAAACTCTCTCTCTCTTGTTAGGTTCTCTCTCACACAACTTCCCTTCAGACAAGTGGAAATCAGGATAGAAAAGATTTGCACATGAAAGTATCAGAGGTACGAGACCGGGATTCGAACCCGCATCACTCGTTTATCCAAGCGAGCGCGTTACCACTGGGCTACTACTTTATATAGTACCTCTTAATTGACGTAAAATATATAGATTGATTTCTGTGTAGGTATTCGTATATAATACCTTTAAACGGGATTGGCTTGGTTACATCGATGTCACGGCTTTTTATTTAAATGTAGGAACATGAGAGTTAAATTCGAAACTTGTCCGCTGTTGCTGTTTTTTAACCGACTTAAAAAAGGAGGAGGTTATAATATACTAACTTTTGCCTTTTATATCTATATGTAAAGACAGAATTATTAATGTATTACAATTTTTTTTGTTGAAAATTAGATACAAAAATCTTTACCTCAATGCATATTTTAGAAGTCTCTAAATATATGGTATTTTTGGAAAATTGAAAAGTACAGAACTGTTTATTTTTTACGGCAATCACTAAGCGTACTACGTACGTCCTACGTAAGTCCAAACTGAGCAAAGTAGTCGCTAGTCGCTAGTCTTATATATATAAAAATCTCGTGTCGCAGTGTTTGTTATCGAACTACTCTGAAACGACTTGACCGATTATGATGAAATTTTTAGTGTAAATTTGGTCGGTATTAGAATAGGTCGTAGGCTATTTTCATTTCGCTGGGCGATAAAGGTGACCCTAACTAGCTAACTATATGATAACTAGCTCTTAACAACACAGGCGAAGCCGTAGGAATTGCTTGTTTTTCTGTAAATACATTTCGAACTATTATGTGCAATGCTGCAAGTACCTATTAAACCACGTCAACTTTGACAGATACACTAAACTTAGTCAATAACAGGGTATTATGAGTGCTTACACTAAAACTAATATACGGTATACTGAATAATATGCATTAGATCCAGAATCAGTAATTTTAATTGTTATTAATTGTTAAGGATATTTGCATTTAGAGAGTTAGGTGATAGCTTAATATTTGAATTTGATTGAAAAAAAACATATAGTAAATAATATAGTGTCTGTATTTAATTCAAATAAAAAGCTTTTCACTAAATGCATATGATATACGGTACCACGGTAATAAAATAATTTTTAAAGTTTTGTCTGTCTGAGTGTTTGTTCTGACTAATCTCTGAAACGGATGGACCGATTTTGACAGGACTTTCACTCGCAGATAGCTAATGTTATAAGGAGTAACTTATGCTACTTTAATATAAGAAATTTTATTTATGTTAATTACGGGACGGATTTTTGAGCTACAACTTGAAATTCGCCATGGAGTACATAGAAACGAACCCGAGCGAAGTGAGTGTGAGTCGCTTGTAGGTAACAAAAATGTGTGCTGTAATAAATCCTCAGTGTGTTAGATACTGCCTTCAAACCTTGAGGTACGGTTCAAGTCCAGGTTAAGTTAAGAGAATCAACTTCTTGGCTTCACGCCTGGACGGCTGCTAGTCAACAACAATCAAAAAACATTGCATTTTATTCTTTGTTTGTAATGAAATCTCAGAATATCTGAAAAGCTGTTTGATGTGAAAATTTACCATAAAAAATTGACCTCGCTTTTAAAAGACTAATGAGAATTTTAAAATAGGTAGGTGAGAGGTATGCGTCTATATTTGTGGTCATGCGATATCAAGTATAATATTACTTTTCTCTATGGCGATATCTCTGCCAAGCGTGAAATGATATTTATATATTATAGATTATAGATATAATATATTTAAACGTCTAGAATAGATTCTTACTTTAAAATATAAAAAATATATATGTAGCTAGTAAGTAGTGATGGAGTAAATAAAAAAAACAAAAATCACTTAAGATGTGTGTGTGCATTTCATTCCTAATATTTGTTCAATTACCTCAAAGCTGAATTGCTTCGTTCTGTTGAATTTTACACCTGTTTTTTTTGGGCGAACTCGTTACCGCTCGTTAAGTTCTTTTCGTACATGAAAAAGTTCGTCAAAGCCCTTTGATCCTGCTGTTATTTGTTCATGGATAATTTGAAAAATATTTGCATTGGTACATTCATTTTGGATTTTCGTATTATTTGTAAAACATAATATGAAAGTTTTGGTGCTGGCAGCTTTTTAAAAATATGATATTAAGTTTGTAATACTGTTTGAAATAGCAATTTCAGTATCAGTATTGATATACTGATACTGAAATTTCAAAAAATTCAAAAAATTTCTGTAATAAACAAAACAAATATATTATGTTTAATTTTAATTTAATTATTATATATTTATTTATAATGTGAATATACTAGTAAAAAGCTGAGCTTTGTAAGGGCTCGCGTAGTTATTCTAACGAGTAACTATTTTTAAGACAGTTGTTAATGTTTATTTTTTAATGATTGTGAAATTATATTTTTTTGACAGATAGCTCATCTAGATACGAAGTAAAACTACTATAATTATGTTAAAGCACAAATCTATTGTTGTATGGGAGCCCCCTTAAATATTTATTTTATACTATTTTTTAGTTTTTCTTGTTATAAATAAAGGTTTTAATTATAATATATTAAGTAAATGTAGTATTATAGATTTTTTTATTGTGGTTTTTTTCTAACTTCTGGTGGTGTGGTGGACTTTGGCTTTGGCCTGGCAGCTCCCCTTCGTACTGTAAGGAGGCTCGTGCCCAGCAGTGGGACGTTTAAAAGAGCTGGATACATAGATTACGTCGTTTTTTTTAACTTGTTATTCTTCATCTTATAGCTCTAAAAATATCTTTAATCTTTGCCTCTTACCTTTAAGTGATTTCTTCATTCCCTATAAGTACCAGTGAAAGTTCCGATGATTACCGGACTCTATTAATTCAAATTCTCAACAATTCCTCTTGGAAATTGAATCAGAGATAGGATCGCCTTTTTTCATTATAAGCTTGTTGGCACAGCCTCCGATGCGGGGGATTACAACGTAATGGGGTTTTAAGATTATTTTAAATAGACTAGTAGTTAAGATCGTTGTAAAATATAAAATTTATTTATTTATCTAATCATAATTAAATTAGGTTGGTGGTTTTATAATTAGAAATTTAGGTTCTTTATATGGATTTTCTTTACCCTTTGAAAATGCATTATCATACCACCTGTAAATGACAGGTGGTTATGCCATGGTAAGGCTCACGAGCAAGACAGTAATATCCACTAAAACCTATGCATCCGTCTTAATGAGGCGTCGTAGAATCGCTTGCGAATTAAATCACAACGTCCCGAAGGCCCGGCACGTCTGCCAAAGCAGATCCCACAATCAAGGGGTTGCTCCACAGTCCACTTTGCTCTCAGTGAAGTACCAGGAGCAACCCGCATAATACACCCTCCACAGAAGTGGGCCCTTCCCTCCTTGCACGTTTCACGCTTCGGCTTCACGGCCGGCAGGATGCCGGGCGCTACTGAGGCCCCGGGTGCTACTAAGGCCCCCCACTACGACAACGTGAACCCACGACAACGTGAACCCACGTTAGGGGAATGGCTAACAGTAGCCTATCTGTTTCTGCTGTATCTGCCAAATCTGCCGTCCAGACACATCAGCGTGTAGGAGTAATAAGCATAATATGTACTTGCTTTCACGCTTCTACAAAGGTACACTTTACACGAAATACTATACGAAAGCTCAAAGTAGTATTTTTTTTCTCTCTTCATTAGTTTGTGAGCCAGTTGCCTAATACCTGTCAATCTATCGGCAAATCTAACTTAACGAGTGTAAGAAGACTACATTAATACCAGCATAGAGGATAACAAAGCTTAAAAGATTTTATGGAAGCTTTTATTAAGAGCTTTGTATTTTTTGTGTAAGTGCTCAATTTAACACGAAAACCTTCGGATAATGAAACTATAAATATAATGTTTTTCTATAGTAGTATAAATTCTTGTTTAAAAATCACGTTGTGTACACCTTTGTTAAATGCATAATATGAAAGCATGCATAATATACGGTACTTACATTAAAAAGTCAATATTTAAAAATTTTGTGTGTCTGTCTGTTTGTTCCGGTTAATCGACTGGACCAATTTTGGTGAGATTTTCAGCAGATAGATAATGTTATAAGGAGTTATTTAGGCTACTTAAGTTTATTAGAAAATGATAAAATGTTTAATTTAACTTACGCCCAGCGATGCGGGCCTGGTTTGTTGGTTCAAAATATAATAATCATTAACTAGTAATAGTCGTAAACATCAATTCAATAAAAAAGTTTTAGTATATAATTTATTCGAAAAAAAAAACATTTAAATTTATGTGGCATCGAAAAAAGGGCTTAAGTTGGAGAAATCTTTTCCAATTCGGAAGACAGGCTCAATAAAAACTGCTTGATCTAAAATTGAGTCGTAGTAAGTCTGGGGTGTTTTTTACACTCTCAAGCTTCGAAGTGTTTTTTAAAACGTTAATGTAATTGAATCGTCGGCGTAGTAACTTACATTTCATTATTTTAAGCACGTCTACTTTGCGTGAGATTTATTTGATGGAGGATATTCGTCCTTGCATATTGTTTTTTTGTTAAATGTTTTTATTTAAGAAAGTATACAGTTATTTTATTTAGTAGGTACTAGCTGTCTCGCCAGATGCTTGCTTTATTTTTAATATTAATTTAATTTATTTATAATACACTAGCGACTCGCCCTCGCTTCGCTCGGGCTCTTCCCTGGACTTAGCACAGGCAAAGCCGCGGGTTCCGCTAGTTATGCATATAAACCTTCCTCTTGAATCACTCTATCTATTAAAAAAACCGCATCAAAATCCGTTGCGTAGTTTTAAAGATTTAAGCGTACATAGGGATATAGGGACATAGAAAGCGACTTTGTTTTATACTATGTAGTGATGATGATGATTATTAATTATTAATTTATTATTTTTAAATCACATGAAAATTCTATAGAAAATTTTAATTTTTTATGAATCTCCCGAAAAAATTTCTCAAACATTTTCTCTAAAAACTTTATTAGGACTACTAAAAGTGTTAGTTTATCCAAATCGGTTGAGTTTTTCTAAAGCATGCATTTCATTTTTATTTGTATTCCCATAGAATTCTCGTAAATCTTCTTGTAGAATTTGTATCGATAGCGTATTAACTCAGCATTGGTAAATGGACTTCCTTTCTTATGTTTTCTTTTTACGTCTTATGGGATAAATAAAAGGAACGTATGGCGACTACAATGTCCGCTATCCATTGTTAAATCCATTTGTATTGCCATTTAGACTGGTATTAATATTATATCTATTGATAATAAAGGTTAAATAAATGAAAACATATTACTAGGTGAATATCTTGTATTTTGTAATTTAAACTTCATATTTAAAAAAAAAGTAAGACCTCACAATAGAAACAACTTGGTGGGTAAAGCTCTGCATTTTTAAACCACTTTGCAAAAAAAGGTCTTATCAGCATATTTTAAGCCTAATAAAAAATAAATAAAACCTGCTAGGTATGACAATGAAAAGTATTTAACCTTCACTGTAGCAATTTGTTGGACATGTTACAAAATACTAACTTTTCTCTATTTAGTTTATTTAACCTAATTAAACTTTATTGTTTTACACTAATTTTGAATTTAAATAATAAATATTTGTGTTAAAAGAATAATCTTATGTTTAACCAGCTTCAAAAAAAAGCGCTGTTCAAAACGAATAAGTTTTTGGTTTTTTTTATCTTACGTCAAATTAATAAAATATTATATTCGTCAATTGAGAACGGGTCTACCAATAAAGTAATTTTGAAGTTATTAAACCTCCTATGCTTTTATAAGAAATCCTTGATTGAAGATTAGTTTTTCAAGGAAAAAAACATAAGCCAGGATTATTGTTAACAAAGTTCTAAGAAAACCGTATTAAGTACGGATATAAATAAAAACAACCAACCAATTATTTCAAA
The DNA here is from genome assembly GCA_905231865.2 of Boloria selene. Classification (NCBI taxonomy): domain Eukaryota; kingdom Metazoa; phylum Arthropoda; class Insecta; order Lepidoptera; family Nymphalidae; genus Boloria; species Boloria selene. The sequence goes on along the minus strand of HG993140.1, from coordinate 2,751,250 downwards.
TAAGTAGGTAATTCGTTTTTCTTGTTAACTTTATTATTTCTTGTACATACGAGTAATATTATGTAATTATTAGGTATTTGTACTTTTGTTTTAGGAACCTTAGTATAGTTAAATTCTTTGAAATTGGCCTTCAAGTAAGATTAAGGAATGTCCAGTAAAGAAATGACTGCTCCCATGTAATACAGAGGAAAATTGTTATTCTTAATGTCAGTACTACATATTATTTTCATTTGAAACCAAAGTTTTAACAATTAATAAAATTAGGTTATGGTTACGTTATGGTTTTTAGGACTTAAAAGTCTGGGTGTTTATCTATACTAATATTATAAGACTGAAGAGTTTGTTTGTTTGGTTGAACGCGCTAATCTCAGAAACTACTGGCCCGAATCGAAAAATTTTTTTCGTGTTGGATAGTCCGTTTATCGAGGAAGGCTACATAATTACATCACGCTACGACCAATAGAAACGGAGCATTAATAAAAAATGTTGCAAATACGGGAAGGGCGGGCGTTAGTGCTGCGAGGTACCATACCGCGCGACTCAGAAAGAATTTGGTTTCCGGTCTTTCGCCCAGCATCTTTATTTATTTATTATGTGCTTATTGCCACGATAACGCCTATTGTTTCGCCTATTGGCACCTGACTATTGTATCGTTATATTTAGAAGAAATTAACAAGAACATTGAATTGAATTGTTGTGAAATCTTTTATATGAATTTAGTTGAATATCAATTGAAAAATACATTTATTTGTTATATAATATATTATAAGATGAGAAAAAAAATATACGTACTTATGTATGCATGTAAGAAGTTATCCTTTTTTAGGGTTGCTTATTATTTTATTAATATCACTAATTTAATATTATTTATTAATGGAGTATATAGAATTATAGGGTTTATAGGGTAGTATAGGGAACTTAATATTTTATATCCTCCTAATTTTGGTAGGTACGTGCAATTTGACAAAAATATAATATAACAAAATACAATTCCTTAGTTAGCAAATTGATAATATAAATTAAAAAAAATATAAAATAAAACAAAAGTAATCAAGCAACACCCGATGAAGACACTAGTTTATTGTATTTTAAAACAAATATTTTTATTTAAGAAGGGAAGTCGCTAACGTTGATCCCGGTCACGCTGTAAACGGTAGTTGCACCCAAATTAATGGCACGTCACAACCAGACCACTGCACAGACCAAACGAAAGCTTTCCTTACGACGTAAGTTAATAGCGATTCTGTCTTCTCCATAAGGTGAGCTTTTTGTAGTAAATAAAAAAGTTTTAATGTAGGTATTTATTATACATATATGTATAGTAAAAATAAAAAAAAGCTACTGGACCAAACTATTTAAAAATTTTATGGGACCAAATGGCAGCTATTGCCCATCAAACAAAAGAAAAATCACGTCAATCGGATCATAAATCACAGAGTAATCGGTGTACGTAAATAAAAAAATACCGACCGAATTGATAACCTCATCCTCCTTGCGGAAGTCGGTTAAAAAACAACTTGTAATTACATTACATTAATAGTTGTATGTATGTTTGTTATACTTATTACGCAAACTTTTTTTGCGTACTAACTATACATATTAATCCATAATGGTCTTACAAGGGTATGAGATATAGCTACTTATAAAAATCTATACAGGTGGAGCTACAGGAAAACGCTATATATGACATTAATGCAATAACTCTAATAAGTATTTTACTGGTATGTATACAGTATATCATAATGACTAATATTGGCAATTTAAACTCTACTTTCTTTTTAAAAATACTTATTACCGCCGCTCCTCGCTCCTGTTTCAAAACAGTCAGCCCATAGGGTGGCCAGTGAAATATTATTGGAATCCCTTCACCCCAGATAATCCGGCCCAGTTTGTCGCGATCGACTCGTCTGACAAATTCCAGCCTTTATCCATCTCATCTGTTAGCATAATAACGGATCGCGAATGTTATTTCGCTATTTATTATTTGACTAGCGAGTAGTGAACTGACGGTCCTTTTTTCTGACGGCGGCGTACTTTTGCAATAAATTAACAAACTGCTGTAAGAAGTAGAATAATATGTAAATAGTTAGTTGTAACATGTAACTAGCCCTTTAGGGTGGAATTTTATTGTTGATATTTAATGTACATTTCTTAAAGATGATACATATTCCTAAAGTAAAATTTATACTAAATGTTGACATTAAAAACAACCTATAATCGTGCCGTATTTTATCAAAATCTGTCTAGGGATATTCTTGTGATACTGTCACAGATAGACAAACAAAAATTCCATTCCATTGCACAGATCCGAGTGGATATAAGGCATATGTGTTTGTTAGGGGATATGTGTTTGATTCTTAGACTGGTAAATTGTATAAGTCATACGTATACATTCTATACAATATACAAAGCAAATATCTGTCTGGTTAAAGAAAAAGTTGGTATTTGGAATAAACCAGCTGCTCGCTATTCTTGTGCGAAATGAAAAAGGGGACTGAAGTGACATGTCAATATGTTCTTGCAATCAACCGGCAAGGGTAACAAAGTAAATCTATACTTTATTTTTATTTAGCCCTTTAGGAAGGCGCAGGGAACATGTGGTCATTTTTATACTGTCATTTGCTTTAGGCCTAGCTTTAGGCGTAAAGTTTTATTGATAGAAGCTTTAAAAAGCTTTTTAAGTTTATTTTCGTCCACGTCCACCAAAATAAATTATTTGCCTCAATAGATATTATTTAGCATATATGCAAATATTATTAACTATATTGTGTAAACCATAACATAGCTTACCATGGAGCTAGTTCGTACCGTGTGTAAACGCCCTTATATATTTAATTTATTTATTTTGTATTCATTTTAAAAATTAATAAAGAGTTAACAATTTCAATATTACGTTCATTTTGATAAGAAAATGTTAACGCGCGATTTTGACGTTCACGTCCAAGCCAATAGTTAATTTTCGACGAAGTAAAGTGGTCCAAACTTTAAATTGTATTTATGTTTTACACTACTTTTACGCTACTGCTTTACACAGTAATAACGACAAACAAATAAAAATGCATTTACTTATATAATAACCCGAGAGATGTGAGGGTGAGTCGCTAGTACTCACCCTCACATCTCTCCGGTTCGTCCCGTCGGGCCATCGAAGCCACTGGTTCCGCTAGTTAAAATAAAAAAAATAAATTCTACCATTCCTTTTTTGAAGTTGGTTAAAAAGTAGCCTAAGTTACGCCTTATAACAGTAGCTATCTGCGAGTGAAAGTCACGTCAAAATCGGTCCAGCCATTTCAGAGATTACCCTGAACAGACAGACAGACAAAAATTTTATAAATTGGTATTTTTTTCCTAGTATCGTATATATTTTCATATGCATTTAGTGAAAAGCTGTTAATTTGAAATTAAAAACAGACACTTCAAATTGATTTATTTGTATAGATGTACCTATAGATTCCCTTACGCCTTTTTATCTTCTACTAAACGAACAAAATAATAATGTAGATATAACTTCAAACAAAATCTCCAATTTTAAGCTCATTCAGTCAAAATTTAATTTAAATAGTCAAATCTCAAATGATAAATACTAATAACAAAGGTACTGAAATCACAAATATGTGGGTGGGAATATGAATGAGTGTGGGGAGTTCCAAAACAATACTACTTGTTCGGCATTTTTATTGAAATTTAATATTTTGTATGACATCATATATGTTGTATTCCTATTGAATATGTATGCATTTTAGGTGTAATATAACTGGGGCTTCTTTCCGTTTAATTCTTTCAGTGCTAACTCCACGTATATTGTAAATATGTAGCTTTTTTAACAATATAACATGACTGCTAGATTGGCCTCTTTGGCTTTCTACAAGCATAGCTTCTCTCTCAAGCTTGGCATATGATGAGTTAGACAGTTTCTAAAAAAATATATTATACTAGCAAACCCGGCCCGCTTCGCTGGGCGTAAGTTAAAATAAATTAAACGATTTTATAATTTTCTAATAAAATAAAAGTAGCCTAAGTTACTCTTTATAACATTCATCGGCGAGTGAAAGCCACTTCAAAATCAGTCCAGCCGTTTCAGAGATTAGCCGGAACAAACAGACAGACAGAAAAAAAAATTGAAAATGAATTTTTGATGTGAGTACCTACCTTATATTCTTTCATATTAGTGAAAAGGTGGTAATTTGAAATTAAGAACGCTTAAATTTCATTTATATGTACTAATTAAGTTTTAGCCCGTGGCTCTGCTCTCGTAATTGAAAACTGCTTCAATAAACATGTGCGTTTATTATATCTATTGCGTGCTTTAAAAAAATGAAATTGTGAATTCTTCTTCTAATACTCTATTAGTTTCATTAGTATCGGTTTCCAAGTACTATTATTAATTTGTTTAAAAAGCTTAAAATTAAAAAGTGCTTACTCTATAAAGTTTATAAGAACAACAATATATTATGTCATCAATCATCATTAAAATAAACGCAGTAAACATAAATTTTCCATATTATTACATCATATCTTAGCATTTTCACCTCAAATCTCGTTTTCCGAGTAACATCGTTTACAGCGCTTGATTCATTTAATTTCCTGTTTCAAGATTAATTTGTCAAGTTGCGCAAACAAACTTGCGTAGCTTCTTTGCGTGATAAGAAATAGTAAAAAAATTATAATACGAGTATCATTGAAATCCGCTGCTTTAAAGATCTAAGCATACATAGGGACAGATAGACGGTGAAACGGCTTTGTTTTATACTGTGTAGTGATTATTAAGATAAGGCTTTTCCATTGAAAAAAAACAACTTTCTTGTAACTTTTGTTATTAGAAATTTGAATTACAAAGTATTCTTTACTTCACCATTCATTTACTTTTTAATAGCTTATTTTTTTGATGTTTTCTGTCATTCTTATTTCTAGGTACATAATATCTATAATGGATTGAGAAAAATGGAAAGAAAGAGACCTATACATTTTTTAATGTTTGTTTAGAACTTAAATCGATGCTTAAGACGTGGATAATCACGAAAAGTCGAACTTAGCATGTAGCGAGCTTTTTCTTTTGTTTGCTTTCTTATTGTTCAAGATGAATGGAATACCTCTTTGCCGCCCTACTTTCGAGCCGATAGTGAAAAGCCATTTCTACCTCAGCTCGAGTATTTTAAGACATTTTTACACTTTTCTTTATTACCAATTAATTTACCTGTTTCTTTTAAAATTTGAATATTTTTTGTTACATGATTATACTGAACTAAATTTTCTACTAAACTAGATGTTTATATAATATTTAGTAACCAATATTGTTTTTTATTATTTAATAAAAAGGTTAATATTATAGTACCTACATATTATTATATTGTCGCGGAATAGAGTGCGAACCCGTCATTATAGCACGCTTGTACTATGCTTTACAACAGCGAATGTCAATTTCTAGCTTTTCACAATTAGATAACAGGAACAGTTTATTGCAAATTTTAATGTGTCAGAGAGAGAAAAAGCATTTTCAGGAAAGATTTGGAAGTTACTAGAAACATTTTGAATTTTCGATACTAGAATGTTCTTAATTTACGCATATAAAAAGGCCGGCAGTGTGTCGAGAGATCAGTGTATGTTCGAAGTCGAGTGAAGATTGCGAAGAGATACGAAATAGTGGAAAAGTGAAGAAGAGTAAAGTAAATTATTAAAAGTGGAGGACTATAGTGCTCAGAGACTTAACTAATGCTGCGTACAAACTGCGCGTGTATATAAAGTGTAAATAAAATAAAACATCTTAAGTGCGAGAACGCTTTTAATTTCCGATTCCGAACCCGTAGTACGTAACAATATAATACATGCTAATTGTTATATGCCATGAATGTCTTGTAAATATCGAATGGCATGGGATAACGTGCATCAGCAACCTTCAATTGTAGAAATAGATTAAAGACGACTAAATAGATTCGCTTCAGTAATCTTCTTTATTCGTTTGCACATTCAGCACCTTACGTTAATATTATAATCTTATTAACATTTACTTGTACTGCACTTTCTGTTAACACTCTAACTTATTTTACTTCTTTGTAAGGTTGGTATAGATTGCTTACACTAGATAATATTTTCCCGCAGTAAAAATATCCTATAATATGTTGGACTAGACAGAAAGATGGACAAAAAATGCGACAGAGCACACATTCGCCGTTCGGAAACTAATATTTAAAAACATATAAGCTTAGCTTTAAAGACAATGAATGTAAGAGAATCATTGAATTCACGTAGTTTTGTTTTGGTCATTTTGAATCAGCTAAATATTATTATAATATTATTTTACGTAATAATTTTTCACTAGTTTTTTAGTTTAAATTAAATTGAGTTAAGTAGTTAATAAAGAATAACTATTAATAAAGAGTAAAGCTGTGATTAAAAGTATCAGTATAACCACAGATTACTTAAATAGTTACTACGTAAGTTTAACTAGAAACATAGTATTTGGTTTTCACCCTAAAACGGCATCGATCCTACGATTATCCACACTGTCCAAACTTTCAAATGAAACGTTACACGTTCACATGTTACTACAGCCAAGATTATCATTCAATTTAATAGCAATTTTAAACAATACATTCTTTTCCTTAAACAATTTTCCTACAAATTGAAAAAAATGAATGAAAAGTTTGCTTACTTAGTTTCGTTTGCAGCAAGAATCCTAAGGATTAAACTCAGCGACACAAAATTGCAATTTGCGGGACTAGCGCACTTTTACTATTATTTGTCGTTTTCAATGGAACTTAAGTGTATATACATCGCTTAAAGTGTTCTCTTCCCACTGCAAAGCAGAAGTTACTTAGAAGTGTTTAAATAAATGTAAATTTTACGCGTACCTACTGTACCAAATTTAATTCTTAATATACATATGTTTCACAGTTTCAATAATAATAATCATTAGACCTAGTATGTTTTTTTCTCCTCACGATGAAACGGCTGGACTTATTTTGATGAAAACTACTCAGAAAAACGTTGACATTGGCATTAAGTTACCTACAAATGTATTTATTTATAACGTTCAATATATGTATAACTGAAACAGCATTAACGATAACAACTGTATTAGTATAAAACTGTGTCACAATGAAAAATTAGCGAAGCAAGGCTTAATTCATAATAAAGCTTCATAATATTGGAGCTTTCATTGATTCTTTGTATAATAATATCAAAGTTGCTATTAACTTCTCGGCCACACAAACGTGGACTTCCAGATATTCGCTCGTAGTTAGCTCGTAGTAGTCTGGCTATTAATTAAAAATTTCCACGTGACGAGAACTCGGCCGATTGCGGTCTAGGCCGAGTTACAGAGGTAATGTACATTGTAATAACATTAATTATATTAAAACCACTTTGTTTTACTTTTAACATGTTTCAAATGCCTAATACGTAATATTGTGTTTTCGTATTAAATGTCTGAAGTCTAATTATTACATACTACCAAATAAAATAATATTCAATATACCGTAATAATTTTGTAAATATATGAAAACTGCATAAACGCGAAATATTTTTTTTAATATATCCAAATAAATAACCAAATTTTAACACTACCTAATACTTATATACTATAAACACATTAAAAATAAACTCATAGTAGGTACGATAAATAAGCTATAGATTTAAGATTTTCGCATTATTTCAACTTTATGAAATATTTTTAAAGGTATCTAAATACCACCCTCTTGCAACAGCTGTCATCTGTCAAGAACTAGCGCAGTCTACTCTCATGTTTTGAAATAACAATATTGCACTTTACACTTTGAATTTTGTAACATTTTCTTAAAGTTCTGTTAAATTCAGCAACTTTTAAGTGAAAGAAATGAAAACTCTGCAATGAGGAAGCTTTTAATTGATAAGTAGTTTAATTGGGCATTCTATATGCATAACTAAATATTGTCAACTCTCTGTCATCCGTCAAAAGTAGATAGGCACCTTTAGAAAATATAATATGGTCTCAATCAAAATATTACAATGTAAAAAATAAGGAAAAGTACAGACTTAAATAGTACGTTTTAAATAACTTACTACTTAATAGGTAAGTTAAGGCATAAACATTCCTGGAAAAGTCAAACAAAATATTGTATTTTACTTAACTTTACCCCGATTTTTGATTAAGTAAGCTGTATATACAGTTTATACAAATAACTTTTATATACAGTGTTACCTAGATTTATTACTATATATTACTAAATGTTATACAATTATTGGTCAAATTAATATGGTCAGATATATCGTCAGCATGACGTATTCACTTACAATACAAGAGACGTCGATACGCAACAGCCAGAATGATTGGTCTACTAATGCGGAACAATTACACTAATTGGCTGTATATACAGATATATTAGGTAAATTATTTTATCGATGTACATATTTAAAGTCAGTTCATTACAAACAATATACAAAAATACATTTTCTAAATTAAATAGGTTTACTTACTTCGAAGAAGTAGTTATTTTTTAAAGCGGGACGGTTTTCTATCTATTACCGCGACCTCTTTCACTTACAACACAGTTTGAAGAAGAAATAAAAAAATCGTTACTTCATAGCACTATGAACTTTGAAGCGAGTTGAGAATCCAAAAGCTAGTAAAAGTAGGGAACTGCAGTATGCTTTTCTTGCTTAAATTAAATATTATTATCTTTAACAGGGAAAAAAGTCTATATCTAGTACAGTTTTGAGGTCTTTATTTTGTAATCAATACGTAGCTACTACTCATTCGGTCACACTTCAATGATAATGCTGCAAAAATTGCGCTTCGTAAAATATCACGAAGACAGGGGCAGCCCAGTGGTAACGCGCTCGCTTAGATAACCGAGTGATATATAAGTGATAGAGGTTTGAATACCGGTCTCGCACTTCTGACATTTTCATGTGCGAATCATTTCTAAAATTATTACCACTTGTCTTACGGTGAAGGAAAACATCGCGATTCGCGAGGAAATCTGCATGCCTGAGAGAATCTAGAACATTTTCGAAAGACATGTGATTTCCGCCAACCCGCAAATGGGTCGCGTGGTGGACTATTGCCTGATCCTCTCATATTGAAAGGCTTGTGACCAGCAGTGGGACATTAAAAATGGCTAAATATAATTTATTATTCTATTTAATATAATAATTAGTATTACTGTAATTAATTACCACTTTTATTAAGGGTTGCCACCTTCTATCAAACACACCTTGTTCCAAACAAATTAATGGCGTCGAAAGCGTGCGTAACACCGAAATAACCGATTTAGCGTTTTATTAAAAGCAGGCGTTTCAACGTGCAGGTGACAGTGATGGATTCATTGTATAGAATTTTTATTTATTCAGTAAAATTTTGAAATGAAAACGAAATTGTGGGCTTAAATAGTTATATGGCATAAAGCCAATTAATTATTTTAACAATATCTGTTATAAATAGAGGTCTTTTTTAATCATAATTAATGGTAGTGCGGTAATTTTAGTAAAATGTGAAGCTAATTAATTATATTTAATGTTAAAACAGGTTAAACTTATAATTTCAAAAATTTTAAGTTACCTACCGCTCTTACTACAAGTGTAAAAGCTACGCTACACACACACACACACACACACTCACATTCACATTCACACTCACTTATGTGAATCTGAATAGCCCTCATAATATTGTATGAATTCCTGATCGTAGAAATTCTAGTGTCTAATATAGCATACTTAAAAAACACATATTATTTCCATTGATAAAGTAGATACAAATTATAAAAGCAGAATGGCGCGGCAATCGTTTACTTGCAGGTTATTGAAGTAGGCCTTGACGCTACACAATGGATGGTTTACCGCAGTTGCGCTAGCTAATAGAAACTTTTCTTCAGTCTCATTTAAGCTTAAAGATAAAACGCTTGTAATTAAACTTTTAACCTTCTTATTTATTAAGTGCTTTTATTTTCTATGCCTTTTATTATTTTGTACTACTGATGACCAACACGCGTATTACTTTTTAGGAAAATTATGTAAATAAGATCTGAAATAATTATTTTTATTCTGAAAATTTCATATTCTTCTCATTTTATATACAGCCTAATAGTTGTAGAAAAAGGCCCAAAGGAGTAAAGCCTTTTCCCACATCATAATATGTTTAAAAATAATCATCAACACCATTAATGTACATTATTTACTTGTATCGTACTAAATTAAATATATTCAAAATCAGATAAACATGTTAAAATCAAAATTTTAATTTATTAGCTTTCATTGCAATGTGTCGGATTATATTTAGAAATTTTTTCGTAGTAGGGGTTGTTGGCACCGCATAATATGCTGAAGGTTGAGAGTACGCGTTATACAAGACGCCTATAGTATTAGAATGTATTTGCTTCTACTCAGCATCTTTTTTACTGGACACGGGTCTTCTCTAAATGTTGTTAGACCATTGTCAATTGCCAAAATTATAGCATATTGATAACATCCTGTTGCGTGAAACCTGGAATGCTGCATTGAGAGTTGCGCCAACTGACTTCTTAATCAGAAACCTCATAGGCGCCTATTAAAAGATCTACGAGTACCTACATGTTTAGCCCTAAAATCTAGAGTAGACTATGCTTGGAATATCTCATAATATTTATGTCCAAAGAAACTTTGGGCCTTTTTTGACAAAAAAAGTAGCCATGTAATAAGTAATGAAAGAAAATATCCAATTTGTTAAAGAAAGGACGTGTCCCAAGGTTCCTAAGAACCCTTTATGTTACTCCAGATCATAATCTATTTGCACTTATAGTCCAAATCCACAGCCGTTTCTGCTTGAAGTGGGTGACCAACCTAAACTTATGTAAACTTTCACACTTATAACAGTAGTTCGATTTAAAAAGGGTGCCCAAACGATAGGAGCTAACACAATCTAAGACACGCTATGAGGACGAAAGGATCCATCAATGATAGGAAGATATTGTCAGTTCATTTGCTTTTACATCTTGAAAGACCCAAAAATGTTTGCGTAAAAGGGATCCGTCATACCACATTGAAGGGCACTACAAACGAAAAGGATTTCTTTTAGGTAAAATCGATATGGTACAGCTTCTAAAATATTGTTATCTAGTTACTCAATTTGTTTTATTTAAAGATTTAAGCGTACAAAGGGATATAAGGACAGAGAAAGCGACTTTGTTTTATAATATGTAGTGATACTCAAGGTATAATAATAATCTAATTGACCATGTTTATTCCAGTAATAAACTCAATAAAATAAGCCTTTATTAGTGCACTCTTTAGCAGCTTGTCTCCCGACATAGGCCTTCTCTAAAGAGTTCCATTTTCCCTCATCCTTAGCTATCCGGATCCATTCTGGGCCAGCTATCTTTGTAACATTATCTTCCCACCGTTTCAACTGTCTTCCTCTCTTTCTTATACCATCTCGTGGATACCATTCTGTTACGAACCTTGTCCATTTATCTTTCTTCCTGGTTTACTTTATATATATTATTAATTATTAAAATATATTTAAGATATCTACATATTGAATTTTCCTGAAACTAGTCATTTCATTCCTTAATAATAATGATCTTTTTAAAAAAATGCAGTCTAAAATGTTTGAAGAAGTCATATCGATCGTCATTGTTATGTAAGCGCTTTTAATATGCAGTAAAAAAATCATGAAAATCTCGTATTTTTTATTGCAAAAGTACTTTTAGCATTTTCCGCCAAAGAAGCTATAAATTCTCAGATTCTAGTCAAGTTCTTTAATCAACTGTACATCATTGTAAGAATGTTACAAATAAAAACGTCGTTCACTTCAAGATAACATTTGCGCGTCACATTTTTAGAAATATAAAAATTTTTCGTAGAGCATCCTCCATTTTATTATTTTATAAATGTACAATAATACTGTGGTTTAGCAGTTACAAGACACATTTGTGAAAAAACATATTTTATTAAGGCTAGCGAAGCGAGATCTAACACTATCCCACAACCTGAGCATTTTGTGGTACATTTTACTGAAATATAGCTATATATAGATTTGTGCTTTCAACTAACTAATATATATATATAAACTAACTTCATAATATCTAAATGTGTTATCGGTCAAAAGAATAATAATTTTATAACCATTACAAAAAATGAACATAACAACTGTCTTAAAATTTTTACCCGTAAGAAAAACTACGCGAGCCCTCACAAAGCTACTAAAATTATATTTCAAACCATTTTAAAATCTATACATGATATACCTAACTAACAAAATAAAATTCTAACTGAGTCTGATTAAATAATAGTACTATTTTCGGTACTGAGATCAAATCCAAAGTCTTTATTTTTTTTCTCTTTGTGACCGCATCACATGAAAATCTCTGTACAGATTTGAATAATTTGGTATGAACCGGGTCAACGTTATATAGGATAATTTTTACTGCGGGAAAATATTGCATTTCTACAAAATCTGTACTGAACAAACTCGAGCGGTGTGACTTGTTAGTTTTATAATTATCCTATTCGAAACATAGTTTAATTTTACTAAATTACTCTGTCCATAACCACCTTTATATTCACAGTAAAGATCTTAGCAAAAGAGCGTTAATTAAGATTTTTTTAGCACTTGTTTTAACTTAGCTCTACACTTCAGCGCACAAAGGAGACCTGAAAGATCACTTCTTATATACTTGAAAGCTAAAATAGCATAGTTTTTATAAAAATCAAATTTTAATAGAGAGTATTTAGTATAATAAATCTGTCTGATGTCTTATTAGTCCAGTGGTGGTGTTTGGTTTGTTGATTTTAAAGTCTGGGTTTGAGTTCCGAATCAAGCTTATTGTTTATTGAAGTTATAGGAGAATCTTGAAATGCTCAGGAGTCAGGTTAGCTTTAGACTTTAGTTAACAGGCTTTTGGAAATGTCATCAACACGAATGTTAATCGTGCATTATTGCATTGCATCGTGTTCATTGATGTCTGATCTCTTAATATCAAGCAATGATCCCTTAATATATCATCATCATCATCCGTTTTAACGTCCCACTGCTGGGCACGGGCCTCCATCAGTACGAGGGGGATTAGGCCATAGTCCACCGCGCTGGCCACTAGGCACTAGCGTGTTGGCGGATTTCACATGCCTTTCGAAAACTTGTTAGGTTTTCTCAGACATGCAGGTTTCCTCAGGAGGTTTTCTTTCACCGTAAGACAAGTGGTAATCAAGATGTAAATGAATCGTTCCTGAAAATATCAGAGGTGCGAGACCTGGATTTGAACCCGCATCACTCAGTTATCCAAGCGACCGCGTTACCGCTGCGCTACCACTGTCTTAATATATAAGAAATCTGAATATAACATTATAATACAAAATTTAAATCATTGTCATAAGCTAAAATTAAAAGCAATGTTAAACCTACTTTATAAATTAGTAAAACCTTTTATTTAAATAAGTAAAATGTTAAAATAATATCGATAGGCTCCATTCAATTTCTATGACGAGAGCCTTTCAAATGTTACGTATAATGGCGACGTTGTTATATAATGAAGAATGGCATCTAGACACTTTTATTTAACTTGTATATAAAAGTTTGAAACAAAAGTTTCTTATGACAAGTTTACTTTTAACTTTCAGCTTAAAAAATTTACTTTTTATAAGAGCACTGGTTAGTTCTATATAAATCCATATAAATGCTCGTAAATGTAAAAATTAAAATTATTCCCTTGTATTGTACTCAAAAGGCATTTCCCGTTTCACGAAGAAGAAAAATTGTATTTAAGGGAGTGATAATAAACCGCATCGATGGAAAACACATTAACTGATCGTGATAGCTCCCTCATTAGCGTTGGGCAATTAAAAAAAGGCAAGTAATGCATTTGGTAGGCAGACCTCTTCGATAAGTAGTGAGTCATGTGGGTTGTTGCTGTAACTCTTTTATCCCTTAGTGGACTGTAGATATGAACAATGTAGTCATATATCTTCAACGCACCTTAATAGGGGGAAGGGACTGGGAAGGTTCCGTTAGGTTTTACTTACTTGTCCCAGCCTGTTTTTCTCACTTGTATAAAATCTCTGTAGTTGTATACAATAATTGTGTAAATTAATTTATCAATGTTATAAAATAATAAAAGTGATAATCATAGGTACTTATTGGTTAATTAAATACTTCATTTTAAAAAATTGGCGAAAGCTCCATGATCTTAACTAATGAAAGCTCCGATCAATGTCAAAAGTCATTAGGAAAATATCGCTATTTCTCTTCGATGAATGGTTGTGAAAAATTTATTAACTCGCTCTTATTTTCTGTGAACAGGCGTTCTGTAAGAAATCTAACTTTCGCAATAAGCACTTGAAAGTTATTATGGACGTTTTATAGTTTAATAAAGTATGAAATTGTTGGCCAGTATATTGTATGTAATTTTATACTTGTTGATCGACTTAAATAATAGAAGCTATGTACTCAATTCTTCTGAATTGGATTCTTTATTTCAAAGTATGATCAGATGACACATATTATGTGATGAAATTCTGTGAAATGGCATTTATTGTATTTATACCCATCTATACTAATATTATAAAGAGGAAAGATTTGTATGTTTGTATGTATGTTTGTAACGGATTCGCTCAAAAAATACAGGACCGATTTTAAAAATTCTTTGACCATTTGAATGCTGCATTATCACTGATTAGTATAGGCTATTTTAATCGCAAGAAAAAATAAGAATCCCTACTAAAACTACAATAACAGGAGAGTAATTTTGGAGAATTTTTAACCCAGCGAGTGATCGAATGAAGTTTAGTAGCGATTGAAAAAATGAACGCGGGTATAGCCGCGCGTATTGCTAGTATATATAATAAGTTCGGTTCATTTTAGAATGGAGGAATCTATTGAAAGATTCAATTTTAAAAGCCTATTTGCGCTTCACTACATATTATAAAGTAAAGTCCTCCGTCGTGTCTGTCAGTCTATTCGCGATAAACTCAAAAACTACAGCACCGATTTTCATGCTATTTTCACGAATGGAAAGAGTGGTTCTCGATGAAGGTGTATAAATTGTCAAGTTTATGTATACATTCTCTAGCGGAACCCGCGGCTTCGCTTGCGATATATCTTAATGCTTATTATAAAATAAACGGTGAAAAGCTGAAGGCAATCAGTAGAATATATGTATAATTGAATTCTCATCTATTAATTCGTTAGTATTATAATACTAAAAATACACTAACGTAAAGATTGAGCGTAGGTTTTAGCTGAAAATGCCCCACAGAGATACCCAATACCCATGTAATATTATATGACTATTAGACTTCATGTGCCAACACGCACTAAGCCAGCGTGGTGGACTATGTCTAATCTTCCTCGTATTAAAGGGAGGCCGTGCCCTGCAGTGGGATGTTAATAAGGGCTGAATATATTAAACTTATCACTACATAGTATAAAACAAAGTCGCTTTCTCTGTCCCTATATCCCTTTGTACGCTTAAATCTTTAAAACTACGCAACGGATTTTGATGCGGTTTTTTAATAGATAGAGTGATTCAAGAGGAAGGTTTCTATGCGTAACTAGCGGATCCCGCGGCTTTGCCTGTGTTAAATCTAGGAAAAAGCCCAAAAGAAGGGCTTTTTATAATAATAATCGATATTACACTTTAAAAAAATAAGAATGAGTAACCAATATGTAGACAACAAAGTGAGAGTATATTGATGTCTTAAGATAGTCTCAACCTTTATTTGCGGGACGTGACCAAGTGGTAAACAGGCTGTGGAGTGCGTGTAATAAAGCCTTCGCTATTACAACCCTTGAAAAAGAAATCACTTTCGCTGATATATTATTATTATATGGGCGGGTTTGATAGTTGAGAATTAGACGTTTCGAAGAAACAGATTTGTTTTTATAGATAGGTTTTTGAAGACTGAGGCGTTTTATTTAAACTTTATTATTACTATTTTCAAGTTAATTACTCGTAGACTAGTTCAATTTATATTGAGACATAATTTATAGTGTAAATAAAATTGTCTTTTAATCCAAATGTCACAATAATAGCTGTTTACTTTTACAACTTGTCTGTTCGTTTCGTATAATCTGCAAAACGGTTGTACGGATTTTGATGGAACTTTAACTGACAGATAGATAGAACTTGTTCTTAAAAGAAGAAACTTATACATATATTTTAAAAAAAATTGAGTTTTATCAAAATATATATTTTAGTGCACAAAAAAAAATATAAGTAACTATGAATAACGTCAACGCGTGATTATGTGTAGGGTTGTTTGTACAATTATTTATACAACCGTAAAAGAATATAACTTATCGAGCGAGAATTAACCTGTTAGGTACATCACTAAAATTAAAGCAAACCCAGCGTAGATCACTAGTTTAGAATGAAAAAATTGGATACAAATATTAAGACAACGCGTAGGAAGGTATATAATTCGCGAAAGCTTTCACTTTATTCAATTAGTATTGAAAAGCAAGTGTAAAGGGAGAGTTCGATTCAATCGTGAAAGGCCCGAAACTGAACTATTTCTCATTCTGTCAAAGGTTCCCAGTGTAAATGTTTGAAGGAGTAAAAGCGATTTATTCATTGTTTTGCCCTTTGCGAATTGTCGCCTTAGCTTGCCTCCATTCTGATATTGATTTGTAAATAAGCTTCTCTTTATATCCTTCATTCATTACTGTATTGGATTTAAGGAATATTTTATAAAGACCTTCGTGTGATACACTTAACTAAAGTATACAAACGGCACGACTTATATATTATCTAAGTATATGTAAGGGTCTATATATTAATTATCCTTAATACTTGGTAGCATATACAGATTATTATGTACTTATGATTATGATTACCTATGTAAGTTAGTGTTTAGGTAATTATGTTAATAAAGAAGTCCTTTGTATGTAGTATTGTTAAACTATTTTAATTAACAATTGATAACTAAGTATTTTGGTGATCAAACAAAAAAAATATTGACCAACTGTGGACAAAAGGGTACTGAACTAACTTATTTAAATATACTTTCTTTGACTGTTTTTAAGAAATATTATTAATTTATAGGTTTTTTAATGTGTGACATTTGAGACGCGTACATATTTAGTATCTCCCATAATCATGATTGCTGAATATTTTATCCGCAATAAACCAAAAGGATAGTTTTTACACATGTTTTATTTTGATGTTGCCATTTTGGACACAAGAGTACTCTACCCCTGTCAATCTTATGGCGTAATTAAAATACGACTCCGAGATGTTACTGAGAATTTCTTCTTTGTTTGGGGCAATAGTACTCGTCTAGATATTAGATTAATTTCCCAAAAAATAAATTATAAGGTATAAATTATATATTTATTAAATTATATTAAAATAACATATTCTATTCATTTACCCGGTGACATTCATCCGCACATATATTTTGATCATTGTCAAGGCGTCAACGGGAAGTTAAAGATCTTTAAATGAAATCTAAATTTATCTTTGACAGATATAATAAAACAGTAAGGGTTATCTCTGTACACTTATCGTGAAAAGCTGCAAAAATATTTCTTGTAAAACGATATATGTACATGTATTTGCTTTTATTTTTTAAAGTCAGATGTGGAATATGTTAGGAGGTCGGTGTGGATCGATCAAACTTATTGATTAAAAATGCTGGATCACTTCCAAATATTTTATTATAAATATCGAGTGAAAAAATATAATGATTACTCAGATTAAATATGATTAGATAATAGATTCACAAAATATACGGGGGCGAGTTAACATGTACGAAGGCAGAAGCTTCAAGCTACAGAGACAGAGTGACAGTTGTTGACAGATTATAAATTATAAAAGATTCCTAATATGCAGATTATAAACAATATGAACATATTACGTTTCATTACTTTCTAACACTTCCCCTTAAGCTGCATATTATCATTTAAAAAAAACAAACACAAATTACCACACACTTATATAGGATAGAGATACATGCTTAACTCTAATAAACATTTCTTACATTTAAGTCATACATAAAACCTTTATGTTTACTACATGGTAGAGCTCTGGTCAGAATATCTGCTATCATTCTGTCTGTAGGAAGATATTAGATAAGTTACATGGATACAACCATTGTACACTAAATCTTTCACAAAATGATATCTAACATCAATGTGTTTTGTTTTCTTGTGACACTCTCTACTCTCCAAGAGCTTAATTGCACTTAAATTATCATTACGCAATTTACATTTAATTTTACAACCTGTTATTTCATACCAAAAACTTTTTATGAATAAAACATCTTTACATGCATCCCCAATAGCCAAGTATTCGGCTTCGGTGCTAGATAATGCAACACAACGTTGTTTTCTGCTTTCCCAATTTACAGTATTATTACCAAAACGAACAAGAAGCCTTTTAACATAGTAAAAGAATACATAGTACGGCATCTTCATACAAACGCACCGCGCGCGGCTTGTATGTGTGCGTCATTGTATCTTTACGTTGCCGCACGCACACTCAATAAATTTCTCGAACCGTATATCAGTGCGCCAGTCTAGGCTGACGCCGCACATGTTTCGCGCGTCACGGTTTTTCACTATATGAAAAATGTGTGACATTCGTAGAAGAACTTATTGCTGTGTGTTTGGGTGTCTAAATTCTTCATCGATTCCAGAGTTGTGTTTGTTCAGATTACCTACTGAACAGAAAAGGTAAACAAATCACTTATAGCTATAGTTTGTCCATTTTGTTAATGGTTTTTTGACATCTCGTCGACTGACAAGCTATAGTAACAATATATAGTCAAAAGGACGTAATAATCGATATCTCTTATTTTTTAAATATAAAATAATATTTATTTTTATATTTATTAATATGAAAATAAATATTACTATCGTAAAAATCAAGTATGGTGGAGAGAACTAAGAGAATCATAATGTCTGATTTGGACCGTGACATTGCATTTGATAATTTATGCACACAAGAGTTAATAATTAATATAACTGAAGACTCCTCATCGGACAAATCTAAATCTAATATAAATGATGATTGTGACGAATCATGTTAATAAAAGGAATTAAACTGATTAGTTGTTTTATTTGTATGATTATAATAAGAAGAAAGTAAAACTTTACATAATGTTAATTTTGTTGTCTTCCTGATTAAATAACATATTATACCTTATTTAAATATTAACATTGATTTTTTCCGATTAGTTGTAATCTGTGGCACAATCGTAGTAATCGTTATGTGTGGCACAGCAGTAAGGGGGCGGTGCCCGTGGATGGGCAGGATGTGATATGATTTTATTAATATACTTTTTGTAAACGCAAGAAATTAAAGGATTTATTTTATTTATTTACACAAATACATTTCGAGATAAATCTAACAAACAAACATTTTTAATACTATTTTCTACTGATATATAATTTAAGCAAGTAAATACAGGCCTAATAAAAATAATCATAAACATGTAGAAACAAAATGTTTTATATTCTTAAATGTATATAAATAATAAATATTTTTTAATAACACACTTCCCGGCCCAATGCCAATTTCTGAGCACTGAATTAAAATTTAGCTACAGTGACAACCCTGTGATAGGCAACTATGGTAATTATGACAGGTAATTATGTCGCGGATTGGGCCGAAGATGCCCTACTTTGTTCTCTTTATACTTTGCTTTTAATGTATGCTGATTGTTTTAAAGTAATAGTACCTCTATCTCTATCTCTATGCACACTGATGCCAAGACAGTCTTTGATAGATCCCAAGTTTTTGATCTCAAAATTATTCTTTAACAATGAAATGAGAGCTTCTTTTTCTGTATTACAGTTACTAAATATATAAAAATCATCTACATATAATGCCAAAATTGTAGACTTAGTATTATTTCTTTTTACATAAACACATGGCTCACAACGTGTTTGTGAATATCCATGAGTAGTTAACAACTTGTGTACAGTCTCATTCCATACTCTACTTGCTTGTTTTAAACCATAGATGCATTTCTGTAACATACATACTTTATTATTATCAATTTCAAATCCAGGAGGCTGATCCATATAGATTTCCTCCTGTAGGGATCCATTCAGAAACGCAGTAGTGACATCTATATGGTCAATGTCCATATCTTTTTCATTAGCTAAATTGAATAAAATACGCAAAGTTGAATGTCGAACTACGGGTGAAAACGTCTTATCGAAATCCACACCAGGTTTCTGACTAAATCCTCGAGCAACTAAACGTGCCTTGAATTTATCTAAATTTCCTGACGCGTCTTGTTTGACTTTGAAAACCCACTTCGACTTTATAACATTTCTATTCAATGGTCTGTCTACAAGCGTCCAAACCCCGTTCTTAATTAAAGAATTATATTCCTCTTTCATCGCGCACTCCCATTCAGCTTTATTAGTACCAGCCATTGCATCATCATAAGACTGGGGCTCATCAAAACATGGTGTATGAGAGAGAAAAGAACAATCAGAAAGATAATCATCATACCTCTTGGGTCGAATACCTCTCGTAGTCCTCACTGGACGACCAGTGGCCGCCATCTTAGGAATGGACTCGGTGTTCTCGGTGTCACTGCATGATGAGGAGGACCTGTCCTCCAACGAGTTTTCAGACTCATCTGGAGACTGGCCTCTCTCCACAGCAGGAGACCGATTTACCTCCACACCTGGAGACTCGCTTCTCTCCTCAGCAGGAAAATCACTCTGACTGTTGGCCCCAATACCAACAGAGGGCTCCTGCACTGGGGTGCCAGAAATTTGAGGAAAAATCTGATTAATTCTAACAATATCATTATTATTATTTCTACTAGAATTATTATTCTTGTCCAAATTAATAAAATTATTATTATTATATTTTATATTAGAATTATTATTATTTGTCAATTCAATAAAATAAACATTTCTAGAATTAATTATCCTTTTAGGATTGCAGGGGTCCACCAACCTGTAGCCTTTTGAATCATCACAGTAGCCTACAAAAATAAATTCTTTAGATTTTTCACTAAATTTACCACTACGTTTACTTTCAGGTACAAGGGAAAATACTCTAGATCCAAACACCCTTAAGTGACTAAGGTTCACTTTTGAACCAGTCCAAACTTCCTCAGGGGTGGAGCCAGGCAACGCGGCAGTAGGGGACCTATTTTTCAAATAAATTGCTGTCATTAAAGCTTCACCCCAATAGCGCGGTCCTAGGCCAGAGTCAGAGAGCATTGTTCTCGCCTTTTCAACTAAAGTCCTATTTAATCGCTCTGCGACACCATTTTGCTGCGGACTATATGGTATAGTGGTTTGGTGGACTATCCCTTGACTAGATAAATAATTGATGAATTTTGCATTGCAGTATTCACCGCCATTGTCTGACCGTAAACTTTTAATCATACATTCTGTCTGTCTCTCTACTAAAAGCTGAAACTTAATAAAACAGGACATTACCTCATCTTTGTTCTTCATTAAGAAGCCATATGTCTTCCGCGAGTAGTCATCGGTGAACGTCACCAGATAACGTGCTCCTCCCCAACTAGGCTCGGATATGGGACCGCAGACGTCAGAGTGTACTAACTCTAACAGTCGTTGAGCTCTCTTGGTACCACCCTTAGGAAAGGTCTTCACTGTATGCTTTCCCTTAATGCACGAGATACAATCTCCAAGGTGATCACTGTAAAATTTTACACCTTCAGCAAGATTATCACGAAGTGCACACATACCACGAAGACTCAGGTGTCCCAGCCGCTTGTGCTAAAGCACTCTCCTGCTCCAGTACATTGCCTGGCAGGATGCATGAGGACGCAAAACTACTCTGCGAACAAGAAGAGTTAGGCACAGAACAATCTAACCTATAAAGACCATTTATATGAGATGCAGAGGCTAATACTTTATTTTTGTTCTTAATATAACATTTATCATTGTTAAATATCACAGAATATCCTTTATCAGTTAATTTGCTTACAGACAATAAATTGGCTGAGAGATTAGGAACATACAGAACATTTTCTATGATTCTAGAACTCTTATTAACATACACAGTTGAATTGCCTTTCCTTTGCATTGCAATATATTATTATCAGCCACAGTAACCTTACTTGTAAAACTAGTGTCCATAGACATGAAGAGGTTCTTATTGTTACACATATGTGATGTGCAACCCGAGTCAATTATCCAGTTTGCACTATTTACACACTCAGCTAAGGCACACACTAAAAATGTTTCACTTTGTGCAGAGACTTGCACTGACTTTTTATTGCCTTTATTTTTGTTATCACGCTTAAGCTTAAAACACTTGGATTTTATGTGGCCCGGCTTCTTGCAGTAGTGACAAACTATAAAGGACGACTCGCTGGGAACGGAGACTCCATTGTCGCTCTGCTTACGGAACTCCTCCTGTAGAAGACGCGCTCGCACTGCTTCGCTTGTCAGATTTTCTAGGATATTTGCGGTCTCCAGACTCGAAACAAGCACATCAAACTCCTGCGGCAGCCCACTCAGTAGTAACTCTGCTACTTCTTTGTCTTCGATGACACGGCCGATGTCAGCAAGCTGCTGTACAAGTGTCATCACCCCGTCGATATATTCTCCCATGGAACTGTAGTCGTTGTAATTCGATCTGTGAAGCTTCCGGAGCAGGAGGACCCTTCGGTACAACCCTTTGTCCTCGAAAACTTCCTTCAGCTTTTACCATGCCTGTTTTGCGGTGGTGACTGACCTGAGGTACTGGATGCAGTTGCTTTTCACAGACAGGCAGATTCGTGCCAACGCCCTTTGATCTTTGGCAGGAGTTATTGCCTCTCCCTCAGTTCTCTCAATACATGACCACAACCCTTCCATAATTAGAGCCATTTTCATTTGAAATTTCCAATTGTGGTAGCTCGCCACACCGTCCAGCTTGTCGAATGAGTAGGCGGCATGAGGCCCTTGCGCGCCCTCGCTCGACATTGTGAATCTTAAACGTTTTAATGTTTGAATTGCGCAGTACTCACCGCGTGTTTTCTGCTGGGCCCATAACCTGTTTGTTTGTTTGGAGGTCGGTGTGGATCGATCAAACTTATTGATTAAAAATGCTGGATCACTTCCAAATATTTTATTATAAATATCGAGTGAAAAAATATAATGATTACTCAGATTAAATATGATTAGATAATAGATTCACAAAATATACGGGGGCGAGTTAACATGTACGAA
Source organism: Boloria selene (assembly GCA_905231865.2). Lineage (NCBI taxonomy): Eukaryota > Metazoa > Arthropoda > Insecta > Lepidoptera > Nymphalidae > Boloria > Boloria selene. Next base: position 2,728,149 of record HG993140.1, on the reverse strand, counting down.
GGCAGAAGCTTCAAGCTACAGAGACAGAGTGACAGTTGTTGACAGATTATAAATTATAAAAGATTCCTAATATGCAGATTATATTACGTTTCATTACTTTCTAACAGAATATACCACCTTTAATTTCTGATTTTGTATAGAAACAAAACATTGATATAAAATAACTAGCAATGTTCCCCTTACTTCACTCGCATTCACTCCCATTGATTATTGCAGGTCATAATCTACGTATGACATAATGTCCTCCATTTCAGCATTAAAGAATAACAAACATACACACACTTTTGCACTTATAATAGTAGTCCTTAAAATTACAGGGTTAACATTTAAAATGTTACAATAAGAATATTAAATATTTACTCTAAGTGTACAGAATTGGTAGTAAAAATTGTAATATAAAAACAACCTTTATACTTTCCAGGTAAAGCAAATGGATTCAGATATTTACAAAGAAATGTATCATCCATTTATGTATTAATTATTTATCTGTGAATAAAATGAATGCCTCATGGATTATTATCATGTTTTGTATTAGAAGAACACTTTGAATGATTTCATAGTTTTTTCTGCTATTTACTACAGAAGAACTTATCCAAAAAAGATAAAAATCTGATATTAAAACAAGCTTTTTTCGAGTTTTTAAGTAGTCAAGAACCCCATAATTTTACCATAACCTTAAGTAATATACATAATATATTACTTAATAAATACACTTTCCTTATCCCTATAATTTTCCTTAATAATTAATTAATTCTGCAAAATCTTCTAACTTTTAATTTTATATCGTTTTATTCTGCTACTTGAATACAAATCAGGACAAATTTCTTCATTACTTATATACAGTATACAGACAAATAAGTTCTCTTTTGAGCAAAATAGCGATGAAGAGAAATTTTAATTATTATACTACCTTCACTTCATATTGATGTTACAATTTCAATAAAAAAAGTAGAAAAAAAAACAAATCTATTACCTGCTCTAAATGAAAGGCGTCAGGACATAACAATATAAAGACATGACCTTGTGACATTTTCTTTATGAAATATTTTCTTTGTAACCTGTCTATTACTAACAGGAATATACCTGAATTGATCTGCTTGGAAATTCTACATGAAAGCCTGGTTCATTAAAGTTGAATAGTAAACTTAATATGTAGGTCCACATTTTTTTTATTTGACATTCAATTAATACTAAATCTATTTTGCGATTTATTCTGATGACTTAAATGAACGTTTCTCCTGAAACGTTTTTTTTACACAACCACGTACAAAGTAAGTTCTTATATTTTTAATTTATTAACGCTCTATGTGTTTTTGCAACCGACTTTAACCAAACGGCGGTTCTCAATTTGGTTGTTTGTTTTTCTATGTTTGTTACCTGAAAACTCCAAAATTTGTGACCGATAAGCCAACACAAATTAAAGCAAAGCTTATAATTTATATCACAAATTGTCTGCTAGCAGTAGCACCGACTCTGTAAATATTTAATGAGGTATCTCTAGTAACTAAATGAAACTGCTAATCAGTTATTTTTAACGTTTAGTGTTATTTTTATGCTAAAGTCGGTTTTATTAAGCTATAATTCTATGGTGCTTATAATAATGATACCTGGACCAAAAAATAGACTAACAAAATAATATGCTAATATTTTTAATTTCGTCTTATGTTCTAACACATAGTTAATGTATTTTACATTTCTTTGATTTTTTCTTAATCCACTGTTTTCTAAAACATACTATGCTTAATTAAAAACATGTCTAGGTTTTGTTTTTAATCGGTAAACTGCATACACGCTTTCCACTTCGTGTAGTCTTATTTATTTTGGTGCTATAATTAAATTGCAAAGTATTCGGAATGTAAACAAGATCTAACCGACAAATTAATGTATGTGTAAATTCTATTTTATGCTATTGCTTTTAGCTTGCAATTTAACTTTATTCGAAAAGACTGAAGTATACTCTTCATTTGCAAAACAGCCTGTAATTGTTTTATCCAGTAAAAATATTGCTTAAGTCTCATTACAAATTATACTGTGTATTGGGTAGTCCTTAGTAATATGCATATTACATAACATATTATAAAAAGAAAAAATATTGTAAGTATTTAGTATGTTTGTTTGTAGCGGATGAACTAAAAGATCCCAGAACCATTTAAGATGTGATATGAAAGTAGGAAAGGTCATAGGATAAGTTTATCGCAGAAATTATCCCTTAAATGGGGGGAAAGGGTATGTGGGGTTGATGACTTGATGGGGAAATAATAATTTCTCAAGAAAGGTATTTAAAACTCACTGTAAATGTTAAAACGTACCGTACATAGTTACGTAGAGACGAACCTGCGAAAGAAGCGAGTGTGAGTCACTAGCCTTTGTACATAAACAACTTATCTTCAATAAAATTGTTAAACAATGTCGCTAGTTTCGACATTATTTAATCGCCATTTACTTTTTAGATTATTTTATTACTTATAATAAGAGTTGATGTGTTCTTTTCCATAGATATTTTTATGGGCTTAAAAATAGCAAAAAACTAAATTGGGCAGATTGATTTAATTTATAAAAGCCATTTAACTGTAGCTAATTATATTAATCAATTGAGGCTACCGCAAAATAAACAATAGAATAACAATAATTAGACGTTTCCAAGTGCGTCTGAGTGGTAATTAACGTCTGTTTACGAAAAGAGATAAACTTTAACACAATAATGAATGACTTGTACACAGTTTTGACAAGCGCGTATATATGTAGTAGAGTCAGCATTTTAATAAATGGCACATTTATTTTTTACCACAGTTTGACTTGTGATCGAAATTAATATAAAGAGAAAAAAATTTATTTTTGTATGTAACTAAGAAACTCAAAAACTACTGGACCGATTTCAAAAATTATGTTGACATTAAAAACCTACATTATCACTTAGATCTACATTATCACTTAGATCTACATTATCACTTAGATACGCTATGTTTATTACTAGAACCCACGGCTTCGCTCGCGCTAGAACGCGACGAACTCGAGCGAAGCGAGGGTCACTGGTCATCATAAAATACTTTTTAAAATTTTTGGAAATCATAATATTAATAAAATTTCATTTGTCGAAAATATAGTGCGACTACGGCTCTAACCCTGACAATTTTTATAGTACCTACCTATGCATTTCTGGATTTCAATTAGCATTATATTCTTCTTTCGTCATTTTTGGACTCCGTTTACGAAGTTTGGTTATAGTTTTTTTTAACTTTTTTTTTATGTGTTCACCAATCAATATTTGGCGACAGCGATGGACCACATTAATAGGTGAAATCAATCTATTATTTAAAACCGCTTTTAATAAACAATGTGCTTATGTTTTAAGTAATACAAAATTCAAACTGTCTGCATTTTTCCGTAACTGTTTCCCGTAATTTATTTTAACTAATTTTGATTTTACCTAAAGTCATGATATAAAATATGATTTTTAAATTGTATGTCAGAATATATAGATAGGTAGTAATTTAAAATTATGTTTTGTTATTTTATTTTGTGGTCAGTACCGGGATGGACCCGAGAGTGACCTAGGGTATCAGTTATCATCGGGACGCCGTGACGAATGTTTGTCGTTGCTAGTGTTTATACGCGAAGCGAGTTCCGTGAGTGTTCCTTGGTGATTTATATTAAATCTGTAACTTAACAAAGTTAGCTTGTGAATTTTTCGTAGAGCAATATAGAGAAGTTTTATTAGAATTAGTCAAGCATTGTGAGCTGATATAGCTAAGTTCTGTGTACATCTAAGTTAAACGTAAGTAGCAAAGTTAAATTGAAGCAAATATAAGTGATATTATTTTTATAATCAGTCAGCTACCTTTAGCCTGAAACTTAGAATAAAACACATGATAGTGTGTCATAATAATAATCGTTGTTATAAAACTTATGAAGATTTCAAAACACCAGTTTTTCTCTTAATCAAAATTTACATATCTTAATGCTAACTTACTACTTTTGTTACTCCTTATTTATAAATAGTAAAACAGACTCTTTTAATTTGCAACAAATTTATATATTATATTCTTTTCATGTATATACGTATGTATGTATGTATGTATGTATGTATGTATGTATGTATGATGTATGTATGTATGTATGATGTATGTATGTATGTATGTATGTATGTATGTATGTATGTATGTATGTATGTATGTATGATGTATGTATGTATGTATGATGTATGTATGTATGTATGTATGTATGTATGTATGTATGTATGTATGTATGTATGTATGTATGATATATGTATGTATGTATGATGTATGTATGTATGTATGTATGTATGTATGTATGTATGATGTATGTATGTATGTATGATGTATGTATGTATGTATGTATGTATGTATGTATGTATGTATGTATGTATTTATGTATGTGTATTGTATATCTATCAAAGTCTTCGCATACACCGCCTACCTTACTTATAAAAATTACTTCTCTATCTCAATGTTTGCCTGGAAGAGTTCTTTTCGTTTTAAGCGATAAGGCTGCCTTCTGTACATTTTTTTATTTTGTGTCTGTTCTTTGTGTTGTATTATTGGCGTACAATAAAGAGTTAAATAAATAAATACTCGTATGTATATATTCTAACCTTTTCAACGTGCCCAGCAGGGCATGGTCCTTACACTTGCTTCACTTGGTTGGCAAATCAAGCCCTTTAACAATGAACTAATACTGCCATAAAATTAAAATTATGTATGTTTTTACACGTCACATAAACAGCTAGATAAAAAGTATTAAGCTGTAATTTTTGAGTAAGTTTCTGAGTTCTGTTTTAGAATATATTATATACCTAATGTCTACATTAAATTACCAGATTTAAGTCAGTTATTTATAGTTTTGCTTGGAGTGCTACTGTTATTTCTTATTTCTAATAGGCACCCACTAAATAAAAAGTTTTGAATGAAAAACATTTACCCATCGAAATCGTAAAATATATTTTTTCTATTGAACTAAATGCCTCTATATAGTCGTAAATTCCATTCAAATTCTGTGTCTGACGATACAACCACATGTATGTAGCCTAATTTGCCCTGGATTCCGAACAAAACCGAAACATTTATTGATATAGTGCGTAGCTAGCTTGTCACTCACACTGTATATAAACGAAAAAATGCTTACCTATATATGATATTATGTTTATCGTAAATTCTTATTTTAGGTAACAACAATAACTTATTTTTCGCATTGCCTCGATTAATATGTAATACACCAACTATTTTCCAATGAAAGTCCCATCAAATTCGATCCAGCCGTATCGGAATATAGGCAAACAAATATATCACTTTAGACAGTGGTAGCTCAGCGGTAACGCGTCGCTTGGATAACCGAGTGATGTGGGTTCAAATTCGGGTCTCCCACCTCTGATATTTTCATGTGCGAATCATTTATATCATGATTACCACTTGTCTTACGGTGAAGGAAAACATCGTGAGGAAACCTGCATATCTGAGAAAACCTACCAAATTTTCGAAAGGCATGTGAAGTCCGCCAACACGCACTAGGCCAGCGCGGTGGACTAAGGCCTGATCCCCCTCGTACTGAGGGAGGCCCGTGTCCAGCAGTGGGACTTTAAAAAGGGCTGTTGATGAAATATATCACTTATCTGTCTGACATACAAAAAATATGTTTATATTACAAGTATCCTTTTAGTATACGATTATTATTGTTATAATTCATTATGCATTTATTAAGAAGCAGTTATTTTGAGCAACCAACAGACATTTATATTTAATTTATCTATTGATATATAAAATTAATTATTAGGTAATTAATTTTATCAAAAGTTAGCACTTTAGACATCTAAATGCGTTGTAACTGCGCACCCTTAAACGATACAACTTGTAGCTTAATTTAAAAGAAACTTAGTAATTGAAATATAATAAATTATCAAGAAGAAATCTGTACGAATATGTATATTTGTTATCTCTAGTTTATCATCGCTAAAGTTTCCTAATGAGTGCTGAAAGATTGTGAAGTTGCTTACTTAAAGCGTCTGACGGTGAGGACTTTCTAACAATTCTTGTTAAGTGTCATTAAATCTTGCTTTATTTAATGAATTTTAGTATTAGTATTAAATAGTTTTAAATAGTTTTTAGTATTAAATAGTTTAAGTTCGCGACTCGTCTTCCGGTTCTTTACATTGCCGTTCTTTCTTGTTCCAAAATTGTAGGTTTTCTTGAGTAAAAGTTTGAAAAAGGTTCTATTAAACAATGAAATTTATATAACACATAGGAATATTATTTTTGATATTACGTAATTTTGATTATACATAATATAATACCGCTACTCTGAACTTATAAACTATTTCAACGCATATTTTGGTCATTTTTAATAATAAATTTATATCTTATATCTACGACGTGTTTTCCATTATTCCATTATGACTAAAAATGGCAAAAATCATAAAAAGCCTTTTAGGTATTCCATTCTTTAAAACAATAAATAATAATAAGTTCATACATTGATATTTTTTCAATATCTTCACATATTTATCGAAGTTTTGCCACTTCAATATTTTATATTACGGTAATTAAAGTTCATGAAAATAAACAGTTTTGTACTTTTTGATTTTTCAGCTGAATATAACTAAATTAATAAATAAATAAATAAATAATGTATTTGGTTTTTACAAAATATTTTATTTCACTTCACAAATAAATATAAAATAATAAATATAGTCTTTATTTTTCGTAAGCTCTATATAAAAGCCTACGGCGACAAAGAGTCGATTCAATAATAATAGGAATTCAAATTTATATTCACAATATGAAACTCGTCTATCAGTCGTTCACCCCGTGTTATAATAACACGGAAAACGCAATTGTTTCCAATAAAATATAAAACAGGAAAACTAAGCATTATATATATACTAAATGTATATGTATATATACTAATGTATGTAATGTATATAACAATTACTTTTTTTTTGTATCTTCATCATTTTATGTATATTTACTTATTTTTCGGATCAGGCCATAGTATACTTAAATTGTAGGCTTAGATTTGGAGTATTTCTTTATTCTTACAATGTTCTTCGCCTCAAGTGATACCTAATCATGTTTAAAACAATTACCCCTCAAAGTGTCATATTATCATTCATTTACATATTATTATCTACTTTTAGTTGTGTCATTTATCTATATTATTAATTTAAACAACGTAACCAAGTGTTATACTAAAAATCGAACCAATTAAACGTTCGCATGAAGAATTTGTAAGTTACCAAAATAAATAAAACCATGATCCTAAAACAAATTAGAAACGCTCGTTTACATACAAAAAGCAAGCAAACGTGCTACACCATGAATATAATATAGATTCTGTCATGACTAACGCTATTATATCATCAGTGTCATTGGCTTGTTTGCAATTTAACTGCACCGTAATCTGAGGCGAGTTAAAAATAACCCTTGATAATATATTTCATTTGAAATAGTAAGATTTTATTTTATATACGAACAAATTTTGTTGTATTTTGAAGTGAAACTTCTTTAGAATCATTGTGATTTTAAACTCGATGAAACGAAAAAATAAGTCCATAGTACCAGGCTCTCAGAGACGGGGAAGAGTTAGCCTTAATTTAAATTCAAGTTTAACTTCTGACATGTGTACTTTGTACACACGCACTTTTTTTTATACATTTTTAATTACATATTTGCGTTTTAGTATGTAGGTACGTACTTAAAACGCATATTTATTTAATATGTGTATCTGAGATATATAAAAACTTAGTCTCTCCCGTGACCATGCTGAATTCGCGTCAAAAACCGAAAATATAGTTTTTTTTATACAGTCAAATATTCGCAGTCGTAAGTGCGACGCCACATTAATTCGAAAGAGGTTTTAATGCCTATTACTGATTTTTTTACTAAAGTTTCTCACATTACGTGTACGGAGTTGGTACGCATAAATGCATTTCCGATCGTTAAAAAAAAGCATATAAAATAGATTCATTTCTTATATTTATGGGCAATATATTTATTAAACCTAATAGTTTACAAAACAATATTTAGGGCTAATTCATAGATACATAGATGTAGTCTCGACATCACTAATATCCCGACAGTACCCACTCGATCAGAAAAATAGATTTGTACGCTCTATGACAAATGCTTCCACTCACATTCTATTTCAACCTGAATGTATATGGAGTACAAAGAAAAGCATTCCGCTACTGTAATGTATCTCCCTTATCACTTACTGATAATAGTGACCAGGCCTCGTACAATGCCAATTCAATTTGTTATAATAACCTGCTATATACATTGTAAATAGAACCTTATTAGCTTCGAAAAGCGTTGAAATCAGATTGTTCGAAAATTTTAGCATATTGGTTATGCTTGAACTAAAGGTCAAAGAACATAGCTGATTAGTTGCTACAGTTGAGAGTACTTACTACTTAGAATAAAGAATGACGTTTTGAAATCTAATAATTTTTTGTAATAATTAAAGATGCTTCATAGTGGTATTTAGAATTTTTATAGATTTTTAGGAGAGTTAATATAACGTAGGAAATTAGCCTAGTCTTAGTAAGTAGTAGCTTAAGTATGGTATATTTTTACTATGTTGTGTGTGAAGTGTTTGTCTTATAAGCGTCCGGCAACCCAGCCGAGCGCGAAGCCAAGAGAGAGCCAGTGGGGACCCACTTCGGTGGGCGGAGTACTATGCGGGTTGCTTCTGGTATTTCTCTGACTGCAAAGAAGAGCATGGGAGCTTTTATCTCTCGGGGACAGATTTAGAGTCTAAACCTGGAATTGGTTATTATTGTGTTATACATATAGTTTAAATTAGACAGTTTCATTTATAAATATCAATATAGAATCCTATAAAACGATAGAAAAAAATAAAATCTTTAATGTTCTTAAGAAAATAAATAATAAAATCCCTATTTCTATTCTCTGGTACGAGTAGGAGGCCGAAATTTAAAAATGAAGTTCCTATAGCCTTTCATAAACTACACCTTATCACTTTTGTACAGTCACCGGACAAAAAAATGTATATTCGCATCCAAAAGGACGCGTTATCTGAGCCCTGACCCTGCGAGTTATCACAAAAAGTTCACTAGAGAGTTAGAATTTTTTCATCCTGCTCCAGCGATAACAATTTTAAAACTTGTATGACAAATTATATGAAAGCAAAAGTTCATTATTTATTATCCTCATAAACGTAAATTCTTAAAAACTACTTGACCAATGAAGCTTAGACACGGTAATTTATACATATTTTATAACAAATAAACAAACAAATACAGTTAGTTTGTTGTTTATTTGTTTGTTTGAATGCGCTAATCTCAGAAATCACTAATTCAATTAAAAAAATCCTTCTTATTCCTAACCCTGTTTGAATTACGTGGATAATGGATATTGGATACCCAAAAATAATATGTAAAACTGCTTCAGATGTTTTAATTAATTGATTGTTCTCATTCCTTAGTTTAACAAAACGTGTTTCCAAAACAATAATTTAACAGATTAATGTTAATTCTACCCGAAAATTAGTTGTCTGTGGAAACCCAAAATTCTACACAACGAACTATTTCGACCAAAACTTTAACGAAACTTTATACTGAAGTCTAAGTCAAACTTTGCAAGTTTGCACTTCACGTAACGGTTGCTAATCATCTCATCAAAGAGAAGCTAGATGTTTTAAATTAAATACACACCGATTATGTATACAATTTCGTTAAAATTTATAGTATCACAGAAATAACGAAAAGAGATATGGGACAACAATATAGAGCGAACCAGAGATTTCAGGTTGACTGAGTATAGACGATATCAAAAAGTAAAATAAACCCGCGAAAAAATTTTAGGAGCGTTGTTTTATATAAATCACTAAGTATTCGCCTAAAACTATAAAAGTAAAAGTATATTAGAAACAAAAATTTAAAATTACAGTTTTACATACAATTTTTTTTTTTTTATGGTAAAAAGGGGGCAAACGGGCAGGAGGCTCACCTGATGGAAAGTAATCACCTCCGCCCATAGACATCTGCAAGCTGCCGGCCTTTCAGGAAAGGGAGGGATGGAGGAGAGAGGGAAGTGGGAGGGAAGGGGGAACGAAGGTGGAGGATGAAGGGAAGAGGGAGGGGGGAAGGAGAGTGGGCCACCCAGACTCTCACTCACCGGACGAAACGCGACAGCATAGCTGCCACTTCACGCCGGTCTTTTGTGAGAGAGTGGTACTAATGAACTATACGGGGCGTGCCGGCCCATTCGGTTGCTACCCGAAGGTAACAAGCATGGCACTACCACTTAAAATAATACAATAAATAATTAATTTAATGCTTACACTTGCACTATCACGTTCAGTCAAGTTGTGATTTATATTTTGACAGATAATTTATCTGATGATTGGAGTACATTTTAATATAAGAGTAGAAAAATATTTCGACTGTTACTTTACTTATATTTTAAAAATATAAGTGTATGTATTACGTATGAAATTCTACGTGTATGTATTTATATAATATGTTGGTCCATTTCATTTACTAATTTCTCTAACCTAACCCTAAGTTAGCCTTGAAAAATTCGCTTCTAGCGATAAGGCCGTCTACCTACTGTACATATCTTTTTTATGTATTTTGTGTGCATTATTATTATTATGACTATTACACTCATACTAAGAAATAATAAATATACTGTCATAGAACTAAGCATAAATCAATACAAAAATATTTTAAAATAGTAAACAAAAGTCAATTTGTATGGCAAAATCGAGAATTACTATATTTGACAGTGAACTTTATAGCCTAAGCTATTATGGTCTAGCTCTAAGGTCCCAATGAAAAAATATTAAAATTAAATATTTTGTTTCAGGTAGTATACCTTCCTATGCAAAAGCATGTCATAGTGTTGCGAAAAAGTGAAAAATAATTAAAATGACGTTGTGGTATCCATCCCGTGTGGCTGTGCGGGCGATAGTGGTTATTTTATTATGTGCAACGTCTGAAGCCATCTCAGAGGAAAGGGAAGAGCCCCATAAGTATACGATAGAGGAGCTTATTTCGACGCATTTTGAAAATAAACAATCAAATGACCTTGGAATGGACCCTTGTAAAGCTGGTAAGTGTTATACAAATTCATTTTTCTTTAGTTTAATGATTAAAATATTGACATATTTTCAGAATACCCGTTTATCTAAAAGCTGTAAATGATGTAATGTTGCGCATCACTTGAGGCTAAAATAATTTGACTATTTTTCACATGTTGGTACTGTTTTAAATATTTATAGTTTAAACTCTCATCAACGGAGGAATAATTTGAAGAACGAGATTTAAAAGTAAAATACTTTTTTGTATGAGATATTTATAATACCTATATCAAAGACTACAGTCCAATTTAAAATATATATTTTTTGCATAGTAATCGAACCTGTAATATAATCAGAGTCATATAGTACTAAATAAATAGCATACGATGGTTAAGATCCATAACACAATAATATTTGATAAATATTATCTAACAACATTTTTAACGTAAAGTACAGTAATGTAACTCTAAGTGCATATTAACATTATGAAGCGACCATGGAAAATGAAAACCGACTTCAAAACGCTACAAATCGAAACTAAAAAGGAAAAAAAATAATTTTAATTACTTAGTTATTGTTGGAGTCGGTGCCAGCCAAGAAGGACAGTTTTATCCTGCCTTTGCAATGAACTTTCGAACGGATATTTTGATTATATTTACAAATTGATACATTAATTAAATTGTATTAAGATTATTTTGCTTTGGCTGGCACCGACTCCAACAATAACTAAGTAATTAAAATTATTTTTTTTCCTTTTTAGTTTCGATTTGTAGCGTTTTGAAGTCGGTTTTCATTTTTGTTAAAAAATAATTTATTTTAAATTTTTTGTGGAAATTATTATCACTACATAGTATAAAACAAAGTCGCCTTTTCTGTCCCTATATCCCTATGTGCGCTTAAATCTTTAAAACTACGCAACGGATTTTGATGCGGTTTTTTCCAATAGATAGAGTGATTCAAGAGGAAGGTTTATATGCATAACTAGGCGATCCCGCGGCTTTGCCTGTGCTAAATCTAGGGAAGAGCCCGAGCGAAGCGAGGGCGAGTCGCTAGTGTTTAAATAAAATATTGGAAGGCTAACTAAACTACTGCTCCAATAAGTCAGCGAAGTTTTGAAATGAACGACAATAGTCAATCGAGATTTGTCCACGTCTATTTTTCCACGTAACTCGTAGACGTTAATAAGGATTACCTTCTATTATCAATTCACCTAATATCCTGAAGGAATACAACTATCAGTTCATAAGTACGTATAATATTAAAAGAATTTTCTTTCAACTCCTAACCGTTGAGGATATATACCTTACATCATCACAAATTCTTGAACAGCTTTAGAAAATATATGACAAAGGTAATCAGTGCCGATAAAATTTAAGGGTTGCCCTCGATTTCTCTAGGATCCCATCATCAGATGCTGACTTGGTGACAATGAGAACATCTTGAATGTATACCCTACCGAACAAAAAAGAAATTTTTAAAATCGGCCCACAATTCACGGAGAAATCGGTGAAAACACATAAAAAACAACTGTTGAGGAATTTTACCTTCCATCATCAGCTCATCCACATGAGATGATGATTTTCATACGTAAAAGCTTTATCGGGTTTAGAAAATATATCAAAAACATAATAGGTGCCTGTAAATTTTGAGAGTTGCCTTCGATTTCCCTGGGATCCCATCATCATATACTGACTTGGTGACAATGGGACCACCTCGGAACTATACCCTACCAATCAAAAGAAAAATTTTTGAAATCGGCCCACAGACGGCGGAGTAATCGGTGAACATACATAAAAAAAAATACATACAACGGAACATATAACCTCCTCCTTTTTTGAAGTCGGTTAAAAATACAATTTGTGTCTTCTCATCGTCAAAATATATAATTATTTTGCTATCAAAAAATATATTCTAACATTTACAAAAATTATGATATTTGCGTTTCCTTAAATCACAATCTTATCGTTTCGCTGCCACGAATTTCAATAGAAGCTCTCGGGATAGGTTTTATCACAAGTTGATTTCAATTTTAGAGCTTTTTAACGCCGCTGTGGAATTTAATATATTACCGACTTTCTAGATATTATTTTTTATTACAATATTTTTTAATAAAGCTTTACTTTTCACTTAAAAGGAAAATAGAAAAATGATTTTGTAACATTAATGAGATAAGCGGCTTAGTTTAATTGTGTAAGGTTTTTGTGTACTTATTATCTACAAGAAATAAAATTATTTTAATCGCGAACAAAGAGAATACTGTTATTTTTTTCATAAGAAATAAGAATTTTATTTAAAAAAGTCACAAAAACTTGTTACTTAATCATCTACTCTTTTGCTTACTAATATATTAGTTAATATTTCATAATATATTTTCTTTTTACCTTCATGTGGTTAGAGGGAAAAGTATTTTTTTTTACATTTTTTTCTACGTGTTAGTTAGTAATGATATTAAAAAATCAATTTCGGGGAAAAGAGCTTATTCGTGATTCTATTTTTTATCTACATGTTCTCTTACATATAGCAAATAAATAATACACGGCAATGTTTTGTATATTTTGCTACAGAATATTATTAAAGTTTTAGTACCTACTATAGGTATAGTTTGTAGGACTAGGCATCATAAAAAATTGCCTAGATATATTTATGTATACGCATTATCGTTCTTATTATTAATTTGATAAATTTATCATATTGACGTTTTTCAAGATGTTATCCAAGTAATATCATTAATATTATTATTCCACTTAACTCTCGAGGCTATTTAAAATACAATTGGTTTTAAAAAGAAATATTTAAAAAATTTAGAAAGTTTGAAAGTTTGTAAGTTTGTAAGTTATAAGATATTTGTATAATCACGCGAAAACGGCTGATCCATGAACGGATCTGGAGGCAATTTGGCACAGAGATAAAAAATAACGGTTCCCGGGAAATAGTGTTTGAGTTGAGTTACTAGTTATAATCTAAAAATATTAGTTAATTAAATAAATATTTTGGAACATTATTACACACATCACCATCTAGTTACGTGGTAAGCTACGAAGCTTGTGTTACAGATACCAAATAGTTGATATACTAACTAAATATAAATTTTAAATACATAGGTACATATAATAAATATAAGCATCCATGACTGGAGTACAAAAATTGCCAGTGCAAATGCCCTCAGCGGGAGTCGAACCTGCGACTGCAGAAAGTAGGGTCACTACCAACTGAGTCAAACATGTCGTCAATTAAAAGATTTATGTATAATTCTAGGTACAATCAATTTATATTACCCAATATAATCAATTATAATAGACATTAATCGGTCCATAAAAGCACTATAGATAAAAAAATTGGCTATTTCCATTGCATTTTCATAGTTTTCACAATGACTGACGTCACGAGTCGCCAAACTTTATCACCGGCAAACGTTCGCTCGTAAATTGAAAACTGGCACTCCATAAGCTTTTAAAGTCAATAACGCCGCCCTCATCAATCCGCCCGTAAACCGGACAAAACCGGACAATGCTCTTTCATCCAGACCAGCCGTAAAAAGGCGAAGCTTTTGTTTTGATACCGAATGGAATTGATCTTTCAAAAATTTAATATCACATTTTAATATATTTCAAAGTTGACTGAAAAGTATGCATTGATTTCCTCTTTCCTCTTCAGGCAAAAAAGGCAGAATGCCCTCGTTCGGGTAATCGAGGGAAGCGAGTTCAAATTCTGGTTTTGGCAATTCTGATATTTTCATATGCGATGTAAATTATTTTTAGGCCAAATGTAACATTTTTTTATTGAAGATACGAGATACCTCTTTTAATGCATTTAAAACTTTACGTTGGAGACTTGACCTAAGAGACTGCTAGTTGGGCGTCTTGTCAAAATGATGCTACTTACAATAAATAGTTAGCTTGATAGTAAAGTTTCTAAGTTGAGAACCCGCAACAAATGTCAAATGTTCATGTAAATCTTAGGAAGTATTACGTTGACCAAAAATTAGAAATATGGAATTTGTCACCTTGACGAACGACGACGTTTTTATTACATCTATTTGCCCATTTGCCTCAGG
This sequence comes from Boloria selene, assembly GCA_905231865.2. NCBI lineage: Eukaryota > Metazoa > Arthropoda > Insecta > Lepidoptera > Nymphalidae > Boloria > Boloria selene. Next base: position 2,713,040 of record HG993140.1, on the reverse strand, counting down.
TAGAATAATTGTGCGACATTGGTAAAAATGTTTTATTATGAAATTCTCGGCTTAAGTGAAGAGCCTATCTCACGAAAAAAACTCGTTACGCAAAGTGATTTCGAGAAAAGCTTTGAATAAAACGCCTCTTCTATAATACTTCATAATTGCTCTGTAAATCGTTGAAAATAAATTATATTACCGCTTAGACATTTTAGCGGACTTGTATAAGTACGCTATTATTTTTTTAAGTCATACTGTTATTATAAATATTAAAAATAAGTTTGTATGTATGTGCTTATGTGCGTGCGTACGTTCAGTGATTGTGTATGTTAGGACAACTTGGGTATAAGTTTAATCTTGTTAAATATTGTTGTTTTTTTAATGTATAAAGTTTAGAAAATTCTAGATCACTACATATTATAAAAGAAAGTCCTCCGCCGTGTCTGTTTATCTGTTCGAGATAAACTCAAAAACTATTCCATCGATTTTCATTATTTTTTTACCAATAGATAGAGTGGTTCACGAGGAAGGTTTTAGTATATACCTAGCGAAACCTCCAGCTTTGTGAGTGAAACGACGGTGAATCGCTAGTTTATATATAAAGTACATAAGCAATCTGTGAAATATTGCAGATTAAAAATGATTTATTGTTAATAAGCACCTGTAGTTATTCATCGTATTTGGATGACAGACCCATTTAACTCTCAAATCACGGGGAAAAAAGCTTTGTGACTCATAAGAGTGTGTATGAATAATGTCTACGGGAAAGCGAAACACTCGATTCTCTATTTACACTGAAAACCGCTTTCAGTGTTAATATGTTGATGTGTATTGTGTTTTATACATATTACTGTAAACTGCCTGCCAGCATGTACAGTCGCACACAGAGAGGTCCTGGGTTCGAGTCCCGGGTCGGGCCAAGTTAGTTATTTAGTCTTTCTGTTTCGTAAGCCTCAGTAACGGCCCGAAGTTGGCTTGCTGTACCTCAGAGAGCACGTAAAGCCGTTGGTCCTGCGCCTTAACTCTCACTGGTCGTGCCAAGCAGTCGTCCCACCGGAATATGAGAGTGATAAGGAAGGAGAGTGCACTTGTTTCTGCGCATACACTTGTGTAATTCTCCTATAATATCTCCGGTGCAGATGGGTAGTCTCAATGAGATTGGCCGCCGTGGCCATAATCGGTCGGGAGGACATCGTAATTGTAAAAATATATTATTAGGCATGTACTACTGTACAGATTCTCAAACCATTTTCGTGCTTTACTTATATAACGGCTTCAGTTTTTTATATTATCAATATTTTATCTGAATATTATTTTTGGCTAAATATATTTTAAATAAAACTATTCAAACGACAGACTCTATTTCACGCTTTGGAAACTTCGGGAACCAAAATCCAAAATAAATCCGTGGAGAAATCCGAATAAATGATTTTAAATTTTGAATATACAAGTTAATTTTAAAATACTATAAAATATTAATAATAAAATAATATGGAAATATTTTAATTTAGAAATTCCTTTTTAATAAATATTATATTTTTTTTATAATAATCGGATAAAGAATAATTTACAGGACTTTTGCAGGACCCAAGCTCAAGTATTTAATAATTCCAGAATATGGTAGATCTTCATACTAAAGCAAACAGAGTTTCTAACTAGGAAATTTCCATAATATGCGTATATTTTAAAGATCTAAACGCCACACGCACTTGCTCCGCCATATAACATTTAAGAATTCTTTTTTACGAAATTTACAGGCTGAATGTAAGTAGGGCGACAGCTTTTATAGATAATAGATAGGACATGCCACACCGCGCCGTTAACACCTGCAGCTTTCTCAGAGCTTTGAATTAATAATACTAAAGTTTTCGTATTTTTGTGTACATTTTAAAGCTCGTAGCACTTTCTTCTACAATGCTTTAGTACATAGTAAGTAGCATAAAGAACTTAATTTTCGCCTTTCTAACGTTACTACGAGTAGGATGTAAAGTTTATTAGTCAAATAATATCTACACGATGTGAAATATACTGGACAGTATATTTAACAGTTAACTTTCAGTATTTACACAACAGTTTCAAACACACAGAATGCTTCTACGATAATAATAATATTTCAATAGTATACAGTTGTTGTAACAATAATAATTTTGATAGAGAAATTGAGGTAAAGATTATTAAACTTTTACAAGCTTTTATCTTATATGCATTTAAATTATTAATATACCAAAATATAAAATTAAAAGTAATTGTCAGAACAAAAATAAATAGAATAAAATACGAAATATTTTTTGCTTTATCCCATTAGCATTAGTTTAAGAAGCGTGCATACTGACTTTCATACGTTGGCACTTGCGGAGGAAACTCCAAGTGAGCTTTTAACTATTAAGTTAAATTAAACTATTAAGTTTATCTTTCATACTGATAATACTTTTATGATGTAATTAAATTTTTGGGTTCTTGATATTTAAGCACTGTTACAAGAATCGTTTGATTATTGGCAGATATTATAATGTACCCTCTTTAAAGTTTGATTTACGGGTTTACATAACGTAATAAAATAAAAATAAAATAAAATAAAATAAAAAAAGTCTAAATAGTGAGTTCGATAACTATGACAAGGATATAGCCTACTATTAATAACATAATTGTCCAAATGTGCTGCTGTCTGTGAATATTACTGTACAACCAAAGACATCTACGTACCAAGCGAAGTGACCGATAATACCAAGATTCAGAAAAAACATAACAATGAATATAAAATAAGATGAATATATTCCTTGAAAGTACCTATACTAAGTTAAAATATACATAAGCAATATGTACAAGCTTAATTCTTTAAGAGTTCAAATTTTAACAGAAAAAAATGGCGGACAACTTAATATATTACAATTTGAAATGAAAATTTCCTCGACTACATTGATGTAGGGCTTGCAACGTTTTTCAATTTCACAAAAAGAACGTACGCTTCAAATAAATCCTGGGCCGGTTAAGTTTAAAAATGGCGGACGTTGGGCTCGACCCTACTTTTGTATATGGGATGGCTGTTTAGCATTTTTTCTCAGTGAATACACATTCCACGTCTACATACAGGCAGTAAGAAACAGCTCTTAAGATTTTATTTACATACATTATGAAGTACCCCATTTTTTATTTGTGACCTCGGTTAGTGTTGTGTATTATACATTTCTTCTATTTTTTTTATAAAATAATATAAATTATATACCATAAAATTCGGTAATTACAATAATTTTTAATATAATAAAAATACGATTACGGAGGAAGGAATAGGTATATTTGGTTTTTACTATGGTTATATTTTTCGTTAGCTTTGCCAATTTTTTCGATTTCATATTTTTTTACTTATCGCTTTTATACCTTGTTACATATTAAAAAAAACCTGAGCTAACATTAGAAACGGTCTATTTTTTACACCAAATCAATATTTTGCGAAAAATATTCAATTCATGGTCAATATTAATCTTCAACCCTTAATATATGCCTATTCCAATTTCCAACCAAAAACACAAATAACAAAGTATCTAACAATATTTGTTAATTCAATTATTTTTAAAAACATTATCTATTTTAGTTTTATTTGAACAAAAAATACTGGTATTACTAAAAGTGTCGCATATAACGACTCTCCATTTACAATCATTTCTTCTCTATAAATATATCTCTATATAGAAAGTAATATAGTAATTCCACGTCTCTACCGTGTGTGATGTGTGGCAGACAGATGTACTGTAGCTTGTACTGTACTCCACTAATAAAGGACGACGGGCGCTACGCATGTCATTCAGGGAATGAGCATGTGATGGCTATATGATTACATCTACGACGCCAACTTTATTACATTTTCTACCGACATTTTTAAAAACAACGAATTTTCAAATACTCTATTTGCCATTTTGTGTTTTTTTTTGTACATTGTGCGTAGTCACTGTCTGTAACAAGTACATAAACCTCTGAGAAGTCAAAGTGACATTGACAATGATTGCTGTAAAACATTCGAAACGTCGCGAACCAAAAACCATAAAAATCCGAAAAAATTGTTTAATTTATAATTCGAATATTAATTTTTGTATTTCTGTCTCTTTTTTTGCTCTTTTCTATAAGAATGGACTTTTTTGAATAAGATCTTTTGATGACCTCAATTATTTCAAGGGTCTTAAAAACTCGAGTTCTGATGGAAAGACCTCAATTATTTTTCGTTTTTCCTATAATTTATTTTATTATGATGCTCTCTTAATTTAATACGTACTGAAAGAAAATTAAATTTAGTGAATCCTTTATATAATAAACAGTTCTAAAATGTTGAATTATCAAAAGAGTATCAAGAAATGTAGATTTGATGAATTCTATAATGTTGAATTATCAAAAGAGTATAAAGAGTATCAAAAGAGAGTATAAGTTTTTGAAAACAAAAGAAAAGTCTTAAGAAATAAAAAAAAATGTTTTTTACACTTTTTTATTTGAGGTATCAACATTTATTAAAAATTAGATGGCTATTCGAGTGAAGATGGTTCGTGTGGAGTCATACAGTTACAGACAACAACAGCTACGGTAAGGCCTATAAATACGAGTAGCTTTCGTCACTAGGCAAGCTTTATATTAGTGAACTATAAGTCCATACAATAATGTTAAGATATTATTAATATAGTACCATCTTAGGCTATAACAGTTTTGCTTTAATTTAACATTCCATTTTTTATTGTAAAGTGTACAATTTTCCTTATGTGACCATAAACTTACGTTGCCAATTGTTGGTAGAGACGTCGTAAAAACCTTATAACCCTCCCAGATTCGGGCTTTATACTCGTAAGAGATTGGTACTTGCAAATCTGTGTCATATTAGTTTACAAATGAAATTATTATTATAATACTAACATATAGATATACATATACGTTTGGCTCAGTTTGTGATATTGACCTTATTTACTGTAGTTGTCACAGTCGCGGGTTCGAGTCCCGCTGGGAGCAGTCATTTGTTGTTTGTGTGATTAGCGCGAATGTTTGTACTCCAGTCTTGGGCGTTAATATTTATATTAATAAATTATAAAGTAATATATGTGTAGTGGTTGGTATTATATGGTATCTTAGGCACGTGTAGCTTACAATGGAACTAGATAGTGCTTTGTGTTAATGCAAAAATAACTAATATATCAAAATAATATTTGCTTAGGTCAGGTTGAGTTCGATTTTTACATGAAGTAAATGTTTGTATTAGCCATACAGATTTAAACATTTAGAGATTCACTTTACATCGTATTATTGTCGTCTGTCGATGGAAATTTTAAAAAAGTCGTTTTGCTTTTTAGTATTCTTAAAATACAGAATGAAAATCTTTTTACATGAATTTTAAAGTAAGGGTTTAAATTAAAAGCACAAGGTATTTCGTTCCTAAACACTCAAATAAACAGAAAATTAGCATTTAAATCAAAATCAAAGACAACCTGTACCTACATATTAATTTCAGAGTTGGGCTGGACTGTGCTGAATCTGACTAAAAATAAGATATTACAAATTGAATATTTAGTATTTATACTTAATTTAGTCATAATTTTTCCCCTATAGACATTAATAGGCATAATGGCATAAGGCATAGGTATGTGCAATATAATTAAAATATATTTTATACTAAAAAAAAATGACCGAAAACCATGTAATAAACTGTATACGTCTATCCAACAGTTAGCTTCCGGCCCACATGTTACATCAAACTAAAGGAAACAATGGAAAAACTATGGCGTTTTAATTAAAACTTATAAGTAAAGGGCTATATATAAAGTTATTATATTCACATTTCAAATAACAATTGTTAACCATCTCATAAAGAACCAATTAATCGTTTAGATCGCGAAATCAAATTATATCTGAATATACTGTAACTTTTTATAAATTATAGTATATTTTTATGGCCAACGAATGCTCTATTAGCTAGCTTATTCGGTACTCGTCTAGATTAGGAAATTCTGTACGTTAAGTATCATCATCATCATCATCATCAGCCCTTTTTAACGTCCCACTGCTGGGCACGGGCCTCCCTCAGTACGAGGGGGATCAGGCCATAGTCCACCGCGCTGGCCTAGTGCGAGTTGGCAGACTTCACATGCTTTTCGAAAACTTGTTAGGTTTTCTCAGACATGCAGGTTTCCTCACGATGTTTTCCTTCACCGTAAGACAAGTGGTAATCATGATATAAATGATTCATGAAAATATCAGAGGTGCGAGACCCGGATTTGAACCCGCATCACTCGGTTATCCAAGCGACGCGTTACCGCTAGGCTACCACTGTCTTTTACGTTACGTATACGTTACGTTAACTATAATTTGAATATAATAAAATCTATACCTACTAATAATATAAAGCTGAAGACTTTGTTTGGTTGAACTCGCTAATCTCAGGAACTACTGGTCTGAATTGAACAATTCTTTTTGTGTTGGATAGTCCGTCTATGGAGGACGGCTATAGTCTATATTATATCACGCTACGAATAATAGGAGCGGAGAATCAATTAAAAATGTTGCAAAAACGGGAAGAGCGGGTGTTAGTTCTGCGAAGTATCATACCGCGCGATTCAAAAATAATTTTATGTATTATTGATTTCCAGTCTTTAGAACGCGTGTGAAGCCGCGGGAAATACTAGTTTATATAATATAACATACATCTTGATAAAACTTTGAACTTAGAAAGCTCTAGAAGCAATGAATTTTGCACATCAGTTTTATAGAAAAGGTTATCAAAGGATTGTGAAAACTTAACCCACAAAGGGTTTAACTAGGGTATGTAAGCCACACGACGACACAAACGACCACAAAGCCTCCCTCCCCAACGTATGTTCACTTTGATGTGGTAGGTGGGCTCATAAGCGTCCGGCAATCCAGCCGGGCGCGAAGCCAAGAAACGCACTACCCAGCTTGGGCCGGTACGCCATGCAGGCAGCAGTACCAGCACTGCTCTGATAGCTTCAACCACTGGAGCAACTTCGTGAATGTTATCTACTCCGACAAACCTATTAAGGCCTTATATAATGTATACAGTTATTATTGTACGTCTTATACAAATTGATATATTATGTATTTAATATACCTATATATTTAATTCCCTTATTCACTTTCATATTTCACTTCACTTTATATATTTTTTGCAGATAAACCACGAAACTTCGATATTTTGTGAAACAACACTTCATATTTTAACTTTATAAGCCGTTTAAGTCTGTTTTATGCTAGTTATTCATTAAACCTTCCTAGTATTTATTATTACTTTATTAAACTAAAATGACTCTTATCCCTTTTACTTTATAGCTCAAAATATATAAACTAATTTCCATTTCTGTATCAGGTCTAACCAGACCTCATTATAAATGGCTAGAATTTTACGCTACATTTAATATTAAGTTTATTTCAGTACTGACATTGAACTAAACTTTATTGCTATTTTTACTTTCTTTAAATAGCACCGTTGTTATCAGTGGACTTAACAGATTTTTCGTCTATAATTCGTTTTGAAAATTCGTTGGGAACTAGGTTTAGTACGCGACTTCTTTTGTTATTTGGAAATAAAGGTCGCGTTTGCTTACTAAAAGCATCATAGCTTTCAAGAATATAAAATTTGAAGATGTTAGTTTCAGTTATATGTAGTTGACAAACAAACAAAATATATTTATTATAAAATGTGGGTAATTACGTACTATTACTAAGTATACATACATGTATAGTTATTATAATAATAACCTCCCTTTAATACGAAGAGGACCCGGTGTTAATCGACCATCCTAATAAAATTAGGATTGACGTACTCTACATGTGTTTCAAAGATTTTATAGGTTATCTCAGAAGTACAGGCGTATTCACGATTTGGTTGTCAATGATTTGCTTAGGACAATATCAAAGGAGTGAGACCTGCGATTTTAACCTACTTCATACGGTCTTCCAAGAGAACGCCAACTTTTAAGCTACCACTGCCTAACTAATAGTTATTACCAGCATACATAATATTGCTTATCTAAATTTAAATAAATACAATTTATTATATTCTTTATTGCACAAAAAGTTACAAAGAAAAACATACATTGAGAGTGACGTGGACAAGGGTGGACTTATCTCTTTATGTTTATGTAAAGTGGTAGTGCCATGCTTGTTACCTTCGGGTAGCATCCGAATGATCCGGCACGCCCCGTATAGTTCATTAGTACCAGTTCAGTTCCCCCTCCCTCCCACTTCCCTCCCTCCTCCATCCCTCCCTCCTCCATCCCTCCCTTTCCTGAAAGGCCGGCAACGCATCTGCAAGCCGCTTGCAGATGTCCATGGGCGGAGGTGATCACTTCCCATAAGGTGAGCCTCCTGCCCGTTTGCCCCCTTTTTACCATTAAAAAAAAGCTGCATTGTTAAAAAAATGAATAATAAAATTGTCATGATGCCCCTCGAACCGATTGCAGCTTTTCACTCAGATAGTTGACTAAACTGTGTAGGACGTTAGAGTGCATAAGTGTACGTGAAGCAAGTGCGCTCTCTATTTCTGTCACTATCATACTTCAGTGGGACCATATTTCACCACTCGAGAATTTACTTGTTTTCCGAGGCAAAGAAGCGAAAAATCGCTAACTTCGGGCTGTGATTGAAACTTTCTGACCGGAATCATAGTTATTGAGTATTAAGTTTGGCGAAATCGGAATTAGAAGGACCTATTTATTTAGTTATTTTATTTATTTATTTATTTATTTAGGAAACAAACGGTGTTACAATAAAATTTATAAATAACAAACAATTAATAGAAACATAACCAATAAAACTTTCCATTGTTAACATAACACTTATTACAAAGAAATAGATATAGATGCAAAATAACCTATAGACTTGTTAGCCATGCATGCTTGCTATTAGAACGTAATTACAGTCCTACACTAGAGAATCGAATTTAATACTGCCGATGTACCTACATAAGAGGTTCAAAACTTTAATTCCATTATAATGAAAAATAAAATAAACATACCTATAACATATAAATTTTGTTATAATACAAAAATTCAAATCAAATCAAATATATCTAAAAAATTAAAATTTTTCGACGAATTTTCGATGTTATTAAAAATTTTAATAGACTTGTGACAAACAAAAGTAAAAATATTGAAGTATAAATTGAAATCGAGTGCCTATTCAAATATTAATCCTTTGAAACTGCTTTCAAAAGATATAAAGTCCTTTAAATTATGGGAAAAAGACCTTAATATCGTTAAGCTCATTGAGATTATAAGCAAACGATAATTCAAAAAGTTGTAGTACTTTCGTTTGAGGATAAATGTAGAGGGAAAATGTATCATATTTTGCATTTGTGTTTGTTTTTACTCACTTTTCTAGTAATTAAATAATTACTTAGCTTAATTGTTAATTTCGAAGCGTTCAAGAAATATTTTGTTACTAGCAATTCATCTTTGTTTCGCTTTGGATTCATCCTCAGTGAAAAAAAAACTGTATATCCACGGCAACCGTACATTAAAAGCAACCTCTGTGCTATTCCCTATAAAAAAATATCGTAAAATAAAAAAAAAACTGTTTTCTTATTAACACTAAAGCTTCTAAACAAAAGAAAAATGAGCACTTCATAATATAAAACAAAGTCGTCCCGCTGTCTTTTCCTATGTATGTTTAGATCTAACTACGCAACGGTTATTTATGCGGTTTTAGTAACAAATAGAGTGAATCAAGAGAGAGAATCGCTCGCGCTAAATCTAGGGATGAACCCGAGCGAAGCGAAGTTAAGTTGCTAGTAACAAATAAAGGAGAAAAAGGTACTGAGCAAATTACATATATAGATTAGAATAAATATATAGATAAAATATTCCCTTAGTATTTCACTGATAAACATTGCATCGTATTTTATGTAAGTGTAACGAGAGCCCAGTAAAGTATAAACATTAAACATTTACTTTTGCTAAGCAAATATCTCAATGTCTATATTCTCTCAAGTCTCGAGCTTTCAGCACTGGGATTTATACTTGAAATAGCCAGCTTACCTATTTTCATGATAAATAAAATGATAAGTTACAGTAATGTAAATCACTACATAGTATAAAACAAAGTCGTTTTCTCTGTCCCTATATCCCTATGTATGCTTAAATCTTTAAAACTACGCAAGGGATTTTGATTAGGTTTTTTTAATACATAGAGTGATTCAAGAGGAAGGTTTATATGCATAACTAGCAGATCCCGCGGCTTTGCCTGTGCTAAGTCTAGGGAAGAGCCCGAGCGAAGCGAGGGCGAGTCGCTAGTGTATAATAAAATTCTGAGTACAAAATATTGCATATTGCATAAATGTATACAAAAAACAGCTTTTTCTAACATTACTCAAACTTCCATAGGTTTTGCAGTTAATGATGAACTCATTATTTGTTTTAATGAATTTAAAAATTAAATAAATTTAGTTTTCCAGTTAAAAATATAACTTTAGAAATTATTCAAATAAGTTGTTATACTTCAGTTAGTATAACATATACTTATGTATATGTATTGTATCAGAGTCATTTACCATTTGGGCAAAGTCAGAACGGTTCGTTAGTGATGTACATATTTAATAAATAAAATAATTCAACTAACAACTAGGAATTTCGATGAATCAATTAGTTTTCCCCCTAAAACTATACTTTATTAATTCATTACTACACAAGCTCTTTCAATAGCGATCTTTGTTATCGGTAAAAAGATTCCTAAATTAAGAAAGATGTTAAACAAAACGTCTTAATATCTAGATAATAGAGGATATATTTGCGTGATTTGCCCATCCCATAAGGTGTATGGACACTCAAAGCTCCACTTCATTTACTGATATTGTATATGAAAGGACGTTCTATAATAAATGATGGTGTTGAAATATAGTATCGATAGTGATGTACCTATAGACAAATATAATTATACGTACATTGAAGCTTTTAAGTTTAACTTACAGTTAGTAAAGTGGTTTGTCTCTTAGAATACACTAGTGAGACTAGACTTAACGCGAGCGAAGCCGCGGGTTCTGCTAGTAAATGTACACAAAAACTTGACAAATTATATACTAAAACTTTCCTTGAGAACCATTCTATCCATAGGTGAAAACAGAAAATAATTGATGCAGTAGTTTTTGAGTTTATCGCGAACAGACAGACAGACGTGACGGAGGACCTTGTTTTATTATATTTAGTGTTTCAATGAAATTAAATTGAGCTTGGACACTGATAAGAAATTATTACAACTAAAATCAAAAATATTTTTCTTTGTTTATTTATTTATTTATACGCATTTTCTTTACAAATAATTTAATTGATTTTTATAATCATTCCAATATTATATTATTTTCTACTAGGTATATTGTGGATGGTAATAAATATACGGTCACCTAAATTGTAGTCATCACTAGCACAGCGAAACCATTTTACGATCGCAACTGTCCGAGCCTTGCGAATACATTATGTTCAATGTTTCGTCGAAAATATGTGGATGCAGGTGCGTTTGAATTCAGCATAAAGGTTTGAAAACTATAAATAGGTAAGCATAAAATACGTTAAAACTGCGCGTTAAATGTACCCACGCTTCTATTTATTTCTGAGTAGATACATGTATATAAGAGAATTTAATATTGTAAGCTTTGTCTTAATATACAACTAGCGACTTACTCTTACTTCGTTTGAGTCTCTAGGTACAAATAATATAAATAGTAACACTTTGTTTTTATATGTATATTCATTTACCATAGGTTACTTTTATTATTTCGTCATATAACATATTATTACATAAAACAAACTATATGCAAGTGAGGAGAAATTGTTTTTAAAATTTTAACAAACGGCCGAAGAGATATAAATAAAGCTTACATAATAAACTTTTACCGTTATAGTAGTTCCCATCACTAGTATAACGGAAACGGACGGCTCGTTTACGAACGCAACTGTCCAAGCTTAGAGCGCACTATACATCCTATTGTGTGAACACTCATTGGACATGTATCAAAATGTATGAGTACAGTTGGGTATACAATGTGATAAAAGTAATAATTTAAAATAGTGACTGTAAAGTTTCTACAGACTGACTTATATTTTAAATGTTTACTTTATCGAGGATATACCTATAATATAAACTAAAAGAATAATTTATGAATGAAACCTGTAAAGTGTGTTTTTCAAGATATGCATAAGCTCATAATTAAGATAAAGTCGAACATTATAAATAAAACTTTCATAGTCACGGGAGATATCCGACTGACCGACTCTCTTCCGTGACCATGATTGCTGTGAAGCATTCGAAACGTCGGGAACCAAAAATCAAAATAAATTGCTACAAAATCCGAACAGATAGTTTCATTCATAATGTCAAGTATTCGCGTAAACCTAAGAAAGTATTAAGATAAAGTTGAAATTAAGAACACTATATGGAAAAGGACTATAATAATTTCTAGGACTATAAAGAACACTAAGATAATATATGTAATAATCAAGAGAATCAAATAATCTCGTTATTAAAAGGGAGCAAATATTAACATAAAATGATAAGAATTTGTAAAAATAATAGTGATACTTATATGATTTCCAATGAAAAACATGTAGTAAAAATAATATTCTACTTTAAAACTTAAAAAGTTTAAACGATTGTATCGGTGACAGTACTATAGTTAATCGACAGGAGTGCCCCTCTCTATTCATCGATAGCTCTATGGGAAATGTTCAATAAGGACGGACACACATTAATATGTCTAGTACTAATATTATTATATAATTTATGTATGTATAATATATGCATATATTAATATTAATTCAAGAATATGGCACTAGGGAACTATCATCGCTTTGAATCTTTAAGTGATTTTAATAGACTAATCTATACTAAGATTATAAAGCAGAAGAGTTTGCTTGTTTGTTTGATTGAACGAACTAATCTCAGCAACTACTGGTCCGAATTGAAAAATTCTTTTTGTGTTGGATAGTCTATATTACATCACGCTACGACCAATAAAAGCGGAGCCATAAAAAATCTTTCATCCAAAAAATATTTAATCATTGCCTCATTTATTTCGTTTGTTGAAAACATAAATCATTATCATCATATTGAAAATTATATTACATATTTAGTATTTATGAGTATATAACACTATTGAAGCCTATACTCATTGCCTTAGGTCGCAAGTTCCATTCTTATTTTTAATCCTACGCAAAAAATAGCAAAAAATGGCTTCTTATTAATATGGGTTTATTAAATTTAATGTATGAAACATTTGGAGCTCTTCAAACAGAACATGTAATAAAAACATAATATTAGGGAAAGTAATAATGTTCCTTAACAAAATATTTAAAAGTTTTGCAAACAAATTATCAATATGTGTATATTGTATTATAAAAATAATAAAGAAGGGTTCGATCAACTAAGCTTCTTCTTAACTTTTAAACTAAATAATTTGCTTGGAAAGTTTTTGGATTTGGAAAAATATCAAAATTTTGTCTGCAATGTTTTTGTATCAATTTTACGATCATAAGCTTTTTTTAAATTTGGACACGACTATTAAGGCAATGTTGCAAAAATAACGATAATAATAAAAAGTCATTATGTAAGCAATAAGCAAGTAGCATTCGCCAGAAATAAACAGTTTAAATCTTATTCTTGGCCACTACTGATAACCTTATTACGGTTCTGAGAATTCATTAATGCACAACAATCAACATAGTATTTATCTATTGACTTATAAATTACATTCACAAAGTAGTGCTTCAGTTTGGAATAAAAAATTATATCAGTTCAACTTTTATAAGCAATAGTGAATGATGTAAATGATGGCTTATTTTTATGTGTATGTTACGCTATAGAACATGGCTTAGAATTACAAAGAATATATTCTACTTCGTAATTCTAAGCCATGTTCTATTATTATATTTTTTGTTAATAGATTTTGTATAAAATTTAAGGGTTTACATATTAAGGATTTTTTGGAAAATTTGCTTCTATATTTAGAACAATTAGAAAAGAAATTTAAAATTATTGAAAATGATGCATCTTTTTCGTAACAGTACCTACCGAAACGTCGAGACTTATTATAGTTAGTACATAAATCGTAGTAAATATTCCACTTTATGACATAAAAACATTCTTAGTAATCTGTCTATCCTTTAACAGCTTGTTGCAACATACTGTCTCGTAAGAGCAAAGTATTAATACCAAAATAAAAAGTAATCTATGGCTGACCAATAAACTCCGCTGCTACAAAAAAGAGATATCATCATACTTTTTCTCAATCACTTCTGATAATAGCCTTTTAATATCGTCCACATCTTATCGCCGGGAACGTCGAGAACCAAAAATCAAAATAAATCCGCGACAAAATCCGAAAATATAGTTTCATTCATAATGTTATACGTATCCGCGTAAACTTAAGAAAGTATTAAGTATATAGCCTTTTAATATCGTCTACATCTTATCGCCTCTTATCTCCTTGTGACAATAGTGATAGATACGTCATTTTTCGACTAAACAATTAGCATCGCTATTAACCGGAGAAAAGTTATTACTTTTACCACCATATGAACGTGACTTTTAAATAAATTAGTATGTTGGTTGGCATACAGCACCATTTAGTTCCACGATATGCGTTATAGATACCAGATAATTGATAACATATATAATATAACTTCAGTTCAGATATTTTATAAATATTAACACCCATGATTGGAGTACAATGCCCCCAGCAGAAAAAGAACCCGCGACCATTGGTACAGCAACTAGGCTCATGTCAAACTGAGTCAAACATGTCTTCAAGTATAATAGTAATAATATAATAAAAAGACACATTAATATATTTATTTTATGTAAAAATGAAAAGAAACTAATTAAATCATAAATTGTGAAAAAATACAACTTTCGTGTTTTGTAGTACGAGAATCAAGCGTAAAGAAGCGCGAAATATCGCGGCGATGACAGCTCGGTTGGACATAATGTGAGAGAAAATTGAAATTACGTACGCACTGTTTGCTAGGAATTGGTAACTACAAAAAATAAAATAAATATAATAAAAAGAAATATGGCAAGCAATAAGTTTGTGATTACAAGATAAACAGGAACCTGTTAGAGTGGAGCCCGCGCATAGGCAAACGTAGTGTAGGACAACCTATAACCAACCCTACTATTTAATATAGTATCTGTATTAGAGGCCCGACTACTATATTTCTGAAAAAAGTATATAGCAGATGAACCCACTATATTTCAAAGTCAACGTAATCACTACATAGTATAAAACAAAGTCGCTTTCTCTGTCCCTATATCCCTATGTATGCTTAAATCTTTAAAACTACGCAACGAATTTTAATGCGGTTTTTTTAATAGATAGAGTGATTCAAGAGAAAGGTTTGTATGCATAACTAGCAGATCCCGCGGCTTTGCCTGTGCTAAACCTAGGGAAGAGCCCGAGCGAAGCGAGGGCGAGTCGCTAGTTATATTTTAATTAAAGCTGAGCTAATGTAAGTATTTTGTTATTTAAATTTAAATTGCAATAATAACTATGAGGCATTCCTTAAATAAAAATTTATATAAAAGGCTAAAAGTAGCAAAAAATATTCTTGCAAGAAATAAAGTACATTTATTTGGAACCTACTATTATTATTTTTTTCATTTTTCGTTATCTACTATATTTTTATGGGTAATAATTGTAGAACTACTATTTTTGACCGACAAAGAGTTGGTAACCCTGTGTAGGACGGACTGCAGGTGGACCAACGATTTGATAAAGGTGGTAGATTCAGGATGTATCCCTAAATCGGGATGGTTGGCTTGGTTCTATAGGGAGGTCATCATCCACCAGTGGATGGCAATAAGCTGAAATAAACTGTTTTTTAATTAACAATTAGGAACTGAAATAAGCTTACACCAAGATATATACAATAAGTAAATAAATTCTTCATGAACCTGACTATATATGGTATACAAATCTTAGTAAAGATTTACCTTCTTAACAATTTCATAATAATTTCTTAAAGAAAATTTGGACTGATTTGAAAAATACTAAAAAGAAAAGAAACAACTAATTGGAATGGATAGATACCTAAATAGATACTCGTACGTTCAGAGTCGGTGCAACTCGATTTTTGGTTTATAATATTATGCATCACTTTTATGATTTAAGCTTTGCGTTGAGTTGTACCTATCGATATATTTAGTAACTAAGAATAACTTTTTAATATCGAGCAGTGAGCCTGATGAAATTTCTAAAGGGATGAAAATCTAAATATAATAATCTGATATTATTCCTTCAGTGGATAAAATTTCTAAAACCACATAATATGTTTTACTTTAAAAAAAATAATCTACACGTCGTGTCAGTTTTATTTTATGTAAAAAGATAAATAAAACAATACTTTTCTACTTGTAATTAGTTAAAAATTGCTGTACCGATGTGTTACTATACCGATCTTTGTTCACTGCATCTCTTTAATATCGTCGTGACGATTTTATAAAAAAACTAGCGACTAACCTAATCTAACCTACATTTAACAATTGGTACATATTTCTAATTTATGAGAGTTTTTCCGCGGAAAAACTATTTTATATATTACTCCAAGTTTCATTAAAATCTGTACAGTACTTTTCTCGTGATGCATTCAAAAGCAGATAAACGAAAATTTTGAAACTAAAAATTCGAATCTGCATCGATTACAATAATGACTTTAATAAGATTTTCTAAAAATATCAACCATAAAATACATTAAATTAAAGGCAACGCTTTTCTTTGATTTATTCGCATTACTGGAGCATATCCGGACCGTACAAGATTTTTACGGTAAAATAATTAGATAACTTGGGTCGGAAAAATGGCAAACCATATAATGTGCACATATAAGTGAGGGAGGTCTTACTACTGTGATGTTCTATACTAATTATATAAATGAAAACGTTTTTTATGTGGATTGAAATATACTGTATCAATAAAATAATGTACTTCAGTTTAACATTTAATAATAATAATAAAATGCAAGAGAACCCGTTCAGAGAAGTTAGTTATATGAATCAATATTCAAATGTCTTCATAACTCGACTCTGCGTTTCAAGCACTTGCCTAACGACTAGGCAAGGCGGGCGACTACTGTAATTCGTCCTGTCTAAAAGGCTGGCGTCAGATGATAATTTGAAAGTTGGCTCCAAAACGGCAGTCTCAGTCTTACATAAAATATGTATGATACTTAAATGCACGATTCTGTCTTAAAGTGGATTAGAATTATTTAAAGAAGCTTTAGTAAATAAGCTCTACTTCCTTTTAAAGCTCGTTTGAAAGCCGTTCTGATGACACGTTTGGCTCAGCTTTTAGTTTGTAGTGACTTTACATTCTTCGCCAGCGGTCGCGAGTTCGAGTTCCGCTGGTGGCATTCATTTGTTGAGCACGAATGTTTGTACTTTAGAGTTAGACATGAGTGTTTATATTTATAATATGTATGTATTTAAAAGTCATATTATATGTATATATAATGTATCATCTATCTGATATCCTTAACATAAGCCTCGTAACGTACCACGGAACTAGATGGCGCTGTGTGTAATAATGTTCCAACATATTTGACGATTCAGAAAAGTTACCAAAACGTTTTAACATTTTGCAAAATTTACATTAAATAACAAACCGCACTGTAATTAATGTAAATACTAGTAAGTATTCGCTAATATTCAAGTCAAATCAATTTGCAATAAATCCTTCCAGTTAACAACTTGGCGTAGCTCCAAAATGAAGACACAAATAGATTCCTGTTGGCAATTAACGACGAACACGAAACATGTCCGCAAACAACCCCTAAAGTACAATAAAATTCCAACCCCTTGTGATAAATTTTAAAGTTCATTTTAGAACTTTGTCATTTGGCTATTAAAATATCTGTACAGTCTACTACGAAATCATGGAGCGTTTTTCCTATCTATACTAACTAACGTATTAAACGTTAACGTATACACATAATATATTACGATAACGTAGAATTATAATATAAATATTTTATTGTAAAACAATTTCAGCTTGATATTTATAAAGTATTTTGTATCTTTTCAAATCTTTTTAGGCCAACATTTAAACAACAGCTTAATATGCTTACTTTAGTGCACTCAAGAGTATATTTAGTCCAAGTTATCTACTCTATGTACCTACTTAAAAATATTGTAAAAACTAGCGACTCATCGCTTCGTGGGTTCCGCTAGTAAATATATACAAAAACCTGACAAATTTTATACTAAAACCTTCCTCGAGAACCACTCTATTAATTGATGAAAAGAGCATGAAAATTGGTGCAGTAGTTTTTGAGTATATCGTAAACGACAAACAGTCATACAGACGCGACGGAGGACTTTGTTTTGTTGATTATTATACACTGATATGCTAGAAGCAGTTTAAATTTGATCACTCTCGCTAACGAGTATCGAATATAATGAAAAATTTTATGGTATGGACATACTAACATATTTAAAGACTATTTATGAGCTCCGAATAACATTGGAATTTGCCTAATAATTAAGTTTAGTTATTATATAAAACGAATTGTATGCTACTTTACCTTCTCTACCACTTTAAAATGAAAGTTAACAGAATGTTGACAAAGTAAGCCTTAATTTATTTATAAGCGGCTGTGCTATACTTGTTTTTTCCTATGGCTCTGCTATTTGTTACTATAATCAAATACGAGTCTAATTTCATATGGTGTTCTGTTTTAACAAAGAGACATGCATTCTATTTTTTTATATAACATACTTATTAATAACTACCGACTCACCCTCACTTCGCTCGGGTCCGCCCCTAGATGTAGCGTGAGCGAAGCCGTGGGTTTCACTAGTTATACATATAAACCTTCTTCTTGAATCACTCTATCTTTTAAAAATATGCATCAAAACACATTGCATAGTTTTAAGATTTAAGTATACATAAGGACAGACAGACAGCGAGATGACTTTGTTTTATATTATGTAGTGATACATAATTTTATGTAAATGTATTCAGCCCTTTTTAATATCCTATAGCTGGGCACGGGCTTCTCTTCAATACGAGAGGAGTCATTCCATAGCGGAGTGCGGGTTGGCGGACTTCACATGTCTGTCGAAACTTTCTAGGTTCTCTCAGACATGCAGGTTTCCTCACAATGTTTTTCTTCACCTTAAGACAAATAGTACCTAATCATGTTAGAAATGATTTGCACATAAAAATATCAGAAGTGCGAGACCCGGATTTGAACCCGCATTACTTGGTCATACAAGAGAGCGCGTTACCACTTATTTATGTCTAAAAATGTGGATATGGCTTTAAAATACCTTTAGCTATAAAATAATAAATTAAGTATAGCTACCTACCTACAGGTTATATTCCTCAAAACACGACTTTGGTAAAATATTCAATGTACAAACTGTATTCCCTTATAACTTTATATTCATGTGTGTATTTCTAATTAGCCTGCAAGTAAACATGGCTCATTCTTTGTATACAAACACACATAGCTGGGCACCGTTAAAAAAATAATTAACTCGTTAATCGTTAATCCGTTACTTAAAAAAGTTAACTTCGTTAAACGTTAAAGCGTTACATTTCAAAAGATTTAACGCAAGTTAACGTTAATCGTTAATCCGTTAACACGTGATTAAAATTGTATTTTTATATCATTCCAACAATAATGATCTACTTATAAAATCTGTTGATTTAGGTTCTGGAACTTAACTTCCAATGTGGGATCCCTCCCGTTTAGCTGACGAGGCCATGATCCGGCGATGGAGGAAGCAACTGGTAAACCCGAGGCTGGCCTGGCAAAAGTGGATGCAGTTCGTCATGTTTCACTGGGTCAGGAGGCCCACACGGTGTTATGATTTTGAGACTGACGCAGATGCTTACCGGGCGCCCGGCGCGTGAACACGCACCGACAACCAAACTTTACTTAGGTACACGTTAGGTTGGTTTCATTTTACTTAACGCGACGTGGTGCTTGGTAAAGAGTAGGTACTGGATTAACGATTAACGGACTTGAGAAAATGTAACGGAAGTTAACAAGTCCGTTAAGTTTTTTCTAGGTTAACTTAAAAGTTAATCGTTAATCGAAATGTTAACTTCGTTAATTAACGATTAACGGATTAACGAGTTAATGCCCAGCTATGCAAACACAATAGAGGAGGGGAGAGCCTAAAATTAATTTGTATTTACACAAAATTGAAATGATTCATCTTGAGATACAATTAATGATGAATTGAATCAAAAGCCCGTTGGGAATATGGAGATAGTTTACTTCATATTAATTAAAAAGAACATTTATAGATTTCATTTCAAATAACAATAATATATTGTAGTCACACGAATTATATTTATATGATTGTTAATAATTAAGACTCGAGGTGTTGCGGCTGTAGACTGTACAGTAGAACTACTTATTATATTCTCACAAATAGTGATGTACATGATAGTAGAAGTGCAAGAGACACTTGTATTAGACACCAAATAAAGTTTCATAAAAACAATATGAGCTTTCAAAGCTCTTTTGCTAGAGACTTCTAAAAGTATGAAAATATAATAATAATTGTTACACGTTATATTCTATTCGTCATCGATACCATAACGAGCTGCCAAAAACATTAGAGCACGCAGTTCAATGTAACCGACATGTTACATTCAGCACTTACTCACGACCTACCCTTGCTATTACTTTTAATAACTTGTTTGAAAAATAGATAACATTTATCTTTATGAACGTTCATTTTTCCTGAAAAATATGAAGCTTTTAGAAAGATAAAAGTAGCTATGTTACTGTCCATCAAGTCATTAAGGTATCGATGACAGCATCTAAGATGTCTGCCTACGCTAGAAGGTTGAACAAAAAGAACTTTTTGTACAAAAGATTTTCTTATTAAAAGTTACCACCCATTGTTACAACAATAGTGCATAAGTAATTTTATTTTTCGAAAAATATGTATTATTATTTTCACTACTTGCCTCTATGGGACGAGGTGCCTATGATTGCAGTTTAGTAATACCGAATCCTCGCTCAAGTTCATCTAAATAAAAATAAAAATATACACACATTGGTCAAAAATATTAGATTTATACGACCTTTTCCATCAGTCATCATTTAGTATGATTTGATGGAAAATTTTATGTAATTTTAATTATCAGGTAAAATATTTATTCGAAATAAGGACTACCTTTTTGAATATAGTAATTACATACAATATAGAACTATAAAATAACATATTCATTAAACGTTCATTCTAAACGATGACTTTTTAATCCCTTACTGTAAAAAAAAACAATCTTAAAATCTATCCTAGATCTAACACGCTTCTGTGATCCATCAAAAGAGCAATATAATTTAATATGCAAAATGTATAACGTGAATCGATTGAAGAGTATATGCAACACGCCGTTCCCTGATTAAATTATACATTGCATAACGACATCTCATCATGTGACGAGCGGAAGCGTAGAGGTTTTTGTGGAATTCTCTTTTGAGAATATTTACTGCAGAATTAACTTTTATTTTTTTAATATCTGAAATAGATGATGTCTTCCCGACCATTTACGGCCATGGCGGCCAATCTTATTGAGACTAGCCATCTGCGCCGGAGATATTATAGTGCACAAGTATATGCGCAGACACAAGTGCCCTCTCTATTCCTTATCACTGTCATATTCCGGTGGGACGACTACTCGACACGACCAGTGAGAGTTAAGGTGCAGGACCGGCGGCTTTACGTGCTCTCCGAGGCACGGGGTTAACACATCGCCAACTTCCCAACTCCGGGCTGTTACTGAGGCTTATGAAAAAGAAAGACTGAGTACCTAACTAAACTTGGCCCGACCCGGGACACGAACCCAGGACCTCCCGGTGTGCGACCGTACATGCTAGCCACTACATCACCAAAGTAATGGATAGTGTGATAGCAGCTATCATTATTAAAAATCATATTTGAAGCATTGGTTTAAATACTATTAACATAAACTCCCGACTTTCCAAACTAAAAATATCCTATAGTACTCGGTGGTAATACCTAATAGGTATAAGTTAATATTAGTGATATTTTCAGAATCAGAGTTTACCCCCTACATACTAACTTAGAATCATTATACCTATATTATATTAAATTGTAGATTCGGTACTAAATTCAAAAGCAAGTTTCTTCCAACTTGTACTACACATATTGTTTTTGATCCCTAATACAATTCAGCGCACATTTATTTTCCACGCAGTCGTCAACACGACGCAATAACGGTTTACCAACAATTTATCACACTTACAAGTTATAGCTCTAACATTATAGATCCTCTACGGAAAAAAAATATTAATATGATGATTGACACACAGCACGATCTAATTCCGTGGTAAGCTACGAGTATAAATTTGTGTTATTATAGACAGATGATTCACATCCCACAAATGTATGCCCCCACCAGGACTCGAACTCGCGACCGCTGTCACAAGATGTAGTGTCAATACTAGCTGAGCTAAACGTTAAGCATCCATGGAGTACAAACATCCGAGTTTAACAAATGAATGCCCCTGCGGGACTCGAACCCGCGACCGCTGACGCAAAAAAGTAGGGTCACTACAAACTGTGCCAAACGTGTTGTCCTATAACCGTAATATTATAGGTAAATATGTAGGATATGGACGAATGGAAGACGAACAAAAAACTTTTTACATTTTATATTAAAATCTCCATTTAACTTTTCTACGATAATCTGTACCTATTTGTAAGAAGTCATAAGTATTAAAAAGTAGGCTATTCAGTTAAAATACCAATCAAATCGCCCTTTGAAACCTGAAGGTAGTGATTTACCCGCATCCTGTTTGCGCCCTTTTCATAGCTAATCAATAGCCGCTATAAAATTTGCCCTATTGTGATCGAATACGTGACGTAAATTAAGGTTTTGTGTGACGTTATGTAACATTATAGGTTCTAATAAAAAGTCAGTGGAGTTAGACCCCTTTAAATCACAAAGCAGAAGGCAATGACCTTTTTTCCTGATATTTGGTTGAGTCGCATTGCTGTCCTATTGGAATATTACAGCAGGCATAAACACAAAGTAATCTGGACTGTGAGCAAAACACTGATTTGATACGTATTATTATATAGTAGCAAACCCGGCCCGCTTCGCTGGGCGTTAGTTAAAATAAATTAAACGGTTTTTATAATTTTCTAATAAAATAAAAGGTTTCTCCTAATATAACTTTAGCTATCTGCCATTGAAAGTCCCGTCAAAATCAGTTCAGCTGTTTCAGAGATTAGCCGGAACAAACAGACAGACAAAAATTTTAAAAATTGATTTTTGTGAGTATCGTATGAAGGTATCATATGCATTTAGTAAAAAGCTGTTAATTTGAAATTTAAAAACAGACACTTCAATTTTATTTATAATGTACAGATAGATATTATAAGGTAAAAATAAAATCGATTAGTAGATATTATACATAAAATATCTATTTTCGTAAAACTAGTCGAAAAGACGTACTTAAACTACTCTCAAAGTATGCGTCGAATGTTCTACCATTTTCCTTTATACTGTAACTATGTTCATACAATACATTGTTAAGCTAGAAACATAACCAAGTAAAGCAAAGCTGATTGGGTACAATCAGGCCGCAAAGGAATCTACAGTAGCAGTCAGTATTTGCGCAATTAAGTAACTAACTAGATCATAAAGATCGATAAAGTTGATTTTAATAATAGTATAAACTATTCCTTGTACATATTCTATTTCATATATATTTTTTTGTATTATTATGGAAATAAAAGGTTAATTGCAATTCAATCTCGAGTATTGAACTTTCTGTACTATCACAAAAATGTTTTTGTTACATATTGGTATTTACTATTTAAACTCTATTTCCATTACATTTTTTATCCTAACTAATATTATAAATGCGAAAGTAACTCTGTCTGTCTGTCTGTCTGTTACGCTTTCACGCCTAAACCGATGAACCGAATTCGATGAAATTTGGTACACAGATAGAGAAGACCTTCAGAAAGGACATAGGCTACTTTTTATCCCTGTAATCCCACGGGAACGGCAACAACGTGGGTGACGGGGTTCGAACTTGGAACTCATCCGAAACGGCTTGACCGATTCTCATGAAATTTTGTGAGCATATTGAGTAGGTCTGAGAATCGGCCAACATCTATTTTTATCCCCCTAAATGTTAAGGGTAGTCCACCCCTAAATTTTTATTTTTATTTTTTAGACAATTTTTTTTCCTACAGATCAACCCAATGAGGTTGATTAGCAATTAAAAAAATGAACGCAGGCGAAGCCGTGGGTACAGCTAGTTATACATAATATTTTTCACTTTACCGTTTCTATTAAAATCCCTTTATATGCAAGATTTTGTACGATATCGATGGAGCAAATAGAGATAACACATAGGTACATACAAGTAGACCTCTAAAATTTTACTTTTTATACCTACTCTCTCTTTTTTATACGACTCACCATAGGTTGCTACGTTTTAACCGTTAGTGATTCCCATACAAATTTAGACGACACGTTTGGCTCAGTTTGTAGTGACGGCGATCGTGGATTCCAGTCCCGCTGGGGGCATTCATTTGTTGGGACTAGGGAACTAGATTGGTGTTGTGGGTAATAATGTCCCAACATATTTATTTATTCTTTAACAGATCTGAGCTTTTAGATTTTCCAGTTTTTTCTTCCTATTTCCTATTTTTTTAAACTTATAACTTATAACACATTCAAGCGGTCCAGCCGTGTTCGTGTTTTAGTGAGACAAACGAACAGAAATAGATTTTTATATATATACACTACACAGATTTAGTATAAAAAATACAATTAATTTATACAAACGTAATAATTAAAGAGCTAATCACCAACTCGATCTAATAACCCAATATTGCAGTTCAATTGGCTCGAAACCAGAGTATGCCAAAATCAATCACAGTTCCACTGTGAATATTCATGCTTGAGTTACTATCGTAAAACATGTTGTCCAATTCGCGTCATGTAGGCGTGTATGGGAAATTAATTAATTGGCAACCAGCATTGGGCACAGCTGGCCACGAACAGGTCGTTACGTTTTACGACAACAACAGATGTACGTTAATCGCCTGCAACGTGCCCGCATTATTACGAATTTGAATTTCGGATTAGATTAATTATTTGAGATGATTGAAACTGTGCTTTTGATCGTCTCATGCATAAAGTTTTGTGTTGCTTTGTTTTATTGTAATATTAACTTTTCAACCTACCTGTTATCCTTCACCATAGTTATTTTTATCATCTATACATAGAAATATTAAGTAAATAGAATTAGAGTGTCTGTTATTAATTTCAAATTAAGAGCTTTTCACTAAATACATATAAAAGTATATTCGATACTGACAACAAAAAACCAATTTTCAACCTTTTTGTCTGTCTATCTATCTGTCAGTCTGTTTGTTCCGGCTAATCTCTGGAACGGCTTTCACTTGCAGATAGCTAATGTTATAAGGTATAAACTTAGGCTACTATTTAACCGACTTTAAAAAAGCAGGAGGTTATATTTTAGAAATTTCAAGCCTAGGGACGAGCCCGAGCGAAACGAGGGTGAGTCGCTAGTATTTATAGAAAAATAGAAATATAAAGAAACATTTTATACAATAATAAATCATACTCGTAGTACCTAGAATTATAACTCATAATTAATTAGCTCCACGAGGCCAAAATATATCAACTTTGTCGGAAAGATTAAGAAAATTACAAATAAACTCTGCTTATATTTTATATTATAAAGGTTTTAATTAGCGTCAATAACGAGTTAACCCTTGACGTGACGATGGAAGCATTGATAACTTTAGGGATCTCCCTAAAGGAAAATTTAACAACGAAATTTATAACGAGAGTAATTTTCAAACAGGTTCGATAAACCGATTTAAGCTAATCAACAATTCTAAGTATTTTACGTTAGCGAAGTATTTATCTTTGGCGAATAATTTAATAATACACAGAGTTCTGGAACAATACCGTTTTATGTACATAATTAAATTAATAAAGCTAATTTTAAATTTGTTATTACAGTAGATTATAAACTTTTTCTTTTGTATTTAATATAACACTTTACGAATGTTTTATAATTTTTATTTGAATATTGTATTATAACATTCTCTTAATACATATATTTTTGTTTCAGGTAACTTTCAAGGGGATATAGCTATTCCAGACGTAGATTATTTTAAGCCTACAAAAACTGCCCCTACACCATCTAAAATTAATAAATCTCTTCAAGAAGAGGTAGAAAGACTTAAGAAAGAAGTTCTATTAGAAGGTCTTCAAGTAGAGGAAGAAGGCTTACCAGATATATTAAGAAAGAGAACTAAACAACCATTGCCACTCTCTCAGGATAAACCTAAGAAATATAACGAAGTTTCCGTGTTGACTAAGGTATTTTAAAATATTTCCGGCAATATAGTATTAATTAACATAAATTAAAAAGATGATAATTATTATATTTACTTCGTAGGTAATTCCACCAGGTCTAGACAGATCCATTTTAATGAAAAACGGCAGGATACCCCCTGAAGAAGTAGATAGCATCGATTTAGTTAATCAAAATAAAGCTGTAAACCAAAGTATTACTGATAATTTGACAGAATCTGAAAGCTTAGAACAAGATGGCGTTCTTGTAGTAAATATTTCGAATGACAACATTTTAAATTTAAACGAACTTTATCCTAACATTCAATTGTCAAATTATTCCAACAAAGTAGATGAGATCACCAATAAAATACAAAGCAACAGCCGTGAAATAAGTGGGGATTCAAAATACAATATTAAATTTAAAGATTTACCTGAAAACGTGACGGTAGCTCCAGCTCCTACTAATGGAGTCTTGCCCACTAATGACATAAGTGAAGATAGTGAAGAAAGTCAAAAAGTAGCCATAAACAAAACGAGTCCAGAAGCTTATGACAAAATTTATGAAGGCAATGATTTAGTGAAACCGACTGAAAGCTTGCAAAGCTTAGTCAAAAAAACAAATCACAGGCGGCGACGTAGACGACATGGTAACGGAAGAAGGTAAAACTAAATTAAAATATTAATCGGTTTTTAAACCTAATTAATATATTCATCGCCATAGTTTTAATTACACTCTAATATTACGAGTATTTAGATTTTTTATTATTTAGTTTATGGGATAATTTAATTATGCACATCAAATTGAATAAATTATATTTTATTATAGTATTACATATTAGGAGAAAAATTAGCAGCGGACGAGAGGTTCGTCCTATGACAACTAATGGTTATGATTATTAATACATTTGGTTACGATTTGAAAAACAAAAAACTCTATTTTTTTTTACAAATTACGAGCTTACCACGGTACGATGGCGCTGTGTGAAATGAAGTTCCAACATACTCGTATTTATTCGTAATCCTCGAGTTACCAGAATATTATATATTACAAAACAGCAACACTAATTCAATTCTGATATAAATTAAACAGATGCAAATCCAAAATCCAAATCAACCATAATTTTCATATTCACCTCATTAATAAAACTGAATAGGAACTTTAATTCCATTTTTATAACAATTATTTTCAACGTTAGAAGGACTTACATTAAACTGCTTTTAAAACGGATTAAGCTTTTCTGGACGCATTCAACCTGTTTACGGCTAAGCCATTTAATATCCGTTGCCTTTTACTTGGAACTCTCGTAAACCTGATTCTGAATTCTAGAAATAGAATGTTTCAGTAATGCAAATGCATTGCAAATAACTTACAGTTCAATTTTATATATTTTATGCATAAAACGGAGACTTGAAAGCATTTCTCTATTTTTTCCTCGTAATTCATAATTTTCTTCATTGTTTATGCGATTTTATACGTTTTTTGCTTCCGTAACTTGTTATTAAGAGAGAGAGTTTATTCAAAAAATAAATTTAAGAAGGTATTCTACTAAAACAATTATAAAATACCGCAGCATTCGCACTGCGCTTGTCGAAACAAGATTCAATGTTGAACCCATTCTGCATACATTTCATTAACTTTATTAAAGCATCAGACTGCCTATTGAAAATTAGATAGCATGTTACTGATTTTTTACTAAATATTTACAATAGGTCTTATTGAAATACATATTATACATAATATTCTTTCGGATAATATTTTTTTGACGTTTTGCAAAGAACTAGCCTCACCCAATTCAACTCACGTATTATATACGTGTTACAACAACGAAAACTCAACAGGAAATGTTATTTGAAGGTTCTACCCAAACTATCTATTATAAGATTTTTTATTCCGGAAAATAAAAAAGTAGGTACCATAACACCTTGCTGTCAATACCAGTAAAAGATATTTTTAAATAAGTTTATTTATTCAAGTTTATTGAAAAAAACGGGCAAAAAACTTTACTTCGATATTTAGTGTCAAGTATATTTATCATTACATAGTAAAAAACAAAGTCGCTTCCCACTGTCTGTCCCTATGTATGCTTAGATCTTTAAAAACTACGCAACGGATTTTTATGATCTTTTAATACATAGAGATTCAAGAGGAAGGTTAATATGTATAATACACTAGCGAAACCCGCGGCTTCGCTCGCACACAACTAGGGATGAACCCGAGCGAAGTGAGGGTGCGTCGCTAGTAAGAATATAATACAAGTTAGCTATTCTGAAATCAGCGATAGAATTGCCAACTAAAGGTGTTAAATAAATAATTTTATATCAAACTGACAGATAGATAGTCTAAAGTGACAAAGGTCGCAGTTACTGAAATCGGTCAGGACGACATTATTATTTATTATTATTTTAGGATATAACTTGTCAAATTTGTGAAGCGATTTATAATAGGGAAGCCCAAGAGGGAATTTTTGTAATAATTCAAGCGCAGTAGATTAACATTTATGGGAATACCTTGCTCTTGGTTCAGTATCTCCACCATATTTATATATTAGTTTGTAATACAGGGCCGCGCGTTTAGGACAACCAATATCAATAACTACTATTATTACAAAAAATATTCATTGCAGGTTAAGAAATATTCAATCGAGTGAGAAATCCGGATATAATACTTTGAAACATTCAAACGAGGATGTGAATGCGTCTCATGACAAAAAATTTTTTCGTCATCAAAAAAAGCTGAAAATTCAAGAAAATAAGAAATTTGAGATACCAGAACACGAATTTGAGGAAAAATTCGAAGTGAAACCGCCTGCGAAAGATATAATGAATTTTACACACAGTACAGAGGAGCAAACTTTCAAGGATTGGTTTTTTCGGGACTCCGACGACGATTTAGAAGCTAGTGAAAGTCAAAATTATAACCATACTGAGGTAATATTGTCTTTAGTTCAGTCTTAATTTTGGAAGAACAACTTTCTATTTATCGACAGAAAAAAAATCTAATTGTAATACGTCAATTCCGTTTCCATAATTCTTTTGACTATTACGTCATAGTTGTTCGCCAAAGTTATGAAAGTCTAAATTGAAAAACTTCTATAAAGTCCTGTCTACAGATGTAGGCCTCAGGCTAAGCAGTTCAGTTTGAACGTTTCCGAGGGACACTTTAAGGAACTTTGTATTTTGAACTTTATTATAAGGAGGCATTTTGTTTGGGAACCACCATTTTTCTTATATTTATTACTGTTACTTATTTGTTCATAAATCCTTACAGTACAGTAAAAAATAAATTGAGATAGACAAAATATCGTTGTAATTCAAATACTGCGTCGGATATCGCAGCTTCGTGTTTGAGTGCAATCCAAAAATGCAGTCATTTAAGATACAAAATCAATAAGAGAAGTATTACATATAGTAAATAAAATAATACTAAAATAAAAAAGAAAGTGTTATATTTATGCAAAAAAAATGAAATTGTAATCATACTGAATGTACTGTTTTGCAATTTATGTCCATATAATGCTGCTAACACTTAGTCTTTGAGCTGCATAAGTACTAGCTTTTAAGCCATCAGTAGTATAAAATAGCTGTTTCGCAAACTCCTAAAACTGTTTCCATTTTATGTACTAGTTTATTTTATCTCGGAATTTATTTTAAATATACTTAAATTACTAGATATAACCTGACTACTAGAACGTGCTTCAGCATTACTGCGAGAACTACAAAATAGCCAATTTAGTATCGTGTTTATAATTACTTAGTAGAATAGTTAAATCTAACGAATCCTAATATTATATCTGCATGTAACACCGGGGAAAATATAAGTGTCTTAAGATTATCTTGCCATTATATTTTAACTTGTTCTCCTCCACAGAATTATTTGGCAGTAAAAAACTATATTTTTATTGCTTTTAACGTAAAAACAAATTTCACCTCTCCATAACTAAGAATTATATTGGTTTTAAGATTAAAAGACGACACCGAACAACCAGAGCAGCAACAAATAGAAAGGAGCGTATTTGGGAAAATGGCGTAATTCCTTACGAGATTGATGGCAACTTTAGTGGAGCACACAAATCATTGTTCAAACAAGCTATGAGGCATTGGGAGAACTTTACGTGTGTCAAATTCGTTGAAAGGGACCCTGGACTACATAAAGACTTCATCGTATTCACTGAAAGACCTTGTGGGTGAGTCCTACTAGTTAGCATTGAACTTCAACTTCACTATCATCATCACTACATAGTATAAAACAAAGTCGCCTTTTCTGTCCCTATATCCCTATGTGCGCTTAAATCTTTAAAACTACGCAACGGATTTTGATGCGGTTTTTTTTAATAGATAGAGTGATTCAAGAGGAAGGTTTATATGCATAACTAGCAGATCCCGCGGCTTTACCTGTGCTAAATCAAGGGAAGAGCCCGAGCGAAGCGAGGGCGAGTCGCTAGTTATTTATAATATATACATACATTCATACTAATATTTAAGTTAATATGAAGACTATATAATAATGTAATAAAGTAAATTTCTTTTTTGTACTGTCAAGTATTTTACCTATAGATTTGTATGATTTATAAGGTACATTATTTTTTTTAATTTAAAACGAAACAATTGAATTTGTTAAATAAATAATGATTGATATAACATTATTATTAAATACTACTTTTTCTTCTCTGCTTCTCATAAGAGAAGTATGAAATTTTACTTGTAGGTTCCTTATATATTCCTTATATAATGTCGTACTAAGAAATTATTTTTCTATAATAATTCTTTCAGGGAACTAAACAAAGCTCATTTAGTAAAAAAAAATTTTTTGTGAAAAATTTATTGGTCTTCAATTTTTTAAATATAATTGAATAATATTTTTTGATGATCTCACTTTAAAATTAGTCACGCAGACAAAAATCGGTAAATTTAGTCCAATTCATCCAAATTATTTCGTAAATTAGCAAATTATAGCTTTGCATGACAGATTTTGATGGCCAAATTACTGAGGCATCCTAACTCATTGCAGTTGGTTGCAGTCGACATAAGCTAATACACGAAGTCGTGTTAGTTAGTTTGATATATACTACAGATATCGGCTAACAAGTTTTAACGTTGCGACAGGACGGTCTTCCAATTACACGTTATTAGATACACATTAAATAATATGTATTCGTCTATTCTTATCATAATTATTTCCACAGCAAATATATCCAGCAATACTTTCAGCAGCAATTATATTATAAAATCTATACTGTTCGAAGTAATGAATCGAAATGTATCACTCACCGATTAAACAGAACTTATAAAATCTTATCCCACCCATTTTACAGCACCCTCAGGTAGTCAATACAACTTCCAATATAGTAAATTACTAATAGAATAAAAATAGTCAATACCAGTCCATATTCATTAAATAAATAGAAGTTAACACAACTTTCAAGTTTCATAGTTAATTAATCAGCTAAGCTAATGCGTTTCTACTACAACTTTGACTTATGGCACAAGTTAGTTGAGATTCTCGTACTCAAAGAAATAAGTTCACTGCAGTGAAATGATAAATAATTATGCTTTAAATTCTTCGTTGATAAGTTTAAAACGAAAATTAAAATAAATATAAATAAAAGAAATTTAAAACATCGTACGTTTTATAAAAGGCTATAAAAAATCTAAGCTACGCCATCTCGTTACTCAGCCTGCAATAAATTTTGAAAGCTTTTCTATGTCCCCTTAAAAATTTAAACATTTTACATTAAAAGTATCGAGCACTATTTCCATTCACCGTACAAGTAGGTACAATCAAATATCTTCACAGTATTATCGAATTACGTACAAAAGCACATTAAATAAATTTTATGTAAGTAATCAGCTGTAGAACGTCCATTTATCAAAGTTTAAATACGTGAGTTCATATGTATGGTAAAAAACACATTTATAGACAAATCCAAAGACGGATTTAATACTAAAACAGTCGCTTTTACACACCTTGAGCTAATTTAGCGTAGATCGTTAGTATAGACTATATAATATTCAATTTATAATATAATTTGCAACTCGTTCTCGATTCGCTCGGGCTCATCTCTAGATTTAGCGGCAGTGAAACCGCGGCTTTTGCTAGTAAATGTATTACATTAACTTGACAAATTATATAATAGAACCTTCCTATTGAATCAATCTATCTATCAATAAAAACCGCATCGAAATCCGTTGAATAGTTTTAAAGATCTAAGCATACATAGGGACAGACACCGGGAAAAGCTTTGTTTTATTATTAATTATACTATGTAGTGATATGTATGTATAAAAAGTAAAAAAAGTTTATTGACATATTTTACAAGTACATTCTATTGAAAAACCTGAGCCCCTGCGCTAGTAAAAACTGTATTGCAGGAGTCAGTGACTTCCCCATTTAATTTATAACATGTATATGCCAACAGTAGTTTATATAAAACAAATAAAATAAAAATATGTATAATGTATATTATATTAATCATATTTGTTTTATAGTTGTTGTTCTTTCGTTGGAAAACGTGGTGGAGGCTCCCAAGCGATCTCGATTGGGAAGAACTGTGATAAATTCGGTATAGTTGTCCACGAGCTCGGTCACGTGGTCGGCTTCTGGCACGAACACACGCGGCCCGACCGAGACCGACATGTGCAAATCATCAGGGACAATATCATGAGTGGTAAGTTAAAATTATTTTTTTAATCTACACTAATAGCTACTTATTATATCCCATTAGTTCACTTTGCTTATTTACGTATAAGTTGCTCTTAAAATTCAATGAAAAGAATAGTCAGTAGTTTTAAAAATACAGCCGTAAATGGGTGCTCTGGCGAAGCCTCGCCTACAAGTATCTTTTTAGTTCGTAGTTTTTTTAATCATATTAGTTAATATAAAATTTTAAAAAATCATGGCTGTACTGAAAAGATAAAATAAACATATTAAGCAAATAAACAAGCATAAGCCAAAAAACTACAATGTTTCAATTAGTTTATTTTTGCAGTTTGCAAGTGTGATAATTGTTAAACTATTGTAAGATTTTTATCCTTTACTTGATCTATCCTGGAAAGACTTCAAAACATATCCGCCATGGAAAAATAAAAATAAAACGTTTTCAGTTTTTATTAACTTTGTTTCTTGTTTTCGTAGTACTTTCGAAGTATTTTCGTAAACTATACTATACTAAACTATACTCGTTTTTTTTCGTTTAAGCCACGTGGCTATACCGGCAATATCAGTGAGCCAATAAAACATTAAAAAAATTAACTTAGCTATATTGGCATCTTATTTGCCTCTTTAGATCTTAATTTAATTAGCTAAACTCTAAGACGATGGTAAGACCACTTAAGAAAGACCCTCTTCACATCAACTTAGAGTGTCATGTAAATTAAGCTTCGAATTCTATGAGAATTAAATTGTTTAACCGTCGTTGCGTGTGAAGACGCCTTAGACGTGATGTTTGTTTGTCACGCAATGTCACTTGCGATAATGAATTAATTCGTAAATTACGTTCAATTATATTTGGCGAATTTAATTAAGAATTTCGCGCAAGTACCCTAGATTTGTCTTAATGTGAATAATTTCAGTATGAAATTATATTTTCTACTAAATAAGTAAATTTTTTACGTAAGCAATAAATATAAATAAATTGTTAATAAGTCTCATATTCTGAAATTAACTACCAATTACTTAAAACTCGAATAAAAATTTAAGTGAAATGGGTAGGACTAGGTATATTATTATTTTATTGTAAATTAATTTTTGTTTTGTAATAGTTCTTTTCCAAAAATAATGCCAATAACTAGAGTTTACTTTAACTTCGTTCCCTATTTTGATTAATTACTAATATATTGAAAAAAAATATAAATATATTTTGCATTTATATATATATATATATATATATATATATATATATATATATATATATATATATATATATATATATATAATTATATATATAAATGCAAAATATACATATATAATTATGTTTTAAAATTATCTATATAATTCTTCAATAATATATATAATTTTAAAACAGTGAAGTTGATAATGAATGCATGTATATTTTTAACTTATGATGTACTAATTACAAGAATAAAAAAGTTCGCTAAAGCTTTAAAATAACATGAAAAGATATTTTCATCATAAACCCCTTAATTAGACTCGGCTTACTCAAGATTCTCCTTCAAAAATATAAAAGATTGTCCTGTAACAATTGGGCCCAGACCCTAAAATGATTTCAAGTGGCCTTTGTTCCGAAGTAAACATTGAGTTGAAAAGAAAAATGATATACAAAATGGCAGCCCCTCAAAGTATCATCTGAATAAACGTAATAGTGTATTAGAAATAATACCATACTAATAATATGCTTACGTCAGGTTTTCTTTTATACGAGTAGATTATGTGCTCAATAAGGTACCGTTTAATACGAAGATAATTTCTTTCTGCTGATTGTATATTTTGAGTTAACATTTTTTGGTAAAAGCTATAATATTGTATGAAATAACATTTTAATTAGCGCATTTTGGTTGTGATTGCCATAAATATTTATAGCAGTCAAATAATATTAAATGCTGTTACCTCTTAATAATCGAAAACTCAAATTAAATCTTACTTTGTTCTTTAAATCCAAATCACAATAAAAAAAACCAAGCCAAGCCACTAACGTACTAGATAATTAGATATGTCAGAATTTCTCTAATACAAAAATCAACTTTTCTCAATTTAGTTTTAGATTACTCAATTCAGTTATCCTAAATACAGTAATCAACCAAATCAAGACCTAAGACCATACAGGTCCAGTTACAGGGACGATGGCTTATCACACCATATTCCCCTAAATATTACTAAGCGTAACTAGACGAATATCTCAATAACTTATGGCTGACCAGTTCGAACCCAGATAATATCATCATAATCGGTATAATAATTACAATCTGTAGTTCCGGCTAGTTGATGAAACATAAATTTACATAGACATAAGGTGCAAGCATTCTGAAGTGCGTAACGTAGCCGTGTCTTTTCTTAAGATCCCACTTGACCTGAATACTACGTGCGTCTGAAATCTTCACGTTTTTCACACCGTTGCATAACATCTTCTCAACTTTGTTTTCAGGTTTTTTTCCTTGAGATACATAAATATTTACCTTGCTTTACATATTGTAGCTGTATAAACATTTAAATGTGGGTAGGTATATTTATGGTGTATTGATAGATATAAATAAAATGAATACTTAAATAATTTTGAATGAATGCGCTCGCCATCTGCATATACATCATGAAGTACCTACTAGATAATTGACTGCCTCGGTGGTGTAGTGGCTACCATGTACGGTCATACATCGAGAGGTCCTGGGTTCGAGTCCCAGGTCGGGCCAAGTTTAATTATTGAGTCTCTGTTTAGTAAGCTTCAGTAACAGCCCGAAGTTGGGAAGTTGGCGGTGTGTCACCCCCGTGCCTCGGAGAGCACGTAAAAGCCGTCGGTCCTGCGCCTTAGCTCTCACTGGTCGTGTCGAGTAGTCGTCCCACCGGAGTATGAGAGTGATAGGAACAGAGAGTGCACTTGTGTCTGCGCATACACTTGTGCACTATAATATCTCCTGCGCAGTTGGCCAGTCTCAATGAGATTGGCCGCCATGGCCGGAATCGGTAGGAGAACATTATTATTATTACTAGATAATTTCAAAAAAGCAGAAAATAACAAACACATAATTTCTTTCTATCTTTCTCTTTCTAATAGGTATGTTAAAATCTCGTGTCACAGTTTTTCTTATCGAAGTCCTCCGAAACAGCTTGACCGATTTTTATGATTTTTTATTTGTGTTTATTTCTGAAGGTCTGACAGTAGGTCGTAGTCTATTTTTATTCCCCTAGGTGATAAGGTTTGGCCTTCTCCAGATATTTAATCTTATGATTTGGCATCAAAAAATACTTATAACCCTAAATTTTTATCCTTCTACCACCAATCCCTATTTTTGTGATTAGAATGCGGGCGGAGCCGCGGGTATTATTAGATCCTATAGAAAATGTTATTTTGGAATACTCCTCGTAAACCCTATCGCACAAAACATTCATCATATAAATGACCACAAAATTACTCAATCCAGTTGGGAATAGACGTTAATTACGTACATTAGGAGATTAACATCGTTCATGACACAGTTTCTTTGAGCTAGAATCCACTAGTCACAATGACTCGTCGAATACGTTGAGCTGAATACATCACAACACGAGGTGTCACGTCGCTTCAAGTCAATCAGTTGGAATCCGGAAGAAGGTACTTCCTGCCTATTTACGTCTACGCATTCTGGAGCAAATCATATTTGGAAATGTGAGCAGCTATACAACCATGAAATTAGATAAGAATTTGGTTGAGGGCTATAAATTATAGCATTATATTTGTAGATATCTACATTTATACATCGTCTGTTGCCAATTTTAGCATATAAGTTTAATGAGATCAAATTTCATAACTTAGACTAGAGGTTTAACCTCGGTTCCCTCGGGTATGTCCCGTCCTAGGGTTAGGATTAATGCTACTAACTGTGCAGTGTCGATTTGTATACTTTACAATTTTGCCGTATCGTTTCACAAGGAAACATACACACAAAAGTATGTATTTAGCTTATATAGTCGGTGGTGTGGTGGCTAACACGTACCGCTGTACATCCGAAGGTCCTGGGTTAGAGTCTAGAGTCCAAGTTTAATTATTGAGTATTTCTGCTAAGCCGTAGTAATAGTTTGGAGTTGGGAAGTCATCGGTATTTCACCTCTGTCTTCTGAAAAACACGTAAAGCAGACGGTCCTGCGTTTTAGATCTCACTAGTCGTGTCGAGTAGTCGTCCTACCGCAGTATGCGCAGTAGGCTAATAGGATTAGCTGCCGTGGCCGAAATTGGTCTGAAAATATTATTATTTTTTTTACTATCGACTCATTTCATTTTGCGTCAGCGAAGCCACGGGTCTCGCTACGTAAAATAAATAAATTTTCTACCTTCTTCTTTTTTGAAGTCGATTAAAATTAGCCTAAGTTACACTGTCCAGCCACTCCAGAGATTAACCGGAACAAACAGACAGACGACAAACATTTTAAAAATTGGCTTTTTGTTGCTAGTATCGTATATATACTTTCATATTCATTTAGTGAAAACTCGTTAATTTGAAATTAAAAAAAGACACTCCAATATTATTTATATGTAAAGATTAGGTACATAACAATCCGATTAGTTAGCATTTATTATTCGATATACAAATTAAAAAATATATATTTCAAATAAGACTTCATTGTTTATAAATGTAATAACGATAACCTTCCATGTATAAACGTATTATAATCTAGTGCTAATTGCTGGTGGGTTCAAGCACGCGGAGCAAGGGAATTAAACGAGAATAACATCAGGTTACTACGCGTGTACCTTGATCTAGATAATATGTTTTTGTTTTAGTAAATGTATCATTTATATCATGATTACCACTTGTCTTACGGTGAAGGAAAACAACGTGAGGAAACCTGCATGTCTGAGAAAACCTAACAAATTTTTCGAAAGGCATGTGAAGTCCGCCAACACGCACTAGGCCGGCGCGGTGGACTATGGCCTGATCCCCCTCGTACTGAGGGAGGCCCGTGCCCAGCAGTGGGACGTTAAAAAAGGCTGATGATGATGATGAATGTATTAGTATATTACTAGACTAGCGACTCGCCCTCGCTTCGCTCGGGCTCTTCCCTAGATTTACCACAGGCAAAGCCGCGGGATCCGCTAGTTATGCATATAAATCTTCCTCTTGAATCACTCTATCTATTTAAAAAAAACGCATCAAAATCCGTTGCATATTTTTAAAGATTTAAGCGTACATAGGGATATAGGGACAGAAAAAGCTACTTTGTTTTATACTATGTAGTGATTAAGCCCTAAAACTTATTTTATTTCAATTAAATAAAGTGTATACAAGTACAATAAAATTCTAACTTAGTCAAATATGTAGGTACATTGTTTTTTTTTGGAAATCTAACTGTAATTGTCATTATTATCGATAAAGAGGGAAAATCTATAGTTTTTCGATTTTTTGTCTGTTTGCCTGTTTTTGACTGTATCACGAAAAAGTACTGGATAGATTTTAATGAAATTTGGTATGATCATTGTTGGTTATTCGGGTCAGCATATAGGCATAGTATAAAGAATGACAAAGTAGGGCAACTTCGGCCCAATCCGCGATTTAATTACCTGTCTTAGTTACCATAGTTGTCTGTCACAGGGTTGTCACTGTAGCTAAATTTTAATTCAGTGCTCAGAAATTGGCATTAGGCCGGGAAGTGTGTTATTAAAAATATTTATTATTTATATTTATTTAAGAATGTAAAACATTTTGTTTCTACATGTTTATGATTATTTTTATTAGGCCTGTAGTTACTTGCTTAACTGATATATCAGTAGAAAATAGTATTAAAAATGTTTGGTTTTTAGAACATAAATCCTTTAATTTCTTGCGTTTACAAAAACATAAATATGCTATTAGTAACAATTAAAAAAAATGAAAAGTATAATATGTATATTAATAAAATCATATCACATCCTATTAAAATAATAAACTAATACAACAAAAATAAAAGTACTACCTACATCAGTATTTCATCATCAAGTATAAATTATATGCTAGAATAAGTGATTTGTTTACCTTTCCTGTTCAGTACGTAATCTGAACAAAGACAACTCTGGAATCGATGAAGAATTTAGACACCCAAACACACAGCAATAAGTTCTTCTACGAATATCACACATTTTTCATATAGTGAAAAGCCAAGACGCGCGAAACTTGTGCGGCGTTAGCCTTGACTGGTGCACTGATAAACGGTTCGAGATATTGTTTGAGTGTGCGTGCGGCAACGTAAAGATACTATGACGCACACATACAAGCCGCGCGCGGTGCGTTTGTATGAAGTTGCCCTACTTTGTCATTCTTTATACTATGATATAGGATACTTTCTGACATATTTTGATATATCTTTGATTATTTGATTAGCCACTTACATACGTTCACTTGAATACTCTACAGAGGTACATTCGTTCGTCTTTGTTTACTTAAAAATTAGACATAAGGAGCCGTCCATAAATCACGTGATGTTTTTAAGCAACTTTTTAGACTCCCCCTCCCCCATGGTGATACGTGGTGAGGTTTAACATTACCCCCACCCCCCCCCCCCACTCAAAATCACGTGTATTTTTTTACAAAGTACCTTAAAAAATCCGCATATTATTTTTAAATAAAGGTTAACAGGTATAATCTAATGTAATTTTGGTAAATTAAGCACCGTCATAAAAATGTAAAAATTCAAATTAAGAAGAATAAATGACAAAATAATAATCGTGAAATTTTACTATTGTACCTGAAGCAAATACTGGCTCTCTCACACATGCTCGCTATACTACTGCGGAGAAGGAAGTCATACAATAAAGCACTGTTTTTCTACTCAACATACGACATACTCTACTAAGAGGTGGTGGCTGTCGATAACCTTATTATTTCACACTTCTGTGTGGACTTCTGCAGCCTTTTTTAAAAGTAAATTTTTTCAAGATCTGTTTTCCTTCTTTGTCCATCAAGTTGGGTTCCATAAGAGTCATGCGGAAGTATGAGTCTATCCTATGTGACTGGGAGTGACGCATAATATCCTTACTGGCTACTGCTCCTATTTCTGTAGTTTTTTTGTGCACTAGCACCTACAAAATCCTTACGACTTGACTAAAATCCTGCCAAAATTTTCTTTTTTCTCATTAACAAAATCAATGGGATTAGGTGGTTTATGTATGGTCTTTGACTGTATGCATACCCTCTAGTTTCGGCCGACGGTCAATTAACTTTGAGCACTGGGTACGGTGCTAAAGTTAAGTCAAAATAGTATTTACTTTTCTTAAACTTTCAGTGCTGATATTCACATTATGTAAATAAAGTAAAAGTTTTTGAGAATATCATTAAAAATGTATAATTCGTCCGTCTGTAACTTATAACTACTATTATAACAATGTAACGTTACTTATAGCTTATGTATGTCTTAATTTTTATACATGAAATTAATGGAAGTATGTCAATACTTTTTATAAGCAATCCAAAGCAATTAAGACCAATCGGTTCATTATTACACTTCCATTCTTACTAATAGCGACGCTTCGTGTGTCTGGGGGGATGTTTGGCCCATCCTATTGGTCTCATCATCTGTTATGAAGAACTTATAATACACGATTTTTTAAAGCATAGCATAGCTTTTAATAGTGCCATTTCTTGCAATAGTAGTTCCCGTACAGGTCTTTTCAGAGAAGTTTTGGAGGTGACTAGGCTTAATATTATAAAAGTTCGGCGATTGTCGCGGCGCGCGGGATAATGCCAACGGTGAGTAAAAAAAAATCACGTGATAACTCACTACACCCCCCCTCCCTCCTGGTGATATTTCGTGATTTTTTCCCAACCCCCTCCCCCCCCATTCAAACATCACGTGATTTATGGACGACCCCTAAGTTATAAAAATATCTTCTATTTCTGTTCTCTCAAGTAGATATTTCTAAATTGTGTTATATAAATACCAAATTTTCCGCTTTTTTTCATTAAGAAATTAACTTTTATTTATAATATTTACTTACACCGCTAATCATCACAAAATCGATTCTTTTAAACTACTAAAAACTACTACAATAAATCAAACACGTACGATAGCGACGTCATAGCAATCATTACATAAGATAATTGCAAGTGGGTTCATATCGGGAATAGAACAAGTATTACATCACATCCACTAACCCACTTACATTGTAATATCTAGGACAAAAGAATTAAACAAACACTCTGACCCACTCTTTTTGTTGATGAATGATGATGGAATGTAGATTATATTGATGTTAGCGGAACCATAATTCTTTTTCTTAATTAAAAGTAAGTAGTAGTAGTACTAGCAAAAGCTAGTAGCTAAGTTATTACTTAAACAATTTCAACAATCTGCCAGTAAAAGTCCCGTCAATCGGTCCAGCCGTTTGAAGATTAGCCCAAATAAGTAGGCGGATATACAGTAAAAAAAATATGTGATTTTTCATATAATAACCGCATATAATTTA
This sequence comes from Boloria selene, assembly GCA_905231865.2. Taxonomy (NCBI): domain Eukaryota; kingdom Metazoa; phylum Arthropoda; class Insecta; order Lepidoptera; family Nymphalidae; genus Boloria; species Boloria selene. The sequence continues at coordinate 2,671,613 of HG993140.1, read as the reverse complement.
AATTAATTTAAAATATATGCCTTTAGTAGAAACTGTTCTTTTGAGGTTACAAACAATCATGTCAATTTTATTTATTTATGTATATAAAAATCAATAAAATAATATCTGGAATGCGTAAGTTATTTGCTCTGCGAATATAAGCGTTAATATTACGTTAGCTTCAAAGTTCATCATCTACATTTTTTAGACAGAAATCGAACTTGTGACCGTGATGAAGTCATTTGATAGATACTTTTATACATGCAATTAAGTATTACAAATACAATCTAATTTATCTATATTTAACAATTATTAATTATTTGGGAAGCTATAAAACTCAATTTCTCATTGTATTCTTGCTCTTTACCATAATTTTAAGGTTTATAAATAAATTGAATGCAAACGCCGTATTTATAGTTTATTCATAAAAAGTAATTGCTCTAACGAGATCTTTACCCCGTCTTGAGGCATAAATTACCAAATTCCAGCAACGCGCCGATATTCTAGACATTCAAAACTTTGCCTTTGTTACACAAGTTAACATATTTGCAAAATTAAACTTAAACCTTGTGCCTTAAAGCATAAAATACTGTATTCATGGTACATTTTAATTGCCACAGATAAGCAACTGTAAGGTTATTGTTATCAATTAAAGTTTACGTCAATTTATAATTTGTAAGGATTCAAGCTATTAAATTTTGCTGAATGTAGTCGACTTAAAAAGCACTTACTTTCCGATAAAGTGCAATAAAGCTTATCACAATGAAATGCTCACTGTGGTTTAAAATAATGTTTTTACTTTGACTGAAATTGACTAAAATTAACTCAAAAATTCTGACTCAGTTTGACTCCAAACAAGGGTTAAAATAAGATATAGAATAGAAAATTGCAACTAAACTGAATTTTACTAGACTACCGGTTGCGATAGAGAAGTAATGTGAGAATTACATAGCTATTTGTGTACCTATGTTATAATATAAATCCATTATAGGTAATGAAACGGGGCGGCAAGTATAAGATAGTTGCCTGAAAATTGTGCTTTAATTAACATAGTCTTAACTAAGTCAAATTTAATCAATCGTTGAATGCAAGTTTCTGAAGAGAATTGAATTCTATATTAATTTCACATAATCCCTCGCTACTATGACTGAATTCATGCCAAAGCGTTTCTTTAATTTATAATGAATCTATTACTTTTTTATTCCTGCTAAGTGGAGATATTTTAACGTTATTCGTTTTACTACTTATATAATTAACATTTACCTAACTAGTTAAGGTATAATACCTATTTTGTAGGTACTTATGAAAAATATCTTAAAAATTTTAACACCCATAACCATGGTTGCTGTAAAGCATTCAATACGTCGGGGCTCATAAATCAAAATGAATTCGGGAAAAATCCGAAAGAAAAATACAATGTTATCTTTCCATTGTTAACTTTATAACATTATTGTAAGTCAACTTTCGCTTCGAATTGTCCCTGTTATATTCAAAATGCGCCTGTAAAATACACCACAAAATATGCTACATATAAATTTGTTATATTAAAATAGCTTCGTATATATAAATTTGTATTTTAATATTGAAATTTCATTTTGCAGGCCAAGAATACAATTTCAACAAGTTAACGGAAGAAGAGGTGAATTCCCTCGGGCAGACGTACGACTATGACTCCATAATGCACTATGCCCGGAATACGTTTAGTAAGGGGACGTATTTAGATACCATCTTACCCCTCGAAGTTCACGGCAAGAAGCGACCTGAGATCGGGCAGCGAGTGCGGCTTAGTGCGAGCGATATCGCACAAACAAATTTACTCTACAACTGCGCAAGTATGTGTTTTAGTACTTTTGGTTTATAAATCTATACTAATATTATAAAGCTGAAGAGATTGTTTGTTTGTTTGTTTGGTTGAACGCGCTAATCTCCGGAACTACTGGTTCGATTTGAATAATTCTTTTTGTGTTGGATAGTTTCTCCGTTTATCGAGGAAGGCTAAAGGCTATATTACATCACGCTAGCGGAGGCTAACGGAGCATCAATGAAAAATGTTGAAAAAACGGGAGAAAAATATTTCGTTTGATTTATAACTTTTAAAACGCGAGCGAAGCCGCGGGAATGGCTAGTCTTTAATAAGGCCAAAATTACATCAATTTGCCTAAAAGAAAGATAATTTTATCCTTATAAATAAACATTCTAACTACATACTTTACGCAGAATGCGGCAAAACATTTTTGGGCAACTCTGGCTGGTTCAACTCCCCCGGCTGGGGCTCGGACTCGCCGGGCACGCCTGACCGCTGCGAGTGGAGGATCGTAGCGACTCACGGGGAAAGGGTCGTACTCAACATCACTGGTAAGTGTTTAATGATAAGAATATAGATAATTTAACAGTATGTTGTTTAAAATTAAAAGTTTTTATATCATATATCATTATACTTATAATTTTACACAAATGTGGCTTTGAAATTTATTTCCTTGAAAAGAAGAAAAGAACGTTTAAATTAATAAACGTGCCATAATATTATTGAAATATTAAAAAACTTATAATATAACATACTTAAGCAAAAATTACTCCAATAAAAGCATAATTGATATGAAAATGAAAGATATAGAGAAATTATTAACAATAAGATCTTGCAAAATCTTATCGTATATTTAGCAGTAACAGCACAGAGTCATTTAAGATTAAACTTGAAAAGAGCATCGTCATGAAACGCAAAGTGTTTGCTTCGAAGGGGACTCCAATTTCGATGAAAGTACTACTTAAAGGCTCGCGTACATTATATAAGGGCGGATTATGGTGGTCATTATTATAATATAATGATTTTTCATAAGGTTTTTAGGTTCACTAATGTTTACTTTAACCAGTAGATAACTTATATTTGTACAATAACTCGTTCCTGCTCCGCTCGGTTAAAATGCAGTAATACAAGTACTTTTATCTAGCTATCATCATAAAAGATTTCATCAAAATCTGTCGGCTGGTATTCTTGGTATACGTTCCCAGACAAATAGACAGACATACAGACAAAAATCTCTGAAAACTATCGTTTCGATCGATATTAATACGTGTATTTCAGCAATATTTTCCAAAAAAAATAATACATATTATACAAGTTCCGACTGATTTAGGTTTTTTATGTATAAATAAATTAAAAGGCATACCTATTTGTTTCTTCGAGTTGCCAATAGTCTATAGAGATATTTTTTTAAATGTACAAAAAATACTGCTTATTCATATTAGGTATTTATTCCCTGGATCTATAAAGGTTACAAAGATGTACAATGTATGTACGATGTGGTCTTATACATTGTAGAAATCTAATAAAAAATTAGGACTTTAGTAAAATCCGCGTTTTATTTTCAATGAAATTGAACTACTAGTATACGTTTTATGTACGAGTACGTAACTCCTTCAATAGATATTCTATGGTTTATGGTTAGACTAGAAATGTTAGTGGTTATTAAATTATATGAAAAATATATAAAAATTATGATTTTTTGACATTATCTCTAAATAATAATCTCGCGGGGTTTTATAGTTCGAATTTGATTAACTACACTAAAGTTAATCGTTCAGGTTTCGTAAGGAAAATCTTTTTATTTCATTTTTTTGGGACATTTTACAACAGCGCCTTCTAGTTCCGTGGTAAGCTACGAGGCTTGTATTACGGATACCAGATAGTTGATATACTACATATATAAATTTTAAATACATACATACTATAAATATAAACACCCATGACTGGAGAACAAACATTCGTACTCAACAAATGAATGTCCCCATCGGGACTCGAACCCGCGACCGCTGGCGCAGAAAGTAGGGTCACTGCCAACTGAGCCAAACGTGTCGTCTTTATAATTCAAGAAAAGATAATGTACACGTGCCTTTACCTGAATCAAATACATTCCGCTGATATGCACAAACTTATGTATTCAGGTAGTAAAACACTTAACAAAGCTTTTAATGTACTCGTGAAACATTAATTTACTATGATAATGTATTTTATCCTTACACAAAGGTTCAAATCGTTGTTTTGGAAATAACGAACCCTTATGGACTTAAATAAATATTTAATAGAAGATTCTCATTTAGAATACAGGACTATCTTTTGATCGCGGGTTCGCCTACTAGTTTCTTTTTCTAAGCACATTATGTGACCGAATTTACGTGTAGTCCATTGAAACAACAATTTAAGGACCTAATATTGCATTACTCAAAAAATGCAAAGCTCATGTAACATTTCAATGGACTAGTGTTTAAGACAAAAGTCATCGAATCTGTGACCTCTTAATTGTTAGAGATATTTTACGTCTGCAAAAAGTTGATTTTACGACTCTATCATATCCTGTAGCTTACAAAGTAAAAATATTTTTTAAATTAAATTTTAAATTTTTCTCACAATAAGCCATATTCAGACACTATTTTATGTCTTCGACCGGCAAATTACTATTATTACTACAATGTAAGATAAGAATCTTAAACGAAAGTTTATTACTATCCCGACACGTACACGTAATGTGACAATATTGTCATAGGACGTGAGGTCACGTATGAAGAAAGCTTAGTTAACCTAATTGCTTGTTTGGTTCACTTCTAATAGTTTTCGTGAGGAGAAATAATAATAAAAACTTCTTATTATTTAACTTGACCACTCTAGTATTCATAAATAAATAAATAAATAAATAAATATGATGGGACATTATTACACACAGCGCCATCTAGTTCCGTGGTAAGCTTGTGTTACGGATACCAGATAGTTGATATACTACATAATATATTAGTTTAAAATTAAATATATACATATTTTAAATATAAATACCCATGACTGGAGTACAACATCCGAGTTTAACAAATGAATGCCCCCAGCGGGACTCCCCCGCGGCCGCTGGCGCAAGAAAGTAGGGTCACTACAAACTGCTTCAAACGTGTCGTCAATAGTTTTATTTCGGTCTTCACAAAACAAGGTGTCAAAACTCATGATTAGTTCTTATCCCGCGGAAGCCGATTCAATTTTCGTGGGATAAAACGTAGACAACATCATATTCTAAAGAATCTTTTATCCACCACTTACACTTTCCAAGCTGCTTTTCTATAAATATAATATTTAAACTCGGTTGTGATCACTCGTTAGGCTCAGTTTGTATAGTGTGCCTACTTGCTGCGCCAGCAGTAGCGAATTCAAATCCCTCTGAGGATTTTATTTGTGTGATAAGTATTTTTGAGTATTATAATTATTAATTATTAAATGTATGCATTTAAAATTATTTGTATGTATTGTATCAACTATCTGGTATATATAACACGAACCTCATAGCTTACATGGAACTGGATGTTCTCAAATACTGACCCGTCCATCTGTAGGAACGTCTGTCCATCTCTTCGTCTATCTCTATCCATATTATTCGTAGACTATTAGAACTATAAAAATGTGAAAATCGCTGACAAATCGCATATATACTTAACTTACTTGTAGTGAATAGATAATATTTACCAAACAAAAGGTTTTTCTTCTTTAAGTGCAGTCAAAATGTAAAAGCTATTACGAATTTATACTATTACAACAGAAAATTTTGAAAAAACGTATTTTAAAATATGTTTTGCCTTCACTTGATATAATATTTATGAAGCCCCAATCTCGAAAAATGCAATCCCGATCCTACTTTATTATATGTCGTAAATATAAAGAGTTCATTAATTTACTTCAATTTTAATAATTCACTATGAACGCAAGTTTGATGTGGCAGCATAAAATGTTATTACACGTAGTTGTATTCCTTCAGGCAAAATGAATATGTATATATATTGAGTTCCACCTAATGGATTTACCGTATGGGAATTAATGAATTTATTGCTCTCTTACACAGCCTCAGGCATGTCGTTTGTATCGATAAATCTTTGTGCTATGTACCTGCGTATATGCCTGCAGAGACAATGGTGCGATTTAAATTAGATACACAGACTATATTATAAGTAAGTGTTTGACGTACCTTTGTTTGTTTATCAATGTGCAATTTGTGCAAAATGTGTAAATTAATTGCAATGTAACTATTAATTTGATTTGTAAGGAAATGGTATTTAGACCTGGTCTCGTACGATATATTATGTTGTTAAATTAGTAAAAAGCATATGCATTAAGTTATGATATTATCATTTATTACATTGAATACGGTACATAGGTGTAACAAAAACACTAAAAATAAATATATATTTTTTTATGTCTGCCCATCTGCCTATCTGTGTGTCTGTCTTTTTGTCTGTCTGTTTGTGCCGGTTTATCTCCGAAATTGCGGAACATATTTTAATTTTCACTGAAAAATAGCTGATGTTATAAGGAGTACCTACTTACTTAGGCTACATTTATATGTCAAAAATGAATTAGTAAGTAGTAGTAAGAGTTTTGCTTGAAAAAAAACGTGCTCTAAGACAAACTCGTGTTAAACGAAGGAGAGTCCTTCGTATTTGATATAAATACCAAATATGGTGGAAAAGAACCTTTAAAAGTCAATAAAAATAGTCTACAAATTATAATAACATTTTCTAAACAACAAAAGTATGCTAAAAATGATATTTCATCGCTTGGATAAAATATTCAGTTAAAGCGAAATTCCGTCTAAGGAATATATGAAAGAGCCTAATGTCCTCCGAGGGCGAGTAGAATAGTAAATATCTGTTACATATCGTCAGAAAATAAAATTCAGATTTAACATCGGATTCAGCGTTTATTTCAATCAATAGCACATTGTCAGCGAACGAAGTTTTCTTCACGAAGTAATATAATATGAGCATTGTATTACTAATAGTAGGATATTTTTATGGGTTTGCCTGTAAAAATAAAAGTACATGCGTGCATTTTAGCTTGTTGCTTAAAAACAGTGATAACTCTAAGGTGTTTTATTTGAAAACCGAGTGACAGCGGTTCGAATCCCGGGTCTAGCACATCAATTTCAACATGACAACCTACATGAGTGAGTGAACCTAGTAAGTTTCGAAAAACATGATGTAAAGTCCGCCAATACGTACTTATATTAACAGACATTTTATTTTATTTTATAGGGCGTGGACCAAAAGTAAAATTAATCCACGCCCTATAAAATTTAAATAACATTGCGTTATTTTATCAAAATCTGTTCTGCAGTTTAGGTGCAAGGAATAGGGTTGCTTTCACATTTATTATTAGTATTATAACCAACTTTGCGTGTGGAGCAATGTGCATACGCCCGTTATATGATATTTCATTTGGAATCTAACAGAAGCCATATCAATAGCTTATTAAATTATTCTCTTAATGGCTGGAATTAAATATACCTACCTATTTCAAGTCCATTGTAAACTAAAAAAAACTTTTCTTGCTAAAAAAACTTTTAGTTAACGTTTAAAATATTTTAAAATGCTTTTTTTAAGTTAGGTGTACCTAAGTAGGTTGTAGTAAATTGTTTCATACTCGCAAGAATAATTACAAAATTTTTTACAATTTGAAAATAATTGTCCCTAGTGATACGTTTTAACGGTTAGTATAGATTTCTCAGAAATCTTTTCCGCCGTAAAAAGTATTCTATATGTGGACCCGTATAAGCACCTATCATCATACCAAACTTCTTAAAAATTATCCAGTGATAAGGTTTTCTAGTGATGCGATCACAGACAGACAGGCAAAAACTTTAAAAACTCAAGATTTGGCTTATGTATATATAATAATGACTATTTGAATCAAACTTTCCAAAAAAATAATGTGTGTAGATATTTGGCTTAGTTAGAATTTTATGAATTACGTATATAACTTTTAATATAATATGCCTTAATTAGACTCGCCATCATTTTCATTAATACTGTTAATTAATGAAGTCAATTAAATAATGAAATAAAACGGAACGAGCTGCGGTTAAACATCACGTATTGAATTAATCTAAAACATAAGCTAATTGAATTTGGTAACGCTACATTCGATCTGAATATCGCTTAGTAAAATTTTTTTTTTCAGCTATCTTGTATTATTATTTATTGTTATCTTTTCTTTTTTATGAGAAAACTAGATTTTCCGGTGGCTACCCTCATACAGTCTATTGTAGAACTGGTATGTTCTTAAAATTGTAGAGTGAGAAAGAATGTATTCAAATCCAACTGTCACTCAAAACTTACATTCAAAAAAATATCGTACTACTCAGTGTTATTTTATTAGAATACTTACATGTAATACACAGGTATACTGTACATATTATTATATTTAAAGAACGTATAGAACATTATTCACTGTGGGAAAATACCTCATAGAAATAAATCAATATCTTGGGATATTACAATAGAAGTAATTTAAAACATTATACAATCATGAGCAATTTAGAAATAAGTTAAAAGAATTCGAAACATTTAAAACGTTAGGCTCTGACCGCTACGACCGCTGTAAGGTCCATAAGGAACGCCAATATGGAGCTATATCTGTATCCTATAAGTACCTTTAGTCTACCTGAATTGAAACGAACTTATAAATAATATTTATATATTTAATTTAGGCTACTAGCTGTAAACCTGACTTCTTTTTTTTGGCTAACTCCAAAGTATGAAACTTTTAAAAAGAAGCATTTAAAGTTTGCGTATGTATTAATTAAAATATTTGTGTCATGGAGTAAGAAATTTTACTTTTCGAACTTCTCAAGTCTTAGAAATTCCAAAGATGTTTTCTTTGGAATTTCTAAGAATTCATATACCTAGTAAAAATATATTACAATCAGATAACTTTTGAAATATACAATAATGTAAAGTACCCAACGAAAAGATCTAGATTTACTTATATAGCTGCAATTTATGTCCTATAATGACGTCCTAAAAATCGTTTATCAGTTTAGTTCCCTACTTATGGTCTGAAGTGTTTGTATTTTGTACAAATGACCACCATAACAATAACTGGCGTTTCACACAACATTGCTCTCATATTATCTAGACGCTAAAGAATTGGGGTATGAAAAGGGACCAAGTAAATTGGACCTTCGGAAGAGGGGCAATATGTTATCGCAAAATCTACTAACTTGGTTTACGACTAGGGCTGCACTTGACTCTAACGTTATTATTTAGAATTGCGATATTTCTATAAAATATGATAGCTACAGTCAAAGGCGAAGAGAACACGATAATATTAATGCTTACGTATTTCGAAATAATGTATATTATTTATACAATACTTAGTCTTAGTCTTACTTAGTCAAAGATTTGTTTTTTAGTGCGTCATTTTTATACAGACTAATTATACAATATTATTAGTATATTGCATGCAAGGGGATCTTCTACTAACCTGCATCTGAAACTCATTCCCTAACATCCAAAATACTTTTCGTCGTTTATTTATACAATACTAGCTTTACCCGCGGCTTCGCCCGCGTTTATTTTTTTAATTGCTAATCAACCTCATTGGGTTGATCTGTAGGATGCCTGAAAGTTTCTTCAAAATTACTCTAACTATTTCAGAACCCATTGTTAATACAAACAATTTTTTAATTTTTCGTAATATATATTTTTTTAATAAAAAGTATCTTATGTTACTTCTAATACCTCCAAGAATATGTGTACAAAGTTTCATGATGATCGGTTGAGTAGTTTTCGCGTGAAAGCGTAATAAACAAACTTACATTCACATTAATTATAATATTAAGTAGGGATACTCGTACACGTCATAAGTGAAGGGGGCGAAGAAAATGAAATATAATTTAGTTTAACGTAATTTCTGAAAATATCATTGATGATAAATGTACCTACCAATTTTTTCATTTCTTTTCAAAGAAAATTTTGTGAATGTTGAAATATAACACTCTAGGGACCGTGTGCCGATTATGTTATATGGGCTTCTGGCAAAAGTTACATGAAAAGACCATTGTATAGAGTATTAATATAATACTCTTAGATTTACGCGAATATTTGACATTTTAAATATAACTATCTTTTTGGGACGGAGAGACTCCCTCGTGACCATTATAAGTGTAAAGCTTTGAAAAGGTCGGAACTAAAAATCAAAATAAATCTAAGAATAAATATGTTTAAAATAGGTACATATTATATGGGATTATTAATACGTTAAATTTTTTTCAGAAATTGATATCCACAAATCTGACGGCTGTCGCGTCGAGTGGGTAGAATTTATAGACGGGTATATGCCAAACTCACCTGTGCTTAGCCGTATTTGTGGATCTGGGAAAGGTCCAATCATAAGATCTACCGGCTCGCGATTGACCGTTGTTTATCAGCCTGGACTGAGACCAAAACCTAACAAGGGTTTCCGAGCTCATTACGAAGGTAAGATTTAATTTAATATATTTTGTTGAAGAATCGCCAGAAATAAGCCTTCGCCTTATTTGGTTTCTTCAACTTCGAATTCCCTTACGAATTATAAATATAGTGCTTTTTCGTGACGTAAAGTACTCCATCCAGCTATATTTTGGTAAAGTAATGTATACATTATAGTTTCTAGATTATTGTTTTCATAATAGGTTACCAACTATACATCTAGGTATATCCGAAATTGATTTGAAGGGATCATGGGAGTTATGGAAGGATGCTTCCGACATGAAATCCAATTACAGGATCCGTAATTCAATCAAATAAACCATTTATTTTATAGCGATAACCATTATATTAGATAACTGAAATTCCTCGTCAAGTTGTATCCCACAATAGTACAAATGATTGTTTTATCATCACACGTATCGCCGTAATATAAATGTACAAAACAGACGTCTATATGCGAATATTATTTTAAGTTTACCTTAAGCTAGAAACATATTTCATAATTTTTTTTATGTGCATAACACTTATGAAACGATTTCTTCATTGTAGGAACTTTTTTGCATTTACCTTTTTTTTTATATGTTGGGACATTTTTTACAACAGCTTCACTAGTTCCGTGGTAAGCTACGAGGCTTGTTTTACGGATATCAGATAGTTGATATACTACACATATACATTTTAAATACATACATATTATAAATATTAACCCATGACCGGAGAACAAACATTTGCGCTCAACAAATAAATGCCCTCAGAGGGACTCGAACCCGCGACCGCTGACGCAGAAAGTATGGGCCCCTGCCAATGTGTTATGTATACTAATAATAATATTTGTATTGACTTAAATACAAAAGTACTACAACTTGTAACCTACAAGACATATTATGTTTTAAAAGTAAGTCGTACAATTTTTGTTTAAGTAGGTCGAGCCTGTATCTTAGAGGTTTGACTCTTCCTATGATTAAAATGTTCATAGGTACTTATTAATTATTATTTCAGCTGTGTGTGGTGGAAATATAGAAGTAGATAGCAGCGGTCACTTAGAATCTCCTAATTACCCTGACGACTATCAACCCAACAAACTATGCGTATGGAGACTATCTGTGCCACAAGTAAGCCATTTATTTATAACTTCTTTAGTTTTAAAATAAATATTATATATATACGAGTGTTGTACCTGTAGATATTCACGGATTTTAATCAAAACACGACTAAATTTGTTTCTTTATTAGACTCATAGTTAATACAAATTTTGCTTTAGCTAGTTAGTGAGACACATGTCAAAAATATTTCTTTCGGCTACTTTCGTTTTTATTTTTTTTCAAGATATCCATGGTATTCAAAGGTACAAGTGAACAACTGTCCATAGGTACAACTTTACAACTTTTCTATGTGTACAATTTATTATTTGTATACAGTAATATATCGATTTAAATATTCTTGCAGGATTATCAGGTAGCTTTAAGATTTCATTCATTCGAAGTAGAGAATCATGACACTTGCAACTATGATAAAGTCAAAGTTAGAGACGGAGACTCTATGGATAGTCCTCTCATAGGCATGTTTTGTGGGCATAAGATACCCCCTGATATAAGGTAAGGAGGAAATTAAAATTATGTACTTTAATGTGAAGAATAATTTAAAGTTATGTATTACATATACACTTTTGTTTAAAGATCGTCGTCGAACAAGCTGCTTGTTATCTTCGAATCAGATAGTTCAGTACAAAAAGCCGGTTTTTCTGCCACCTTCATGAAAGAATTTGATGAATGCGCATCCATTGATCATGGATGTAGTCACTCGTGTGTCAACACTCTCGGTGGATATGAGTGTGCTTGCGATATTGGTTATGAATTGCACTCTGATGGGAAAAAATGCGAGAGTGAGTATTATAAATGTTTAGAGTTTCTGAATTTGTTAAAATAAGTTATTTTATATTATACTAGCATTTCCCGCGGCTTCGCACGCGTTCTAAACACCGGAAACCATTTTTTTTTCTGAGTCGCGCGGTATGGTACCTCGCAGAAATAACGCCCGTCCTTCCCATTTCGCTCCGCTTCTATTGGTCAAAGCGTAGCCTATAGCCTTCCTCGATAAACGGACTATCCAACACGAAAAGAATTTTTCAATTCGGACCAGTAGTTTCTGAGATTAGCGCGTTCAACCAAATAAACAAACAAACTCTTCAGCTTTATAATATTAGTATACATTCTTCCAGAAATTCTTATCGGTTATTTGATCAAAATTATGATATTTTTGGCACATTTTGATTACATATGGAAAATCACATGAAAATAAAAGTTAATTTTACTAAATATTGTGTGGTATAATTTTCGCAGACGCATGTGGAGGGGTTCTCTATGGTCCGAATGGTACCATTACATCTCCATCATTTCCCGACTTGTACCCACCTTCTAAGAACTGTCTCTGGGAAATCGTCGCTCAGCCACAGCACAGGATCACTCTCAATTTTACACATTTTGATTTGGAAGGCAGTAATAATATGTATCACCAGGTTAATACGTTTAACTATTTACTTATGTAATTTCCATTTTAGCAAATAAACGGAAGCTCCACAAGGTATAATTTGTACTTTAAATAAATAAACTAAAAACCTACTTCAAAAAGTTACAAACCGAAATTAAAAAAAATATATAATATTAATTACTTAGTTATTGTTGTTGGAGTTTTTCAGCGTTTCTTCTTTTGTTTTTTCGAAAAAAATATAAAATTGCATTTTTTTTCTGTTTATAAGAAGCAAAATGTTATATAAATACAAAAGATACATATTGGGCGGCAAATCTTTTTGCGTATAAGTAGGGCGGAAATGATAACCAGATAAAAGATCTCGCTAGATCGATTCTTCGCCCTGGTCCATAAATTGTAAATTTCATCTAAACTGGTAGAGTATACAAATGTTGCTGATGTAATAATATAGGATCTACCTATTATGTATCTATTGAAAAAATAGTTTATTTATGTACATATATTTTCATAAATAATAATTTACAAAACTATAAATAAAATATTTTTTTTGAAATTATTAATAAATAATAATAATTTTGACTCTCACTTTTACAACACTCATTTTTCCATGTGATTTACTAGATACTACTCTTACTCTTAGGAAAATTTTACTTAAATAAAAAGGAATTTCGGTTAATCTAATAAAAAATTTATTAGACCAAGTTAAATTGAATCATAAGAATGTTCCTATCTCTAGGGCAAGGTCTTGAGGCAATTTATCTAATAGACGGAATTCGTATGCACACGTCATAAGTGTAAAGCATGAGAGATATGTACATTTTTTAATTTAATCTTTTTATTGCTACAACATTTTAATTTAATTGATATTTTTTATACATTATTTCTTTTAATATAGATTTTTATATATATCAATAGCTAAATTCTAAATTCCACTAGCTTAGTCGTAGGGCTCGTTAGGGCCTGTATTTTAAATTATTATTAAAATACGTCGTCGTCGTTCGTATTTTAATAATAATTTAAAATACAGGCCCTAATCATAATCATGGCCTGTATTTCTAAGCAATATAATAGAATAGCACTCTTAACTCTACATTTATATCAAATCAAATCAAATCAAAATATTTTATTCAGCATAAAAATTGTAACAATTTCTTACTGAACGTCATGAGTCTACCACCAGTTCGGAAAGAAGAAACCTGAGAAGAACTGGCGAAAGAAACTCAGCGGGACTAATATTTTTTTTATCTTAATCTCATTCTTTTTTTTTAATTAAATTGCATATTAACAATAATTCTATATGTTGAAATAGCCTGGCGGCGATCACATCATTCCCAAGGCGTACTGTCTTCTAAAAATTTATTCATGACGTATAGATTTTTGGTACATTTTTTAAGTTTTCTAATTTTACCTACTTTATTTTATAAATAGGAGTGCGAGTACGACAGCGTAACAGTACACTCAAGATTGGGTGCTGATGTACTAAGACGCCATGGAGCATTCTGTGGATCAGTTCTACCACAGCCTGTTATATCGGAAGGATCTGTTTTACGAGTTCAAGTACGTACACTTCAATGGAAAAGTATTTCAAATAAATTTTATAAGCAGGAGCCATGTTTATGAAATAACTTTTAACCTTAACTTTAAATTTTTTTAAGGTTAGGAAATTAAAATTTTGATACATATGTTTATGTGAGGCTAGAAAACCCAGTACTTTAAACAAAAACCCTATAGAATTTTCTCCCACAGCCCCCGTGTACTCACTTTATCACGAAGTCCTACCAGTCTACCGAAGCAGACAACTCAATCAAGGGATTGCTCCCACAGTTCATCAGACCATCCACCATCAGTCCACAGACCAGAAATACTATGAGCAACCACCATGGTTGCTGTCTTAGTGTGTTTTGTCGCTTAAATATGATAATATCCTGAATTGACCAAATTTTCTTAATGTAATGCTTTTAGTTTTGAGCTTATATTAACCACTTTCTATATATGCAAAATTTCACTAACCAAACTTATGATTAACTAATTCCCTTATTTTAGTTCACATCAGACGCGTCAGTCCATCACTCGGGTTTCGCTGCGACGTATTACATAGACGTCGACGAATGTGCAGACAACAATGGCGGGTGTCAGCACGAGTGCCACAACACTTTAGGCGGATATGAATGCGCGTGTCACAGCGGCTTTACATTACACCCGAACAAACACGACTGTAAAGAGGGTGGCTGTAAACACGACATCACTCATCCTCATGGCACTATTTTCAGGTAAAAAATAGAAAAAACAGGCAATTGTCCACTATTTACCTTTATTATATTTTTAAGTTATTATTTATAAAATAATACTTTCTTAGGTTTACGCGAATATTTGACATTATAAATGAAACTACCTTTTCGGATTTTGTCGCGGATTTATTTGGATTTTTGGTTCCCGACCGGGAGAGACTCTCCCGTGACCATGATTGCTGTAAACATTTGTTAATTCCGTGCTGTAAACCATTCGAAACGTCGTCGTTTATAACCTATCATACATACTTAAACTAAAGTAAAATCCATATTATTTTGAATATATTAATTATTTAAATAAGCTTTTTATAACCTATTATGTCTTCTTAAATTAAGAAATTTATTTTTACAGTCCGAACTATCCTGATACGTATCCACCCAGGAAAGACTGCGTGTGGCAGTTCTCAACAACTCCCGGACACAGGATCAAGTTGATCTTTAATGTATTCGAATTGGAACCTCATCAGGTAATATATTTATTAAAAAAATAATTAAGATTAATCTCTTTGTTTATTAAAGTTTAATGTAGAGAATGATTAGAGGTTTTGGTAAAATTATTCTTTACAATTGACTTCTAGAGAAAGTCTTTCGCTTTCTTTTCCGAAGCTTATAAAAGCTTTCTCTTTTTTCCATAAAGTAAGATTTAGCAACTAAAAGATACATATAGTCGAAATTTTCATATTTATGACTATAATATAATACGATATGGTGATAATATTTTAATATAGTGTCTCATATAAAGACATTAAAAAGTAGTCTTTAGAACTAAACGATTAGTCGATGTTTAGTTTTTAGTTTAAAAAAATACTATAGTTTAATAAATAATTATTAAATTAATATAAATTAAGGAATGCACATACGATCACGTCACAATCTATGACGGGGCGTCAGCAGACGAAAAGACTCTGGGACGATTCTGCGGAAGCAAACTACCACACCCGGTAGTGGCGTCTTACAACCAAATGTACGTCGTGTTCAAGTCAGATGCTTCGGTACAAAGGAAAGGATTCTTAGCTACATATTCAACTTGTAAGTTATTTGTTGGTTATTACATACTTATTTAAGAAATATTCTTAGCACAAAGGCTTTAATTTACTATATAGGTGTAGTGGTAGCAAGACAGTGGTAGCCCAATGGTAACACGCTCGCTTGGATAACCGAGTGTTGCGAGTTTGAATCCAAGTCTCGCATCTTTAATATATTCATGTGCAAATAATTTTTAACATAATTACCACTTGTCTTACGGTAAAGGAAAACAATGTGAGGAAATCTACATGTCTGAGAGATTCTAGCAAGTTTTTGAAAGACATGTGACTATGACCTAACTCCCCCCGTATTGAACGGAGGCCCGTGCCCAGCAGTGGGACGTTTAAAAGGGCTGAATTTTCTCTTACTATACGAGTACATTGGATACTGTCGACGCATTGCGTAAATTTTTTGGATGGTACAAGTGTCTATCATGTTTTGTTTGAATATAGTCCAGTCAACAATTACTAAGAAAAATGCAAACATTCACCATCTGAAGAGATTAATACCATGATCTTAATAATTTCGATAATATAATTTCTATTACAGCATGCGGAGGGTACCTAGCTGCAACAGATACTGTGAAGCATCTCTACTCGCACGCGAGATACGGCCATGATTCTTACGAGTCTCGCTCGCGATGTGACTGGAGTATTGTAGCACCCGTGGGGCAGTTTGTTAGACTCACTTTCCTCACCTTCGATCTTGAACCAGAAGACAACTGTGGATATGATTATGTACAAGTGTTTGGAGGTTTGGAAGGCAGTGGCGGTGATTACGGCAGTTTTTGTGGGACTAAGGTAATATTAACTTTAGTTTTAGTTATTTTATCTTCTTAGCGGTTAAAAGAAGTATATCTTTATCCCATTTTAAAAGAATAATAAATAAATATTATAATAACCTAAAATGTATTCTAAAATATGAACTCTTTCAACAGATGCCTCCAGAAATCGTTTCGACAACAGAAGCTCTATTAGTCAAGTTCCGTACCGATGACACTATTGTATTTAAAGGCTTTTCTGCATCGTATCAAGTAGTCAAACCTGAAGTGTGGAGTGGTGAAGACAGTTCTGAAGGTGGAGAAGATCTTGATGAAGAAGAAGATGAACAATTGACTCCCTCAGTCATAGGCAGGAGAGGTCTTCGGGCTCCCATACCAAGATTTGTCCGACGACCAACGTGACGGTGGCCGTTACGTCACACCCGGCATAGGCGACTACATCGCAACATTTACAACCGGATTAAATCTGAAAAACGTCCTTTCTTGAACCAGTAATAATTTACTTGGACCATTTCTTTTATTTAATGCTAGGACTCGTTTTAAGGAATATAAAATTCCATATCATCGCGTTGTAAAGGCCACAATAACTGCCATTTTTACTTCATGTAACTCCACCTTTACATTTTTAGCAGTGTTGCTATCAACACTTGTGATTATATCTTCAAATAGCTTAAAAAATTTAAAGCGCTATTACATAATGTTGGAAAGACATATCCAAGAATATATATCTTGAAAAATGTTTAGTACCTACTCATATATAAAACTATTTGAAAATTTTAATTCTTCCTAAAATTCTTGAATATCACTGAAAAAATGATATAAACATTTTTATCGCAAAACTAAAGGCGATTGTAATTAATGTTTGAATTTATTTTATATGACTGAATGAACATGTAAATAAATTATAAAATGTAGGATTACGTAGGTTTAATACTTAATAGCAGTTACCAAGTTAATACTCAATATACATTCCTAGTAAAAATAATTCAGCTATAATGCCCACTTAATATATTATAATATACATTTTAAGCATACTTTATATATAAACTATGTTATTTTTATTCTAATAAGTGAGACCAAAGATTTTGGATTCAGTCACTAATGCAGTGCCATAATTGTTATACATATTACACGTAGTTCCAATTAATAAATAATAATATATTTGTTCTCAATATAACAGTTTTAATTTAAATGTACTTATGAGGTTATATTCGATTTTAAGCCGGTAAAGATAATTCATCTCAGACCATGCTTGCTTATGCAAACATTTTAGGTAAGTATTGATTTATAAAAGCACAATTTAGGAGAAAATGTGACAATACAGTCTAGAATTAAATTATTAATATAATATTACTTATATTAGATTAGATAAGTATTGTTAAGACTAATTGTCAAACGATTAACGTTTTTGATGAATCGGACTAAATATTAGCGATTTGCTTACCTACTGGTGAGACAGTAAACCCTCATAAAAAAAATATTGTGGTTATGTTATGTTAGTTAGTTATGGAACTAAAATATCATCAAAACAGGTGAAAAGCATCACTTCAAAATTAATAAGTAAAATATTCTACACATTTTAACAATTCATAATAATTTTTAAAAATGTATGATTGGATGATTGTTACTTGCGTGCCAAAAATTGATACTTATTAACGTAAATGTGAAGTAAGCTAGTATTTTGTAACTTAACGTGAATATATTTATATTGTAGGAATGCCATATTATTATTTTTATTAAAATGAATGTAAAATTTAAATTGTTGTTTTAATGAAGATATACCTATAATAAATGCCAAGGTCATCCAACACATAAAGGTGTTTTAAAATAAAGTGTAGCTATGACCTCTTAAAAATTACACAATATGTATTGTAGAGTCTAAACTCTAAAGTAGTAAACTTATATAGGTACCTATGTATATCATTTATAATGGTAATAATAATTGAGTTACGTACTTTAAATGACGATAAAATTAAAGGCAATTTAAATTAACATATATTTACAATATTTTTTAAATTATAATAACTGGAGCGTCATACAAAAATATTTAAACACTATTTTAAAAAACGCTATATATTTTACAATGATTACTCTTTTCTTATATTATATTTTTTATCTAAAATACGTTGTACATACAGGTAGGTAGGTACTAAGCAGCTTAGAAGCCCATTTGGCATAATGGAAATGTACACTATACATAAGTAAAGGGACACGTATCCATTTAAAATATTTAATACTAGCATTTCACGCGGCTTCACATGCATTCTAAAGACCGGAAACCAAATTCTTTCTGAGTCACACTTACCTCACAAAACTAACGCCCGCCCTTTCCGTTTTTGCAACATTTTTCATTGATGCTCCGCTCCTATTGGTCGTAGCGTGATGTAATATAGCCTTCCTCGATAAACGGACTATGCAACACAAAAAGAATTTTTCAATTCGGACCAGTAGATGCTGAGATTAGCGCGTTCAACCAAACAAACAAACAAACTCTTCTGCTTTGTAATATTAGTATAGATAAACATTTCTGAATTTTTAATCTGGGAAGTAATCAATCACTAATCACAAGTAAATACTCTGTAGGCTGTATGGACTATAGTCCTTTGCCTGTCCCTATAGGGGATAAATTTTAAAAACAACAACAAAGTATATACTCTGTGGTTGCCTAAAGTTAACTTTCATTTGTCACTTTAGAGTTTAGATTGTCAGTTTGTTTTGCTTTTGGAGTTTTGTGATTTGTCATTTTATTCAGTCAAACGCCTACGTAACGTTCGCGTTATGTTATTTATTTATTACAATTATTATTTATTGGCGTCTTGACGAACAGTTACTTTATTTATTAATCTAATACATTTTAATCATTAAATTCTAAATTAATAGCCTAACATGGCATCGCTAGCGTTTAAAGTAAAGAGTAAAAATGGCCAGCAGATATTGAAAGAGTTGACCTCTGATAGTACTGTGGGTGAATTAAAAATGTTTCTCTCTAGTATATCGGACGTTGGTTGTGAGAGAATTTGCGTATTATGTGGTTATCCGCCTAAACCGTTAGATACCAGCAATGATAATAAAACGTTGAATGAGATTGGTTTAAAATCTGGCGAAACTCTGATTGTAGAAGAAAAGTCAATTCCAGTAGAAAAGAGTGATAAAAAACCTGACGTCACAAAGCCAATAGAAAATGGAGTGTCTCATGAAACTCCTTGTAGACCTGGAATTTTGATGAAGAAAGTGGTTCCTTCTGATAATTCTTGTCTATTTACTAGCATAGGTAATTTCATTGGTGTATCTTTATTTATGAACGATTGACCTAAAAATAATCTGATAATTATGTAAATTAGTTATAAAACTGTACAATTTTATGTGATTTAGTAAATTTTATTTTAAGTATAGTACATATTTCACAATTTTATAAGGCGAAATCTTAAAGGTGATTAATAATTTACAATACACAATTGTATTGATCTATAAATACATGATATTGATTTCTACAATTTATTTATAGATTATTTAGTGCACTAGAAAGTTATTCTCACTTCTTTCTAGTTCTCTCCATTGTAACTTTAATATATTATGTCTATAATAATTTTAACAAATATTAATAACCTATTACAGTAATACATTTCATTCAAAAAGCCCAGCAGTCTTACGAAATTAAGTCCATTTTAGTATTAATATATATTAATTATGGATTTCAGGTTTTGTACTAAATGGTAATGTAGATACAACAGCGCATACTTTAATGCGTCAAATTATAGCAATGGAAGTTGCGAGTGATCATGAAACTTATAATGAAGGAGTGCTAGGCAGGCCCAATGATGAATACTGTGTGTGGATACAGCAACCCAGTTCCTGGGGTGGTGCAATCGAGGTATCTATAAATAAAGTATGATATTTAGTTACATCATCTTGGCACCTAGAGGGCATTTCTGAAGGTATTCAAAAAGCCGAAGAGACTTCTAAAGTTCCTGGAGGAGCTGGGGTGGTAAGAAATACTTGCAATATTGGTGCAAGTTGCAGAAACTAGTCCTTGTTTACCATACCATACCAAACCAAAGTATGATACTTAAAGTTGTAAATTATTATTGTAAATTAAAAGCAAAACTTATTTGTATTGACAATATATATATTTTTTACTTCAATTGTGCCAATAGGCTTCTATAATATACATGTAGGTTCCCATTTACTGTGTTTCACCCAAATTATGTCTAAAAATATTGTATATCACATATTTTTTTTTATTTTACAGTTTAAAAAAATAGTAAATAAAAATATATTATTTGACATTATTAATGAAACTACTTAATTTTTGGACTTTGTGTCAGATTCATTTTGATGTTGAATCCCCAACATTTTGAATGCTTTATAGCAATTATGGTCGGGAGAGACTAAGGTTTCTGAGGTCTCAGTTGTTACAGACACTGTCAAAATCAAAATTAATTCACATCAGAATCCAAAAACGTTGTTTTATTTATAATTTTATATACTCAATATTTATGTTATCTTAACGTTTTAGATATTTGTAGTGTTATTTTTTAATTTTTATCATAAATGTAGCATATTTACTTTAAAATAGAACTACTTTGTTTACAATGTTTTAATTTTTAAAGAATTCTTAAATAATATAGTGATATGATATTTTTATCACCAAAACAATGTGTTATTTGATAATATTTTTAGGTAGCTATTCTGTCTCGGTTTTATGGTTTAGAAATGGCTGTGGTAGATACATTAAATGCAATTATAAATAGATTCGGAGAAGATAAGAACTATGGCCAGAGGGTGTTCCTGCTGTTTGACGGAGTTCATTATGATCCTTTGTACTTGGAACAGTTTGATGTGAGTTGGGTTTTTATTACTTTTTGATTTAAAAAAATGAAAACTAAAAATATGTGTTAAATGGATTGAAAATAATTTTAATGATCGTAATAATTTTAAGTCAAGTTGATACAGAGAGTGACTTCTTCAATTGTTTTAATTAATTATTAGTCATAAAAAGAACACAAACTAAGGGCGCTTGTAGACGCTAAGAAAACTCACCGTGTCTAGACAAGAATCTTTTCGGATGTAGCCGCGAAATTTTTCTTATCTGCTTCAGATAAGAAAAATAAATACGCGTACACGATAAGAATATTTTCGTACAGTCGTGCGTAGGGCTTGGTAGGGTGCACATGTTAATTGGTTTGTGAGAATTAATTAATTAAGTAATTTTTTTTCTCGTATGAAATAATAATTAAAAAAAAGTATGTATAGCATGTATGCTGGTAGTTTTTTAGAAAGTGATTAAATTTTTTTTTGTTTGCTAGTTTTTCAGAACTAATTTGAACACGTTTCAAAGATATTGTTCATTAGGTAATATGGATGAAATAGTCGGTACTATTTGCTTTCATGAATGAAATATGGATAAAATAGTATATATTATGTATGAAATAGTAATACAATGTAAATGTAATATCCACGCAATCGCATAAAACATACTCAAACTACCTGAACCACTCCGCGGCTCGCTTCCCCCGCCCCTCTCAACACAGAGCGCGTCGTGTCTAACGTAGATAAGATTTTTTTCTTATGTAACGCCGGAGCTATGTACACAGGTCGTGCGTAGAAACGACACGAATTCTTGCGTAGACCCGGCGAGTTTTCTTAGCGTGTACAAGCGCCCTTAGGGACTCTAATTTCACTTATTCAAATGTGGCAATTTCGCAATTTTGTAACTAGTTACCATTTAAGGAATAGTATAAATCAAATCGGGGAAAATATGACAGCATCAATATTTAAAGCCGTTCAAAACACATTATATCTACAATTTTCGATTAGATAATTATTTTCCATTGAATTCATACATGCATCTTTGCATGTCTTCTTCCTTGGGAACTTAAAGAACGGAACTTAACGGAATTGAATGTATTGTTTAATGCACAGTTTTTTTATGTAGCTCGTAAGATTTCTAAACTGTTTCTAAATTCCATCCCTTTGTATGTTTTAATGGCAGTTCTTTATATGGTATTATGGATATCCCATAGAAACCATACATTTTCAGGCATAGAAATTAAACTATATCTTATTCTAGACTATCTATCTATCTCTGTGCCAAATTAGTCCAGTACTTTCGTGATTGAGTAAAATTAATAAGATTATAGTAAATGTTGGTATAATCTCACATATATACAAAATTTATGGCTTGGCCTCATTATGTCATAAATAAGTTGTTTAAACTTTGAACTTCCTATATTTTAAGTAAATAATATATAGAATTGATAACGCAAGCTATTGTGTGACCTATTGACACTGGTTTTAAGATACTGCGAACATTGAAGTTTATGTATAACTAGCGACTCGCCCTCGCTTCGCTCGGGCTCTTCCCTAGATTTAGCAAAGGTAAAGCCGCGGGATCTGCTAGTTATGCATATAAACCTTCCTCTTGAATCACTCTATCTATTAAAAAAAACCGCATCAAAATCCGTTGCGTAGTTTTAAAGATTTAAGCGCACATAGGGATATAGGGACAGAAAAGGCGACTTTGTTTTATACTATGTAGTGATATCCTAGCTCATTGGCCCCTAAATACGTTTCAACGGTTAGTATATATCTCAGAAATGAGATATTTCCCTGCAGTAAAGAGTATAGGGATACTATATGTTGAAAATTTGGTATGATCAGATGTTATGATCACACCAAAATTCATCAAAATATTGTCCATTGATTTTCTCATAATGAGAACGTAAGAACTCAAATTGGCGATTTAAAAGCGTGCATAGTTTTAGAAAATAATGTTTTATGAAAATATTAAATTATACACGTTTACTACAAACTGCGACAGCCTAGACTAGTAGGTACTGGAGGGTCGCGGGTTCGAGTCCCACTATGGGCAATTATTTGTTAATCTCGGATGTTTGTAATCCAGTCATGTGTGTTTATATTTATAATATGTATGTATTTAAACTTATATTATATGTAGTATATCAAGTATCTGGTATCCGTAACACAAGCTTCCTTCACACCTTATCACGGAACTAGATGGCGCTGTATGTAATAATGTCTCAACATTTTTTTTTCAGGGTGGAATCCAAACAGTATTTCCTGCTGAAGACCAGGAAATATATAGAGAGGCTGAACAGTTGGCACAAGAAGCCAAGTCCTCAAGGCAGTTTACAGATGTCAACAAATTTACCCTAAAATGTATGATCTGTGACAAATTATTAACTGGCCAAGTTGAAGCCCAAAAGCACGCTAAAGAAACAATGCACGCGAATTTCGGAGAAGTTTAGTACCTAAAGTATAGACTTTTATAGCTTTTAACCATAGATTACGTTGATTTCAATTAGTATAAAGAACTTTTGGTGATTGGACTTGTAATTTTGTATCTAGCAACAAATTGAAATAACTATAGTTAACACAAACTGTGTTTTATTTTACTGCCATCATACCCTTTGTTTTAGGTCGGTTAATGATTATTATTAAAAAAATCTGTACTACCAAATACTTTTCACTGAAAAAGTCGAAACAAAAGATCGAACCATTCGTTCGAATCCGTCCTTAGGTTCCTTCTGTATTCACTTTTCAATATACAGTTTATGCTATGTGCATTTAATGAAGAACAAAGAAAACTTAGTTCGAATAAATGTTAATAGATTGTTAAATGTAATCACAGGTCACATACTAGTACTAGTGCTTCATTCCATACAAAGAAATTGGAAAACTAAAGAGCTAATTCCGGCTATTTTGCTTGAATATATAATAGATGTCATTGATGCGCATTATTCTTATATAATGAATGAAAAATATGAATACTGCATTTGTAAAAGAATCTGAGATTTTGGATTTTTTGACCATTCTTATTGATTTAATTAGATAGTTCATAGAAAAGGCTTGCTGATACTTCAATAATTAATTATTAGTAAACAATTTTACTATGGCCACATTTCTTATACCGTCACTTAAAATATTTTAAAAACAATAATATCCGATTCAGTGTTCGAGTTCAGTCCGATCAGATACAAATTTTTCGTGGCTCCTATGAGGCGCCAAGCGCCAGGGACTTTGATTGCTCCTCTCGTGCGCCATCCGCCATCAAGTGTGACTTATCGCGTCTTCGTCGGTTTCCACTTGCTTTTGCTAGTCGCAACCCAACACCGAACGTGAGTAATCTGAATCAAATTCATCAGTCACTATCCTCATTTAATTTTTTTAAAAGCGACTGGCAGTTGCAGAAACATGTCATAGCTGTAAATATTTTTTTACATAATTTTTCTTTTGAAAAGGTTTACAACTCCTGGTGTATGCGATTTCATGCAATATCCCGATGCTAACAGTGTATTCGTAATCTGCGTGACAAATAAAGACACTTTGAAAATGTTTTATCAGAGTTTTTTACTGGTAAACATTTTAGCTCCTCTCGGGCGTCAAACGCCATACACAAAAATAACCATGCCCCTACAGCGCCATCTGCACTGAATCGGATATAGCATATATTTAATACAACTTTAATAACAAATCCATACATGTAATGCCATCTTTTGGCATTTATCGAATTTTTCTCTGTTCGAAATGAGACTCTATGCCATAGTGCAAAAAATATAGGCAACACAATAAAAGACAATCAGATTTTTTAAATTTAATTTATTGTTAACACAAAAAATGTACAATATCAATAAATATAGTACCTAGTCACATCGGCCTATCACTTGTTCCTATCCTACATACTGTAGTGTTGTTTCACAACACATACCATAAATACGTACATTTAAATATACGATTTAATCACTGATATTGTGCATCTGTGCTTTTGGAAAAAGATTTACTTCCGATATCATGAATTTTCAATAGTTCACTTAAAATATTGTGTCTAACTACAAATAACATGGCGATTTTTACTTTTTTCATGGTAAAATAAATATTTTCGGATTTTTCGTTTTTATTTTTGCTTCCTGACGTTTGGAATGCTTTACAGCAATCATTATCAGCAAATAAAGTTTTGACCTATAAAATCTGAAAAAAAAACCGAAAAGACAATTCTTACTTTTTAATAGTAATACAAAAGTACTGAACCGATCGTTAAATAAAACTTTACTTATCATATGTATGTATTGATTAATAAAAACTTTGCAACTAAATACTGATACAGATAACAAAAATTTGGCATGATATCGGAAATATTAGAAGTTTTAATATGAGATAGTTCTAGAACTTTAACGGCGTATACTTTACGTGTAATAATAATTTCTCAGCATCACATTTGTTGGTTATTAATCTCACAATCAATTTTGTTTTCAAATATATATTTTTATGGTAACCCTGATTCGTATTTAATGGGAGCAAAAACATGGCACTTGTTAAATATTTATTTTTTTTGATATGAAAACATTAAAGTCTTTCGATTGAATGCTAATTTTAGAAAAAATATAAGAGAAGAGAACATCCATTTCTTACAAATTTCGATACAAACACAATTTCTATTTAATATTTTGTTTGTTTGTACAACTTTCACATTATTAACGCCTTTTTGCATTTTAGTCTAAATTCTAATAATCTCGGTTGAGCTCTTATCTATACAAAAATATTAAATCAATAATTTATAAAACAATACATCTTTATACATTTCGTTTCTTTAGTCGAGATGTGCCCAAACTAGTGAAGAAGTGAAGTAAAAAGGTTTTCATATAGGTCTTAAGAAATAATTTTGTTATTTAAAACATAGATGCATTTTTGAGTATAGGCAACATTAAGTTTTATACAATTTTTAGAAAAGAAATATATTAAATTAAGACTAATTCAAATTACATTATAGCATATATGTTTTTCAATTAATTTAATCGACCAATTGTTTAAACTTCATCAAGCATTTGTGTATAATTACAGGGTATTAAAAGCAAATTATTCAGTAGCTATATAAAATGTCAACCTTACACATGGATATATAATTCGCGTCATGTAAAAAGAACGCTGGCTGTCAAGTTGCGCAGAGGCGATTTATCGGCCAATTTGGTGGTAAGACGCGGGGCGCGGGACGTAGAGGCATGCGTCGCATGCGCACCGGAGAGCTATTGGTTCGTCAGTTCAAAATACCATCGCGAACACAAAAGTTATTAATTACGAAATGATTTTATATTAAAAATAGAATAATAATATTTTGGACGCAAATTATTTTATAAAGAGAGAATCTGGTAATAATGCAGTTAACAATAAAATAATATATATTAAACGAATTAATTTATTTTTTTGTAAGTAGATTAAAAATTTTACAATGAATGAAACATATTTTATAAATTAATAAAATTCTATTTAATGACATTCTATCTAATATATTTTTCAACGTACCTACCAATAACCAATATACGTCACGAGCGAAAGGTTAGTTCAAAAATAAAAGAGTAGGCTTAGTAATTTCGTGTGTGAGTGTACCCATGCGCAAACACACCACTTTCTTCCAGCGTTCTTTTTACGTGACGCGAACTGTACCTAGATATTTACTTCACAGTTCCTCTATTAGATATTTTATAACAAATAACAAAATTGTTATATGATCCGATCCAGGACTCGAACCCAGGACCTTACTCTTAATGTTCAATTCAATTATTTCCTTTAATGGCTTCCATAAATGCCAGTTGGGCACAGTTGACATCGCCAATGTCGTGTAGAATGGAGAATACACTCTCTTTTATTCTTTAAGCTTTAACAATTCAAATGTGTCAACAGTAATATATATAAGATATATCCATATAAATATATCTCTCATGTTTTTTGTAATACAAGATGTGAACTAATTTAACTTTACACTTTAGGCCATGATAGTTTACTTAGAAATATTTATATATATTTCAAGATTGTAAAATATAAAGTGATCAGGATTATAAATTAATAAAAAAATAAAATGATTTTAGATTTTCTCAATGATTTGATTAGATAATAGGAAAATAGCACTTATTCAGAAAGATTTACATTACAAAAACTTTAGCCGTTTGCTTGATTTTTCTATATTATAATAAATAAAGAAATTGTTTTCTAAACAAAATAATGCAAACATATCTTTTAGCAATGGAAAAGATAAACCGCATTAAGCTTAGGGCCATCCATTAATTACATAAGCTATTTTTCTTACAATTTGGACCCCTCTGCCTTGGTGAGATTTCGACAGATTTGGTTGAACCTTCCATTTCGTTCACTTTATAAGAGATTTACATTTTGGTTGTTAGTTTAGTTTTTTAGTTTTTTTTAAATATAAAAGTAAATATTTTTAGCAGCCATGATATTTTATTAAATGTAGAAAATGATACTTTAGATTTTCCATGGTGATAAAGGATTAATTGAAGTTTAAAGATTTTATTTGACGCCTCACCAAACCCCCTCCATTTTAAGCTCACGTCACTAATGGATGTCCCCTTACACATATGAAATAATCCGAATAAGTGCGAACTATAAAAAAAAACATTACAAAAATATATAATGTGACCAAAAAAAAGCAGAAATAAGAAAAATATTTCATACTAAATGTAAAAGCGAATTGAGATAAATGTTAGAAAATATAAAATTTCGTAGAAATGCTGCGAGGTGCGTCGGACTATTCTTGCATTGTATTCAAAAGCTACGGATTTTCGCTATGACACCATTGATTTGGTCACGTGACGTCATAATCAATGACAATGAATATTTTGAAGCATTCACGTCAATGACGTCATAATGTTTTAAATGACACTGAACATTTTGACGCAGTCACGTCATTTAATGACGTCATGTTTTTAATACGTCTTAAATAATATGAACATTTTATTTGAATTTATAATTAATTGTGTAGTTTTTGGTTAAGTTAGTATATTCAATTTTGTTCATAGGTTCGATGTCTGTAAAATGAAGGTATATAACTCCAATTATTGGCCAGTCATGTGGAACACTTAATTCAGATATAACAACCTCACTTTAAGTAAATTATTTACTATACTTATAAATTAATTCAATATCAATAGTATCATAGCAAAGAAGCTCTGGACTCCAATTCATATATTACGCCACTGTTTCTCAAACTTGATTTAGAGCAAAATTTGATAATTCCTAAAATTATGTACAATTATTAACATTAATTTAAATTTCTTTAATTTTCAAACACCATTTGTCGCATTTACATACAAAATCTACGTCCCGTATACATCAAGTTTGAGAAGCATTGCTTCTTCTAAAAAGCTATTGAAGAAAAATATTCTTATAATCAAATCACTCAATATTGACTAATATATCGATTTTTCTTAACAAATAAATCTAAAGCAACTCTCGCTCGGGCAGTATAAATAATTGCTTTATAATATTGATTGAAATCATTTAACTATTTTTGTTGGACATAACTGTAGTCTTACAGGACACCTGGAAATAAAACAGAAAAAATGGTTATTTACATTTAATACGTAATTTTTTATGTATGTGTAACGTTATAAAAGGTATATAAAACTGAAAAAAACTTTAATGTTACCTATATATTTTTGATTTATTGAAAACCGTTGAGTGCGATATATTTTTGATTTTCCCATCCATGACTATGATTTTATAATAATTGATCGCTGCAAAGCAATCGAAACGTCGAGAAACAAAATTCTAAATAAATTCGTGAAAAGTTCCAAAAAGAATAGTTTTATTGGAAAAGAATTGACTGCCTCAGTAGTGTAGCTGCACATCCGGTTGAAATGGGTTTGATTGCCATGTCAACTCAACTTCAGCTTTTGATTAGTTATGTCAAGGAATTCTTAGTACCGTGTCGTGTCACGCATTGGACTTACAGAGTAAAAGAAAGAGTGCACAGTTTTTGTTTCAATATGATAGGACATTATTACACACAGCGCCCTCTAGTTCCGTGATAAGCTACGAAGGAAGCTTGTGTTACGGATACTAGATAGTTGATATACTACATATATAAGTTTAAATACATGCATATTATAAACATAAACACCCATGACTGGAGTGCAAACATCCGAGTTTAATGAATGAGTGGGACTCGAATCCGCGACCGCTAGCGCAAGAAAGTAGGGTCATTACAAACTGCGCCAACATCTCATGCAATTAGTTTTATGGAGATATGCTGTCGGAGAAAGAATCTGCCAGTACATTATAATAACATACCAGATCACTGTTTGAAGGAGAACCTGGGTAGAGAGATGCCGAACTTGGTCTCTAGTCCGGTGAGGACCGGCGCGGCCACGCGGTAGCCGCCGATGTGGTGGGGCTTGGGGGCAGATTCTTCTATCGGGGTTGATATGGTCTGTTCTGAACCCGCTGGTCGTCTGTAAATGTTAATAGATAATAAATAATATCTTTATATTTAAAAATATTATGTGTGTATGTATGTGGGATTGAGGATACCAGCAATAAAACTTTGTTCGCCTTAATAATTTTATTTAATTTTATTCACCATACACTTGCTCGCTCGTTCCTTCTTTCCCATCTTGTCTCAAATCAATAATGGCTGAACACACTATCCCTTTCACTCATTCTTCCTTTCATTCTCACTTCACAGATAAACTATTTCTATTTAAAACATTCATCCCATATGTATGTGATGAACTCCTCCTAAACGGCTTTGATATTACAACGAACTAATCTAATTTGATCGGGAGATAGTGTAGTGTTTATCTCAATTACTGATCTCAATATTTGTTATTGCAAATTAAATGTTTATTATACAACTTTAGTGTGATTTATCGGTTAGTTCTATAAAATCCTAATAGATGGCGGTTTGGCATCTAAGTTGCACAGATATCCGGTAGATGGCACCGTATTTCTATTTCTAGATTATAGATGGCGCGTTAACTAAAATTTTGTAAGGAGTAGTATTTTTATTTTATTAAAATATATATAAAAAACGTTTAATTTATTTTAACGCCCAGCGAAGCGGGCCGGGTTTGCTAGTATAATATAATTTATTATGAAATACTCACGATCCTCCAAAGTCCACATAGAAGAGACGCTGAAGGATTTCGTACGTCACCAACGTCACTGCGAACTGTGGCGACGAGCGGAATACACGCGCTGAGGGAAATATAGAATATTAGTCATGACTACATAGTATAAAACAAAGTCGCTTTCTCTGTCCGCCTATCCTTATGTATGCTTAAATCTTTAAAACTGCGCAATCGGAACCCCGCGGCTTCGGTTACGCTAAGCGAGGCGAGGGCGACTCGCTAGTTAATAATATACCAATATCGACGACACGTTTGGCGCAGTTTGTAGTGACCCTACTTTCTTGCTACAGCGGTCGCGGGTTCGAGTCCCGCTGGGGCATTCATTTGTTAAACTAGGATGTTTGTACTCCAGGCATGAGAGTTTATATTTATAATATGTATGTATTTAGCCAGCTAATATAAAATAGTTTAAATTCAACTTTAATTCAGGCTATCTGCACCCTGAAAGGTTAAATATTGGGACTAGGGATTGCAATCCGGCGTCATTTTCAATCCGGCCGGATCCGGCAGAATTTCCATCAATCCGGCCGGATGCGGTCGGATCCGGCCGGATTGACCAGATCGATATAATTTTCGCCTTTTTGGTTCAAAATGAACTGTTATTAAGTTATTCAAGTATCATTGTACTTAATATAGGTAAGTAGTTTATAAAAAACTAGCGGAACTCGCGGCTTCGCTAACTAAAAGTACAAAAAATATGTTTGTCTATACGCTTTTACTTATAATATACCAAAAATTGATTCTCCATTTACCATTTCATCCCTTTTGTTATGAGGACTACTCTTTAAATCAGTTATTCGGTTTTCTTGGCGTAGTTGTAGTAGTAGATAGACCTAAGCCTACTATTTGTTGACTTTGTTGAGAAAAGTATTACGTTTTTCAAACATGTGCAAAAATAAACTGTTATTTAAATCAAAAGCACTAAGAAGTATTGATTTCATCTTTGATGTAAGTTACCCCCAAATTACTGTTTACCCCTTTTTAACCCCGTAAGGCAATGGGTTTCAATAAAATACGAAACACGTTTTCCATAAATTCTGTTAAAGTATCTTTATGCAAAATTTGAAGTAGATTGGTCTCACACCATACAGACATTGCTCCCGTCTTTTACTCCCTTAGGCATAAAATCTCGGAAAATCCTTTCTAATCCGATAACTACGTCATAAACTACAAGGTCAAACCCTAAACGATTCAGGTCTCTACGATTAGCAGTTTAGGCTGTGCGTTGATCCATCAGTCATTCAGGATGGAGCAATAATAATTAAAATGTAACGGTGGCTTGTGTAGGCAACTAGGTAAAATTTTAACGTTGTAACGAGTAGCTCAGTGTTCCTAGATGTCACTTTCACAGATAGATCAATATCTTTTTATTTATAAAGTAACTTTATAAAATCTAATATAATTTACCTTACTTTACAGAGATGAGACCATTATAATTATTATAGTATTCGAGAATTTCAACAAACAAGTCTTATATTTATGTCAGATACCAACTCGCACGCATGAACACCACGCACTACGCATTTAAAGTACCAACTCATGCAAAAGCTCTATTATTTTGCCAAAAATTAGTAACACCGGATCCGGTCGCCGGATCCGGTATATTAGTACCGGATCCGGTGACCGTGAAATGTTGCCGGATCTGCCGGATTACCGGATCCGGTTTACCGGATTGCAATCCCTAATTGGGACATTATTACACACAGCACCATCTAATTCCGTGGTAAGCTACGAGGCTTGTGTTACGGATACCAAATAGTTGATATACTACATATAACATATAAGTTTAAATACATAAATATAAACACCCATAACTGGAGTACAAACATCCGAGTTTAACAAATGAATACCCCCAGCGGGACTCGAACCCGCGACCGCTGGCGCAAGAAAGTAGGTGTCACTGCTGGGGTCACTACAAACTGCGCCAAATCTGTGTTATTTTTGCAACTTTTTGAATATATGTTATGGAAATATTGTATTCATCTGGCGCAAGAAAGTAAAGGGTTACTAAAAACTGCGCCAAACGTGTTAATTTTTGCAACTTTTTGAATGTTTCTTATGAAAATATTGTATTTAAATAAATAAACCGTACCTATAGCCCCCTTCCAGAAAGCTCTGGCACCTTCTTCAGCGTATATCTTCCTAGTGGCGTCTATCACACCATTGTATGTGGTTTGTCCGGACCGAGCCACTACCTGGAATGTACACACACATTATTTTATAATTCAATTTTCGTATTAATGGCATCACATGTGTCATTACTTGGTATTGCTTTATCAATAATGATATTATACATCCAGTATATATTTATTTTTATAAATTTAATTATTAATTAGATTAGATTAGAAAGATATTTTTGTTTGAAATACGCATAACAAAGCCTAGCATTTAATATGCTTTTTGAGTTATAATATTTATGTGTGCTCCCATTAGCAGTTTACTATCCAACTGAACATCTAAATCACGCAATTCATTTACTCCCGTCACTGATTTATCATCAAGTTTATAATTAAATAAGATTGGATTCCTTTTCCTGGTAAATGTGATGATATTACATTTATTTATATTTAACCCCTCGAGCGTTTCACGATACACCGTAAGATCATAAGAGAAAAGGCTCGAGGCGTCGACGGCTCCGCATATGCATCCTAATTTAAAAATAATTTAAAAATAAAAAAATATATATTACATCACTGCGAGATAAGGTCAGTTTTATTTGCTTATTAAATTATATAAATAGTTAGATAAACTCATAACGAAGCCGGGAAGGTATAATTTATACCATTTTAATATATACATATCAACGAATTCATCGTTTTTCCGAAGGTCTACCCTATCTATCAAACGTCCTTGAAATTACGCCGACGCTTCGAGCCTTTTCGTAAAACGGAGGCCGACGCTCTAGGGGTTAAGTAAAGACGATAAATAGATAGATAGTATATATATACTAAGTTGACGGTGTAGTAAGTAAAATAAAACATATTAGTTTGTATGTAGAAAGTTCTAGAACCTGTAGGCGTGTCTTGATGACGTCAGCGGGCGTGACTAGCGAGGCGGCGGGCACGCCGGCGATGGCGCCCGCCGCTAGTAGCGTTAGTGGGTGGTTGTAACCGTTTTCATCTGCGAATTTTGCCTGTGGACGATAATAATAATAACTTAATCATAGTTATTTTTAGTAATTTATTAGTAAGGATTTGGGTTTAAAAAAATACAGTTTAAGAAGGTTGATCTTAACCCATACATTCATTTAAAGTTAACGTGAGATTTTCAACAATTTTTAATATAATGAGATTTTACCAGTATAATTATTCTTTAATTTTTTAAGTGTTCCACTCTGTCCGCTGCAAAAATCGTATGGCTGTTATATTTTATATAAATAAATATGAGTATCAAATCAAATCTACTTCCATACCAAACACTCATAATAATCAATTGTGCCTTTCTCTTCCCACTTAAGTAACATATTGATTAATAACTAGTAGAAGAAAATTAAACCCACCTTAACATGAGCATAAGCAGGGAAGTATATAGCACTGAAGGGCACATCTCGGAGCAGACAGGCCTTCGCCCCCTTGTATAGGCCGAAGAGCCCTAGGTCTTTGACTACGCCCCAAGCCCTTACTTTCCCGCCGCCAGCTATCTCCCCTGCCACTTGCAGACGGATCTTTACTATCTCTAAGGGATTCGTGAAAACCACTTGTGATGCTCCGGCCTGATAAATAATATAATATTAGATTATTTTGGAACGAAGAATTCTTTAAGTGTAATAAAATAAAATACATAATTCGAGCATCATTTAAACTTGTAATAATTCGAGGTTTCCGTGCCAGTAGGGTTCCATTAGAACCTTATTAATAATTTTTCGCTGGCCTATTAGTAGGTTGTACCTCATGGATCGTTATAGGCAAGGAGATATAATTCATTTTCACAGACTCCATTGTTATTCTCCCTTGATAAATAATAAATAAGTAGCTGCCATGAAAATAAAAAGAATTTATGATAGACTAGTACGAAACCCTTCATATGTGACTTCGGCGTACAGCAGTCTGTTCAGCCGTATTTACTAGCCACTGGATCAACGAGTTAAAAATTCCCGGACTCGAACCCAGGATCTTCAGAACAATAGACAACAGACACAATTTGTATATCATTTATATTTTATATTATCACTACATAGTATAAAACAAAGTCGCTTTCTCTGTCCCTATATCCCTTTGTACGCTTAAATCTTTAAAACTACGCAACGGATTTTGATGCGGTTTTTTTAATAGATAGAGTGATTCAAGAGGAAGGTTTATATGCATAACTAGCGGATCCCGCGGCTTTGCCTGTGCTAAATCTAGGAAAAAGCCCAAGCGAAGCGAGGGCGAGTCGCTAGTCTTTTATATTATACGAAATAATATACTTACACAAGCACCAGCGATAATTTCTGCACCTAATGTTAAATTTCCTTTCTTATCCATCAATTTATCACGGACTAAGTCATTCATCTAAAAAGTAAAAAGGCAAAATTAATTATTAAAATACAATAAAATTATTAGTATAGAATATAGATACTAAAATGTTCATTAAATTAAGAAATAAGGCGAATATTTGGAAATATTACATTTTTTTAAATTTAAATATAACTTTTTTACTAGATTTCTTTTATTCATGTATATGTCATACTTAGTTAATTTATTAGTTATAAGAAATATACAAAAATAAACGTAAAATATAAAGTAAAATAACTTTTTTTTTATTTATTAAGTGCCTCTTCAATTAAAGTTGCTCTAAAAGTCTCTATATCTAGAAAAATAAGAACCAAGTCCGTATATAACAGCATAGCTTTTTCTGATGCTACATTAATTAAAGATACCATCGTTTCTTTTTATAATGACCAAGAAATAGTACCAGAAAACTAAAAGTACCAAAAAATTAATGCCAAAAAGAGCCAGTACTAAAAATGTTATCATCATCAGCCCTTTTTAACGTCCCACTGCTGGGGGTGGGCCTCCCTCAGTACGAGGGGGATCAGGCCATAGTCCACCGCGCTGGCCTAGTGCGTGTTGGCGGACTTCACGTGTGTCTTTCGAGAACTTGCTAGGTTTTCTCAGACATGCAGGTTTCCTCACGATGTTTTCCTTCACCGTATTGACAAGTGATAATCATGATAGAAATGATTTGCACATGAAAATATCAGAGGTGCGAGACTCGGATTCGAACCAGCATCACTCGGTTATCCAAGCGAGCGCGTTACCGCTGGGTTACCACTGTCATGTCTGTGTCACTGTCTGTCCAAAAATGTACTTACCGTCAGTTTAATAGCCTTTTCCGGTGCCACACCGATCAATTGTGGTACCAATCCTCTATATAGTCCAAATACACCTTCATGTCTTATAACCTTCTTGAAGCAGTCCCAAGAATTGCGGTACGCAACTTCACCGATGAAGGAACCGGTTCTTTGATTTTGCATTCTTGTTTTTACTAAATCTATTGGATATACTGCTGATGCTCCAACCGCTGTAAATTTTATTTCTTTTTAAATATCTACAGTTCTTAAAAGTCTTTTTGCTAAGGTGTATATGACAAAAAAAAGAAATTATAATATTTTCGGCCGTTTTAAAAGGAATTATATTTTAAGTATATTTTGCTAAGAAAAATAGTACAAACAATGTTTTTATTAGGAAAAGATACACCACTTATAAAATGACTGAAGATTATTTATTAAACCTTTAAGAGTGGATAATTTTTTGGGGGACCACATGAGATATAACAGTAATTATTATGAGACTAGTAGAACCCGCGGCTTCGCTCGTGCTAAATCTAGGGACGAACCCGAGCGAAGTGAGAGTGATTCGCTTGTTTAAGATAAACATTTCCATCATACATTACATATGTGTAACTCTAGCGGTTTTGGCAGCGCACGCCAGAATAGCTTGCAGATGGTAGATTTTTTACTACTTACTTGACACTTATCATCATAATTTGTACAATTCACAGAATATCTTTATAAATTGTAGGCTATGTGTTATTTTGATGTATAAGCTATATTATTGTAAAGTTTCATTAAAATCCACTCAGTCGTTTTTCGTCGTAAAAGAGTAACAAACATCCATCCATCCATACAAACTTTTGCGTTTATAATATTAGTACAAATACGCAGATAAATTGACAATAAAAAATATATTATAATACTTACCACCAGCTATAGAACCCAGTGTGAATCTGTAAGTGCTTTCAAGGATTTGAATCAATACACTTCTCTCTTCGGGGCTCTGAAACAATGTATATGTACATACATACATATATATTTCACTACTAGCAAATAGTGGGTAGCGGTGAATGTCTCAAGCTGTAGAACATTTAAATGAGTCTGTGGTTTTTGAAGAAAAGGGCAAATAAAAAATTGAAATTGATTTATATGACTTATTTTATAATACTTTGTTAGGTTTACGCGAATATTTGAAATTATAAATGAAACTACCTTTTCGGATTTTGTCGCGGATTTATTTGGATTTTTAGTTCCCGACGTTTCGAATGCTTTACAGCAATCATGGTCACGGGTCTACCCTCCGAAAAGTACAACAAGTCCGAAAAACAAACAATTGTATTGAATTTTATGTTAGTAAACTTTTATACCTACGTCTTTTTGATCATTTGTTCGAATTAAATACGTTTAATTCAACTAAGCCGTTTAAATTTGAATATATCCATTGATTTAAAACAAAACAGTGATGAGTATTATATGTATGTAATAAGGATATAAATCTAACAGTTAATTAAAATATACAAAAGTGGGCATGTATGATTCACCATGAAAAAAAATCATACTTACCTAACATAGATGTAACATGGTTTAATTAGCCATATAGTGTAAATATTTAATTTAAATTATAACATCTATACATAACGTATAAGACTGGCGTAATTTACTAATACGACAGATTTTTCTCAAAAATATGAAAATTTGAATTATCATACTTCATCAGATTTACGCAAATTTATGATACTTGAAGTAAAACCGTCTTTTCGGATTTTATCTCGGATTAAATTAGATTTTTTTGGTCTCAACGTTTCTAATGCTTTACAACAATCATTGCAGTAAATCATTCGAAATGATCGCTGCCAAAAATTAAAAAGAGTCGCAAAAATCCGAAAGAGTAGTTTAGTTACTCAAATAATCATTAAGTGTTAGAAAAAGCAAATATTTTAATCATTTTAATAATCCATCGTATCCATAAATATTTCGTTTAACACTAAAAGTATGATTATATTTTATGTAGAAAGATAACAAAGCTTATGTATAAGAAGAAAAGGTCGACAAGTAGCGAGATGTTGGCTATAAGTTACCATCTAACCGTAGCCAATTGTACATAATACAATGTACAATATGTATATCCTAATGACATATACATACTAAATTTTAGTACTTATTAATAATAACAGGTCATGATAGTGTTATAATAAAATATGACCAAAACACATCGAAAATACATACTTTTAAGGAAAGCTTTTTAAAATTTAATATTTTGACGATTTCGCTAATACGTTTATGATTAACCATAAAATTTATCATCACACCATCATTAGGGTACAGATTATTCACAACGTCCTTAATAGAATCCCACAAAGAATAGCCAAAATTTCACTGTAATAAATAGATGTTTTAAGGGAAAATATAACATCATGTGACCAAACTTACCAAAATCCTTTCCAATAAGGAACTTAATTGACAAGGCTCTACCATATATACCTCATCCTTTTGAGCGTTGAAAGAGAGAAAAATCACAGCGATAAGTTAGTGATGTTACGCGTAATAAATATACTCTAAATAAACATGTCCGGGGCCGCTGGGTAGAGTTTTAGTTATAAAATATATGACTTACCGATACTGCTTTTATTTCGGCTACTCTCCGGGTAACTTGCTTGAAGTATTGTTCTGGGGTTATTGCGTTCAAATCGTTGTATATTATTCGGCTGAAACAATTATTAGGAAATTAAATAAATAAATGTAAGGTATATATAATATTGATGACACTTTGGCTAAGTTTGTAGTGGGTCTGCTTGCTATACCAGCAGTCGTAGGTTTGAGTCCCGCTTAGAACATTTATTTGAAAAACGTTTATTATCTAGTAAAAGTTAAAAATATTATTTTTTGGACTTTAGTAGACCTTTTTAGTTATTATTAATAATAAATATTCACTTTCAGCCGCACCCATAGAAGTTACACTTTAAAAAAATACAGATGCCCCATAGCTAAGTATATCTCAAATCGCGACGGATGCGATGCTATAGTATCCATAACACGGATATTACTAATTCTCATTCTATATATTAGAAGATGAAAAAAAACACGTTTCGCTCAATAAATTTTCTCTTATAAGCGAAAAACGCTTATATATTTTTTAAGTAGAAAGAAATAGAAAAAAAGAAACAGTGAATGACAGTGCATAAAATATGCCAAGGCTGAATTTTATAGATCTAGTACATTTCACCAGCCAAGAGTCACGTTACTAAATTAACAAACTTCTCGAACGAAATCGAACCCAGAATGACGGTTTCCGTAAGCGACATCTGCCGTTTCTGGTTCGACGTTATTATATCTATAATAAAAAGAATCGATGAGTTTATTTGTTTATACTCTGATTTTAGAGCAGGTTCGAGTCCCGGGAATAGCCAAAAGAATACGATATATACCCACAAATAAAATGGGAAGTCTATTGGGTTTTAGTGGGTATTACTGGCTTCTTAGGCCCACATAAACATCTGTGTGTAAGTAGGTTGTTGTATGCGGAAATACTTTGCCCAACTATAAAAAAGGTATGTTTTAAAAAAGTATAGTAATTATTGAGCATGTCTGTCTAAATCATATCATATTTATTTTTCGTGTTACGTAGTTTATCATAAAGAAAATCTTATTTATTTGACTTAATAGTATTGCGTTTTGTTTACGTAATGAAGGGCAAAGATCAAACGAAACAAATATCTTGAGTACAAAATTGAATAATTTTAAACTAATGACGCATTATTGTCGAATTCATATTATTGGTCCATTTAAAAAAAAATACATTAAATATGTTCTGGGTTTATTAATCAGAAGCTGATATTATAATTATTTAAAGATATCTGTTTAAGAAATCATTTTGTGATAATTTTTGTTTGTTACTTCGCTTTGTAACTATTAGTAATAATAAAGAAGATTTAATAATATCCTAATATGATCCTCGTTGAACTCCGTTACTAGGTACTTATCCGTATTAATCGTATTTTTTTATAGGTATATAATTTGTCCAAAATTAAAAGATAGGATAATTTTAATCTTCGTTATTTCTTTTTTAAATCGAAAATTAACGATTTTCACATCTAGAGGGGTTCCGAAGAGAACCTGTACAAAATCCTACCCCTAAGCTAAGGAAAAAAATATTACGTGTGACACAGCGGTCGGATCTGATAGTAGAATTATAGTCGAAGGGGAACTTATATCAATTATACTGATCTAGCCTCATCAAGTTGCAAGCAAAGTTGCGGGTAAAAACTGTATTAGCAGTGCCTGTCCGCTACTTACTCTTTAATTGCTTAACAGATAAGAGTGAAGTTCGCAATGAAAGATAGTTCATATCTTGGATTAATACATACTTTTCAATGACATACACTACAATGTGATAATATCTAGTAATTCATTATCAGACCATTAACAGATGACCTAAACATTTTTTACAACTGATAGGAGAAAATAAGTAATTTAGACATTTTGGAATTTAAATAAATTTGCTTATCATTCGTTATCTTTGCCCATATCGATCATATTAATTTTCATCATGATCATTTAAACTATTGACTCGGCCTTTGTATGGATAATAATGACTTATTCAATATTTTTTTTTCAATAAAATCTTTTTAATATACAAATTCAACTTTTTGTTGAGACAGAGTGTAGAGATCTATTTGGAAAGCTTATAACTTGATTTTTCTGTTAAAAAGTTTATTATTAGACTTTTGTAAGGATAACGCAACCTAAGCAACAATAACTCAGCATGATATTGTATGATTGAATTAAATATTATGGAAAATCACTACATAGTATAAAACAAAGTCGTTTCCCGCTGTCTGTCTGTCCCTATGTATGCTTAGATCTTTAAAACTACGCAACGGATTTTGATGCGTTTTTTAATAGATATAGTGATTCAAGAGGAAGGTTTATATGTATAACTAGCGAAACTCGCGGCTCCGCTCGCGCTAAATCAGTAAATTATATTTTATTAATATTTCAATACTGAGTTACAAATTAAAATGTTTTGTATCGGTAAAGTCCCCATAACTACGACCGCAAAACGCTGGCTTGAGATAATCTATACAAATGAATGTACATACGTACATCAATATACAGTTTATCTAATCTATATTGTATTCTAGTCAGCTGATTGCGATATAATATTAGCAAATTACAGTGTACACGTTTGCTATGATTTCTATCACTGATCATACGTAATATTATACGGGTACCATAATTATCTTATGTATAATAATACATAGATTATTTGTAATACCTACAATTTAGTATTTGTTTTTGAAGTGAAACTTCTTTAGAATCGATGTGATTTCAAGCTCAATGAAAAGAAAAAATAAGTCCATAGTACCAGGCGCTCAGAGACGGGGAAGAGTTAGCCTTATTTTAAATTCAAGTTTTACTTCTGATGTGTGTACTTTGTACACACGCACTTTTTTTTTCTATATGTAAGGAGTAATTCTACTATCTGCGCTAGCGGTCGCGGATTCGAGTCTCGCTGAGGGCATTTGTATAATAAACATGTTTTTATTCCATTCATAGGTGTTTATATGTTTAAAATTAAAAAAAAACACGTGAAAATTATTACGTATATGTATTTGTAAAATGTGTAGCTTACCATGTAACACGATGGTAAAGCGGGAAATGAAATTATATAATTTACTGCGTTTCAATAGACTACTATAAACTATGTTAAGTTTTAAATCATCTTTATTTATTAATGTTCATCCCAAGCCCTGGGTTCGAGTCGCGGCTTGGGACAAGTCGATTTATTCACATATAAGTGTGAAGTGACGTGTGAGCATGAATGTATATACACGTGTGTATGTATGTAGGTATGTGTCATCATCATCATCAGCCCTTTTTAACGTCCCACTGCTGGGCACGGGCCTCCCTCGGTACGAGGGGGATCAGGCCATAGTCCAAGCTGGCCTAGTGCGTGTTGGCGGACTTCACATGTCTTTCGAAAACTTGCTAGGTTTTCTCAGACATGCAGGTTTCCTCACGATGTTTTCCTTCACCGTAAGACAAGTGGTAATCATGTTATAAATGATTCGCACACGAAAATATCAGAGGTGCGAGACTTGGATTTGAACCCGTATCACTCGGTTATCCGAGCGTCGCGTTACCGCTGGATTACCACTGTCTCGGGCTGTGTGCGTGTGTACTACTACTCTATCTCT
This sequence comes from Boloria selene, assembly GCA_905231865.2. NCBI lineage: Eukaryota > Metazoa > Arthropoda > Insecta > Lepidoptera > Nymphalidae > Boloria > Boloria selene. The sequence continues at coordinate 2,629,386 of HG993140.1, read as the reverse complement.
ACTCACCCGTTCGTCTGATGTATCATATCACAGAGTGTGAACAGTATATCCACTTCTAGGGGCGTGATCTGACTCATCATCTGGGCGGAGTGGAGGAACTCCTCCTTGGTGACCTCTTGCGTGCGATGGCCGTTGCTTGCGTTGAGGTATACACGTTTGATCAGTTCCATGTTGTTTAGAAGGGAATTAAACGCCATGTAGTATGGGAAACTGATTTTCCTTTCGCCTTGAGGGAAGCCAGACGCCTGGAAGATTTTTGACATAATATACATATTTATTGACCTAAATTAACTTAGAACCCTAGGTTCATCACAGTAGCTTCGTTTTGGTTAGTGCGTAATCATTACTGCAACGCCCCATTAAGACGGAGAAGGTTCCGTTGGGTAGAGCCCTACATAAATACCTATGTGTATGCAGCAGATAGTATGCGCTAAAGCATCTACTTCAGATTTTATCTGTGTAGAAAATATCAGAGGTGCTTGATATTTGAACCTACTTCGCTCGCTTTACCAAACGAGCCCGATAGTTTTCCCTGAACTATCACTACTTTGTAAAGGAAGATGCAAGATTAAAGAAAAATAATTAAAATTTAACTTATTGTAATAATGTAATTCACCGATAAATTATAGTTAGTATAAAATATATAAAAATCCTATCGTAAGCTGTTTAGTTTTTAGATTAATATTTGTATAGGTTATACCTATAGGAGTATATACCTAGTATGTACCGGTAATAATGAAGGATGTAGGGGCCGTATGGAATTCCTTGGGGGAACATACTTATTGACGAATCTAGCTCAGATGTAACTCGAAATGTTAGTTTATAAACAAACGAACTGCAACTATTATTATTAACTGAAAATATTAATCTGTTAAACATTTTCTTAGATTTACGCGAATTTTTGACATTTTCAATAAACTCTGAGAATGTCTTTCCTATGACCAACATGCATACTGTAAAGCACTTGAAACACGTCAGGAACTAACAATTACTGTGATTTTTTTGGGTGTTGTTGTTGATTCGCGAAGAAATCGAAAAGATTCGAATCGAAATCGAAGAGATCGTCCCAAGGTACTCTCCGCCAAATATAAAGTTTGTAGCACAATAAATAAAGAACTTGTATGAAAATACAAGTTTAAGAGAGCCCTTAGATCCTAGATCTTAGAGAGCCTTTAATCCGTCCAGTCGCAAAATCCGTTCTTAGCGGTCGTCTACTAACTATCAACTACCTCCTTGCCAAATTTCATTTTTATAAGTCAAGCGGTTTTCGATATTTCGCGTCAAGCAGTTTTCGATATTTGGTGAAAGAAGAATATTTAGCTTAGGTATATCGAAGTTTTATTACTATCTTATACTTACATTAATAACCTTGTTCTTCAACTCCTTAGTGAGAAGGTGGTTCTTGACACTGAGCATGATATCTCTAAAGTCGCCAGCACTGATAAATCCGGTGCAATCTTTGTCGCACTTCTTGAAGGCTTCCACACCGTATTCTTCGTGAAAGTCGTGTAAGAATTGACTGAATTCTGGATATGTTACTAAACGTTTTTTATCCTATATATTAAAAAAGAAAAGTTATAAAATTCATATAAATTAAGTATAAGTAGTTTAATTCACTATAATAATAATTTAAAAAAGGAACTTCGTTCCAAAAACATACGTAAACATAAAAAAATAATAGCTATTGTTAACTTATTGCAAGTTAGTATATTCTGGAGCTGTAATTATGAGAATAAAGAAATATTAAATTTGCTTTAAAAAAACAATAAAGAATATTATGTAAATTATTACTTGTTAATACGAAAATATTTTCGTACATTTCGACACTTTCGTACTTCATTGAAACTTGGTAAAGTTCGATTCGATTGATTTACATATTTTTTTAATAAGTTATAATTTCAAACTTTTTACTTCAATTTTTTATATTAAACCTTTTTGTAGACAAAATCCTCCTTAGATTATAAAACTCCCAAATTGACTAGTGTTTAAATACGGATCTATACATTAAAAAAATCGCAACAGATAACGTATAAAACATTTCTTTTTACCTTTCCAAAGTACAATCGGACGAAGGTACTCTCCATGTTGAATGGCAGTTTCTTGTGTAGTGCCGTTTTACGCATGACTTCGGCGAATTCATCTGAAAAATTGTTTGTTGTTACGCTCTGTGACTACTGATTTTAATGTAGCTAAATGTTTATTAAGTAAATTTATTATTACGTATATTCCTTATTAAACAATACTAATATTATAAAGCTCAAGAGTTTGTTTGTTTGGTTGAACGCGCTAATCTCAGGAACGACCGGTCCGAATTAAAAAACTCTTTTTGTGTTGGATAGTCCGTTTATCGAAGAAGGCTATAGGCTATATTACATAACGCTACGACCAATAGGAGCGGAACATCAATGAAAAATGTTGCAAAAATGGTTTTCAGCCTTTAGAACGCGCGCGAAGCCGGGGGAAGGGCTAGTATGAACTTATACCTATTAAGTACAGAGCTGCAACAGTAGAAAATGAACAGTTCATGTTTGTTGTGATATACACACATATATGATAATAACTGACTATTTTATTGGTCTACTAGGGTTTTGAGTACGACTTTCCGGTCGAGCCAAAATATAAAAATACTAAGTGTCTTCCAGACGTTGGGAAGTTCGCGGTAACACCTGTTAAGTTCTTTAACCCATCAGAATAAGATATTTAAAGGAATTAAAAACAATTAGGAATTTAGAACATTGTCATTATGATAATTATGTATGTATTTACTAATTAGTATTACGTAACAACATACAGTAACTTTGACCTGAGTTGGCTTCTGTATATCAAAACAACTTCGACGTTTTGGACGAGAGCCATTTATTCAGTATGAATATAGTTAATTTTAGACTATATCTAGTATGTTATCAACAATCAATCACAAGTGTATCAAAAATAAAGTGAAGATGAAAGTGTTCACGACATGTAAATAGCAATATGTGGTAAATTTGACTTTCTTATTTGCAGATGACTTCCACTTAAAAACGATAATAAAAATTAAATGAAGTTTATTTTGATTTAAATATTATATACATCATTTAGTTCATCAACGCATATTTTTCTTACTTCAGGGAATGCGTGAATACGTAAACCTGTCAACATAATAATACTAATTTACTGCTCGAATAGAATACTACCGTAGCATAAAATTACGGTTTTCGACGAATTTGGTTGTCAATTTTAATACATATATATAATTTTTGGTTACAATAATTGCAAAATTACTTCAATTGTTAACTTAACTATTGTAATTTCCAGTCGTCCCACGTGAGTATACCATTTTTTGCTATTATCTCATATACTAACAAGAGAATTTAGTTTAAACTTTTAATTGATCTATATAAGACGGGGCAAACATAATATGTACATTGTACATATTGAATTCTTAAATTGTCCAACCACTTTTAGCCGATTGTGAATGTTGTGTATCTATTAAATATATATACATCTATTAGTATTCGCGTAAATACTGGTGGTTGTTCAAAGGGAAATCAAACCCGCGACCACATACAATAACACAATATTAAGAATGCCACATAAGCTACTACAGCACTAATTAGTCAAAGTAGTCTGTCGTAGTGGTACATTGTATAAAGCATTTGACACACAGTTTTATTAATACTTGACGTGTCATACTATTATCGATCGATCTTATTAAGTCAATGAACTCGTAATATTATGTGAATAAGCATTTAGCCGTGAACTTTAAATACTCCTAATTTTGCGCAAACTTTATTTAAATGTCATCATTTGGCAAAATCAACAGAATACTAACTAGATGAATGAATGATTTTGATATCATAAATATATGTTAACACTGTAATTTATTTTTATAAAACTTTCGCAATTCTGGAAATTTTTTTTTTATTAATAAATAGTTTTATTATTATTAATTTTATTTATTCATAGAATAATAGTATGGGTTCAAAAAGTTAGTTTACGAAACTGATTAATATATGTTATACGATCATAAGGAAATTAATTTTTTACTTTAACATTATAAAATGCAAACAGAAGCAAAGTGTTATTGATATCACTTACTGACTTCTTTATTTTCTCCATCGTAATAAAAATGGATGTACTTATCTATTAAAACTGCTAAAAATACGAGTATATACGGATTGCTAGTTAATATTATGAAAATCCATAATATTTAATATATAATTTATATATATATAATTTAATACATAAATTATGTATATACTTACCAAACGCAACAAGTCCATTGCCATTAGTGTCAAATAGTTGGAAGGCGGTTTTGTATAGCGCGTCCGGGACGCAGAGGAGACCCTCGAAGGCTTGGAACTCTGAGAACGAGATGTACCCATCCTTGTCCATATCGACGATGCCAGCGATGAGCTTAACCGATTCCTTGTTGTAGTCATCTGAAAATGCCTTTCTTTGAAATTTCTAATACAAAAATCAGTACCTAATACTAAAAATCGTTATTTATTTTCGAATTTATATATTTAAATGGTTATGAATTAATAAAAACCTTATGTATTTATCCCTTTCTAACGTCCCACTGCTGGGCACGGGCCTACATTGAATACGAGAGGAATCAAGCCATAGAAAATAGTCTACGCGCTAGCCTAGTGCATGTTGGCTGATTTCCCATGTCTTTCGAAAACTTGCAAGGTTTTTTCAGATATACAGGTTTCCTCATGATGTTTTCCTTCGCCGTAAGACAAGTAGTAATCATGTTGGAAATGATTCGCACATGAAAATATCGGAGGTACGAGACCTAGATTTGAACCCGCATCACTCGGTTATCCAAGCGAGCGCGTTACCACTGGGCTTCCACTGTCTATATTATAGAGAAAATATTTTATTTTGAGTCACTATACGAGTACTTTATCTTAATCTTGCAATGACGTGTGGAAAAAATTGATAAGCACCTCATTAAAATAGGTTGGTTGGTAGTTAATACTAAAGTTTAAAGTTTAAACATGTGGACCCTATCTGCGTATTATTAACGCCCTAGCTATCCCAATCCATTTTTTCAGTTTTTTTCAGGGCATTGACGAAAAATCATAGACTATCGACCGTTTTGATACTTTATTTAGTTTATTTTAGTGTCTTACTTTACATCATCGTTTATCTAACAAGCGACGTTTACGTTTTATAACACTGTATCTTCATTTATATTTACAAAATAACACGTAGAATTTCTGCAGAATCAGATAAAAACGCCTAATACATAGTTTTAGCTTCAGCCAGGGTGTGATCTATCGTATTTACTATTGATTACGTTATGATAAGAAAAAACTATTATATTGCGTGTGTTTATTCAAGAATGTCATTATTTTTACGATGATTTAATGAAATACATAGATCTATAGATATGATTTTTCTATCTTTCTTTAGTTCTTTATTACAAAAGATTCCCACCATATATATGTAAAACGGTAATATTGAAAATACGGTTAGATTACAATTTCGCAGATTACATCTCGCGAGATTGCGGAATGTCGAAGGATTATGAATTGTGACATACTGCTTGCAATTTAACGCATTATTTTTCGGTAGATTGTGACATTTGCACGATATCTATGTAATATTTAGAATTTTAAACGGAAGTTTTATTATAGATTTTTTAACAATCACTTACCTTCATCAAACAAACCAAGAAACTTCCGGACAAAATCTTCACTAGTGATAAATTTTTCGCCATTCTTTTCTATCGTAGCATATCTTAAGAAAATTTCATGAAGTCGATCTGTGTCGGCCCGTTTTAAATAACCAGCTCCCTGAAACAAATTTTAAATTTATACCACAATTCGTCAAAATTAAAGGAAATAATAAAATCCATATATATATAATATAGATAAAATAGAGCTTAGAAAAGATTTTAAATACCATTCATATAATTTTCGACAAAAAAATGCGTATGATGATAAAAGACTATCCGAAAAGTATACGCCGAAAATAAAACACAATAGGTAATTGATGGCCAGAAGGAAAAGCATTATCTTAATTGTTTACTTTACCGCGTTTCAACCTTCACGTTACCGCGCCTTATTGCACTACTTTTAGAAGCCAGTATAGTCAATACATATTTTATAAGAAAATTCTGAGTCGCATCTGTACATTATATATATATTTTGGAAAATCTTATTGAATAATCATTATTATTGATAACGAATGTTGGGATATACTATTATTATGAATAAATACTCCTGGATTCGAGTCCCGGGTCGGGCCAAGTTTAGTTATTGAGCCTTTCTGCTTCGTAAGCCTCAGTAACAGCCCGGAGTTGGGAAGTTGGCGGTGTTCGACCCCCGTGCCTCGGAGAGCACGTAAAGCCGTCGGTCCTGCGCCTTAACTCTCACTGGTCATATCGAGCAGTCGACTCACCGGAATATGAGAGTGAACTTGTGTCTGCGCATACACTGCACTATAATATCTCCCGCACAGATGGCTAGTCTTAGTGAGATGCCAGAGGCCTATAGTTTTTAGAATTTTTGTGTCTATGTCTGTGACCACATCACGAGAAAACTACTGGACAGGTTTTAATTAAATTTTGCATGACAATAGCTTATCTGTGTCAACATAGTATAAAACACTTTTTAATGACAGACACTATCTCATATCTAAAACACATAGGTACTAGCTGTTAAGACAAACGCGAGGAAGAAAGCGCTGTTCATTTATATTAATTATTATTAAACGTAATTTGTTTGTTTTTTAAATCTACAGTTTACAGTTGCATTATTTGCGTAAGTCATACCTAGTAAAGTAGTGACGTGATCGCATACCTACGTGTTGTTATGTTATTAAATTGAGCTAATAATTGTTATTAATTGACTTTCAACTGTTTGCCGTTATTTATGGAATTTACCTATACTGCACAATAAGGTTTTTTGTTTTACAATAAGGTTACATAAAAAAAAATTTACTATTATACTATAATATATAATATAAATTAATTAACTTTTGGTTTTAAAAAGAAAACAAATTGACACTTAGATAAAATGTCGTTAAATATTCAGATGGTTAAGATTAGTGTAGTATGTGCTTACGCGTCGTTAATTCCTTTAATTGAATGTAATCACTGAACTATGGTAACTTCATTAAGCCCATAATAACATGCAATTCACAAAATTTAATTAAAGATATTATTCTTAATGAACATATTATGCACCTGGATATAGGCAATTACGGAGGGTGGAGGGAGGTCTTTACTCCATAGGGACGATAATAACTTATCTGACAGTTATCTTTCTTTGTAAAATACCTAGTAGGTGCCTAATAAGGTTATGGTAAGAGTAGGTATTATTAGAACCATATAATCTGTTAAATCCCTTTAATCATGACCTTCGCTATTTAATGTGCTTAATGGTCAAGATGTAGAAAATGTCTGGCTGTAAAATGTTTAGTAAAATTTGGATTTTTCACAGAACATAAGCTTTAATAAAAATATATTACTTATGGTAAAATACGAAACTATTTTCTAATAAAAACAAACACCTTCTTTATCAATAAATTAAAAACTTCAATTTGGAAACACCTACAAGTCATTAGCTTTTTAGAAGATAAGTAGGTACTTAGGTAAAGAAATTAACATAAGGTCAATAAATCATTTTTTTTGTTCCTCTTTAAATAAGTGATACTGACATAAATAATTGCTTTCTGACAAACTGTACTTTGTTTATAAAAGACTCTAAACTATGTTTAATAATGTTAAAAATTGCATGGCAATGAATTGCAGGTGAGTAAGAAAAACTATTTGGTACTAATTCTAATCTATCTGTTTTTAATTTCAAATTAACAGCATTTTACTAAATGCATAATATAAAGGTATATTATACAGCACTTACATTAAAAAATAAATTTTAAAATGTTTGTCTGTCTGTTTGTTCTGGCTACTCTCTGAAAGAAGTGGACGGATTTCGATGGAAATAATCAAATCAAAATATTCTTTATTAAAATAGACTTTTACAAGCTCTTTTGAATCATTATATTAGTATTAGTATTAGTATATTACATATAAATAAAATTGCAAATTTAAAACCCAGAATATTGATATAGAAAAAATTTCTATTAATTACTTAGGTGTATTTAAGTATATTTAAAGTCTATAAACAATGTACCTGGAAATAAGTTTTCTCCTCTAGTAACTGAGTTAATTTTTCTTTTAATTAACCTATGTTAATTAGTAAACAAGGTCTTATGGTTAGTTAATGCAAATAAAATGTTGAAGATTAAATAAAGCAAAGAGAACAAGTTTGTTGAGGCTGTGTGTGTGTGTCACTCACACACTTAACAAAAAAATGTCTATTATTCATGTAGATAGGTATTTCTATTTAGTTATCTACAGTTACAAGCCCAGTTTGTTTTTAAAATAAAGATACCACATTTTAAACTATGAAATTTACCTAAGAAATTATAAAATGAAACTACATTTCAAAATTGCATTAAATAAAAAGTTATTTGTGGTTGGCGCATACAATTACTATTAATATAAAAATTATTAGCACTAAATATTTTGCCAATGTTAAATATTCTTGTAAAATTTGGTTTCAGAATTCACGGTAAAGATATCTCATGAACATAACCAAATATATAACATCCAAATTCGACTGATAATTTTAAAGGTTCTGTTAAAATAAAAGTTATTTTTTAAATTTTTTCTATGTTTTTTTCTATCGAGTGTAAAACAGGCGACATGCCTTTATTCTATTTATTGCTATATAGTTTATTTTATTTTTATTTTCATGCTGATTAAACTTTTAATATCAATCAATTAAACGGAGATGATTGAAATCTTTTGAATATAGTTTTACTTAAATTTATATTTTATAACATAATAGGAAAGTTCTGATATTATTACGTAATATCTTATGACGACAAACAATGATCATGGTAAAAATGTGAGTTAATGTTACAGCACTATTTAGGGTCAAGATAAGCAGTTATCAGTCATTCATATTGAGCGTGTTCATATTCATGTATATTATGTTTTATGGTAATGGCAATTATTGTTACGAAGTACTAAATCTGGGACTCACTCTCCATAAATAAAAGTATAACCTATAAGAAACTTTTGAAAATAGAAAATCTGCTGAAAATTTAGCCTATGCAATGCTTTTAAGAAATTATAAAAATCTTACTTACTTATTAATTTTTCAACTTATAATAAATTGAAAGTAGTGAAAAAGGTAGTAATGGCATGTGTAAATAGTTGTCATGTAGTTCTAGCAATAGTGTAATAATTTAGCAGCAAGTTGCAAGTTAATATTTATTTAACAACTAAAAATTCTGTTTACATGCTAATTGCATCACTTAAAAATTAAAATTAAGTTATCTTAAGAACCTAATACATATAAATCAGCCATTCGGCATTACTGTATGACAAGTACTTAATATCAGCTATCTGTATATAACACATAATATTGTTTTATAAACAATATGAGGTTATGCTACTATTTCAATTAATCAAAACTTTACTATTCACTAATATTCAAGTAGGTAATTGATATTAACAAAAAATAGTTGTTATGATGAAACAGAGCATAATAATGTATAATTAATTTATATATCAAACCCGTTTTAGTAATAGAGCCTATTAGTCTCATTATCCAAGAGCACCACTTTATATTCACTAATCACTAAATACACTCGTTAACAAATGATTCCTGTATTTATAAAGGTTAACTTATAATAGACTATATTGCTTATAAAGAAATAAGAATTTACCCTATGTACAGTCATTGTGTTGTGAAGACTCAAATTGAACTGAATTAATGAATATTGAAACAGTTGACGTAGCTGATAAGAACATTTTATCTTGTTTGCTTAAGTAATATACATATACCGTAAGATCATATTGAATCCATCATTCAATCAGATTGGCATAGTGTAAATAAGTAAAGTATTAAATGCAAAATTATTAAGTTTTAATTGTGAAAAATAGTTTTTTTGCTAATTTACTAAAAAATCAGGACATCAGGTAAGAAAAATTATATATCTTTATTAAAATTATTATTGAAAATTTTAAAAACTGGTTTTGTCATACTAAATTCCATGCAAAGGTCAAAGAGGTTAGGTCTATGATTATCTAACAATCTTTATTACAATATAGATATTGATGAATGCTGATAAGGCTTATCTAAATAAGTAATTGTCAAGTTCAGGCGCGTAGTGATAAATTTGGGTAACCTTTAACTACCGCAGATCTGACGTTTCTTATATTTCAAGGGCAACCGACTCAAGGACATTTTCGCCATAAAATACCGCATACCGACGACCAATAACAAATAACATGAAATCTAACATGATATACCCATGGAAAATAAAAAACTTACCCACCTCTTGACAGCTGGCCTGAGTAATCAAAGAGTTGGACAAGAACTTAAACATTACAGTGTTTTTTCGGCACTACACAATTTTTCCCTTGAAAAGAAAACACTGTATTGTTTATTGGATGTTCGTTTAAAGTTCGTTTCCCTTTGTTGCGTCACAAAATATAAAATAATAGAAATCTATTTTAGATATCCACGCACTATGCTCATGATCAACCGCCGGGTGTTGCGTTCCGTTCCGTTCGCAACTATATAGTAATTTTGCAGCCTATATTATAGCTTAGTACCTGGCGCTGTAGGGTTGTCAACTTATTAAATTCGCAAATAGCCGATACCAATATAAAAATGGTTTTAAATAACTTAACATGTTCAAATTTTTGTAAAAATATTTATCATAATTGTATAAAAACGTAAGAGTATTTTTAAGAGTGCAAAAAAATAGCCTACTGACCGCGATAATGTGACACAATTACAACATGAGAGCACTTAAGTCTTAATGATAAGAAAGAAAGTAAAACAATCGATTGACCTAAATATTATTGACAATGTTATTGATTAATTATTAAACATCTTCAATGATGATGCTATGCCAATTGTGTTAATTATAAAGTTGATATTAAATCCATAAACCAAATAAACATATAATATTTTGGGGCAAATGGAAACGTTATATATACATTTTTTAAAATTTTCAAAATGGATTTAGTTTCTTTTCTAGTAAAAAAAGCAAAATAATTAATTATTAGTGTTAATAAATGTACTATAAGAGACATCTAGCGCGCTTACAAAACGGTAGTTCCACAGGTTTTCATTTAGCTTAAACATTTACCTATTCATTGTAGTCTGTAGGATAAGATTAAAACATAGTGTGATGAATAAAGTATAGATGGCGTTTTTTCAACTCTTTGCATATATAAGTGTATAATCTATGGGTGAGCTATTCCAAGAAAACTAAAAATAACTTAATGATAGTATGTTTACCCTTATTCTATATTATTATAGACCATTTTTTACTAATTTTCTAGTTTTAGTAATAATTATTATCGACACATAAAACAAATCTATATTTTTTCTAATTTTGTCTTTCTCTCTGGGATCACAATAAAACCACTAGTTTTGATGAAACTGGACGAATTATTGTGGTTGTCTATAAGAAATCAAAATTAAACGTTAAAACTTAGCTTAATACGAATTTGAGCGTAGCAGGGGTGACTTGCTAATTTTATTATTTTTTTAAATAAAACAGTAAATATAATATCGTGTAATGTACAACTTAGATTGTAGCATTCTAATATTATTTTTAACATTTTAGTTAAGCGGGGATATAGCTCAGTGGTAGAGCATTCGACTGCAGATCGAGAGGTCCCCGGTTCAAACCCGGGTGTCCCCTACTGAATTTTTTTTTAATTGGTTTATTTTATTGATAAGATTTACGGAGGGTACCATATCCATACCTAAATAGTACTAGTGATTGTTCTCTGCCACTTTAAAAAAATATAAAATGACAGGCCCGTTTCCTTTTCCACAGAAAGAGTCCTAGTCCTATTGAGAATACTTCAGTTTTTTTCCTAGCATTTCTAGATAACACTTCATAGGGCCCATTGTTATAAATTATACCTAATAATAAATTAAACTAATGTAGCTACGTAACTCGGAAGTAACTGATAAAAGTTTATCATATTACGTTCTAAAGTACGCTCAGGCCCAGCACAGTATCATAGGAGTCCAATGCGAGTAAACATGAAACTGAAAAGGTACGTTCAAAAACCGTTATCTGAAAAAATACCGGCTATTTTATTTCCATTGCATTCGATACACGAATTAGCGTTTTCCTATGAACATAAATAACGTTACCGAATACCGAAGCTCTGAAGACTGGCATTGGAAATTCGAATAATAAGTTCGTTAGCGAATTCGGCATGTTGCGGTCGCGAGTAAACAATTGCACGTCACAATTCCGCCGCGGGCCTGCGAAATACGGCGAAAATGCTACACTATAAGTTACAATTAAACTTTAACTGTATACCATGTAACTTTAGAGTTGAAATTAACTTGAGTTTAATTTAACCAATTTATTTCTGTTTATCGGGTTAGCCTTTGGGCATGCCAGCTACATTGTAAATCGTGCATGCATGCCCCATTTTTACTTCTAAACGACAATAGGTGTTAATTCTCACACACACACACATGTTTATAACTTCCTTTCTTATACTTGCAAATAATATTATAGATACTTTCAGGTAAATTTGATTAGATAAATATCATTAAATTAAATAACTCTTTATTACCGATAGATGCATAACAAGTTTATACTTATTTCCATTTATTACTTACTTCTGATTGCACTCAAAAATTATTTAATGTATTTTGATGTGTAAAACGTTAAGCCAGATGGTTTAAGATATAGTTTGATTTGAAAAAAATATATAAATATCGTTTGGAATATTTGCAAAAGCGTTTCTGCGTGATAACCTAATGGACTGATAAGTCCAGTCATTTAATCAATCAGATTTATTCACATTCAATTACCTTATCAGAAGCCCGTTAGGATTATCCAGATAGACCTAGCTTTGAGCAGTGAAAACAAAATGAAACGATTAAAATATATTAACGTTTTTTTATTAAGCTCTATAGCGACTTACCTTCGCTTCGCTTGTAACATCAGCCATCTTTAATTTTTATTTATCGTATTATTTTCGATTTTTTTATACTTATTATGATTTTCGGGGCGTTCAAATCAAAATATATTGCGATCAAAGATCATAAAGCCGTTCTTTAGTTATAAATGGTGTTACTAACCCTTCGTTTCTGCAAGAAAAAATGGTAACTGAACTTAACCCGATCAGGATTTCCGGATGTAGATAAGTTACCTGCATCACTGAGGCAGTTACCAAATAAATGATTATGTAGCCATTTTTAACTGCTCACTACAGAACACGTGCCGTCGCGTTGGCGAGAGACATAAGGCCTTGACACATTTTGATAAGTACCTAGGCAAAATGTGGTTTGGTGGACTTCTCTGTTTTCCAGAACTAGTGAGGTTCGCTTTGCAGATTTTGTGGCGAGTGATGATGTTGCGAATGAATCATACAAAATTAATACAGAATAGTCCTGTCCTAATAACCCTGGGTTTTAACCCGTTTTAAACACGAGACTCGCACGTAAATAAAAACTTATTTACTGCTTAAGGTAACTTTAATAAATCATTGCATAAATTATATAAATATTTTTCTTAGGTCATTTAAAAAAAACAAGAGCACGCACAAAAACTTGACAAACTAAAACAAATTGTGTATTTAGCTTTATACACGAGCAATGTAATTTATGGCGAGGAAGATTTGGACAGATTACTACATAGAAAGCCTTCTATGTTATGACAAGAGTTATTGTAGAGCTAGATCAAATTTAATCTCTATTTGTTACTCGATTTGGTTTAATTTCAAATAATTTCCTCTGTAGATGTTGTATTAGTAGTAAAATGAATATAGTGGTGCTGAGAGGTTGTACCAGTAAACGCAATTTCCGTAATAATGCCTCACATGCCTTTGGTCTGGATACGTATAGTCGATCACTTGTTTTCGGTGTATACGTTTTATCGTATAGGCATCGATGTTACAAATGAGAAATGTGATATAAGATATTTTCTTACGATGTTCTCGTAGAAAGGTTAAATGTTCGTCATATTTCATAGTTATACGTTCACAATAAAAGCTATCTTTGAGTTTACCTATAAATACGATTATATAAAATCCCTGATCATAAAAAAATTTGATATTTTTGATAACCATACATTATTAATTTAGCATTGGAAATTAAGAAGAACTTTTTAATACAAAAATTCAGAGACCATTAAAAAATACTGGGTATTATTAAAGTATTTACTATATAAAATCTACGAGAGTAAATAAAACCTTTTTGTTTCCTGGTAACTTTGCTCATTTCATATGCTGGCGGCTAGCCTAAGCCTCGTAATAGGATAAATCAATATAGCCTGTAACCGGTCTTCGAACTGGTCAAAGTCTACTTAAATTTCCATTCTTAAAGGCCTTTCAGAGGCAAAATGTACATGACAATAAGATTATAAAAGTTCTCGTGTACCAATCGACTCGCTCTTTGAACTTTGAGATCAAAAGACATCAACGTGATAATTAATTCTTTTAAGTATGACAGCAAGGTCGTATTTTTTGATTGAATTACTGCCTTTGATTTTGACTAAGTATCCTTTGTAGTTTTTTTATACGACTTACTGAGCTAATTATACGTTTTTTAGGGTAAAGTAACTAAAGGGCTGAAAGTTAAAACAGAAACCCTATTATTTCTCCATGACCCTAAGCCTCAGTCATTTTATTTTATTAGAAGTAAATTTTTTAAGTTAAAATTAGTATGTATTATGTGACGGCCACACAACTCTCCTTTTAAAATATTTTGCTATTTAAAACGCTTTATAATATTATCTAATATTTAAAATGCAGTAAAAGGCTCAAAGCAGTGACTTATATTCGTATAATATTCATCATAGGGTGTAAAAACATCGCTCATAAATGCGAAAATGTATTGTCAGTATATAAATGAAACTCTATCATGAAAAATCACTTGACGAATTGCGATGATATTTAGTACAGATAGATAGATTGTAAGCTTAACTTTAAATATACTGTCTTCAAATAAAATTTAACTAGGACTTTTGCTATCGTCACATCTTTCGTTATGAAAATATAGAATTTATATTAAAATACGTCATAATGTAAGTTTGTTAGGAATTAAGCTCTGGCTCAAAAGATAGTTCATCATAAGAACACTACAAAAGAGAACTTGAGAGTTGAGCATCTGGCTCGACGTAAAACTGTTTAAAATCAAAGGTCATATTTAGTGCTTGTAAACAAAATAAATATCGCGCCGTGGTCTGTTTACTCGTCCATAAAATATAATTTATCTTTAAAAAGCACTTGTCATAGAAAATAATTTTTGCACAAAACTATGAAAATTTTATATTCTATAGAATCGGATACTGAAAATTAGATTTAACAACATTGGACCATTACACTAAAAGTGAAGGAAAATTTTCTATTTCTTATTTTACTATAGCACTCTCGATTCGAAACTCCAGATACGTTCAATATATATAATGGACGCACAAAAGTGATTGAGTTATCCAATATAATATGTTGGGACATTATTACATGCACCATCTAGTTCCGTTGTAAGCTACGAGGCTTATGTTACGGATATCAGATAGTTGAAACACTACATATATATTACTTTAATGGCCCTGTTCTGTGGCGACCTGAAGACGGATTTTACAAAAAAAAAAAAAACAAAACAATGAACACTGCCAAGTTTTTATTCATAAAAATACAAATTAGATTAATATTAAGGAAAAAAAAACATATTTCACAACAAAATTAATTTATATCTTTTTTATTTTATTCTCGCTTGTAAGCAATGCATAATTTTTTTTGAGGCGCGAGGCCCCTTGTGGCTCTTGTCGCCCACGCCTTACGCCGCCACTGTATAAATACATCCATAACTGGTGTACAAACATCTGCTCACAACAAGTGAATGTCCCAGCCCAGCCGAAATCAAACCCGTAAATCTTAGCGCAGCAATTATTGTCACTACAAATTGAGTCAAAAGGTTTGTAATAGGTATATACATATACACTTGTAATAGCAATGAATCCTAAAACAAAGAAACTTGGAAGTGGAAAACATGTTTTTGCTTTTCAACGTAAAAGTAATAAGAGCGGAGTTATAAAGAGGCCGGCAGTCCGACGGCAGTAAATAAATCGAATTTTGTTTGTCTTGTGTGTCGGTTGAGCGTATACTTAAGACATTTCAGAAAAAAAAAATTGGGTATATTATTTATTTTAACATTAATTTAACTAATATTTTTTATAAGATCTAATTTACTTATTTATATTATTCATCCATTATGAATTCAGTTGCTGAGAAAAGGTTTTGTTAGACTCGTAGAGGCAGTGGTAACGCACCTAAGATTTTCATATTCAAATCATTTTCATTATATGATTGATTACCACTGGTATATTAGAAACCTGTATATTTAAGAAAACATAACTATTCAAAGGATTGTGAAGTCTAGCAAATGAACTTGGCCATCGTGGGGTAGTGAACTAAAGCTGGACCACCTCGGCGTATTGAAGAGGACCGTGTGAGACATGAAAAATAACTGAATACAAATTTTTCAATAATATGGTTCTGTGTACTTTATTATAAAGGTTGTTAAAGGACAAGTTTTATATATTGATTTGCTGGTCATTGGGCGATAAGTTTTAACACTTTTTTACTTCTAGTATCATTATAATACGGTGTTGTTTTAATTAATTGAATTTACTTGGTATACCTACAATACTTACGAACAAATCGATATTACGAATAAACGGTAAAATCAAAAGTATTATCACTACATAGTATAAAACAAAGTCGCTTTCTCTGCCCCTATATCCCTATGTATACTTAAATCTTTAAAACTACGCAACGGATTTTGATGCGGTTTTTTTAATAGATAGAGTGATTCAAGAGGAAGGTTTATTTGCATAACTAGCGGAACCCGCGGCTTTGCCTGTGCGTCTAGTAAATTATAAATGAGAGAAAGTATTATGTAAAATCAAAACTATTTTTAATAAAATATAGTTGGTGCTGTCTTATAAAAAGTTGATTTTAAATAATAATATAATTAAAGTTTTATTTATATCAACTAGAAATTAATTTAAAGAGAATCCAACATTTCGAATCGCTAGCCTTATGTTTGTACTTGTTCTCAGTAATGTTTCTTTAGCTTTGTTGCATTCAAAGATCAACTTGATTTAGATTCTATTGCTTTGAACTGTCACAGGACTTTCTATTTTAAAAATTTAATTATGAGTCTTCGAAAGGAGTGCAGTTTACTGTTCAGGTTATTTAATTAACGTGTAGGTGTTAGATGGTAATAAAAATGACTGATCTTATTACAAATGACAACGAAGATTATAAAAAAATCTTTTCGGATTTTATCGGATTTATTTAGATTTTTGGTTCCCGACGTTTCAAATGCATTACAGAAATCATGGCCACGGGAGAGATTTATATACGTATAATGTCAAATATTCGCGTAAACCAAAGAAAGTATTATGACAACGAAGATTTAAAAAATATAAAAATAACTAACAAGAGATAGAAAAAAAAACTATCTCGTATATATTGACGATAACAATTTGGATATAAGTATAATTGATCTTATTTACTTATTTAGGTTATTTTGCTAGATTTAATTGGTAGCAACAATTAAAACTAAAATTACAAAAATTATATGTGTATATGTACCTATACATGTACATTAACAGTACGTAAAGGTAGTAAGTAGTAACTTATTAAAGATACAATATATTCATATTTAAATACTACTAGCGACCTACCCTCGCTTTTCTCGGGCGCAATCCTTACATTTAAATCGCTTAGAAACGTATACAAATAAACATAAGGATATTCACTCTTTTATAAATAAAACATTGTATGGTCGTTAGAATTCATTAAACAGAATTAAATACAATAAATCCTAAAAAGTGACTTAATACAGCACTTTTAAAAGACAATCTAACGTCATAACTAATATCCGTCAGCCATTCTCTGATAAAACTTTCACGTGAAATCGAACTTCGAATGCAATAGCAGAGTTGGCAACTTATAGAGAAGTTACCTCAAGTTATTACAAATTCATATATCTGGTATAATTTCTTATCGACTTCAATTCTTGATATTTATTTATCCATTTAGAAATGAATAATGCTAATTAATTGTAACTTCTATGAACTTTGTTATATACAACTTGGACTTATATTAATGCTTTATATTTTTCAAATGGCTCCTTGGTTTCAACATACCGTCTCTTATTCATTAAATATTGAGTCAATATAAACAAAAAAATATTTTGCAATTTTAGTTGCATGGTGGCATGCATCATACTAATGGCCCCTAACTGGACTCGAACCCGTGATCACTTTTTCTTGGTTCACAAGAAATTGGAAACGTGCCGTTCACTGTTAGAAAATAGAATAATAACAAAATAAATATAATTCTCAGTGTTCGTGATTATCGTACGATATTACTATTTAAAAGATTTATTACGAACACGATTTAGGTTTTTATAAACTTACTAGTGACTCACCCTAGCTTCGCTCGGGTTCATCCCTAGATCTAGCGAGAGCGGGTTCCGCTTTTAATAAATGTAGCCTATATTGCCCATTGTAAAGACTGTTAGTAAAAATGAAACGGTTTCTTTGAAACCAGTACACGGCACATTATTATAATATTTGCGATTAGTGAGGTCGACCTCATCTCTCGTCAATAATTTTTTCACGTTATGTTCAACTACCATTACCGATTTTTCTAGTTAAGGCAGTATACAAGGTTTCTTATATTTTAAACGTAAAGATCGTAACGGCTAAAGTAGAACCGTGGAAAGTGGTTGAGAATATAGCATTGCGATACTTGAAGTCAGGTTTGTCTCCCATGTTCTTTGTATAACCTATACAAATATTTGTATGAATTTTTTTGTCTTACTTTGAAAGTGTATATTTAAAGTTCCTCTACAGTAAATTATTCTTGTAGATTCGCTGATCTATATGTTATGTTTAATAGTATGTAATCTAATGTTTCAGGGATAACAGCACGGATATGACTTATGTTATTGATATATTGACTCGATCTGCATTGTACTAATAAATTCAATTTGCGCTGTCCAAATTGATATGGATACGACCTTCTATACCTATCCAGAAAATGTGTAGTCTATTATGGAAATTAGGAGTAGTTTATCTTCAGAATTATACCAAAATTTATACTTTGAGGCATTATTGTGGTTTTGGTTTGGTTTGATACCTGATGGAAAATATTTGTGAGTACCGCTGCGGTAATAGCCCTTTGAAAACTAATAGGCACTTAATATAACTTTATTTAAACTACTCGAAAACTTTGAATTATAAGTAATCTAATGCCCATTAAGTTCTAAATTGAATTCTAATTGTTAATTCGAATTTATTCATTATTTCAAAAAAAAAATATTGAAATAGTAAGAGCTTTTATGGTTCAAAATAATATGTATCTATAGAACTTAGATCTACTTTCAACGCAGGTGTTAAAAATTCCTATATTCCAAATGTCACTCAATATAAACCTTTCATGCATACAAAAAACTTCATTTTCAATATCCGTCCGGGGCCAATATGTCCCTGTTCGGGATCGCTCTAAAACATATTTTACGAGCTTGCCCTACAATACGAAGGGTCATAGGGTGGTTTATGCCCAAATAGGCATATCGAAAAACGTTTGCCTTAATTCTTCTTCATAGGATGTTCAAAATAAGCTTCACCTAAGTCGCAGACATGTTCTCAATTCAACAATTACATTTATTTAATTTAGCACTCGCAAGTGTCACTTAAAAGTTGCCAAACATTGTTTCAATGACTTATCACAGTAATTAAAATCTGCTGACATTCCTTTGACAGATTTTAATAAAGCCTAAAACGTTTGAAACTCTTCGTCACAGAAGTTTTTTTCCAATTAGCCGTGAAAGATGTTACGTAACTAAAGATGGCGGTCGTAAATTAAAATAATTCATCGTTAAGGTTTCGCTTTATGGAACTTGGCTAGGGTTAATTAAATGTCAACAGTTGTGTTTTCTGAGGATTCAATTAAAAATAATATTTCGACGCCACGATTGTTATGATTTAAAAAGTTTTTACAGTTGGATTGTTTTAGTATTATAGATGAAGTAGTTTATAGATATTTTTAGTTGTAATTCTAGTTTTGTCATGTTATATTTGCTTTATTCGTATTTAGAGAGTTCGTATAATTTACAGAATTCTCCTTATTCGAAACCTATATTTAGGATAATCATATTCAAATAATTTCCTTACTGGAAATTCGCATTTGCCCATAAAGAATGCTCATAATGCGAACCGTTTACCATAATTCTAATCTTTATTATATTACACTTTATCTATCTTTCATAGACAGTTTACGGTCCTTCCAACCCCAGGGAGTAATTTTTGGTATAACCTTAGGTATTTATGACGAAGTGGCTTAGAAGCTATCGGAACATTAAAATTTATATTGTGAAACCAGGCATTTCAGATTTAAGCTCTATTCTCGTCCGAGACTAACGATATATTGACGACAAAAGTTCTTGTGTTACTTTAGAGGATAAATATTTCGTATAATAATTTTACTTAAAAGATTTTGTTATACCTACTAAATAAACTTTTTATTTGTTAACAGTAACCAGAAGTTTGAAGATATTAGCAATTGAGAAAATATGGATACCAGTCATATATCACCACGGGGTATGGTTGTCACTCCACACCATTTAGCGACGCAAAGTGCTGTTAAAATCTTGAGAGATGGAGGAACTGCCATGGAAGCAATGGTGGCTGCTGCTGCTGTAATTTCTGTTGTATACCCTCACATGAATAGCATTGGAGGCGACGGTTTCTGGCTCATAGTCCCCCCTGGGGGTGATCCTATTGCGATAGAGGCTTGTGGAGCAGCTGGTAGCTTGGCTACGAGAGATTTTTATAAAAGTTACGATACTATTCCTTTTAAAGGCCCTAAATCTGCACTAACTGTGGCTGGTACAGTCGGTGGTTGGGAAGAAGCTTTAAAGTATGTAGCTGAATGTGGTTATCAAAGAATGTCTATTTCCAAGTTATTGGAGGATGCTATTACGTATGCGGATAAAGGATTTGCCGTATCATCTTCCCACGAAAAAGGAATGCGTGAACTGAAAATAACTGCAAATACGTCATCAGAATTCAAAAACACATTTCTATCAAACGGACAAATATATAAAACAGGACAAAGGTTTTATCAAAAGAATTTGGCAAAAACATTCAGGGAACTATCGAACAACGGCTTAAATAGTTTCTATCGAGGTAATTTGGCGAAATTGATTGCGAAAGACATGGAATCCCTTGGCATGCCAATCACAGAATCAGATCTTGCAAATTACTCGCCCGTTAGACGGACTCCTTTGAGATTACTACACTCGTGTGGGGAGATTTTCAACCTACCACCACCGACACAAGGCATACTTTCTTTATCTATTCTTGCAATGTTAGATAAGCTACGCATTGATGGCAAACATGAAGGTCAATTTATTCATGCAACAGTTGAAGCTACAAAACAGGCATTTGTATTACGGGACCGGCATATAACCGACCCTCGTTACATGAAAGTCGATGCCCAATCACTGTTAGCAAGTCACGCAATTTCCGAAATGACGAGTAATATTAGTCTCAATGAAATATCTACTGTCGGAAAGGGTGAAGGCCCGGGGGATACGATTTGGATGGGTATTATGGATAGTAAAGGATTTTCAGTTTCATTTATACAGAGCATTTATCATAATTTTGGTAGTGAAGTTGTTTTACCCTCTACGGGTATTTTATGGCAGAACCGTGGAGTTTCCTTCAATTTGAAGGAAAATCACATACGATCTTTGATTCCAGGTAAAAAGCCATATCATACATTGAATCCGGCAGCCGCTCGCTTAAACGACGGTCGCATAGTGATTTACGGCACCAGAGGTGGAGACGGCCAACCTCAGACGCAAGCTGCTATATTTCATAGGTATGCCGTTCAGAAAATCAATTTGCAAATGTCCGTTTCAATGCCAAGATGGTTGTATGGGCCGATAACCGGGCATTTCGAAAATAACTTAAAATTAGAAGACCGATTTAGTAATGAAACTATTGAATATTTGAAGAAGAGAGGTCATGACATATTTATGTTACCGCCATATTCTGAGATTGTGGGTCAAGCTGGCGCTTTAGTTAGGCATCTTGATGGTATGATGGAAGGCGCATACGATCTGCGAAGCGATGGTAGTGCAGCCGGATATTAAAACGATCATTCTATATTATATTTTTCAACTTTTATATCTTTTATGTGAAAAATAGGTTAATTCACAAAGTCATAATATTCTAGTAACTAGTACAAATATTATAATTAAAATTATATAAAGAAATATTCATTTATACTGTAAAAATGCACGATTAGTAGTTTTTTGTTGGTTGTTGTTTCCAATACAAGACGATAAAATCAGTATATATTCCTTTTTAATATTCCTGAATAGTATTAATACATCTTAATTTAATTCATTTAGATTACTAAGTGATTTTGACTGATGTGATCTTTTGACAAAAATATTGCCTGTTCATGAAATTATATTTTTTAAATCTAAAATTAGTCGTACCATATAAAGAATAAAACGTTATGTTAAAACACTCATCCAGCCTAAGTACAATATATTACAGTAAAAACGCAAATACTCGTAGACTCGCAGATAATAAAGCAACAGTAACTAATTTAAGTTTCAAATTTACGTAGCGAAATCCCATGATATATGATAACGAAAAAACTCTTCAAGGGACGAGAACTGTCAACCTCAGTTAATAAAGAGGATCCAACCCAAAGCTGTCAAACAATTTCACTACAAACTTGCTATCCGATGAACCCAAAACTTGAACAACTTAATATGTATCTAATAAAGCGAGTTAGATCAAATGAAGACGAATGCGGCCACTTCATTATTCTGAGAGTTTAATTCAGTGTGCTGTTCTGACCATTCATCCACATTAGCGGCAGCGTGACAAATTAACGGATTTATTACCTTTTATTTTTATTATACTTTGTTTCGTAAATTGTTTGCTGTAACTGATCAAGATGGCTGAGAATGATAATGGAAAGTTATACTAAGGTTATTAAGAAATTTTCCTATATGCGATGCGAAAAATTCGAGTCTATAGAGGATTGCGAAACATCCATAGAGCAGTTATGTGGTCGTAATTTGAATTATATTAATAGAAATGCATATTATATTTCAATTTGCTAATTATGACCCTAAGTATAATATAATGTATTGAACATAAACTTTAGTTCTAAGATAAAAAAACTCAAAAAGTATAAAAAAATTGTATACTATCAAAAACTATGCTAGTACTATATAATATTGTGGTATCAATTTTGCATAGTGTTTAATTGACAATTTTTCGTAGAATATATCAAGACAAGAGAAGAGCTAGGTTTAAAGAAAAATGTATCGTAATTTAAGTTTTCTCGAATTTTTACTTTTATACTTTTTTATTTTGATGATATTATACCTGTCATCGACTTTATATGTAATATAAAATAATAAATACATGTGTTTCTTTTTAAAACCCTATTAAGAGAGCCTCGTCCTCATAATAATGGAGAGAACACTACTCTTACCAAAGAGATCTGAGTAGATAGCGACAATCTACTAAAAATAATAATAATAATTTATATATTTTTTATAAAACGAAATTTTCCATTGTTTTATTTATTAATGGTATTATGTCTAATGTTAGGAATCAAACACAGAGTAAATTATATCAGAATCTCAATTCGTTAAAGCACTAAATGTACCTAATTGATAACAATTAAATGAGAAACTTATCTTATATCTTAGCATTTAGCAATCAGATAAATATTTTAATTATTATTATTATTAGACATTTACATTAAATGTAAATTATTTAAGTAAGCTATGAGCTATCCATATTATGTTATTATTTAAAACATAATCAGTATCAGCGGCTCAGCCCGAGTGATGTGATACGTGTAGTAAAATATCCATAACTTATATTACTCTCACTTGAAGCCTCTATCCTTAAGTATAAGTCTCATTAAAATCGGTTAAGCAGTTCTCGAAATAATAGGATATAGACAGACAACCATAATATAGAAAAAAATGTGTGTATGGGTTCTGTTATCTTCGAAATCATATACAATAGTTTCAATTTTATATGACAAGGTTTCCAATTTTACTCCAATAATTATATATGAATAATGAATAGTAAAACAAATTACTGTTAGTTTAATTTAAATTTTAATATAAATACCACATAAATTAATTAGTCGCTCTATTTAATTTGCTATAAAATATCAACACACAATTTTAAAATAGCTAGTCAATTTTGATTTATTTCAAAAGCGTTCTTTGTTCAATCCCTTATCGTTCCAATAAACGTGAATTATTGTCGACCACTGTTCAGGAAAGCAGGGGTATATATCAAAAAGATTGTCTAAATTAAAATGATTCTACTCAGTTAATTTAGAGGGAGGTACTGATTCACTTATCAATTTTTATTATTGCTATCAATGTCCTAGGAGAGTGCATACATATAAACGTACATAATATATTATATAGCTAAATAGATTTTTATTTGCACGTATAACTAAAGAATAAAACGTAGTCTAGTGAGTGTCTTTTAGATGATTTGTTCCAAAGAGTTTATTATTGTACTGTAATATCACTACATCGTATAAAACAAAGTCGCTTCCCGCTGTCTGTCTGTCCCTATGTATGTATATCTTTAAAACTACGCAACGGATGTTTATGTGTTTTTTTAAAAGATAGAGTGATTCAAGAGGAAGGTTTATATGTATAATATTGCATAATATAGTAGAGAAATATTGATAATTTTAGAGGTTTAGCTTAATGGAGGTGACGACTGATGACTGTGTTTTCTTTATGGTTTTAAAGCTAGGGACTACACCGAACGAAGCGAAGGCGAGTCGCTAGTGTATAGTAAGTTATAGAGCTATAACTAGATTACGGTGGATTTTATTCATTAATGAACTCAATTTTGTGGAAAACATAATTTATAATAGTGTTATAATACTTTCTTAGGTTTACGCGAATATTTGACATTATAAATGAAACTATCTTTTCGGATTTTGTCGCGGATTTATTATGATTTGACGTTTCGAATGCTTTACAATCATGGTCACGGGAGAGACCATATCTCATGACCTTGAAAAGATAGTTTCATTTATAATATAATAGTATTATAGGTGTGGTTATGTATGTATTTGTGATGGTACATTTAGTTCAATGCAAATTTTGAGTGTGAATGCGTGTTTATTACACGACTTTAACTGAAAGTTCATAACACAAGGTTTACACATAACAACAGAATTGATATAAAACTGGCTTTCATACTTCATAACTCTCTCAATATAAAATTAAAACTGTTTAAAAACACAGAAGAATTTCTATATTTAATGAGGAAAATTTAATTTCAATTTTCCGAGTACAAATCTCGCTTTACAAGTTATGACATGGGTATGTAGACTCTCAGTCTAAGTACGCGAGTTCGCGTGAGCCAAAGGCTTATACTAACACGTTGCTTATACGAGCTAAGTTTCACCGTCACTGTTATAAGTGGACGACAAGTTTGTGTACCTTAAGATTTTATACCCTTAAGACACGGATACGATACGTTATATTTTCAATAAAAATATGGGGTTGTTTTTTAAATATGTATTTTGTTATTTTTTTAAAATTTGAAGAAGCACACTTCCTACATACATATTTTTTTTAAATTTTTTTTTATGGTAACAAGGTGGCAAACGGGCAGGAGGCTCACCTGATGGGAAGTGATCACATCCGCCCATGGACATCTGCAAGCCAGGCTTGTAGATGTGTTGCCGGCCTTTCACGAAAGGGAGGGATGAAGGAGGGAGGGAAGTGGGAGGGAGAGGGAATAAGAGAAGAAGATTTAATAAATAAAATCAATGAAAAAAATTTACGTATTACTACATCACTACATAGTATAAAAGAAAGTCGCTAGCCGCTGACTGTCTGTAGGACGCCGGAGTCGCCGCAACAGCCGGTCGCTGATCGTCTAGCTGGGCCTCCCTCAGGGTAACTGAGGGTCTCACCTGGCTGGGCTGATCGCCCGTGCGGCAACTCCTCTACTCCGACGCCTAAAGGGTCCCGGCAGGACCCCCCAGGGACGCGCCCATATTAGTGGGCGGCGGAAGAACCCACGGCCAGAGGGCTATGCCCTGAAGCCGTCACCCCACTCCTTTTGCGGGGTTTGTGAGAAGACCACGGGTGGTGGTGACTGTCTGTTCCTATATATGCTTACATCTTTGAAACTTAGCCAAGGATTTTGATGCGGTTTTTTTAATACATAGAGTGATTAAAGAGGAAGGTTTAGGGGTCGTCCATAAATCACGTGATGTTTTTAAGCAACTTTTTAGACCCCCCCTCCCCCATGGTGATACATGGTGAGGTTTAAGATTACACCCCCCCCCCACTTAAAATCACGTGTATTTTTTTACAAAGTACCTTAAAAAATCTGAATATTATTTTTAAATAAAGGTTAACAGGTATAATCTAATATAATTTTGGTAAATTAAGCACCGTGATAAAAATGTAAAAATTCTAATTAAGAAGAATAAATGACAAAATAATAATCGTGAAATTTTACTTTTCCGTAGTTTTTTTGTGCACTAGCACCTACAGAATCCTTACGACTCGACTAAAATCCTGCCAGAATTTTCTTTTTTCTCATTAACAAAATCATTGGGATTAGGTGGTTTATGTATGGTCTTTGACTGTATGCATACCCTCTAGTTTCGGCCGACGCGCGGTGCTAAAGTTAAGTCAAAATAGTATTCACTTTTCTTAAACTTTCAGTGCTGATATTCACATATGTAAATATAGTAAAAGTTTTTGAGAATATCATTAAAAATGTATAATTCGTCCGTCTGTAACTTATTACTACTACTATAACAATGTAACGTTACTTATAGTTTATGTATGTCTTAATTTTTATACATGATATTAATGGAAGTACCTAAGTCAATACTTTTTATAAGTAATCCAAAGCGATTAAGACCAATCGGTTCATTATTACACTTCCTTTCTTACTAATAGCGACGCTTCGTGTGTCTGGGGGAATGTTTGTCCCATCCTATTGGTCCTATCATCTGTTATGAAGAATTCATAATACACGATTTCTTAAAGCATAGCATAACTTTTAATAGTGCCATTTTTTGCAATTGTAGTTCCCGTACAGGTCTTTTCATAGAAGTTTTGGAGGTGACTAGGCTTATTATTAATAAAGTTCGGCGATTGTCGCGGCGCGCGGGATAATCCCAACGGTGAGTAAAAAAAAATCACGTGATAACTCACTACACCCCCCCTCCCTCCTGGTGATATTTCGTGATTTTTTCCGAACCCCTCCCCCCCATTCAAACATCACGTGATTTATGGACGACCCCTTATATGTATAAATAGCGGAATCCGCGGCTACTCTCTCTCTCTCGTTAAATCGTATTATTTTATAATAATAAGTAAAGTATTATTATAAAATAAAGTCCTCCACCGCGTCTGTCTGTCTGTTCCCGATAAACCCAAAAACTACTGTACCGATTTTCATGCTGCTTACACCAATAGATAAAGTTATCGAGGAATGTTTTAGTATATAAATATATAATAATAAATAATAATAAGCTAAATCGATAGGGACGAACCTGAGCAAACCGAGGGTGAGTCCCTAGTTATATAATAAAATAAGCACATCGTGCATTGTAAATATCTTCATTCCCTATTCTTCCGCGTCGGAGAGCTTTCTCAAAGTTCGAATCTCCGCAGTATTGTTTTAACACAAACTTTATTTGAGTTCAACAAAGGTTGAGCCGAGCGAATCTTTAATTTACGGCCCACTCGTGTGGGTTTTTCACACACTGTGAAAGTTTCGAGAGTGATATGCACCTTGTTCATTTATTCATATATATGTGAAGTGAATCAACTATCTGGTATCCATTGCATAAGCTATGAGAGCTTATGCTAAGAATGTCCCATCACATTTTATTATGGTTTATAATTAGGGAAAAATAGCTTATATCGAGACAATTTTAAAATTAGTTACATTTCGGCTAATTAAAATCATGTAAAAAACCTGCATGGGCGTTATAGATAACAGATTACATATTTTCATTTCGCAGTCTTCTCTTTTACTTTCTTTCCTTTACAAATTATGGGATAATAATTGGTATCCTTTTTTGAGAAATCATTTCTATAATATTGGTGAAAAATCTATATGGCTAATACTCTACGTGGGCGGAAATTAAATGATAAAGTTATTAATTAAGGGATGAATAATTAAAATATAATAATAACATACACTTGTATTGGGAGGCTCTTGAATAATAAGCCCCAATCCAAAATCAAAACATAATTATATAAATTAAAGTCTATACTTAATTTTGTTCGTTCAACCTAATCCAAAACTACCGTTATTATACCTAGGTAGATAAATAGATCTAAACACATAATCTATACTAATATTATAAAGCTGAAGAGTTTGTTTGTTTGCTTGTTTGTTTGTTTGGTTGAACGCGCTAATCTCAGGAACGACCCGACTGATTCCTACACCCTTGATACAACAAAAAAATAATTATTCAAATTGGTCCAGCCATTTATGAGTTTTAGCTAGCTAAAGAACAATAATTAATTTTGATATATGATAATATTATGTTCATGTAGATTAACTGCCAGTTTCAATAACTCTATCTACCGATAACTGGTAGTTACTTTCATACTATTTTGACACATTAAAAGTTACAACCTGTCAAAATCGTATGAAAGTATCTACCGGTCTATCGGTAGATAGGTTATAGAAACTGGCAGTAAAAGAAAAATTAAAACTAACATTTATATTTTTTGTATTCACAGTTGTATAGTAGAAAGTTTAGCGTAGAATGCAATAGCTGTAGTTTATTTCTACGACATTTCACATTAACAATACGGCGAAAGAATTTTATAAATTATCTCTGAATTCTGTAGAGACCATTACATTTCCCATTGTATGTTCACGTGTCAAACTACTACGTACTATTCGGGAATAGGAGGTGACGTCAGGGTTGCCAAGTTTTTGTTATTTATTTAAATAATATTCACACAGAATTAGTTTTACTTTGCAATTTTATATTTACTTCGTAGTTAATTAATTTACATTACAATAATATTCACTTAAATATATATATAAATAGAATTCTGAATTAAAGCACATTAAATTTTTCTTAGAAAATCTTATTGAAATAGT
Organism: Boloria selene; assembly: GCA_905231865.2. Classification (NCBI taxonomy): domain Eukaryota; kingdom Metazoa; phylum Arthropoda; class Insecta; order Lepidoptera; family Nymphalidae; genus Boloria; species Boloria selene. The sequence continues at coordinate 2,600,130 of HG993140.1, read as the reverse complement.
CTTTATTATCAATACATAGTCCAAATCTATAGTTTTATGACTGTCTATCTATGATCACCACTGGATTTTGATGAAATTTTGGTATAATATAGCTGGTTATTCGAATAAACGTAATGTAGGGTATTCTTTTTACAGCGGTAATTTCTAAAACGTACTTGAAACTTAACCTAAAATCTCGCTGAACAAAATATATAAGACGCTCTTTGACTATACGAGTATAATATGGGATATCTTTGCTTCCATACAAAAATATTATATTATAAATGAAAAACATTACATTGATCATTACTCAATCTCGCAGTATAAATACTACGAGAATGTATGTATATATTTGGTAAATCGTGAGTTTTATCCCATTACATAAAGTGGTCCCAAAGGGTGCCAGTAGGCTAAAATTACCTAGGGGGCGTCAAGATCACTTTACAAATTGTTATTATTATAAATATTAAATTGATTCCAGAGCTTTACGTGTACACTCGTGACTTTAGTGACGTATTACAAGCTTCCCTTATTCCCTCGTCTCATTTCTATGCATCGTATTTTATTTTGCGAGCTGCTAAAGCTTGATGTCTGACATGAAATAGTTTTGTTTTTGAAATACTACTCGAAGGTTTAGCTTTTCTGTAAATATTCTATGGAATATATAACTTTATACAAATTTTCTGTGTATTTATACAGGTTTTGTAATGTAGTAGTAAGTGAAAATTAATTTATTTGTCTTAATATGTTAAATTAATCTTAGAAAATGAGTGAATTTAAACATGTGTTTGTAATTGTAGCAGATTTGACAGAAAATCGTAATAAAAAGCTTATATAATCGATAAAAAACTGGCTTATTTCTATCGAATTGTTCAACAAATACCTAGAAGGTTCCTAGGACTCCTAGGTCTACCTAAATCTCAATGAATACATATATGTACTACAATTTTTAATATACCGTGTTATATTACTACGAGTATATCTAAACGGATCGGATTCGAATGTCACTTGGTTACATTATTAGATTGAATTTAGATGTAATTTGGTATAATCCCCAGGGATAAGGGTAAGTAATGAAATATCGACTTACATGAAATTGGAAAATTTCGATACGTATATAAAACATCAATTTAAATACCTATATATGTTTTTCTCTGTCACAAGGCAAAGTGCTCGTAAAAGTTTAATTTAATGTATGGTTATAAATTTTATTAATCATTTGAAAAAAAATTCCAAATATGTTAACAAAGCATTGTATTTTTTTATGTATTTGTCGCGGGTATAAAGTATGACTTCCACCATTTCTATTCTATTATAATTAGCCGCTTATTAAACTAATAACCGAATTAATTCTGTCGCTATAATAAGTTGCAGAGTTTGCTACGCCCTTCACAATGGACTTAGGAACTTTTCCTAGACGAAAACTGATTGTGCAGAAGTGACCCAGAAGATTGAGAAGCGTTTCATCCCCCTTGGTACATTTTCTCTAGGTTAGCTGTCACTGAACTTTAGATGAACAAAAAAAACCAAAATAATTTACAATTACAATAAATAAGGCGAAATAATAAATTTACAGTGATTTTTTAGTAGGCGCAGGTGGCGATATTCTAAATTGTAGGTTTTCATTTTATTTGATTAAAAATCGTAAGACGGCTTCAAAATTACTTAATGATAAGCATTTCTATTTCTGATCGGATGTTTTTTTAATATTCTATTCTAAAGGTTGGAGACTATTCATAATATATTATAGTTTAAAAAATTTAATAAGTGCATAAAATGGTAGTAATGTTATTACTTAATACTTATTATAAGTACATAATTATGGAACAATAGCATTTGCTAAAACTTTTAATTAAATTAAAACTTCATTATTATATCCTTTTTGGTTTACCAAATAATATATTTTTCGCACAAAATCTAGATTCATCGTACTGGAGACTAGAGAACAATAAATATTTATGACAGTATGAGCTCCTCGATCAATTTGATCTATCAAAAGGAAATCATTTATGATAGTTCAGATTATGGTATGATTAGATTTCAAAATATAATATCTATGTATGTAACTAGATAAAGCTGTTATTATATTGCAATTTCTACATTATCATTATTCTTTATAGGATCGCCGAAAATAATAAAGGTTCAGATGAAATAGAAGGCCTACTTAGTTTTATTTTCACCGTTAGCTTCTATTTACATAACTTATTTAATTTCAAGGCAATGGTATCCCAGGTAATGTACTCGCTTAGGAAACTGAGTGATGAACGTTCAAATCTAGGTCTCGCAACTCTGATTTTTTCAGAAGTGAATCATTTCTGTCATTATTACCACTTGTCTTACGATGAAAGAAAACTTCAGGAGAAAACCTTCATATCTGTAAGTACGTGGCAAGTTGGCAATAAAGGTGCTGAATAAATTTAATCTTACTTAACGTTTAAGGAAAAATATGGATAATATTCTTCTTTATAGTTAAAACATCAACGTTACTAAAACGTTTCCTTTTTATTTTGAAATATTTAGTATTACGCCAAATTATCAGACGGCCAAGTTCATAACATAAATGATTCGTTTTCAACTTTTAAACCATTTGTATAATTATCGTGTGCAGATATATTCTGCTTATATCTGAAACAACTAAACGACCTAACTGGAACAGGAAGGGTTTAGCGAAAATTAGCTTAAAATACCTATAGTTCCGTAAATAAACAGTTTTAAAACAAAATTAGTATACAGGATACAATGAAAAGAGCTTTACTAGTAATAATGGTAATTTTACTATGGCCGGTCGACTGTTATAAATTCGATAGTTTGTATTTGCCTATGTTTGTTGTAACTGAAATATATTCTTTTCGAGCTGAAATGGACGGATTTGGATATTTACTTTGTTTCTCTTTCTCTTTTTTTGTTACATTGTTGTTACATTAAATACAAATTGTTTGATATGGGAAGGTACTAGCTCTTGAAACACAGGAGCTAGGGCTGTGAAAGATTTTACCAATGTGTTTTGTTTTTCAATAAAGACCTTTTTACACATAAGTTGACGTCTATCAGGCTCCTAAATTGCTAGTATTTATGAAAGACCTTGTTTGTTTATTGATAAGCATTTCAATCACCTAAAACTATGACTTTAAAAGTAGAGAATCAATTTTCCTTCTTCAAAATTAATCTTCTTCAAATATTTTTCAAAGAAAGTATAAGTTAGTATTAACTTTTACGTGATCTTAATTATGTTATTATTTAATTACTTTTTTGTTAAACATCAACCGTTAAATCACTACATAGTATAAAACAAAGTCGTTTTCTCTGTCCCTATATCCCTATGTATGCTTAAATCTTTAAAACTACGCAACGGATTTTGATGCGGTTTGTTTTAATAGATAGAGTGATTCAAGAGGAAGGTTTATATGCATAAAATCTAAATCTCATCTGTGCTAAATCTAGGGAAGAACCCGAGCGAAGCGAGGGCGAGTCGCTAGTCCTTATATAAAGCTCTATATTCTCTATTGGTAATTTGTCTTTAAACTTACATAAAGTAAGCAATTTAAATCGATCAATATATGGAAATAATTATATAATTTACATATGAGTGCTATAATAAAGACATTAGGACAACCTTGTGATACCAAGAAGTTTGTAATAATTATTGTTTCATTTATTTCCAAGGAGTTCTGCTATTAAGAGATTAGTTCACGAACTGGGGGAAGAAACTTGTATTGTGTCATTAGAATCTTTAACCTTACGTACAAGGAAATTTAAGCTTTATTTACATATAAATTAAGATGTGTTCAATAGAAAATATATAGTTGTTTATGTTAAGAACTTTGTACTGCAACCGCAAAAACAGGTGTAGTGTAAGCTAAGGTTTGAAGGGATTTATTGAGAGAGCACTTTTCGGCTCATTAGTTAAGTGGTATTACGTTCCTTTGAACAACTTTCTTTATTTTTACTTTGCTGAAATACGTTTGTTAATACAAAGTTTACTTTTGGGTTAGAAATAAAAACAGTATATCTGTTATACCCTCGTTTTAGTCTTGCTTTGCGGTTCTAAATCAGAGAGTCCATTGCTAAGTTTTCCCTCTCTAACGGTAATTTTGACGTATTGTTTGAATATTTTAATTCTAAGAAAGATATTGTTAATGAAAGTAGTTATAATAATAATATTACCTATTAAGTAAGTTAATATTTTAGGACGTTAACATACGGCAATATAGTTCTACGGTAGCTCTTAGGTTACGAGGCTTGTGTGTTGAATACCATATCACTACACATAGTTTGAAACAAAGTCACTTACCGCTGTCTGACTATCAATATGTATGCTTAGATCTTTAAAAGTACGCAACGGATTTTGATGCGGTTTTTTAATAGATAGAGTGATTCAAGAGGAAGGTTTATAATATGTATAATACGCCAGCGGAATCCGCGTCTTCGCTCGCGCTATATCTAGGGCCGAACCCGAGCGAAGCGAGGGTAAGTAGCTAGTAGTTAATTAACTTAACATATATTCAACCTTACCCATGACTGGAGAAAAAACATTCGTTCAGCGGAACTCGAACCCGTAACCGCTGGCACAACACTCTCAGTAGGGTCTCTACAAATTGAGCCAAACGTGTTTGTGTGCGTAAAGCTAAAGAAGCTACGAGAAGATACAATTAAAATAGAAATTATGATACAAAATCCATAGTTATTACATACAAAAAGCTTTTAAAAGCCAAATAAAAAATAAATAAAATAAAACACTCAGTAAGCGCGGCATTAATAGTGAACACTCTGATTTCCACATTAGCAGAATGACACTTTTCAAAACAATCGAGTTTATGTGTTATTATTGTGGTCACCATATTACCGCTGTAGCCCTTTTCATTGACACAGCCTAGCTATAAGTAAAGTATTTTGATTGGAAATTTGCAGTATCAAAATTTAGGTTTCGGATTAATATTAGTCTGTGAACAAAATTTAATTCCAGGCGAAAACCACAGTCTACTATTTGTTTTTATGGTATGCCGTTGGCCACTAGATATTGTTATTACAATCGTTTCGAAATAGCCCGCTGTGCTTACTCGATGCACTTATCAGCGCACATACTTGGCTAGTTTGCACACCATTTACCGGATTTTTGTTTTGTAAGCGAAATGGTAATTTATGACGGTTTCTTTATTTTTCTGGATTTGTATGTTTGTGTAGGGAAAACTTACTTTTTTAAATTGGCACTGACTTTAGCTTTATAATAATAATAATAATAATTTATTTTTATTTCAGAATATATCCATACAATGTGTTGTTAGTAAATTATAATATTTAAAAATTATGTTAATAAATTTATCCTAATTAAATTATTTATTACAGGGCAATCAAATTTATTCACTATAATATTTAGGAGACTGTTAGGGCTATCTCTCAACCTGCGCAGAAAAGAAGCCGCTCTTTTTCTCCTAATCGCGGCAAAACCATCAACGCGGGCATTCGCAAACATTACTGATGCGCTGCAGTATCGAGGAAGCCCCATCAGCAACCTAAAGGAATTATTATATTGTACCCGGAGAACATTGATGGTCTTCGCCATATAACTCGACCAGAGGCTGCAGGTGTAGAAAGTTTGGCAGTATGCTCTAAATAGCGTCACCTTTACCTCGCGCGAGCACCGCGCAAACCTCCTTACAAGCATATTAGCTCTAACCGCCAAAGCTCTCCGTTCTCTCTCAACATCAAAGTCGTCATTCAAGTTTTCAGTTACAATATGGCCAAGGTACTTAAACTGCTGAACATGTTTTAAAATATGACCCGCTAACCGAACAGGAGGATAGTCCGAGTAGTAGCTCTGTCCTCCAAAAACTAACACTTCACTCTTCTTCTCATTATATTTTAAACCATGTTCAATTGCATATTTCTCACAAATGTCTATCATTTTTTCTAAGCCCACCCACAGAGGGACTCACTAAAACCATATCATCAGCATAGCTAATGTTGTTAAAAACTACACCATCAAGATAACATCCCGCATTAAGGCTACTAAGTTGTACAATTAACTCATTAATATAAATGTTAAATAATGTTGGAGAGCTTAAGCCGCCTTGCCTAACTCCACATTCTAATTTATATGTGTCGGAAAGAGCATCTCCCCATTTTACAAAATTTGTTTGATGTTTATACCATGCATGCATGTATGTTCTAATTTTTCCCATAACTTATCATAAGATACCATATCAAAAGCTTTTGATATATCTAAAAAACATCCATAGACAGGTGTTTTTCTGTTTATATAGTACCTAACTATCTTTTTTAAACAAAAATAGCCGTCTCAGAGTATCAAAATAGCAGTCTCGCTTTAGAAGCTTTATTTAAATTTACTAATCTTGTTTCATATGGAAATGTCTAAAATAAGAAAAACAATTATATTTTAGGATTAATTTATCTCGATAAAATTACCAAACAGTAGGTAGATTATATATAACTGAACTATGGTTTTAGCTACTAGTTATAGTTTCGTTCAGATGGACCGATGGACATACATATTATAACTGTTCTATTAAAGGTTTTTACAAAATAGGTTAAACAATCTGCCAGTCTTTAAATTTCTTTATTACTAAGTAGTTTGATTCTGGGAGTAAAGATCAAAATAAACTTAAATTTTATGGAATTTCTGATTGAATTACGGAATATCCAATATTAAGTAGTTAGTTGCTATTTAATTTTATTAGTTAATAGTTGCTATTATTAAAATATGTAATTCGTCTTTAAGTTTTACTGCGTTAAAATACTAGTAGATATTTTTAATTTACATCAAAAAATAAAGTTCTTACTAAGGTATTCCTTACTTACTGTAGTAAAGTTATTCTTATATAAGTAAAAACACATAGATTGCAAACGTCAGGACCATGTCAGTGAATAATAAATAACAAATTATTATCATAAAGGGAGCTTAATTTATGTTAAAACGGGGAAGTACAATTGTTGTATGCTCTTATCTTAAATAAATTAAAATTTAAGCAACATTATTTATAATGTCATAAATCTCCCCCAATGTGTGCATTTTATTCATCGCGTCGAAAATTTTACCAAAAATCAACGGTATAAAATTATTTTCGTGCTATAAAAGTTCGTCGGCAAAGTAAAAATTCATACACCGTCAAATGGCATCGGACAGCGGAATAAATTAATTAGTGCGTGGACATCGCTGATGAAATAGTGAGGCAGAAATATTTTCCTTTCTATCTTGCAATAAAATAGTTTTTAGTACCGTTATGAATTGGATATTTTTTTTCTATGGTTTTCTATTTTTACTGTACCTACTGTGTTTTTTGATGTCAGCCTTTTTAACGTTTTACTGCTGGACACGATATTCAATACGAGGGGATTTAAGCCATAGTACACCACGCTGCCCAAGTTCAGGTTGGCGGACTACCCCTGACTTTCCAAAATTTGCTCCGCTTTCTCAGATTGAATATTTTGGATATCAAATAATGTTATCGTTACAACAAAATTTTGAAATAAAGTGTTTTACATAAAGTTATTAAAAAAAATTTAAGGAGTTTTAACAAGTTTTGTCATATATAAAATAAATTATATAATTACTTTTATTTTATTAACATGAAATGTTATGTTAAGAAAAGTGATCTCGATTGTCAAATATCAGAAACGTGGGGAACAATATTGATCAGTTCGTAGGCCGTCAATTCGTCAGCGGTAACACATTAATGAATATGATCAGAATGCATGAGCCGTACCCGCATCATAACATCAAACTACAATATACAGGGTGAAAATAGGTTTGTTAAAAAATAAAGATGGAATTACTAATAAAAAATAAATAAATTATAAAGACAGTTATTTATACAGCTATAAACAGTATAGTTTAGTACTTTTATCTACTTAATACATCATTTTTCTCTCTGTACTAATAAATGGCTAGAGGTTTTTTTTTTCATTTTAACTACAAGAACTACAAAACAGATAGACATGGAACTTATTTCATTGGATGTAGCGTGTTTCAGTTAAGGTTTTAGTTTATTAAAATATATAAAACGTGATTTCTGGTCTTTAGATCGCGGGCGGAACCGCGCGAAAAGTTAGTATTGAATATATTACCATAATAATAACATAACATTTAGCAACGATCAGCACCAGTAGGTAGGTATCAGTATGTCACCTATAGTAGTTAGTAGGAGTATACAGGTGTATACGCGGACTCACTTACACACACACGCAGACACTCACGTACACACACACGCAGCCACACACACGCACACACACATTCGCGCACACGCATACGCACACACGCACGCACGCACAGACGCACGCACGCACAGACGCACGCACGCGCACACGCACACTTTATGTTCGCTTATGTTAAATTTATCTCCACCACACCCTGTATATCACACAATTTGTTATTGATGAAATAGCTTAGTGTCCCCTAGAGTAGAAATGTGGTAGAGAAGCAATTATAATTTAACTATATACCTATACATGACACATTCTGAACGAAGTTGATGGCTTGAGCATTCTCAAGATTAGTACATATATGATACTATCATTAGATCTTAGGAGTAAGAATATTTAAGAAGTAAATTTAGTACGTATTATTTTGTTTAATTGAAATTAATTTCCCCGTCTTAATCACGACATTTGGCATTACGTATACGTACGCATATTGTACATAGTTAAATTCTTAACCCTATACATTTGGCTACTGAGAAAATAAGTAAGGTTTGGCGGCCCTGGGATCTTGATCTATAATTGGTGTAACCCAATTTAAATGGCTGTTTATTGATAACTCTTATATTTGTAATTAATTTGTGGTGGTAATATTAATTTAATTTTTCTCAATTGATTAATAAATCCAATTTGTATGTAACGAGTTATTTATAATTAAAATAAGTTAATGTAAGCATATTTAAGTTAATAGGAAATTAAGTCTTCGGGTTAATATTGCTCGACAGTATTTATTGTAAACAAAATCTATGTAGATATTAATAATTAATAATCAGTTTTTAACAACGAACAATAATTTAAACGCAGAAATGTGGTTGTTGGAGTATCTTCCTATATTATGTATAAATATCGTGATTTTTAAGCTTTAGCTGATTTTTATACTAACTTCAAAAAGAAGTAAATTCTTAATTCGGCTGTTTTATTTTATTGTGTGTTCGTTCTCTTTAAAGAAATATTGATAGTTCTATGTTGGTCTCATATAACTTTAAAAACCCTTACGTAACTAGTTTCAAATCTATTTTTTTAATTTTTTTAAAATAATTGCTTTAACACTAGATACATTTAATTTTTTTTCACCATAACACTAATTCTTTTTCTGAAATAAGAGTAGCATAAGTTTCTCCTTATAACATCAGCTATCTGCCAATTAAAGTCCCGTCAAAATCTGTCCAGCCGTTTCAGAGATTAATGGGAACAAACAAATAGACAGAGAGGCAGACAAAAATGTTAAAAATTGTATTATCTTATAATATATACCATATATATAATTCATTTTAGTAAAAACTTGTAACATTATTATTACAAACAGACACTTTAGCTTTATGGGAGTATATACAATTTAAGAACTACTACGGGCTGCGATTTATTTATCAGCCATCTTGTCCCTATTCCATTCAATAGCCTATTTAATAAAATTAACTGACTGTAAATAATTAAATCTCAAAGTGTTTATTAGTTAAATTAATACATTTACGCAATCTTGCCTCCAGTTTTCATTTAAGGATCATTTAATTTGGTCCTCCCTTCTGTTGATTTACAGAATGAAATCAATTTGATGTTTAATTCTAACGTCGAAGTGGCCATACTTTAACATATCGTTTGAATTAAGTCTTTATTATGTCGAAATAAGGTATAATTTAAGAATTTAATGTATATTCTGTTTTTATCATTGAATTGGAGAGATTCATGCATTGGTAATTGCTATAGCAAAACAAATAAAAACTGCTTTCCTTGATTGGGGCCATGTAATAATTTTGATTTATATTCATAACACGTTTCGTAATTACGGTTTTTATATAAAAATTGAATAATATTGTTGACTAATTGAAACATACCTGCGTTACTTTGAATCTGGGCATGTAGTAAAGTAGTTTTAGTTTTATTTATTTATTTATTTATAAATCCTTTATTACACCAAAAAATAATATAATTTTAAATATTTTTTTTAAATAAAATGTAGTAGACAACGGTTAACGGAATGGTTTTATTAGTAAACATTATTAATTGAACTGTTGTATGTCTGTGAAAATGGAATGGACTTTGAAGAGCTTTTTCTATTAAATTCCTATAGTTCCTTCAATTACTTCTATTGTTACTCGAACAGCTAACACAGCCGCAGTAAGAATCAGCAAGAGCTAAAAAGCGGTTCCATTGTAGGTATACGAGTACATTTTTATAAATGTTAGTGGTACTAGGTTTGGTTGCTATTTTGGTAGCAGATTTCTGGGCTGAAACTTTTCCGAACTCAAATACGTATAAAAATATTGTATTTGAACTGGAATTAAAATTTCAGTTCAGGAATTAAAATGACTTTAGCCTGATTTTACTATCCCTACCTATCGAATATACGACTATTATATTCAATAAACCCCATACTTCATGTATCGACAAACGTAAATTCGAAAATAAATACGTTCACGGTATGAATAACTTTTCGGACAGAACAACGTAGAACAAAAAGAGCAATATTAATAAAATACCTGGGCACTGTACCGTCTGAATTTGCATATAAACTTTAAAAAACAATTGCGATAAGCGAAGAGAATAATGGAACGCATCGTTAGCAGTAATCAACGCTTTTCGAAAATGTTTTACAATTCAATCGGCCATACTGTTGTTAATTTGGACCGTTATAATGAATAATAATGATCTACCTTCAACTTATAATATGATTTTCAATAGACATATATATGCTGTTAAATTTTAATTATATTTCTTAAGGCAGGAAAAATTCTCAAATAGTATAAATAATATATTTAAATTTGGCGGATAGATTCCTTCACAAGGAGTAGGTATTCGCTAATCAATAGGTTATATATAATTTTATGATAATAAAATATAGAAAATAATTTTCTAATTAAATTACACTTACATAAATATGCCACGCGATTCGATAGGAGCCACGAGGACAAGCTAGTATGAAAATCTATAGTTTAAATATGCATATTATTATATGTACCTAATATTTTAAGTAATAGAAAATTAATTTTTCTTTTAAAAATAAAACAGATGAAGATTTTAAAACATCTTTAAGTCTTGAAGGATTTCTGCAATATTATAATATTCCGAGCCGGTAGTAGTTTACTCACAGACTTAGAGATTGACATTTAATTTTTATAATGTAAAAATGAAGATTCAAAAGAGCTTGTAAAAGTCTATTTGAATAAATAATATTTTGATTTGATTAACACAGCAGTCACCGAATGCCTTATCAAGGATATCACTTATATCCTTTTTTCAAGATTTATTTCACAAGATTACCTTATAGAGGCTGGTTTTTTTTGGATTAAGCGATGATTATAATAAGCTTGAACAAAGAAAAGTTAGCTTTTTCTTTAAAATTGAAACTTAAAGTGAAACTTTTCAAAATATGTCACCTTTTCTTTATCAACATCAATAATAATAATATGTTTGCTGTCTGTTTTAAGAAATAAGAGTTTATCTCTCATCTTACAATAAACAGGACAATTATTAGAATCACTCCCCATCAGGTAGATGCCGTTGATACAAAGCGCGAGGACGATCCATCCGAACTAATGAGAAAAATAATGGAGCCCTTTATCTACAGTATTGAGGTGCTTAAGCCCAACGCTATCGAGTTCCGGACAGAAATAATGAACGGTGAAAGTGACGATACTGTTAAAAGGCTGGATATTTTATTGCATACTAGCGATTTACGCTGACTTCGCTCTGGTACTTCCTTAGATACGATTTTAATAACAATTCCATTAACTATTTATCAGTGAAACACCCATCTTAATAATTAGTAAAGACGTATTTGAGATTAATCGGAATAAACAAACAAATAGACAGATAGATAAGTGAAGTATCAAATCAGTACCGTATATGATTTTATATACTTTTAGTAAAAAGCTGTTATTTTGATTTGTATAGGTTATTTACATGTATAATATATGAAATTGGACTGTGTTGGTGTGTGGGATTCTTATTGGTTACTACGATAACATATTTTTCATTATGAGTAATTACTTGTATCCGTAATATTATGTATATAATTTACTTATACATACTCGTATGTCCACGATATATCAGATCAAGACAGTAAGCGCTTTAGTAAGAAGTCAATATAAAAGTTAACTTGTATGGTTTCAATATTAAAGCTCCTTCTTAAGTTGGAATTATTATACTACTTAGCTCAAGAGATTCTTAGCATTTAAGGTGTCAAGAAGGACAATTTATTGAAAATGAAAATTTTATTCGTATTTTATAAGTTACTGGCAACTAATTTCCGTCCACTTGGGCTTGTTCCTAGATACGTTTAAAGTGCAATAAAGAATACGTTTTAACAGTAAAGAGTATCGCATAAGTTGACTCGTATAACGAGCTATCACCATGTTTAATTTTATCAAAATTTGTCAAAGTAGTTTTCTCGTAATGCACAGATAGACAGACAAAAATTCTGAAAACTATAGATCTATATATATATATATGTGGGAATATGATTATTAATTATTTAGTTTATTTTTATTTGAGAGATAGTAAACCTCTTTTTACTTTTACTTTTAAATTAATAAAGAATGTAGTTAGATAGATGTCATATAAAGAATGGTGACTTACGATGAAAATGTAAAGACGTGTTTGTTAAGATTATTAAAGATTTACAATTATAATCCCGCTTAAATCAATTTAACGATCCCACATATATATCTAATATAGTCTCTGTATTCATAATAATGATTATTCATTTAGATTTTGTAAAAAATATTCAATGTACACATTCGATCTTAGAATTTTATTATGTGTGAATAAATAAATAAATAAATATGTTGGGACATTATTACACACAGCGCCATCTAGTTCCGTGGTAAGCTACGAGGAAGCTTGTGTTACGGATACCAGATAGTTGATATACTACATATTATATAAGTATAAATACATACATATTATAAATATAAACACCCATGACTGGAGTACAAACATCAGAGTTTAACAAATGAATGCCCCAGCGGGACTCGAACCCGCGACCGCTGGCGCAAGAAAGTAGGGTCACTACAAACTGCGCCAAACGTGTCGTCAATAACACACGTATTAAAAAGCTTCTTTTAAGTAAAGCTTATATATTAAGATCGTATACTTTATGTGGCTTATACTGTTTTCTCAATAGCTATGTGACCTGGTTTCCTCCGGAAGACATATTAGTTCATTTAATCATGATCTGGAACTCAAATGGAAGCGCATACTTTCTAGAGATTAAGCTATAACTTGAGTTCTGAACCGATAGTTAAGTTACAGTCCTTAAACTCAATAATAGGTATATTAGTTAAACGATATTTTAAAATATTATTTAGTAAATTAGCTATTTAAGATGTACTCTAACTAATAATTTGTTTTAATGGAAATGTAAATTACTCTTAACTGAAAACTACTTCTAACTTGAAAATCACTTTAAATATCGTTTTTCCAGAGTTAAGAGCGAAACTTTATTACAACACATAAAACAGACTGCATAAAGTATTATATCTTTAAGTAGACGTTTTCATTTACTGTTGATGTTGTTTAAAAAGCATCATTATTATTTTATAATTTCTATGCATACGTGGATAAAGTGCATGGCTGCAGATCGCAAGGGCCTTGGTTTGAGTCCCGAGTCGAGTTAAAGAAGTTACTGATTTCCCTGTCATAAATGACTTACGCTACGGCTACATATTGAATGAAGATTCGTCGTCGCGTTGTCGCGTTAAAAATTTCGTGTTCGATTTACGACGAACGTGCTTGGCCACATAAAAAAAATCCACTACGTTGTGATAGTTTAGAACGTCGCGATAATTCATTTCCTTTGATGTGCGGCAATTTACCGACAGCGACGCGAAGCCACCGTGTATTCGCGAAGATGATTCGCGATAGGACGAATTCTTTGGCCAGACGAGTCGCGACAACGCAAATCTTTGCGTTAGATTGAACATGAGATTTTAAGGAAAATCTATTTATATCTATACACTAAAGTATGTCTTACGCAGTTGAAAAAAATTAAAATCAGTTAAGGCTTCAGATAATTTAAACTTTTTCAATTTTTTCGCTAAGCGTATAATATTCTAGTCTTCCGATAGTTAGCAGCTTTTTTGGACATGAAGGTTTGTTTTCGAATTTTTCACCACTTATCTAACTCTATTGAAGACTTATGGTGAAATAAATTAGCACATGACAATGTGGAAGGAAATTAACTCGTTTTACTTTGTCTATCACTACTTGCCTACACGCTCATTGTTATTTTATAATATACGTGTATGTAGATACTACACGAAAACAAAATAATATAAAGCCTTACCTTTATCACAAAATTTCATACTAACCCTATTTATGATAAACCATTTAAAGTACCCTTTTCTATGCGTATAAGCTTATAACTGTCATAAGACATAATAGATTCGGATATTTACTTTGAGTGTATCCAATACCTTAGTTCTAGAGTTGAAGCAACTTTAGTACCTTAAAAGCAATTTGACGTATATCTAAACCAATTTGTTAAATGGTACCTCATACATAAAGTCTTCAAAGACTCTTTCTATAACCCAAACAAGTGGAGACAAAGTTGACCCACATCTTCATCGTATAAAACTCGAGTGGGCAAGCTAAATAGTAATGTGTATACAATTTACAACTATATAATGTGATGTAAGGTAAAATAGTTTAATAGGTATTATGGGCTTTCTGTGTCCTGAAAATTACAAGGTACAATTCACTAGAGTTCGTCCCTAGGCTTAACGCGGACGAAACCGCGGTTTCCGCTAGTTAAAATAAATAAAATTTCTAAAATAAAAGTAACCTAACTTAATCCTTATAATCTGGGAGTGAAAGTACCGTCAAAATCGGTTCAGCCGTTTTAGAGATTAACCGGAACAAACAGACAGACAGACAGATAAAAATCTTAAAAAATGATTTTTTGATGAAGGTTCCGTATATACTTTAGTTTAATATATCCAATTAGTTAAAAGCTGTTAATTTAAAATTAAAAACAGACACTTCAATTTTATTTATGTATAGATGTATAGATAAGTATAATGAATATGTTTTATAAGATATAATGTATTTTTATTTCGACAAAACCAGGTTAAGTAGTTAGTATATATTCATAACACTTTCAAAGGAACATGCAAAGAATACGCAATGAATGTTTCGTTACCTTAATCATCTTTGTGATTTTACATACAAAATTTAATACAGCTTTTTCTATTACTGAGAAATTCGATAGATATATTTGTTTGTACATACATTTTTGGTTAACATTTCAAAGATAATTAAACTAAAACTATATGTATTAGACTAGAGACTCACATTGGCTCTAATTGGCCTCCACCCCTACGTAGATATTAACAGTTATATAATTATCAGAGATGAGATATTTCCACAGTTAAAAGTATCTTGTGTTAGATCTGAAAACCAGCTATCATCATACCAAATTTAATCGAAATTTGTCCAGTTTTCTTGTAACAGATAGACAGACAGACATACAGAAATTCTAAAAACTATAGACTTCCAAAACTAACTATTACTATTACGACAAAAATTCCCAAAACATGTTTGATGTACAGATCGACTAATTTAGAATTTTATTATATGTATAGACTAGCGACTCGCCCTCGCTTCGCTCGGTCTCTTCTCTAGGTTTAGCACAGGCAAATACCGCGGGATCTGCTAGTTATGCATATAAACCTTCCTCTTGAATCACTCTGTCTATTAAAAAAAACCGCATCAAAATCCGTTACGTAGTTTTAAAGATTTAAGCGTACATAGGGATATAGGGACAGAGAAAGCGACTTTGTTTTATACTATGTAGTGATAATAAAGTATTATATAGTACCAACGTATAACGCCAAACAGTCAACCGAAGTCACCGACAGTCGCATGTTAAGCTTTATTCGTGTCACGCGCGCTGTCGTTCCATTTTTCTGATCCTCAAATACGCTTCGTTATTATTTCTGCGTTGTGGAATCAGAATGAAGGTGCCATAATAGCTGGGGGCTGATCAAGCAGATTGTCATCTCTCTTACTTTGTCGTACCTACTGCCAGATTATATAAGCACTAGTAATAGTTAATAATAATAAATAAATATGTGAGTAATACAGCATCATCTAGTTCCATTGGGAGGCTTGTCTTACGGATACCAGATATTTGATACATTACCCATATTATATAAATTTAAATAAATTTATAATAATTAATGTAAACACTTATGACTTTTGACTGGAGTAAAAACATTCGTACTTAACAAACAGCGGGACTTGAACTCGTGACCGCTGGCGAATAAACTGAACCAAACGTGTCGTCAACGTTAGTCTATGACAAAACATAACTATGACACTGTCTTACCGTAATAATTTATAATACCTATATCATAGGTATTTACAATTAACTATGCATTCGTTAAATATTTTTATTTTTACAAATATACTAGCAATTTACCCTCACATTGCTCGAGTTTTTATGGATGAATGGTTTGGAAACGTATTGAAAACTTCATTTATATACATAAATATAATATACTAGATATTGTAAGAATATTAGAATAATGATATTAAACAATTTCTCCGACACGTTTAAAGGAAAATCAATCTATAATCATCATCTAAAAGAATTTGTTACTAAAAACATAAATAAATAAAATAAAAGCTGAAGTGATTTTTTTCGTTTTCCTTTTATTTTTATAAACGTGCTCGTCACTCGAATTTTAAGGCCGATTTGAATAAATATTTTTGTCATTTGTTATCCTTTTTTATTTGGAATATCATACGCTATTTAACATCACACTGCCTTTTACTAAAAGAGTATCTAATATATAGTAATAGCGCGACGTTGCTTCGTTCACCGTTTTTCAGAAAACACTCCTACTCCTAAACCTAAAAAGTTAAATTTTACTTATATTTCTTATACTTACAAAATTTGATCCAAATCGTAAGAGTCGTCTTTGATATGTAACACGAAATAAATTTATTATAGTACTTGATACTTATTCTCGCTATGGGTTCCTAGGCATTTATTGGTAAGTATTGATTTCTCAGAGATTAGATATTTCATGTTTCCTCGCAGCAAAAAGTATAAAGAAGAAACATCTTAAAACTATAGATTCAGAAATTCAGAAAAGAGAAAAAAAATCAAATATATAAAATGTATACAGATTTGAATCTCATCAATATAAATATAAACATATAAGTATGCATATACAAGAATTAAATTTAGTATTGTAAAGTTTCCAGGGCGGAGTAGTTTTAAATAAAGAGAGAAAATGAATTGACATACTGATAACGCACTAATTGTCAGAGATTACTCTGTAAAACCTAAAAGGTATAAATGAATTCACGACAGTGGATCTAGATCTGGTACAAAGCAATTCGAAACCCTGACAATTACATTTCATTTTATCCGACAATTACATATGCGTATTTCAGAATACAGCTATTCGAGGAATGATATCACAAAGGCCTCCTTTATTAGATGAGCTAAATTCAGGTTAATATCTGCCTTCATGTCTAAACCGCCGTGACATGCGTGTTTCGATGTTATTCTCCTGAACAATAGAACAAGTAGGTACGAGTATTATATAGCTTAATATGTTTTATTGTAATTAAATCTTAACTTCCCTATTTTTGCTTAAAATTATAAACGTGAGAGAATTTTCTTAAATCGAGACGAAGAATGAGATCTGTCATGCAATCTGACTTTTTATTTTTTCCGTATTATCCGGATCCTGTGTCAAAGAGAAAAACTGACTAGAATTCAGTGAAAAGTTACAGAGACTATAATTATTTATATTAACCGAAAATTGCAAAGCCGTAGGTATTATAGAGAACATATTCTAATTTTTTTGATCATAGAACTCTAATTGACCTGGCTTTTTAATGGATCATTTTGAAAATAACCAAACGACTAAATATCGACTTGTACTTGCACTAGTACTAGTGTTAACAGACTCAGACCCGAATGCAAGACCTCACAAACTGCAGCCATATTATTAGTAGGTCACCAAGACAGGTTGTAATTATCTTCTTAAAGCATAACAAAGACGACTTCACTTTTCTTAGTATTCCAGAAAACAAGAATAAAAGCTGAGAAGATTTTTATTTGTATGCAGTACTAATAACTTACCCTCGCTTCGCTTGCAAGCCTACGTATTTAAAGCGTAGTTATATTTACTGTATCTTTTTAAGAGGAAATTAAAAATAATAATTCAGTAACATTGTTTTCATATAACTTTTATTGGGTAATTAAGCGCATACCATAATTATCGTAATATTTCGGCCAATTTGCACAACCTATTGATTTATACACCTAAATCATAATCATAAATATTTTTCTATTGATGAAATTCGTATGGTAATTCGTTAGTTATTGAGTTTATCGCGTTCAGACAGACATAAATTCACGGACGAGGGCCTTTTTCATATTTTTTTATAACATAGTGATAGGCAAAAGCAACATTTAATATGAAGCCACCAATCCAAAAGAAAAATAAGAAATTATGAGAGCGTCCGTCTAAGATTTAGCGAAAGACTTAGCTATCATTTATCAGTCTTTATTAACAAGATCCCGGTATTAGTGCACAAATATAAGTACTTAATCCGTCGACCAGCTAGTTCTTAACGAGGAGTAAAGGTTTGTTTAGAATAAATTATTTTTATAAGATATTTTTTTAATAATGTTATTTAATTTTATTTTCAAATCTCTTCTTTTTTATTTGTATATTGAATATTGTTTATATAACCAGGACGATATATTATTGTTTCTATGATAGATTAACAGCAGTAGTACATATATAGTAATACTTAGATTTACGTGAAAATTTGAAAGTAAATTAGACTATCTTTTCAGATTTTTTCAAGACTTTGTTTTGATATTTGGAATAGAATATTCTGTGCTACCTTCAATCGGCTTAAAGTTCGATTAAAAATATAATTTTATAATATACATATTTTACTATAAAAAACATAAAAAAGAAATTTTAATATAGTTAACTTAATTAATATAATGAACATAATATAACTACAGCCTAAATTAGATTATTTTTTAACAAAAATGAAAACCGACTTCAAAACGCTACAAATCGAAACTAAAAAGAAAAAAAAAAATTTAAATACTTAGTTATTGTTGGAGTCGGTGCCAGCCAAGGAGATTGTATTAGGATTATTTTGCTTTGGCTGGCACCGACTCCAACAATAACTAAGTATTTAAAATTATTTTTTTTCTTTTTAGTTTCAATTTGTAGCGTTTTGAAGTCGGTTTTCATTTTTGTTAAAAAATAATTTATTTTAAATTTTTTTGTGGAAATTATTATGTTTAAATAAAATATTGGAAGGCTAACTAAACTACTGCTCCAATAAGTCAGCGAAGTTTAGAAATGAACGACTATAGTCAATTGAGATTTGTCCACGTCTATTTTTCCACGTAACTCGTAGACGTTAATAAGATTTACCTTCTATTATCAATCCACCTAATATCTTGAAGGAATACGACTATCAGTTCATAAGTACGTATAATATTAAAAGAATTTTCTTTCAACTCCTAACCGTTGAGGATATATACCTTACATCATCACAAATTCTTGAACAGCTTTAGAAAATATATAAAAAAGGTAATCAGTGCCGATAAAATTTAAGGGTTGCCCTCGATTTCTCTAGGATCCCATCATCAGATGCTGACTTGGTGACAATGAGAACATCTTGAATGTATACCCTACCGAACAAAAAAGAAATTTTTAAAATCGGCCCACAATTCACGGAGAAATCGGTGAAAACACATAAAAAACAACTGTTGAGGAATTTTACCTTCCATCATCAGCTCATCCACATGAGATGATGATTTTCATACGTAAAAGCTTTATCGGGTTTAGAAAATATATCAAAAACATAATAGTTGCCTGTAAATTTTGAGAGTTGCCTTCGATTTCCCTGGGATCCCATCATCAGATCCTGACTTGGTGACAATGGGACCACCTCGGAACTATACCCTACCAATCAAAAGAAAAATTTTTGAAATCGGCCCACAGACGACGGAGTAATCGGTGAACATACATAAAAAAAAAATACATACATCGGAACATATAACCTCCTCCTTTTTTGAAGTCGGTTAAAAATTAACTTTATTAGCATGATCATAGTTTCATGACAACTTTTCGCTGTCTACGAGTTTTAGTTGCATTGTTTGGTTGAAACTATGCTAAAACTGTCATTAAAAGTTATATTTAATGGAAATTTATATACGAGTACATGTAGCAGTTATTATGGAATAAATAGCATTATTATTATACTCCCAGGTATAATCGATAATCATCAATCTAATTATTTCTTTATTTTTCTCAACGATCTTAACCAGGTTAAGTCAAATGTTCATGGAAAAAAATAAAAATCGGAATAACGTCTAAATTAATAATAACGTAACGCTCGTGTTTAGATTTTTGAAAATAAACCATTTTTTTCCAATTAATATAATTATTATTTTTAAATCTATTTATTATACATATAATAAAATTCTAAGTTAGTCAAATCGTACGTTGAATATTTTTTGAAAATCTAATTAAAATAGCCATTATTAACGATATAGGGCCGTTTTTTTTTGTCCTGTCTGTGTGTCTGTGCTTCTGAGAAATCGTTACTAAAAATTGAATCACAATCTTCAGTATACTATATAATATATACGAATTGTATATTAGGTGGAGCAAGTGGAGCCGAGGGAAATTGCAAGTTTTTCTATATTACTTACTAGCGACTCGCCCTCGCTTCGCTCGGGTTCTTCCCTAGATTTAGCACAGGCAAAGCCGCGGGATCCGCTAGTTATACATATAAACCTTCCTCTTGAATCACTCTATCTATTAAAAAAACCGCATCAAAATCCGTTGCGCAGTTTTAAAGATTTAAGCATACATAGGGATATAGAGACAGAGAAAGGGACTTTGTTTTATACTAAGTAGTGATAGTGATTTTATGTTCCTTCATTATAATATATTTACTACGTAAAGTTACACGCTTATGAAGTAATTTCCAATCACATCAAGCTCCAAGCGAGCATAAAGCTGCTCTCAACTAATGGCTCATAGCTTATGACGTCATTAATTGTATGCAGCGTCGATCCTTGTTAATGATGCATTGAACGCGTGTGTCGGTAAAGTGCAAAGCCTCGCGATACAAAAGACTTTGTAATATGTGTATATTATGGAGGAATTTGATTATGCGGTATTATGATTATAAATAAAATGATTATAAATATTATAGCTATAAGCATATTAATTTAATTATATAGAAGACTAGTCACTTATCCTCGCTTCACTGTTTCGTCCCTAAGTACTATTTTGTTCACAATTTCATAGGTTCTAGTTTGTAGCGACCCTAATTCTTATTTAAAAAAAAGGAGCTCCAGATACTACTTCTAACGTCAGCTGTCTTCTACTGTAAGTCCTGTCAAAATTGGTTCAGCAGTTTCAAAGGTTAGCCTGTATATAAACAGACAGAAAGAGAGATGCAAAACCAAAAAAAAATCTTATAGATAAAGTAGATACTTTGATATACATTTAGTAAATAGCTGTTTTGACATTGTAAACTGACACTTAAATTTGTTCATTTGTATTGTATTGATGTCACGCCTTGGGAATAATGTGGTCATCTCCAGGCTACTTCAATGTTGTTGATTTATTGTCCCGCTGAGATTATTTCGCCAGTTTCTCAGAACTGAGGCTTTTTCTTTCAAAACTAGTGGTTAACTTACATATTACGTTTAGTAAAAAAATACTGCTAAATTTAATCTATACTAATATTATAAGGCTGATGAGTTTGTTTGTTTGTTTGGTTGTACGCGCTAATCTCAGTAACAAAACAAATTTTTTTTGTGTTGGATAGTCCGTTTATCGAGGAAGGCTATAGGCTATATTACATCATGATACGACTAATAGTGGAGTGGAGCATCAATGAAAAATGTTGCAAAAACGGGAAGGGCGGGCGTTAGTACTGATACCATTCCGCGCGGCTCAGTAGAATTTGGTTTTCGGTCATTAAAACGCGTGCGAAGCCGCGGGAAATGCTAGTAATAAATAAATAAATTTGTTGGGACATTACAACAAACAGCACCATTTAGTTCAGTGGTAAGCTACGAGGCCTGTATTACTGATACCAGATAGTTGATACTACTACACCTATATAACTTTAAGTACATACATATTATAAGAATAAATACCCATAACTGAAGCACAAACATTCGTGGTCAACAAATGAATGCCCCCAGCGGGACTTGAACCCGCGACTACTAGCGCAGAAAGTAGGGTCACTATAAGCGTATCATCTTCCAAGCAAGTTAATTAAATATTTCAAGCAAGTAAATAAGAAAAATACCAAAAATTTGTCGCAGATCGCAAGGTCGCACTATAATTCCACTCTATCTGCACACAGGCCTATCTTCCTCATCATCTTTAATCGTAGTAGACAACACTGTGCTAATGAGAAAAATAATGAGCACTCGTGGAGCTCAAAGCCAGCGTTAATCAACACCTCAGTGTATCGGAATAACTATTTTTTTTATTTTAAACCCACCTGATATTACTGCTATTGCTGGTCTTCTTGAAAATTCTAATTCTAGGCTTTGATAATGTCAATAAGAAATGCTTTAATTTATTATTAATATTATTTTTGTGACTTATTTTGTCAACTTACGTTGGTATTTTGGTTCCGAGGACGGGCGTCTGCCAAGTCTTTCGGCGAGCTTACGGGGATAATGATTAGGGATTTAAGAAACGACGTACTATAGAACATGTGTCTAGAACTATTGCCTTTTGTAACTGAATATAGGTATGTTAAATTGTGTAATTCTAACAATTCTATTGATTTATGTAGAGTTTTTGGTACTACACCAGTGGATGAGAGAATTATTGGTTCTATCTTTATCAATAATAGTTTACATACTGTTTTTTAATAAATGTAACATTGTAAATCTCTCAGATTTATGTTATTAGGTACTTATTTTTTTTAGTTTGTAATGTATGATTGATAATATATTTAACATGATATGTCCTAAATTCATATAGTTACATATTTTTATATAAGGTTAGTAGGTAGGTTTTAATTTTTAAATATTATTACGTACCTACGTACCTCGTCTTTATGCAAGTATAATTAAATAGGTAAGTCAATTCTTAGCTTAAACCATTTAACGAATTTTTACTTGCAATATCTAGATATAATATATAAAGAAGACAGTAGTATACATAATTATAGTTTTCAATACATAGCATGGTTATAACCTTGCGTCACTTAAAACATCAATTAAATGTTAAGGTAAGTAGGATGAAAAAATAAACAAAGAACTAATTCTATTTCTCACCCTCTAAAATTTTTATAAGAAAAAAGTAAAAATATCTATTTATTAAATTTATGTTACATAGCTGTATATAGTTTAGCGACATTAAGAATCTTTTCGCTTCAAAAGACAACGTTCCCCTAAAAAGATTTGTACCGGAATGTACCGGAATAAAAAGCTTCCTGCGTCGTTCTCCGGCCCATCAACTATCTCTTCAACTCCAAGGTCACATCGATATCGCCCTTCCTGCTTGTAAGCAAAATGTAGTAACAAAATCTGCATTTTGCGTAATAGAGACATAATATTATAAATGAAACTATCTTTTCGGTTTTCGTAACGGATTTATTATGATTTTTGGTTCCCGACGTTTCGAATGCTTTACAGCAATCATGGTCACGGGAGAGACTAAGGTATTTGACGTCTATATCCTTGAACGTGAGCTGTAAATGACGAATTTATAAAAAAAGAACAATAAAAGTGTAAAAAAATACCGAAGGTAAAGTTAAGTAACGTAGTGTAAAAAAATAGCATAGTCCAGTCAAATAAGGTCTAAAATGGCATACAACTTTGCATTTTTGATATGTTGTAGTTTAATACAAAATCATTGTGTAAAGGTTTCAGAAACCTTTTTGATTGAATTAAATATCTCCTCATTTTATATAAGATAGAAAGATCTAAAGCGTAATTAAATAAGAAGTATAACTAAAAGCAATAATAAAAGCAACCAAGCACCTTTATTTTTAACATTCCCAAAAATAAAATACGTAACTATAAAAACCAAAAATTTGCATTTTATGTTACAATTTACAATAGGCTTATTCGAATAGTTCATATGGAAAGCGAACAATATCTAAACAAAAGATTAGCGGTAAGTATATAAATCTTTCTAATCTCAGCAGAAGGTAGCCTTGGAATAAAAAATACGGCAATAGGATACCTTTGTTCTGGTTGAACTTTGACTTTGCTCTAAGACCTTAGGCTTTGGGTGTGGTACGAGAATACAAGATGAGCGAAAATACTGTATTAATAAATAATAATAATAAATATGTTGGGACGTTATTACATGCAGCGCAATCTAGTTCCGTAGTAAGCTACGAAGGAAGCTTGTGTTACGGATACCAGATAGCTGATATACTACATATATAAGTTTAAATACATTCATATTATAAATATAAATACTCATGACTGGAGTACAAACATCCGAGTTTAAAAAATGAATGCCCCCAGCGGGACTCGAACCCGCGACCGCTGGCGTAAGAAAGTAAAAACTGCGCCAAACGTGTCGGCAAATTGTACAGAACTTTATAGGAATATAAATAAATTGGAACTTTAATACTTAGATATTAAAGTTATTAGTATTAGTTATTAGTCCTGTGGCGATACGATGGTGACAGCCGCGTCAGCGGAATGCGCATCCGGCGCCCGCGCCGTGGCATCGCAATGTATACAGCCGCGTCAGCGGAATTTATCCCCGCGACCGCACCCGCGCCTTCAGCGCAGGGGTGGTAACAAGTCAGTCGTTCGATACGCGAGTGCCCCCACGGTCCCCTCCTCACAATAGGCACATTAGTATATCTTTGTAACCTGTGTAACTTTTATATAATAATATAATATACAATTTATAAGTATTTAATATTTTATTTATCTCCACACGCAGTAGAGTCACAAAAGTCCCAATTTATTTATATTCCATCTAGTTCCATGGTTATATGTGTAATAACATATATAACTTTAAAAAATTGAACTAGTTCTGAACTTTTATTTAAATTTAATTTATATATTAAGTTATATTTAATCTTCCATATTTATAATGTTTACTAACTTACAAGTATTACTTTATATTCATTTGATTACATTAGAATTAAAGCATTCATTTTACACAAATAATATTATGAAGGGAAGTACGAAAACATAATCCCTAGCTTACTATGTATATAATAGCTTAAAAGAGTTACTATAAGTATAGTACATTTAGTACGTTTATATGTATTCAATGAATCTTAAAACTTAGACCCTAAGTCGATACGTAGCAGGCGCAGCTACGAAACGAGCTACCGAATCCCGTCAGTAAATCTCGTAAAAAGGATTTGCCCCTTGTACCCGCGCCAATTTACTACCGCAATATAGCCATATCGACGTGTATTTGCACTTACGTGGGATGCATGACGATGTGATTTAGTTTTGAATCACATTTAAAATATTATCAACATTTTTAATGATATTTTATATCAAATTTCAAATAATATTTATTTTATTCTTTAAATATACACAAATTTAAGTATGTCATAGGTAATGTTTGCTTGAATGATACTCATATGCATTATCATACCATTTATGACATGATTTACTTTGGCTTCACTCTGATATGTTCTTATGTAATTTTGAAGTGAAACTTCTTTAGAATCGTAGTGATTTCAAACTCGATGAAACGAAAAAATAAGTCCATAGTACCAGTCACTCAGAGACGGGGAAGAGTTAGCCTTAATTTAAATTCAAGTTTTACTTCGGACATGTGTACTTTGTACACACGCATTTTTTTAATACGCCAAACTATAGTCCATCAGTGGAATAACTAAATTTAGCTCAACCCAAACTCGATCCTATGACCTGTGGAGTTGGAGCCGAACATGCCAGCGATTAGACTAAAATATGCTCAAAACATACTTACATTATATATACAAAGAAACACAAGTTACGTCTAAGATTATTTCTAATATTGTATTAAAAATGTACTTCCAATTATGTGCTATATTTATCATTTTTACAAGAAAAGAAGCTTAAAAGAACTTTCTATTTTTATTTCGAAACTATAAGACTTCTTACAAAAAAGCCTTACAATATTTAAGCTCGAACTGTTGACGTCTTAATTTGTAATATTTGTTCCTTCTATTAAAAATTTTATAGACTTTATAAGTATATAGAGCAAGAGAAAATATTTTCCTTACAAAAATGCCATCTTTGTTGATATTTTAAAATATAACTAAGTAGTTTTTTACAGTATTATAATTGAAAATCTTGTTTTATCAAACTTAAAATATAAAGACCGGGTCGATACAGATATAATTATTTTGTTCCCACTGCTGGGCACTTATAGCCTCGTAGTAATGCGAGAGGGCAACATATGCCACAGACCAACACGCTGGTTAAAGTTGGTGCTAGGTTCTCTCAGACATGCAAGTTTACCCACGATGTTTTCCTTCACGGTAAGAAAAGTGGTAATTATGTTAAAAAATGGTTCGCGCTTAAAATTTATTAAGTCGCGATATTCGATACTTTTGTATGTTGGGACATTAACACGCAGTACTATCTAGTTCCATGGCAAGCTATGGGGTTTGTGTTATGGATACCAGGTAGTTGATAAACTACACAGATATTACTTTAAATTGACACTCTCTCACAGAAGACCGGCGTGAAGTGGCAGCTATGCTGTCGCGTTTTGCCCTGTGAGTGAGAGTCCGGGAGGCCCACTCTCCTTCCCCCCTCCCTCTTCCCTTCATCCTCCGCCTTCGTTCCTCCCTCCCTCCCAATTCCCTCCCTCCTCCATCCCTACCTTTCCTGAAAGGCCGGCAACGCATCTGCAAGCCTGGCTTGCAGATGTCCATAGGCGGAGGTGATCACTTCCCATCAGGTGAGCCTCCTGCCCGTTTGCCCCCTTTTTACCATAAAAAAAAAAATATATATAAACCATGGCTGAAGTACAAACATGCGCTAATCATAAGGATGAATTCCTCCATCGGAACTTGAACCCGCGCCCCCTGGCCCAGCAAGTAGCGTCACTACAAACTGAGCCAAACGTATCGTCGAACCTGCTTCATTTGATTTTCCAAGCGCATTACCACTGAGCTAACTGTATATATTATTTTATTTACAAATATTTCGAGGATACTCACATAAAATTTAAATTTCTAAAGTGCTTTAAGGGGATATTCAACGAATCTCTTTTAAAGTGGACTCAGAAGATATTCTACGTGACCCTGTAATGAGGTACAATGCATAATGCATGTAAACAGAAATTGTATTTATATAATGTACTAGCAAGAAGAGGCTTTAAGATTTTTTCTAATTCAAAAGTGTCAACAGTTATAGGATAGAATAACAAAAAATAAGACCTATAAATGCTTTCTGTTAACTAGTTTTATTCTTTGTCTTTGCCTACCTCTAGATTTGATAAACGATACGTACTATATATTTATATATAGTACGTATCGTTTATCAAATCTAGAGGTAGGCAAATATTATTTAATTATATTAACTACAAATAAAGCATAAATTATAACAGAGTAAAATACAATATAACTTAAAACTTACATAATATATAAGAATACAATATTACTTAAATTTACTTACATATATAAAAATCAGTTCTTAAGGGCCAGTTTCACCAGTTTCTGATAAAGTTCCTGATAGCGTATCCGGAACTTATCTGACGGATGAACTACAAATTTCGGTTTCACAAGTCTTGAATAGTGGTATCTGGCAGTTAAAGTGGCCGGTAATTTATCAGCCGAATCAAGTGGCCGTTAAAGGTGCTATCTGGTAGATAACTAAAATGATTCGAATGGAGGGCGCGAATAAAAATATCTGTCATTTATTTTTGGTAACAAATAATAATAATACTCTTTATAGTAGTCTGCAGCCACAAGATAGATTTGTTTGAATTTTTAGAAGACGAATTTGATGAATATTATGAACACATTTCGCGACCTCATAGAAATAGAGTAATCCGCCCTAGACCAAATTATTTTATATTGCTTGATGATGAAGATTTTAGAATTCGATTCCGTCTTACCAAAAGGTCTGTACAAAATATTCATACGTTAATAGAAAGTGATATAAAGACTACAACCGACGGGTAAGTAGATATGTAGTAGTAAATTAGCTCAGTTTCAATTTGAGCGAAATTCACACTTCTTTCACGCTTTTATTTATTCATTTTTAAATAACGATTTTCGTTTGCTTTGATTTTGTGTGAAACCAAATTCTAAGTTCTAATCAAGCGTCTATTAAATATAACATACAACAAAAAAGCGCGAATGTCGAAATAATTATGACATCCGTGGGTTCATTTTACGCTACATTTGGAACGCAAACTTGTAATCATAATAACATTTACCATCGATTTAATTACTTTTCATCACATTATAACAAAATATATTCAAGAACATTGAAAAGTAAAATGTATCTTATTTAAAATAATAAAATAATTAAAATATTTTAGTTTTCAAACTAGATTTTAAATAGCGATCATATGCGTCTGTGTAATGAAATGCAAAAAAGCGACGTTGCCGTTCTGTAAAATAGCAAATGGCTTGTAATATATCTGCCGGTTAGTTTATCAGGTAGTTTAATGGTGAAACAGAAAAAATATATCAGCAACCGTTATCTCTTAGTTAGTGTTAAGTGGCAGATTACTAACTGAAACTTTATCAGAAACTTGTGAAACTGGCCCTAAGTCTCGCGAAAACTCAAAAACGACTCAAGATCGATTTAAATAGTTCTTTTTTCTTAGTAGGGCGTTAGTTTTGACACACAAAGAGGTAGTTTAAGTATGAACAAAAAGCAGCAGAAACATCGAAAATTTCAAAAATGTTGATTTTGTCAGAAAATCGTTAAAACATTCTTACGAACAGTCAAACCTTTTTATATAGCTAGTAGATGTGATAGCTAGCGCTAGTATACATGCATATATATTAAAGATGAAAGTGCCTTACATAATTGAAAAAGCTTTTACGAAGCCTACGCTCCATTGCACTTAATTTTTAGTGCCAAGATTAAAAATCAGACTTCTCAACCTTCGGACCATTATTTATATTTCCTCTTTCCATTACCTACCTGACCAACTGCTTTTGACATGAAAAATCATTTGAGAATACAACCTTTGGTAGCGACGTTTTCGTACGAAAGTCTACGCCAGTTTGGTAAGAGTATTGTGGACATTAATTTTACTTTTTCTTGAAAATAAAGCTTTTAAGATATGAAATTATTCTTGGTTTGCAGTTTTGATTTTAAGATATATATATTTTTTATATAATTTGTGATATTGGCTTAGTAGTTCATATTTCCATGCGATTTCATAAATTTAACATCTTCTTAGTAGTTAAGATACGAATCTAGAATAAAAACAAAATTTCTTGTATAATTTAAGTATATAATATACTTTATTCACTCAAAAGATTTTAGTGTGATTTTGGGTGTAGTCTAGGGTATATCCATACATTTAAATTTAAAAATAAATTAAATCTGACTTTTAGACTTTTGTGTTCATAGAAACACAAACTAAAAACTTAAAGTTTTAAGCAATTTTAGTATTTGTAGTATTTTTCCAATAGAAGAATCCATATTTTTTAAAATCATTGTTCGTCTGTCTGTGACCGCGGAAACCACTGGACAGGAAAATCACATCTTTGAAAAATGTATATTACCTGTTAAAACGGAAAAAAAACCGAGTGGCGCAAGGTTAAGTCACTAGTATATTATATTGCTTAAATCGTTGGGTACCTACGTCGTCTTTATAATGGATACCTGACTTTAAAATAAATGATAGATTGGCACATGGACGAGGTGAGCTTTCACATGTTTGCAAAGTGAATTGCCAGTTAGCTGGCGCTCGATCATGAAGCTGTGGTTTAGATTGAACCAAATTATATAATCAATGGGGCAAAAGGTTTCAAAAACATTTTCTCACTAATTTTCTTTTTGATAAACGAGTTTTATATATTAATGATTTATTGGCCTAAATTAATGAATATTTTAGCGCTTTTTTAATTCTTTGTATGGAAAAATAACGGACGACATTTGAGTAGACGATTCCTGACACCATGAACGAATTTGGTTTATTCGTTCATGCCTGACACATATTGCTCAATTTGTAGTACCCTAGTTGATGTGCCAGCATTCGCGGGGTCGAGTCTTGGGATTTGGAGTGTATGACCTATCTGGTATCCATAGCACAAGCCTCATAGCATTCCATAGAACGAGATGGTGCTGTGTGTTAATGTCCCATTACATTATTTTTTACTTATTATGTATAGCTAATTCTGAAAATTGGCAATTAAAATGAAACTGGTTGATTTCAGAATATTTTAATAGTTTATACAAAAAATTCAATTTTTTTTACTCAATACGTAAAAAGCTATTTATTTATAAATGGCATTTGTTCGCTAATATTTATAACTTCTAAGTAAAGATATTTTATATCGAAGTTTTTTTAGAAAAACATCAGGTTTTCTCAAAAGTATATTTCATGCATTCATCTGGAAAAAACGGCTCGAATAGTTGTGAATCGAACTGATATTTCACTCAAGTCTCGAGGGGACGTTTTGTATTTTTATTGGCAATAGGAAGTTTTAGTTAAGTCACTTCAGTTACATCAAGCAAATGAAAATAGCATATGGTATAAAAAAACAAATGTACCTAATATTACTAGCATTTGCCGCGACTTCGCACGCGTTCTAAAGACCGGAAACCAAATTTTTTCTGAGACGCGCGGTATGTTACCTCTCGGAACGCCCGTCCTTCCCGATTTTTGCAACACTTTTCATCGATGCTCCGCTCCTATAGATCGTAGCGTGATATAATATAGCCAATAGCCTTACTCGATAAACGGACTACCCAACACAAAAATAATTTTTCAAATCCAACCAATAGTTCTTGAGATTAGCGGGTTCAACCAAACAAACAAACTCTTGAGCTTTATAATATTAGTATAGATTACAGGTTAATTTAAAACAAACACTAATAATTAATTTGATAAAGTTATAAAGATATATACTTTAGGTTTAAAAATGTGGGTTAAATAAGTAAGTAAGTACACTTTAATAGCCGAGGAAGTCAAGTGCCAATCGTTCCAAATAAACCCGCTGTATTTTTATATAATAAGCATAGTAGTTGAAAACATGAAAAAAATGTGAGTTTTACTTTATATGTTTCATTTAAAGTTATAAATTATTTTAAGAATATATATTAGTTTATTATCAAGAATTGAAAAGCTGGGTGTTGCCATACTTCACACATTTATACTTAATCGAACGTGTCTTATATTTTATATTTTTATTTATTTATTATTTTTGATATAAATAAATTAATTAATGAAGTAATTATTTAACTTAAAATCTATTTTTTTAATGTTGGCATATTATTACATTACATTTTTCTATACTCTGATATTTCTACTATAACGACTCGTATATTGATACCTTACTGATGTAACCTCCTACTTGTAACCACATACCCCCAATTAATATTGCCATTTAATAGGAAATTCTCAAACCATTAAATTTTCCACGTAGCCATGAAACCCTTTTAGCTTATTAGTAGGAATAATTCCTATCATTGTTTGATTTCACTTTGTTCCCCGTATCTATTTATGTATGACTAGCGACTCGCCCTCTCTTTGCTTTGGCTTTTTCCTAGATTTAGCACAGGCAAAGCCGCGGGATCCGCTAGTTATGCATATAAACCTTCCTCTTGAATTACTCTATCTATTAAAAAAACCGCATTAAAATCCGTTGCGTAGTTTTAAAGATTTAAGCATACATAGGGATATAGGGACAGAGAAAGCGACTTTGTTTTATACTATGTAGTGAAGAATGATACTAATACGATAGGTATTTCTAATACGCAAACTTTGCTAGACTCGTGTCCCTTACTACCTACCCATAAGTCGTGTTAATTTAAAATACTCTGCTTTATATTTTTCCCTTCACTTATATTCTTAAAAGACTCGAGTGTTCTAACAACACGTATAATCAGAATACATTAAAATTGAAATTGTCATATTTTTTACCTATTAGAACCATTAGGCCCACTCTCCTTCCCCCCTCCCTCTTCCCTTCATCCTCCGCCTTCGTTCCCTCCTCCCTCCCACTTCCATCCCTCCTCCATCCCTCCCTTTCCTGAAGGGCCGGCAACGCATCTGCAAGCCTGGCTTGCAGATGTCCATGGGCGGAGGTGATCACTTCCCATCAGGTGAGCCTCCTGCCCGTTTGCCCCCTTTTTACCATAAAAAAAAATAAAAAAAAAGGTGCCATTAGATCGCGTAAACCTAAGAAAGCATTATGAGCTTTTAATTTGGTGTACAATAATTGATTAAAGGAATTTCTGTTTGTGGGCGCGCCAATGGCTTGACAGATTTTAATGATCCTTTTTGGTATTACATTCTCATTCGTGTCTTCTCTATTCGACTTGATAGATAAGCAAAGTAATTTATACTCAACTGACTCGTTTTGAAGTCATTAAGAAATAAATTGAGTTTATTTTAAATGAAAATGTATTTTCAATTCATTTTGTAGAGATTATTTCAGTTTGACGTAGTAAATTAGTAGCGGACTGAATAGAATTATACACAGCAGCAGAATGTGGCCCGTAGTCAATTAAAATAGCATTGGAAATAGATTATTCGACCATTAGTATACTGAGAGCTAGTGAAACATAGCACTTTAGCTATATACAACTTTTGCTCACAACAGGCTTTTGATTTTTATATAAATTATTTTATTATTTAATATTAATATTAATTTTCGCACAAAAAAGTTGAGAAATAGTGTTACATCAATACAAAAAGAAAATATTCTATTATGTTGCTTTTAAAGGCAATAGAAGGGCTCTTCGGTAAAATTTTAGGGAGTCTGTTCCATAATATTGCAGCATGAAACATTTTTTTCGCCAGTATGAAAACGTTAAGAAACTTTAATATTTGACATTATAAATGAAGCTATATACTATATATATTTATATACTAATTAACTTTAGTACTGAAATTTGGATTTTTATAGTAAATTTTGGTAGGCACTGTCTGTAACAAGTATATTAACCTCTGAGACGACAAATACGAATACCTCAGTCTCTCCCGTGACAATGATTGCTGTAAACCATTCAAAACATCGGGAACCAAACATCAAATGAAACTACCTTAATATCAATTTTACAGAACATTTTGATATACACTATTTGTATTCATCTTGCAACATGTTCAACATCCACTATCCAGCGCGAAATTCCTCAAAACTCGTTGCATCTCTATAACAATAAATGATCTCTACATAATGT
This sequence comes from Boloria selene, assembly GCA_905231865.2. Lineage (NCBI taxonomy): Eukaryota > Metazoa > Arthropoda > Insecta > Lepidoptera > Nymphalidae > Boloria > Boloria selene. Next base: position 2,566,604 of record HG993140.1, on the reverse strand, counting down.
ATCATAGCAAATCCGTTCGAAATACTCGATCGCTCTTGCTGTGATTCATCATACGTCAACTACGTTTTTTCCCTTATTATTGATGTATTGTGACTTTTTAGATTAATGCTTATCAGTTACATTTAGATGTGAAATATTTTGCTTGATGATGGATGATTTTAGGGTATAGGTCGTGGTTGTTCATGTACTGAATAATACTAGTAGTTGCTCTCTGTTTTTATTTGAGTCTGAAAATATTATATAATAGTATTGATTGACCCTCGCTTAATAAAAATTAACATATGTATCGACTCACTATATCCATCTATCTATCATACTCAATTTCATTAAAATCTATCCAGCAGTTTTCTCGTCGTGCGATCACAGACAAAGAGACAGATCAATATTCTAAAATTATAGATTCCCCTTTCCCTCTGTAATAATTATTATTTTAATTAAAAAATCCAAAAAATTGATTAAACAGCATCAAAAGATAAGTACTTAATTGAGTGTCGTTTCGTTCTCATTTTAAAAATTGATTTTGATGGTCACTAAAAGGGATGTTAAAAGTGTTTTCAACGTTATTTTTATATCGACTAAAGCCTTTAAAAGAGATGCCACATGTTGATAAAATGGAATTAAATTTGTTCAATAAATAGAAGTGGAATCTATGGTAATAACTATATCATATTTTAAAGAAAAAAATTGTATGTTAGGTTATAAAGAATGATCTAAAAATTCTCTGAAGATGATATTTGGACGAAGTTTGAGACCCTGGGATAGACATGTACATATGCATATACACCGTTAAAACTTAGGTACAAAACTAAAACTGAAAGTGAAAACTGAAGAAGAAGAAGTCGCAAAAAGGAAATAATCTCTATGCTCTAGTAATTTAAGGAATAGATTCAAAGTAACGTAAAGAACGTTTTAAGGAGAATTTTATAAAAGCGTATGTACTCGTAAAATCCACTAAAGCTAAGTCGAAAATGTACATACATATTTACAATCTAATTGCTCTCTTAATGATTGAGCTTTGATTCGATATGAATATTTCTTACTTACTTTCCATGTAAATTCAGGTTTTATTAAAGATATTGAATACTAAACGAAAATTGCTCGCAGAGTTTGGAAAGATCGAAAGTTGTAATGAATTAGATTTTGCTCGCGGCTTTGCTCACTTATTGAATGTATAAATACTTCGTTCCTGGCGTGATTTAAGACGAGCTGAATCTTATCGTAAAAATAGGGTCTAAAACAACATTTCAAATCTAACCAGTAGTTTAAGAGATAAGCGCGATGTAACACACACTCTATAATTTTATATCAACGTAGAAGTTTAGTTTATATAAGCGACAAAGTTAGCTCAGAAGATAATGACCCTACTGGCTTTGCCAGTGGTCGTGTGTTTGAGTCTCGCTGTGGGAACTCATTTACTGAGCACAAATTGATTATACTCCAGTCATGGCACGTATGTATTTATAATATGTATGTATTTAAAGTTTTATTAAAGTTATGAGTAGTTTATCAAACATCTGATAACCGTAACACAAGCCTCACAAAATGGTGCTGTGTGTAAAAATGTCCCAACAAATTTATTATTAAAAATATAATATTATTACATCATTACAGATAATCGTGTATACATAGGATGGAAATTCTAGATATCTGTGTAACAGCCTCATTATTTTATAGCGGCTGTAAGGTTATCCTAATGAGAAAGTAATGAATTTTCAACTCCGTCATAAGCTTGGACTTTACCTTCAAATGTAAAGTTTACAGATGTACGAAACTGTTTATTGAATATTTAAATTGATGTGGTAGTTTAAAAGTGATTCATTAAAATATAATTGTATTTTGTAAATAAACTTATGATTCTAGATAAGTTTTGCATTTGCAATAATTAATAAATCCATAAAAACAAAAGATCATCCGTTTTACTGAGTCTTATTTAACAGAAAGAATCAATAACCAAAATTGACCCCACCCCGGACTCGAACCCAGGATCTCCGAAGCTTTATAATAAGTTATATCTAAAGTTAGTATGATAAGAATACAAAAAGATTATTATTTAACATTTTTATTTCACTCACAAATTTAAAAGCCGTAAAGTAAATTTTTCATGTATTAAACATACCTAAAATTTAATACAATAAGTTATTCTATTTACAAAGAATAAAAATTATTGATATTGATGAAATTAACGAATTAAGATTTTTTAATTCATCGCGGACCAACATGGAATTGATGATTTGATTGATTGATGACAAATGATTTGAACTCAAACTTTTTATTGGCTTTGGGTAGAATTTAGAGCTTAGAATAGCCTTTTCTCAGCCGAAGAGAGCTTCGGAATACCTTTCCGAGTATGAAAATTGTTTAATTTGTTATAAAAAGTTTATAAGAAATAATCCGATAGAATAAAAATATCCTATTTATACGATAAATACTTTCGGAGTTCATTTCGGACCAACATCGTGACATGTGAATTTTGTATATTATATGTCTTTCGAAAGAACTTTTAAAAGTCTATTTGAATAAAGAATATTTTGATTTGAAAGGAAACTAATCATGACTCAATTTAAATAGAATATCCACTATTTCTTACATTTATGGTACCTCATTACGTTCTCACGGTTTACCCGACAAATTTCCAAAGCCTAGGTATTTCGCATGGTAGCGAAGTTAATTTTCTGCGCTAGCTTTATACTCTTTTGCCTACTTAACGTCGCTTTTGTACGTATATTTAAACGCCTTTCTCGGAAGCTTTTCGCATTGTATCGAAAGCCTTTTAGCTGCAGGATATGATAAATTTTGAGCCAATATTCCTTTTACTTTTTAGCCTTAAGGCGAAAATAAACGATGACTTTTTTGAATTTTTAGTGTTTATTCTTTATTTTTTGGTTTTAAGTTCGATTTTTTTTTGTTTTTTTTTGTCTTTTCCGTAGATACCGATCTAGATTAAGAAGAATTAGTTTTATCTTTTAATTGATAGATACCTACTCGTGGATAAACATATTCAGACATAAAAAGTTAAAGCTATTACATATGTTTATGCGAATGTTTTTATGTATATTTGTTTGTTACATCTTCACAAATAAATGGATTTGGAAATAAAATACCAAACAAGTATGCAATCAAAACCCCAGTATATCCGTTCGTTTAACTAGATGTAACACCGCCTTCTCTGGCGTACTGTTTCAAAGAAAAATTTAGTGGAAGATTGGCCCAGTACCTTCAGGTCTGTCGTACACTTAGCCACTAGACCACTAAGGTTGTAAACTTGCACAAAAACCCGTAAATCGTTACTTTAATATATAATAGTTATATAGTTATGTTAGGACATTACTACAACAGCACCATCTAGTTCCGTGGTAAGCTACTAAGCTTGTGTTACGGATACCAGATAGTTAACAAACTACATAGTATATAACTTTAAATAAATACATATTATAAATATAAACACCCATAACTGGAGTACAAACATACGAGTTCAACAAATGAATGCCTCCAGCGGGACTCGAACCTGCGACTGCGTAAGAAAGTAGGATCACTACGAACTGCGCCAAACGTTTCTATTTTAATTAATTCGTCTGTGACTGTAGCCATCTTGTCAGAATGGTTGTCCCAAATGGCGTGATTACGAGAGCCGAGGTATAAACCTAAAACTGAAATGATCGCGCGTAAGTCATCGCGTCACGTGGCGGTCGTTACGCGTTTAGTGTGTAGTTCGACACAGTCATATTAGGGTATTAGAAAATTTATCTTCTATTTTATCTACCAACTTTGATAGTTTGTTTTATTTTCTGATACTTATTGTAAGTGTTTTTGTTATATTCTTAAATTGAATTATACTTACTTAGATATACTCGAATATTTGACTTTATAAATAAAATTACTTTTTCGTATTTTTTCACAAATTCATTTTCAGTCTATGGTTACTAAAGTTTGGTTTCGAAGAAAAAATTAATTTCGCTTATTTATAGAGAGAGATATAAGTTTTTATCCACCTATTTACCGCGTGGAGCTATTGGCATAGAGTAGTTACATACATATTTATTCCAAAGCCAATCATTTCTATTTCCAATATAGTTCCTATCATACTTGGCTACTATTTACATAATAATCGATGGAGCCGACATGTGAAACGCATTATATCATTACAACCTTTATTCCATTACTGTTAAAATATAGCTCTCAAATATTATTTTCCTGTTAAAAGTCAAGTCAAAGCTCATCTAATAATGAAAAGCTTAGGTCCTAAAAAGCTACGGTAAGATCGATAGCACATGTCACTGCCTTGCATTTTAAGCGCAGTGAATGGCAACCATTATGTCATGGGTGACATTTTGACACCCATATCTCGATACTTCACTACAGAATAAGCGGCTAGGTTAAGTTTAGACTGGCGTCGATTTGCTAGTCGCATTCTGACAGTCAATCGTTTCGTTTGATACCCTGAAAAGTGATGAAGCGTCGATACGTCACGATAATTTGGCACGTGACGTTAGGATTTTCTTAATCCAAATAAGTAATAATAAATAATAAATATGTTGGAACATTATTACACACAGCGCCATCTATTTCCGCAGTAAGCTACGAGGCTTGTGCTACGAATACTGGATATTTGATACGTATTATATAACTTTAAATACATATATATTTTAAATAATTATAATTTAAATAAAGGACATGGATATTTTATTAATTTTCATTTGATAAGTTATTCTCTTTTTCAATACAAGGTTATTGGATTTAGAAAACATCTTCCTAAAAATGTATTTTCCTGGAATCAAGAGTATGTTTTGATAGTTAATTTAGATTTCTCAGAAATAAGGTTATTTGCCGCAGTAATTCTTATATAAGTATTTGTTGACCTAGATCACCGAACATTTTATAAAGCCCAGATTCAGCCTATATATGATTAAGATTTTACAAACAAAATATTAATATATTAAGCACATTAATAATAATGTACAGAGTCAACTTAGTCACAATTTTATTATATAGATTTACTTGATGGTTAAAACAAAGCGAACAAGCACAAGAACTATAAAATTATTATATTGCGTAGTTAACAAGTCTTGATTAACTTGAATCAAAACTAAGGTTTTGCGCAAAATCGCAGTTTGTTCAATACCTACGTGCAATTATGCGCTATCTGCTTAAAATTCAAATGAAAGATTTATTGTAATCTCTTCAAACCAGAATTTAAAGCAAAGATTATAAATCCAATAAAATATGGTTTAAATCAAAGGAATATATAATTTAATGTAAAATAACATCCACGAGAGGTCAAATAAATAGCACATTATAAAAGATGTAAAGCGCCGATTTACCTTCTAAAGGATTTATTGAGTCTATTGATGTTCTCGATTCGGCACTCCTAAGTCCACAGAAATCAAAAGCAAGGTTATATCCAAGGTTATATAGAAACGGCAATTTTTAAATGAATTCTGACATCTGACATTTCCTGCACAAAAGCCACTTGGAATTAATTACGAAGACTTCGGAAGCGATGTATTCAAACCTCGGGAGATTCTGATTGAATAGCATTCAACGTTACGAGAAATTAATTTATGTATAATTTGCGAGATTTCTTTGAAAAATCGGCACTTGTTTAAAAGTATTTAGATATATGTTTTAATTTTAACGATCTTTTCATTTTTAACATTAAAATATTTCTTAACTTCTACTCTCTTGAAGAAAATAAAATAAATTGTTAATATTATAATATTAATCGGATTTACTTCTCTGAGGGCCAACAGGAAAATATGATCACTTAATTTTCATTTTATTTTAAGTCGTCAAAGCACTTTCTCGATGAATTTACAAAATCATCTAACTTATAAGCAAAGTATCTATACAAATAAATAAAATTGAAGTGTCTGTTTTTAATTTCAAATCAACAGCTTTTTACTAAATGCAAATAAAAGTATATACGATACTAGCAACAAAACCCAATTTTGCTAATTTTTGTTTGTCTTTCTGTCTTTGTTCCGGCTAATCTCTGAAACGGCTGGACTGGTTTTGAAGGGACTTTCACTCGCAGATAGCTAATGTTATAAGGCGTAACTTAGGTTACTTTTTAACTGACTTCAAAAAAGGTGGAAGTTATATTTTAGAAATTTTATTTATTTTAACTAGCGGAATCCGTGGCTGGAACCGTGGATAATTCAATAATATAAGTTTAATATAGTATTTAATTATAGTAATAAACTTATTGAATTTGTAAAAGTCTCATTCTAACTCATCTATTCTCATCTATTTACTAATAGTAAGTAAGGAATAAAAAAACTTACTTTAGCAATATGGTTATTAGTTACACCGATTAAAGAAATCAATTGGGTTAAATTTCTTGGATCAAATCACCAAGCGAAGGGTAAAAAAATATTTCAAACTAAAAATTTAATAAAAATATGATATTATTATTATGTTGATTTTCTATTGTACATAACATATTTTTTGTGCAGATATATACAGAATCAATGGGTACATATTCCAATGTAAAAATATACATGCATGGCAACACCGATAAAATAACGGCAAATATTTTTAATCTTTTTACGTGTTATAAAAATTAAATTATAGTATAGAAAGTAATATATTCTGACTTCAAAGGCTTTAAGCAACACTGTTATCTTAGGTAGTACCTGCGTCTTATCCGTGCATTAGCGTTTGTTATTCCAACCCATACCGCACTACTGTCATCTGAAACAACAATCTATCTCCGTACTGAAGTTTCAAAGCAAAATTCGATTGAACCCTGAAGCAGAGAAGTTGTGAACGTGCGGGGATGGCAAAATAAAATCACTTTCTTTCAGATTGATAATATAACTTTCCGCGTGACTTTAAATTTTCTCTGTTATTGTTGGTTTGTTCTTAGAATTTTTGTATAGTGTGACTTGTTGCAAGAGTAGATATAATAAGAGTAGATAGAAATATGTTGTAGTCCATTTCTGTCCTGCGCGACCTTTAAAAGAAACTTTCCTCAGGGATTGAAACACTTTGAACGCTGGCAAAGGTTTGAAAATCAATATTTATATATTGGATTTAAGTTGCGGTTTTTCCACCCCATTTAATAATATGAAAGTGTCCAGTTACTGAAGTAAAAGTTTTTTAGTCAATAAATTGGAAAAATGATTGACGTAAAAGTGAGAGTCGAGAGACATATTAATGACTAATGATTTTAAAGAAATGTTATTGTAATATTTTTATTATAACAATCTATTTATTTAAATGAAAGTCGTGTAAGTTACACCATTTATAATTCAAGAGCGGCTGGACCAATTTTTATGATACTCAATTTTTTGGATTTCTCTTAGTCCGGAATAGGATAATAAGTATTAAAATATAAAATTTATTAATTAAAATATATAAATCAAAATATTAGTTTACAATGATGGTTCCATGACAACCTAATCGTTGGACAGTTATTAACATATTGTATAAAGTACTGGATTTAGCGTGAGCAAAGCCGCGGGTTTCGCTAGTGATTTATAAAAATAAGTATTTGTCGTAAACAATTTGTAACATAATATGTTTACTTATAAAAATAAATCATTAATTATTTTAATTGCGGTATATGCGGCAAAGAAGTTTTGTTTTAAACGAGCGTAGTGGAAATTTTCATGTATTCTGTTATTTTGTTGTTCAACAATACTGTATATGAAGTGCCGCGTACACTGTAAGTTAATATATGTCCATTTTACAAGGGACAGGCAATATACCTTTAATAAAAGGCTTGATTAATTACGTTATAAACTGGCTGACCGATACATAAAGTAAAAGCTCCGATAGAAATTAAGCTTATATTTCTGTCACAGCTTTTAACTTATCATAAAAATATTCTTAAAATGCTTCTTAAATAATAAACTTTCTTTTACCTTTAGTAAAATTTGTATAATACTGATAAATGTGACCTCCTCCTTTTTTGAAGTCGGTTAAACATAATTTCGACCCATCGCTTTGCCGTTTTTGAGATCTCCACAGCATATTTAGTTATTCTTACATTACATTATTAAAGCACTTTTTGTTTTATAACTTAGCTCTCTGATGCTGTAAAAAGTATTATATCGTGCGCAATAAAATCCTCCCCTTTAATGAAAATCCATAAAAAAATTTCACTCACATCTAATGCTAGTTTTAACAGACATCACACTGTAGATGACTATACAATTGATAATTAATATAAATAATAATTGTATGTAATTGTTGTATGTATGTAGGTGTATGTGTATATTATGATATTTTGTATTTAAATTATATATTAAATTAAATAAAAATACACGACCAACAACACCCTGACTAAAACACTACTTTTTTACTTATTTTAAAATAAAATGTATCGAGGAATTTTATTTGCATACTAGTGAATCTCCATGACTACGCTCGGATTACAGCCATAATGTTACTAAATTTCATTAAAATCTGCGCAATGGTTTCCTCATGATGCGGTGACAAACAGAAAGACAAAATTCTAAAAAACTATATACTCGTAATATCAATAATATAATATTTCAATAAGATTTCTCACATAGAAAAACTTTATAATTTTTTATAATGTTTCTGTCCCTGTCTGTTAGTCTATCTATCTTACTCGAAAACCAACCCACGAGACCACCACTGGACACATTTTAATGAAATTCGGCTTAATGATAGCTGGTCATATAAGATTTGAAACCTATCCTAACGTTATAATATTATAATATTTCTCATACTAATATAATATGTATAGTGTATACATACAAAAGTTTTAGGAAACACTTTCTAAAGTCTTCTACTACAATAATAATGTATTTCAAGCTTGGTCTTTAAAATGTAGTATGAGTTTTATTTAGGTGAAATAAAGAAGAAAATTTACGAGCAAAAACTAGCTTAGATTTTAATGAGAGCGTTAGCAACAAGGGATGCCTCAGTTTATAACTTGATAGCGCTCTAAAGGGAGGATTAATGGACATTAAGGATAGGACGTAATAATCGTATCCTATATTACTAAAGAAGTTTTATTTTATTATAATAATATTATCATTGGGTATGTATTTAGTCTTTTAAAGTCCTACTGCTGGGTGTGGGTCCTTTAATACGAGATCCATGATGCGAGGTGTAATTTGGCCTAATAAGACTCTCTAGTCTTTTTACTCTGTACTCTTTTTCTTCTTCTTCTATACTTTTACTTGAAAAAGAGTTCTCGTAAAAAAATAAACATGATGACATTGTGAACATTGGTATTCACGGGATAATTATTATGTTGCTAGTTTCTACGGTAGTTTCTAGTTTCTTTACGGAATTTTGGTATATTTATTTGGTATTTACCCTATAAATATAGGTATATTACAAGTTTCCTACAAAATGCTTTGTTTTAGATATTTATATATTATATCATCTGCTTCCATTAGAATACGATTGTGGAAAAATTGCATTTTAAAATACATTTTGATCTATTACATATTCAAATACTAATTACGTTTATACATCTTAACGCATCAAAATTCATCATCATCAGCCCTTTTTAACGTCCCACTGCTGGGCACGGGCCTCCCTCAGTACGAGGGGGATCAGGGCATAGTCCGCCGCGCTGGCCTAGTGCGAGTTGGCGGACTTCACATGTCTTTCGAAAACTTGTTAGGTTTTCTCAGACACGCAGGTTTTCTTACGATGTTTTCCTTCACCGTAAGACAAGTGGTAATCATGTTATAAATGATTCACACATGAAAATAGTGCAAGACCCGGATTTGAACCCGCATCACTCGGTTATCCAAGCGATCGCGTTATCGTTGGGCTACCACTGTCTTATCATCAAAATGGACGAGAAAAAAATTAATCATCGTAATTGCCGTTTAACGACTCCACTGTAAATGGTGAACCGGTGTTTATTTAGCGGATTTTATACATGCTATGAAAAGTTTAATTTGTGATTATAGCCGCCTATAAACTCTGGATGAAGGGAGGGATCACACTTTATGGGAGCCGTACGGTACTTCGTGCTATCAGTGTAATTTGTACTAGTATTTATTCATATAAAACGTAGCTACTTTCTGTATTTTACGAAACTAATATTGATATTGCTTATACAGTAATTAAGAGTAGTTGCAAGTAGTTCATTTAATAAGTGGTATATAGTGGCAGTGCAATTAAGTTATCGTTACAATACAATTTTACTAATGTAAGGGAACGTAGCCTTGTTTTTAGAAAACATGTTGAGTGTTTTCGGATTATCAGCTTATTTTTTTATATTATAATTTGTACCTACTTATTAAAATCAGTCAATTGAAAATATTCTATTGGCCTTCTGCTTCAATTAGTAAAAGCAATTAGCAACAGATATTATTATATTTTAGCCAATGTATACAAAAACTTGATAAATAATATACTAAAGCCTTCCTGGAGAACCATTATACCCGTTAATGAAAACACCATGATAAAGTGTGTAATGAAAAGTAATTCCATAGATTATGGTACACCCAGGATTAGAAAAATTTAAGAGTGATAGTCTATGAATTGCAAAAAGAGATTTTCAAGAGATTAGATGTTATAAAAACAAACAAATTCATCACTTTACGCTAGTACTAGTGAATAACATATTCTTTTCTCTAATAATTCTATAATATGTGCTTTAAAGTAACATAGTCTTTTAGCAAAGTTTCATCCAAATTGCTTTGATCTTTTCGGTATGAAGAAACATATTGCGTACGTCGTACATACATATAATAATAATAACTTTGTAATAGTATAATTTTGACGACACGTTTGGCGCAGTTTGAAGTGACCCTACTTTCTTACGCCAGCGGTCGCGGGTTCAATTCCTACTGGGGGCATTCATTTCTTAAACTTGGATGTTTGTACTCCAGTTATGGGTTTTTTTATATTTATAATATGTATGTACTATTATTTAAACTTATATTATATGTAGTATATCAACTATCTAGGTTATAAACTTCTCTCGTAGCTTACCACCTTACTGTGTGTAATAATGTCCCAACGTATATTTATTATAAAAGATTTTAAGCACTTACTTAAAACTCAATCCGTCTCCATACGAATGTAAATAATAAAGAAATGAAACCATTCACAAATATTTTATAGTGATGGCTCAGACAGACGACAGAACGTTGAATGATAATCTTAATGTACTATCAATCATCCACTGAATCAATTTCAATAAAGTCCTACATTTACTGTCGTTTTATATGTCTAGACTTCAGAAATAAAAATATGAGATTATGTAAATTTTAATACTTAGTTTATATATTTTTGTTATAAAATATTCAGTAAAACTTTATATGTATAACAGTATTAAAGCAAAGCGTAGCAAGTATGGTAGCCCAGTGGTAGCGCGCTCGCTTAGATAACAGAGTGATGTGGGTTCAAATCCGGGTCTCACACCTCTGATATTTTCTAGGTGCTATTCATTTCCAACATGAATACCTCTCTTAAGTTAAAGGAAAATTCAAAACATCGTGTAGAAACCTGCATGTATGAGAAAACCTAGCAAGTTTTCGAAAGACATGTGAAGTCCGCCAACCCAAACTTGACCAGCATGGTGGGCTATGGTGATTCTCCTCATATAGCCCTGCCTAGCAGTGGGACGTTAACGTTGTTGAAGAAAATTATGACCGTCACTTATACTAAATGTAACACAAGCAAGTTTAAATATATATTATTTAAACTTACGAATTAATTCATTCTTTTACTAATAATTCAACAATTTAAAAAAATAAATATTATTATCATTACAAAGAGCTTTATATAAGCTCTGTAATGTCCTTAGTCCGTGACCGCAACGCGGTGCAATCAAAAAATGATTAATTAACGGAAAAAATGTGAAAAATAAAAAGTTGACGATCGAAAGCCATTTAGAAAATCAATTTGAAGGATACCGCTGGCGTTACTCATATTTCTAAATGAGTATTTTATTGCCAATGAATTATTATTGTGCAATTTTGTAGCAACCGGGCAATTAGAGAAATGGGTTTCGATTTTTATATATACAAGAGCAAAACGTTGCATATTATTCTACTGCTATAGAAATTTAAACCGTATTGTACAGATATATGGTTTAAAATTTATTATATTAGGGTTTAAGGGTGACTCAAAAATACTAAGCTACGAAGTTGGTGGTACATAATTAATACTAGAAGATAGGAGTGAACCGTTTCTAAATTATGGAGTTACAATAACAGATCGAGGTGGCAAAAGATTAATTTGTTAATTGGATAATAACTGACGTTTAAAATCTAGTACAGTCGTATTGTAAAGTATATGAAAAACTAAATACAAACATCTTTTAATTCAGAACACTCATGTGTTTAAATAAGTAAAAATTCAAAGACAAAATTTGTGCTTCGAAACGACCATACTTTGGCTTAGGTTGTTGTGACCCTACTTGCTGTGTCAGTGGTTGCGGGTTTTAGTCCTCCCTCTAGGGGCAGTTATTTGTGTGTGATGAATGTTTGTACTCCTGTCGTGAGTCCTTATATTCTTATTTATTACATTATGTATGTCAACATATTTATTAATTTTTTAACAAATATAACTAGTTCTATCGAAGTAATAATCGTAGTAGCTTATAATAATAAATAACAAGTTAATATTTTTACAAAATAGTGTTTTCACTTAAAATCTCTTTGCTTATTGTATCGGCTGACACGTTTTCGCCCAAAGCATTGTCAGCGGGGGAATGCAGCTAGCATTCTTGTCTCAACATGCGGACATGACTTGTACAGTAAGTACGTTTGTTTTGTACATAGTAAATATTTATAAACATTTAAGTTAATTTATAATTTAATTCTATTTTATTCATATTAAAATCATATTTATTTATTGAGTTATATACTAAGAGTAAATATTTATATATATTCAAAAGTATCACAGAGTATAATATCACGATAATTAAGTCAACATGCTTTGAATGAAACTTGAACTAAAAAAAAGGTTGTTGCTCACTTTTGCATTACAATAACAATGAAAAAATGGTTTAGAGCTACCTTGCAAATTAACAAAAATATATAATATCAAAAAAAAACTTAAACATTTCTAAACAACAAAACGACAATATTAATACTATTACAACTATATAAATATTATCAACAAAAAGCTTAGTAATTTTCATACAAATTAATGCATTTTACTCACTAGTAATATGTTATTGTGAAAAGCTTGTATATATTTACATGCGTAAAATGTAAATACATTTAGTGATTCTATTTTGTATTACTTTAATTCTGCTATTGAGACAAAATGTAGCCTATGACACTTTGGCTTCCTTATCTATTTTAATTTAAAATACAAAGTCTTGGACTATAAATGTTTTGGCGCTAAAATTTTTAAATTTTATGTCCAAATTATATTTGTTATGTTGTATATAACCTGCTTACAGTAAAAATACCTATAATTGGTGAACATATTTTTGAAGTCAGTCAAAAATAACTGTTGCGTTTAGATCAAAAAAGCAAACTCAATTTCACATAATTAATCACGATGGGGGTGATTTTTCTAGCAAATTTAAGAAAATAAGTAGTTCAAAACTAAAACATTGATAGATTATGAGTTTAAATAACGCATAGCGTAATGCTAGAAAGAATTTAGCATCTAGAGATGAAACAGAGCAAAGTAAGAGTATGTCACTAGTGCAATAATAAAATTAAATTCCAAAACGACAAAACCAAACTATTCACATTCACTTTCACATCATTAGTTAATTAAAATTACTATCAATGCTCACTCCAAACGGCATCTGAAACTATCGATATTGTCACTAATAACGAATCAACAAACATTGCTTTGTATTTGGGTTCTCAATTAACAATTTAGTTTAAATCAGAATTCAGTGTCACATAATTAGGATGGAAAATGTACACAGCAAACGTTTGTGGCGTCGGTTTTCATACACCTTTAGATTAATTGAGCTTTTAAACGATCTAAATAGACATGAATGATATTCAAATGAGGGTATAATTAACTAGGTATCGCCTACGGGAAGACTCGTCGTGGGACATATTGATTATCGAGTGCACTGAGAATGACGCACGTGAACTGTGCAATGTACATATTGGATATTAGATTACGTTTGCGTTTAGCTTGGTATTGATGTATTTGTATGGTATCATTTTTATGTTATTGAACTAACAATAGGAATGCTTCTTTAAATATTAAGATTTTTATTGACTTTAGATTCTTGTGTAAAAGTTTGAAAATGTTCGTATTTCTTAGAGCTTGTGATGCATGAATAAGAAACTAAATGAATTATTAAGATTAAAATAGGCTAAAAGATTTGTGCTGAGCTAATATATTGTGCTGGAATAATATATGCATATATATATTATCGCATATATACTTTTTATCCCGATAATTTTTCACATAGATTTTTACACAGGCTAAGTCACGTGTAAAAACTAGTGCAGGTAAAATCACAGAAAAAGGCATTTTTTAAATTCAAAGTTCAAACAATAAGCTAGAAAACATTCACATTTTAACAAGAATCTATTCACTTTTATCCCCGATAGTACAAAAACACCTTTGTTAAGTCACACAATATCCATACCTCGTTGGATCCAAACGTTCCGAAAAATGTCAAATTTTTTTGGTGCACTAATTGAAAAATACTCAAAAACTGTCGGGCATAGAACCAAAGTCGACAGAATTACTAACGTTGCTCTTATTTTGCAACGAATTTTCGGTCAGCAAGTTCTCGATCCTGAATGGATCTGGAAAAAATATTTCATGCACCAATTGCTAAGTCTGATTTTATTCATTTACGTTTTTTTTGGTACACTAGAATGTATTAAAACCACCACTGACTCGGAACTGGTAGCCGAAGCGTGCTACACTCTTATTATGATAGGCATATTTCCTTTAAAAATGACTTTATTTATTCAGAATAGGGGTTTGTTTAGAAAACTTTACATGACAGTGAAGACAACATTGATGAAAATAATTACTTCAGATAGCACTATTAATTCTGACAATATATTGAAAACGGCAAGTAAAATAGTATATGCACTTTTTTTGATGGTTCTCGTACCATGCTCTATCTATGAGTTAACTACATTATGGAATTATGTAAATGGCAATAGGGTCTTGCTATCTCGATCAACTGCCACTCTAATGCCCATGACCACACCCTACTATGAAATTGCTTGGTTTCTTCACTCAGTTTTCTTATTGGAGATTTCCACGACTATAATATTAGATATGTGGTTTGTACTGTTGATTTTCTTTCTATGCGTGGCGTATGACTGTATGGCAAGAGTTCTAGACGTTTATAAAGAAGATGGTGAAAGTATGGTGTCATATTCAATGCGATTGAATAAAAGCCTGCGTAATTTCTATCTGACACACATCAACCTTGAAGAGTAAGTGTGATCATCCCTTAAATTGTGCTATATTTAAGTATTTTTTTGGACCTACACTTATTTCATTTTTTGGGTTACTGCGATAATATTCAAATATTGCTAACAACTTCCTAACTATTTTTAAAGTCTTTTTGAAGTCAGTATATCAGTGTCAGTATAGTCACATAATTTGAAATATTTTAGATATACGCGTACATTAAACAGTATGTACAAGTGGCTAGCCTTCGTGCCTTTGTGCAATGCAGCGATGTGCACTTGCCTTATTTTACTTCTTATGAGTAAGGTAAGTATATAAACTAGAAATTCTCTTTATCCTACTTAATATAATTTCTACATAATAAAATTCCCATGTCACGGTGTTCGTCCGAGATGAACTCCGTATCGACTTATCAATTCCTAACGTATTTTTTGAAGTGTGATTTGTTAAATCAGAAAGGATAGGGTAGTTTTTATCCTTATAATTTTTTTCTTGTAAAATTAACGTTTTTCATTTCCGGATGGGGAGTCCGGACTGACAACCTGAGAAATAGCTATCTTAAGCCACAAATTTTATCCCTAAGCTGATGAAAAAAATTACAAGTGGGCCACAGCAACGCTCCGGCCAGGCCGGCTTTAAGCTATGAGTTTGAAAATTATTGTAATAAAATAGAAATAAAAATATTTTTTAATTTGTGTATAACTTTGTATAAAAAAATATATGTTGCATTTAAATTTAAATAAAATAATACCGTTTTAGACTTTAATTAAATATATAAGAAAAATCTTTGATTAGATTTCCAGAAACTAGAGCCCTCCAAATTTTTTACTGGTATAAAAAATTACTCAATATCCAAAGTATATTTGGTGATTCAAAGCGAAAGAAGTAAAAATAATTTTTAGGTTTAAGGAAAGATAAATATGAATACGGAGAAAATCAAACATTTTTCACTATACCAGAATATTCGAATATCCTCTCAATTTTTGAATTTAAATTGACTTGCTAGCTCAAAGGCTGTACCTGTCCTTATTTAGAGCTAGTTAGGTGGGTTTCAAAATCTAATCATCATTCGCAAACCGACAAAGTTACGTATGTAAAGAAGATTTGGGCTAAAAATATTATTTTTATATGGCACAGTGACTCGTTCTTGCTCTGCACAGGTTCTTTCCAGGTACATTTTAAACGTTAGTAAGGATTTCTTGATTACTAAGGAGACGAGTTATTTTCCTGTAGTAAAAAGCATAGCATAGCAGATAGAAAGTTAAACTGACAGACAAACAGACTGACAGACAAAAATCCTAAAATACTATTATATTCTGTTAAAAAAAGGATCAGAATTATCATCAGACCTTTGTTAACGTCCCACTGCTGGGCACGGGCCTCCCTCAGTACGAGGGAGATTAGGCCATAGTCCACCGCGCTGGCCTAGTGCGAGTTGGCTTCACAGGTCTTTCGAAAACTTGCTAGGTTTTCGCAGATATGTAGGTTTCCTCACGATGTTTTCCTTCACCGTAAGACAAATGGTAATCATGATAGAAATGATTCGCACATGAAAATATCAGATGTGCTAGTCCCGGATTTGAACCCGCATCACTCGATTATCCAAGCGAGCGCGTTACCGCTGGGCTACCACTGTCTTAAAAAATAGGATACTACGATAGTAATAACTATTTCAGTAAGATTTTCAGAATCTTTTTTATGTATAGTATATAGTTATAGATTCATAATTATAATTCTTGCCAAAAGTCCTAGAGGAAAACCGTAGTAAAAACGAGCACATCATATTTACAATACCCATTTATTAACTTTAGATTTATATTCATAACTTTTCCTTAGGTACAAAATTTTTCGCAATTTCCATTAAATGAGATGTTGGGAAACTTAATAAATCTTGCTTTTTCTGAACATGAATACAAACAAGTTAAGCCCACTTCATTCTTGTTGATAACCTTTTCAAATTTTATAAACTTTGTATGGAAAAAAAATCTTGATTTATGGCATTGAAATATTTTTATTTGCGTAATTTCCTTATCGAATTGGCTGGTACTGTCCATTAAATATTTTAAATGTAAATTAGTTGTCAAGTTTTTTTTTGAATATAAATATATTTTTGCTTTATCCATTCTAAGAACTCGTATCAAACTGCCTTCCTTAACAAATAGTAGTAATGAATCAAAAAGAAATTCGAATAATCTCAAATATACCGCTTCTAAACGCAGAAGAAATATATTAGATTAATTATTTTCCTCGCAAATAATTTTATTTACCTATAATTTCGTCGAAATCCGTTCAGCATTGTTATCCTGAAAAGAAAACAAAGCGACGGAATTGTACATTTAGAATAAGTTTGTCGTTATAGTAATTAATATATAAATATTTTGGATAATATAATTGAAAAAATGATATAATGGCATGTTTCAGGAGGTCAACTGGAGATTTGCTCCGCATCTACTGCCGATGTTCGCGGAAATTTTTGCGTATAATTGGTTCGGCGAACAGATTAAAACAAAGGTTTTAATTTTAGCCTTGTTAGTCCTCCATAGTTCATTAATTTACTAAATTATGTATCTGTACTAATAATATAAAGCTGAAGAGTTTGTTTGTTTAGTTAAACGCGTTATTCTCGGGAGCTACTGGTCCGAATTGAAAAATTCTTTTTGTGTTGGATAGTCTGTTTATCGAGGAAGGCTATATGCTTTATTACAGCACGCTACAACCAATAGGAGCGGAGCATTAATGAAAACTGTAGCAAAAACGGGAGAAAAATATTTCTTTTGATTTCTAAAGCGCGAGCGGAGCCGCGAGAAAGGATAGTAATTAATATAAAAGCTGGTTTGACATAACATCACAGTAATTTTATTTGTGTAGTGTACTGTGTTAGTTTAAATTAAGGTACATAATTGGTGTAAAAGCGATACTATGGTGGACTTGATGAATAAAATAGACTTTTTAGTCGAAATTAGGTGTACACTTCGTATTATATTGCTATTAAAAACAAATTCTAGCGTACTTTCATTACACTTAGTTCTTATCTGCTAAAGTTAGGTAAGCTTCTTCTGTATATTTCATTAAGGGTTACATATTTCGCTTATACTTATTAAATATTTAAATATTTAATAGTAAAACAATTTTTTTTTAAAGATAAGTGCAATTGAAAATTTAAAACGATATGACCATTGACCATATACTCTTAAATATTAGAAGTAATATTTTTTGTATGAATTATTTTATTACGGATGTGATTTTTAAGAATATATTTTTTAACTTTTTTAGGCACGTAATGTTCAAGTGGCACTCATCAATTTTGATTGGATGAATTTGAAGCAGAAAGATAGGAGAAATTACTTAATTATTATTACGTATATAAACAAAAAATTTGGTATCAAAACTGCAGTTGGTAGTGACTTGTCATTGATCACAATGACTGCTGTAAGTTTAATATATTTTATTTTCTTAAAATTTTAGCCGAAATAGTCTTTTCATTAAAAAATAATCCTTTTCCTTTTAAAGTGCGTTAATAAATTAAATAAAGGTAATCTATACTAATATTATAAAGCTGAAGAGTTTTTTGTTTGTTTGTTTGTTTGTTTGGTTGAACGCGCTAATCTCGGGAACTACTGGTCCGAATTGAAAAATTCTTTTTGTGTTGGATAGTCCGTTTATCGAGGAAGGCTATAGGTTATATTACATCACGCTATGACCAATAGGAGCGGCGTATCAATAAGAAATGTTGCAAAAACGGGAAGTGCGTTAGTTCTGCGAGGTACCATACCGGGCGACTCAGAAATAATTTGATTTCCGGTCTTTAGAACTCGTGCGAAGCCGCGGGGAATGCTAGTTAAATATATTTCTTCAATCCATACTAATATTATAAACAGGTAGAGTTAGTTTGTTTATACGTACTAATTTCAGGAACTACTAATTCGATTGGAAACATTATTTTTGCATTAAGTACCCCTTTTCTATAGGCTACCATCATAATATTTAGACTATATAACTATTCTCTATTGACTGTTTGTCTATACGTGCCTAGGGACGAACCTGAGTAAAGTGCGGGTGAATCGTTAAATAATCTAGACGATATTATGGGTAATACTCGGTTATTTTACAGTGTTTTTTATTAAAATTAGTAATAGATTTGTAATTTTGTATGTAATTTGTATGTAAATCGTTATATTATATAACTGTGTATTATTTATGCCGAATAACATGTTCAAAATAATATTCGTTTAATTTCAGGTTCTCAAAGTTAGTTATCAAGCCTTCACAGTTTTACAATCTATGGATAAATAGATGATTAACCAATAAATTACCATTTTTCACAAGGAAGGCTACACAAGAGATTATGGCTGAATTTTAGTAGTGCTATAAAATTTCATCCCTGTAGGAGCAATCATTTACCCTTAAAATGATTTTGATGTCAGTGTCCTTTTTAATTAAAAATGAATTTTGAAAGTTATATATTAAAACGAAAGCGTCTTTAACCGCAGTTATTAGTATTGTATACAAAGGGAAGGGAAATATTTTTTTATGACGGGATATTATTACACAGTACCATCTAGTTTCTAGTCAGCTACGAAGCTTGTGTTATAGATACCAGATAGTTGATACTCCACATATATTTAAATTTAAATACTACATACATATTAAAAATTAAGCCCACTCATGACTGGAGCGAGAGGACCAAGCTAGAATGTTGTAACTTCAATCTTTTGTTTAAATTCTAGCTTATGGCACAAATGAATGCCCCCAGTGGGAATCGAACCCAAGGCCGCTGGCACAGCATGGGTCACTACAAGCTTAGCTCAACGGGTCGTCAAATATGTTTTATGTATTCTGTAGATTCTACAAAAATTGTAGTTATTTTCGCTATTAAAAGTATATCACACCAAGTGTCATGGAATACGAATTATTTATGTTATATCCGTCATATTCACATTTTTGCGTCTTATTTCACATTTTAACTACATTTTGTGGCGATGTATATATTTTAACAATGTTAAAATATTAAAATATTTCCAAATTGCATTTCACTTGCACTTATTGATAGTATTAACTTAAAATATTCTGTACGTAAATGATTATATTTAAATCAAAAAATATAGTTGTTAAATTAATTACAATACAATTACTTCTATAATTTGAATTCCTTTAGTCCACTTTTTGTAAAATATGTTTTTTAATAATACCTTTGATATCATGTTATCTTTCAAATGAATTAAATGCTTAAATTCATATTTTGTCTTTAAACATTTTTGAACTATGAGTTATTCCCTATAATAAAGTGCGTCTTGAAATATTAATATATTGAAGTATCACACTTTATTAATATATGCATTACAAGATAGGTATTTAATATTTCAAGCAAAATAAATTATGAAACCATTACGTGGAAAATGTTAAGTATATTTTAATGAAAAATATTGAATATTTTACTCATTACAAGTATGTAGAGAGGTTTTGAATATAACCTTGACTGACATTGAAGATAAATATACCCAAATAAAATATATTAAATATAAATTAATAAAACTTTGATCTAGTAATAGGACATTCAGGACATATTATATTGCTTTTAACTATTAGATATTATTTTCCTACTTTACTTAGTCATAATGCTAAATCTAGCACATGCTAGCATTATGTGCATTTGCGAGGAACGTTGTTTATTTGAAGCCGTACAAAGGATTCGAACTCAGTACCTCCTCATATAAGAAAAATTAAGAAATCTCAAATAAATAAAAAAAGCATAAGCCTTAAAATATAAAAGTGATAAAAAACAATAGCTTTGTAAATTGTACAATTCAATATATCGCGTTGTGCGTCGACTCATTGTTTCCGGTCGGCGATAAGGCCGCCCGCTGACGTAATCAAATGCAATTTTAACTTGAAATGCACATTTTAACACCCCTGAAAACCATTACCGTTGATTTCTGCTGACTTAAATGGCTTTTTATTTTCTGAACGTAATTTACTTTTGCTATATACAATACGAGTATGTTTTGTATACATATAATAAACTTCTAATATAGTGCAATCTGTACGTATTTGTAGGAAAATCTTTTTGCAATAATCATTATTATTTCATATCACTGGGAGACTCCCCGTGACCACGGCTGGTGCAATCCAGCCAAAACGTCGGGAATAAGGTATTTACCTTTAACTAATACACGCGTTTAGTCCCTTTATACGATATATGATATAGCTATGAAACGCGAAAGCTTAAAAAGCTATAATCGTTATTATTGCAAAAAGCCGAATCAATTGTTTTCGAGCTTTTCTGTCGATCTGCGACCGCAAATCGAGTAACTGCTGGACAGATTTTCATGATTTTCATATAATCCGGATCAACATACCTACAGTATTATTTCTAATTAAGAATCTCATTTCATTTGCAGGAAAAAGTCTCATATCTAAGAAATCTATATTAACCCCTAAAAATTACAAGAACTGGATTGAATAAGCTGTTATTAGCTCTTTGATATTTGATCTACTTATAAGGTTGATGACTTAGTATACATTTTGTTAGTTTATCTTATTTTATCAGCAACAGAGCACATTAATGAATAATGAAATGAAAGTATTAATAAATAATCATAAATATATATGTCTTATATATACAACAAAAGTTAATAGGATCATCTTGTAACTTTTTTCCTCTCCTTTTCCTTTCTTTTTCCAATGCTCTTATTATGACGAAAGTATGGGTAAGATAAATATCATTGTAAAAGTTGAAGTTAGGAAGCAAAAATATCAATATGTCTATATTAATTTTTAAGATAATAATGTGTATCAATTTCGGTCACGGCTAAAGAGAACATGTAAGTCGCATGACATTACAGGCTGCTCAAGCCTCGACCTCGACCCAGGTGTTGAACCCCGGACTTCTTAAAAACAAATACTACATACAAAGACGTTGCTATATGACTAAATAT
This sequence comes from Boloria selene, assembly GCA_905231865.2. NCBI lineage: Eukaryota > Metazoa > Arthropoda > Insecta > Lepidoptera > Nymphalidae > Boloria > Boloria selene. The sequence goes on along the minus strand of HG993140.1, from coordinate 2,544,360 downwards.
TATAAAGCATAGCATAGCATTTCCATAAAAAATATGAATATTAGAATAACGTATCACTCTAATAAATGTCACCAGCATTTTTACCTTCATGTAGAGATAAAAATTTCCTTTGAAATTTCTTTCATTTTATCATTCGATAGGTGAAAAATGAATTTCTCTAATTGTTGCTTTGAACTTTGTTGTCACTTCGTAAAATGTATTACGATACTTCGTGTCACTTCACTTGAGTTTAGACTCTATAACCATTGAGCTATGGTATAAATTGTATAAGCATGTTATTTAAGAAAATAAGTGGAAAAATTCGAAACAGTAGCTCAATTTTTGTAAAAAGCTTTCTCAGATTAAAATCGATTATTATTGAAATCACTTTTCCCTCTCTTTTATGTTATTTGCATAAATAATATTCGTTTTGTATTAGAAATGGTTGATATTTATCTTAATATTTCTCATTCCACCTTAGTAATTTTAATAATGATAATAAGTCTTCCCTTTGATAAGATTAAATATTAAATGAGAGCTTATTAAATAGATGTTCGTGAAGGTATGATGAAGATTCAAAGAATTTATAGTTGCGCAAATATTCAGGAAATAATTTGTATTAAAACAATAAAGGATTACTGTAAAATCAAAATAGTCTGAAAATATTTCTTAAGGCTAACCTTAGTTTCGAAAAACCAGTTACATTAACGGGCGCTTTTTAAAATATACACAGCCTAAATAATTTTAAAATGTAATTATCATTTGTGCAACAATTTTTTGCACGCATTTCTGCCGGAAAGAGGCTGAATATTTTATTAGTCCCATCCCATTTAAGCCAATGATAAAGATAGACTGATTGATAATACTAATAAGTAGTTTTTTTTCTACCTATTAATACTTCTGAAATATTTTTTATTTTATTTAAGTTGCGGAACCCCAAAAATGATTGTCTATTCAAACATTTAATTTATATCATTTTTCACATGTTATCAAAATGATTTACATGTCCCTATTGGAAACAATGGGAGCTTTATTACCAAAATCGGACATTAAAAGAGACAAGGGATATCTGCGGCATAAAATCTGCAGAATTAGCCGCTTTTTGCTCTCCACTGGCCTTTAGACTGACAATTGCTAATTTATATGAATTTTAACTTTGATTGATGAGCTTATTTTTCAGTAGGAAATAAAATATTAAAATGTTAATAAAGGTCTGAGCTTTTAAAAGCTTTTAAGTAATTGAATTTAAAATGTTAGTAGGTAGCTATCTCGTATTTTAATCGACATGTTTCATTAATGAATGTGTTTTAGAATATCTTCAATTTTAATATTATGTACAGTACAGATAGAGAAATATAGAACATTTTATTTTCTACAGATTTTTGTCTTGAGTTTTCGCACTTAATAATCATTTAAATACGTATTTCGGTATTATAAAGATGAACTACACTTTCAACTACAAAGCAATATTTTTGAGAATAGCGAATACAAAAAATTCAAGTTGATGATTCAACAAAGAATTACTACTACTACATTCAAAAATGAAAGCTAACCGTAGAAAGAGTGGATCTAGTAACAAAATCAGGGTAAGCGATCCACTTCGATCAGGCTTTGCAATACCTTTGCTTTACGATCATTGCCGCCCGGGCATTTACGGCGAGTTAAAAATTCTCACTGTTCCAATGTTACTCTGCTGAATATTGTCTTTACTACTGGTTCTCACAATTTTTAATAACTTGATCGAAGTTTTTCTCTTTTTTTCTCGCTTATTTTCGTTTTCCAGACAGGTTCCAGACGTTTCGAATGCTTTACAACAATTATCACGGGAGATATATTTATTAGTTAAGAAAATTAGGGAATGATTTCAAATAATACAAAACCTGTTAGTAACATAAAGTAGAGCCTTTAAAGTTTATTTAATTGTTATTGCAGTAACGATATATTATGCGACTGAAGTTATGAGAAATGTATAGGTATATTTTGAAGGATTTAACCATCGATTTAACCTCACTTCGCTTGGGTTCATTCTTAGATTCGTTTAAACTATAATTATATCAAAATCTGAATATTGGTTTTCTTGCGCTTCGGACACAGACTTTCAGACCAAAATTCTTAATATACATTTGGTTTTGGTACGATAATAATCATTGACTATTTTAATAAGATTTTGTATTTTTTTTTATTTTACTTCATATATGGTTACGCAAAATCTCAGAACTCCACCGATTGATACGATAGGAGGCAAAAAATATTGGAAAAATCAAACGTGAGTTGTATTAGTAGGGAATTCTAAAATAATCCAGGAAGGTGAGAACGTAATTCAACTCTTTGCTGGCCGCTAGAGGGCACCGTACATGTGTGATGATTAAACGAGGTAACGTGACTCCCGGTAGGAATGGGAATTCGCAAAACTGTAAGTCAAATAAACGGTTTTAAAGATTTGAACCGTTGCATTGGCTTATACTCGTACTAGCTTAGATAGCTTTATTAAAGGAACTGCTGATTTTGACTATTTTATTAGATACTAGATATATCTTGCAATATGTTTGGTTTATTTTTAAGTGAAGATATTAGTCATGTTTTTATAATTTTATTATTGTTTTTGTATTAGATAACTAAAAAAGTTGTATTCTATTAAATTATTCCATTGCAACATAAACGTAATAATAAAATTAATATGTCTAACTGCACAGGCCTACAATTATGACTCGCCCTCACACCGCTATATTTCATCACTAGGTTCGTTTCATCGGTGAGATGAGTAATTTCCCGCAGAATCCATAGAGTCGAAAAGAAAATAATTTAGAAGTAAGAAATTTAAAAAAATACATTCAAGATTTGATTACCTACTACTAAATAAAAGATATTATGTGAAGTCCACCAACTTGCATTTGTCCAACGTGATGGACTATAAATAAATCAATAATAATATAAATAAATATGTTGGGACATTATTACACACAGCGCCATCTAGTTCCGTGGTAAGCTACGAAGAAAGCTTGTGTTACGGATACCGGATAGTTGATATACTACATATATAAGTTTAAATATATACATATTATAAAAATACACCCATGACTGTAGAACAAACATCTGAGCTTAATAAATTATTGCCCCCAGCGGGACTCGAACCCGCGACCGCTGGCGCAAGAAAGTAGGGTCACTACAAACTGCTCCAAACGTGTCATCAGATGCTAGATCTAGCTCGTATTGAAAATAGACCCGTGCCTAGCAAGACATTAAAGCAGTTCAATACAAACTGAACTTTCACAGATTTATAACCGAATAAATCTCTTAACAAAACCTATTTAGTTACTTAATATGCTTTTCTGAACTATTTTACTTAGGGTAGATTACACAAAATCGATAAAGCTTAAACTTAATCTGCGATTACGTCTCAACGCTACGTACAAGAGCAAGAGTAAATAAGTGTTCGCTTCAGGCATTACATTAACGATTCAGAGTGTTTCGCCAAGGGTGGTTTATAATAATGAATTTCACATGTTTATAGGATTTTCCGCGTATTTACTATCCCTTTTCGTGTAGACTAAATTTTGCTTCATCCCTTTCTCACTATATTTATACTTTAGATGAATTGTGTTTGTGTTAAAATTACAGTTAGCAAATATCGCTATTAGGTGTGGAATAATATAAATTATGTTACCCGAAATATAGTGATATAATATTAAATGAAAAAAAAATGACAAATTTCTCTTTTGTTAAAACGTAACACATCAAAATATATGTGGGCTACGTAAGTAATATATTAATATTTTAGGTAAGTAAAAATGAACTGTACCTTAGTTGCGATAACTCTCAAAGAAAGCTGGATTTTATTGGGATAAAATTCTTGTTGATGGCTTAGTGTAAGAAAATAGGATAAAACCCAAAAAAGCAGCTGCAAAATTAAGAAGTTCGAAATTGTTTATTTCGTATGGGAATTATTAGCATCTACAATTTTCCTTGGACTTGCAAGCAATATTTTTCATATACTTAATAGAAAAACACAAACGGTTTCAAATATTCATAATAAGATTATTTCATACAAGAAATGTGTCTAAATATGATGAAAATTCAAATAAGAATTGATGTGAAATGAGCCGCAATGAAACAAAAGGTACATTAAGTGCATCTGTGAACCTTTGTGCGCGCAGATTATAGAACATGCTGACATTGAGTCGGGATTAAAATGGTTCTCGATTTGAGTAGTATTTTAAATTAAATTGTAAGATTCTTGGTTAGTTATTTTAATCCAATATACTTAATCATTTTTGTAAGAATAGTGTGTTCTATTCAGGTTATTTAACGAGCTTATTAAGAATTAAAATAGTACGTTACGTATTTAATAATAATCGAACTCGTCAACGTCGATTGAACGCAAATTATAAAAGTTTTATCAGTCTCTTGATCCTAATTATTAACCTTATCTAACAGCTCAATATTATTGAATTGAATTAATAAATACAATTAACACTCTATTTCTATACCCTAAATAAATCAATGCAAATAAATACTTTCTGCGCCAGCGGGACTCGAACCTCGACCGCTGGCGCAGAAAGTAGGGTACCAATTGAACCAAACGAGCTTACATTATTATTTGCAAATACTTCAAATTTTTTATTGTAAATTCCTATAAAACCTTTTTACATTGAGGATTATTCTCTGTAGAAAATACTTGTTAATTAAACCTTGACAGACGTTCTGTAAATTACTTTATAGGCTCAGTTATTGATGGAAAAATCTGAATAATGTTCACCGCATACCTTTATATTATATTTAATTTTAATAACATTCAATTTGAATAATCTTACACTTAACAAAGTTCAATAACACAAAATAAAAAAGTAACCAAATATTATTATAATATAGAAGAATCAAACATAAAAAATAAACATCTTATCTTTTATCTTTCAGAAAATTATTGAGAAAATCAGTGAAGCAAGGCTTTATTGCAAAAAAAATTAAAATGTGTTGATCAATATAAATTTCTAACCTCCCAACCTATTCCAAGCACGGCAGTCAATCTCATCTCTGTGCACTCTCTATTTCTTTCACTCTCTTACTCCGTCTAGACGAATACTCGAGTCAACCAATGAGACATAAAGCGCAGGACCGACAGCTTTTCTTGCTCTCCGAGGCACGGGGGTAGCACACTATCAATATCCCAACTTCAGGCTTTTCTTAAGCGTATTAAACTTACGCGGGACTCGAACCCAAAATATCCATATCTACATACTAACATGTACTTGTAGCCTCTACATCATCAAGGCAGTTGGCCCTAATAATATTTTAGTATTAGTTACTCTACTCTAAAGTCAGATGTATAATACATATTATTTTAACCGTTCTAAAAAAACCCATTTGGTCTTATCTTTGAAAAACTTGCAGCGAAGCTATTAGTTTGCGGTTAATTTAAGGTTCTGAGATAGCGTTATTGCAAACTTAAATTATTTATAAGAAAAGTCATGCTATGACACTATACGAAACTTTAAAAAACATTTTTATTGTGATTATTAGCGATTTATTGAGAATCTCTATTAAACGTTAAGTTAACAAACTAGGAAACACACCAGAGTGGAGTGAGGGTGAGTCCCTAGTTTCTAATAAACTTTAAAAATTGCATATTATTTCATTATATATGATTGATACAATAATAATAGTGGAAGTTTTATTCGTACTTTTGTTCACCCTCTTTATTGATAATATATAGCTCGTCTGTAGTAAAATTTTGAGTTTATCGCGTTCAAATTTCACTTCATATCATATTTTTATTCATCATAATATACTCTACCTAACTCGATACGTCAAGGACCATTGGACTAAAGGACTATATTTTCGACTCTATTATTAAATAGAAACATATTTATATGACTCTTCATAAGAAAGATAGACCAGAGCGTTTCCTTTCGGCAAAAAAATCAGTTTATATAAGTTAGTTTGTCAGGCTGGACAGATTAGAATTTTAATTTTGAACAATAGAAATTTAATATACTATGACCTAGAGTCTCCAATCACGATACGAGTGCACAAGCGAAGCCAGGTTACGTAACTAGTATTTAAATAGGGATGCAATAATGATACATTACTTAAGTCATAAAGCCATAGACAATGGGTGCACCGTAGACCGTTGACAATGGTGGAATGTTAATTGCCGTCGTTTGCCCAGACACTGATAAATGTTGATGCTTGTCAGCCGAAAGTTTTGATTGCCGCGCACTGGGGGTAAAAAACGCTGCGTTTTTTTAAAGCATTTATTATAAAAATAGTTATAGTAAAAATTACGAGTCCATCGATTAAGCAGGGACTGAAATTGACCTAAATATAAAATAACGTCAATAGTGAAATATTCATTAGTATTATTATTAATGTAGTCATTCTCTTGCAATTTTTATAAAAAAAATATGCACTTTTTTCACTTATTGTCAAGAGTAATACATTTATTAATGTGATGGCTAACTCGACCATCTCGCGCGTTCATTGGTCAAATGAAATAGCGCATCCTTCGCCAGTTTCCTGTTACGCACTTCCGTCGCTTTCCATGAAATCACTTTCACAGATTGCAGGAAAGCGAGAGAAAAAATGTTACTTTTCAAAAACTTTACTACTTTAGCTAATATTTAGGCAAGATTTTTCTATTGGAAATGATAATAATTAGCTATTAATAAGAAATGCTTTTAGTTCCTAAAATATAAAAAAGAGTAATGTACAAAAAATAAGTTGTTGTCAAGTTTTGCATTAAGGTTTAACAAACTTAAATGAAAATTACTGGGTAAAACCGAGAATACGACTCGTGTAGAATCTTTATAACTTTGCTCATAATAAATATATTACATACTTAATTGCATAGCTTTAATTATTATATTATATCTTGGCTGAATTTTATGGTTTAACATGTGTTGTAGTAATAACAGGTTACAAGTACAAATACCTAACGGTATAAAACGTGTTTTAATAAAAGCAGACTTTTAAACCAAAACCTTACTAAAATCTATGAATTTGTTAATTTTGTGACAAGTATTAATTTTAACAATAAATAACATTAACAAATGTTTTGTCTAATAAAAAATATGTACCTATATGTTCGAGCGTTTTAACGTGTCTAAGCTGTTTAAACTAACCAGTGTGTAGAAAGATTCCTTGGCTCTTGTCATGAATTTAATCTCGAAATAGAGCGAGATTCACCGCAAGTATTTCTTAGGTATGTATATAATTTGATTCGAGTATACATTGGCGTTATTTTTAGAAAACTACATGCTTTCTTTAAGAAGGAAAGTTAAGAAATGAATTATATAAAAAACTAGCAATTCCCGCGGCTCGGAATGCGTTTTAATCACTATTAAAAATAGGCATTGGTGGTAGATGAATAAAAATGTAGTGTTATATGAAATGTTAATTTAGTGTTATATGTTGAATGAAATAAGAAGTTTTTGATGCCAAATCATAAAAAATAGAAATTTGGTGTGAAAATTAAAAATAAAAGGTTTGTAGAAGGCCACCCTTATCAACTAGGCGAATAAATAGCCTACAACCAATTCTCAAACCAAGCTGTTTTGGAGGAGTTCGATAACAAACACTGTGACACGAGATTTTTATATTTTACATAGTAATTCTAAGTAGGCACCCTTTAAAACTTTTTAAGGTTTCTTTATGTTAGTGGAAAAATAGTTTTATGTCGAGCGCTGAGCCATAAATAAAGGAGACAAAGCTGAAAAAAAAAGTTAGAAATACCTTTGAAAAACTTGCACATAACATTAGCATAGATAAAATAACTCTGACTATAAATAAAAAGGCGCGAACGTGCGACAGATTCTCTATCGCGTAAGTGTGAAGGTATGCCACTTGGGAACTTTTTACCTTCCTACCTGAGTGGCCGAGTTTCTAAGTTTTTAGTAGTGGTTATAGTGTAGGAGGTAGAGGATTTTTTTGTATTATTAAATATTATTTGGTTAAAAACTGTGGTAGACCAGTGATAACGCTTAGGTAACAGATTGAAGCGGGTTCAAATCTCGGGTCTCTCATTCTGATATTCTCATGTACTGTGAATAAAATATCGTCAGGAAACATGAATGTTTAAGAGAACCTAGTAAGTTTTCGAAAAATATGTGAAGTCCACCAAACAGCATTCCATAAATGCTAATTTTAAAAAATCCGATTAAATATAAACGATTAATAAATATAATAAATGATTTCCACATTGCTATCGACCGCATATTGTGAAACCATAATGAATTGCACGAAACAATTATTATACTTTTCATACAATTTTAATTGGAATATAATCATATTGTGTATTGATTTATTGGGTATAATCTCGATTCTGATTAATATTAATTCCGTTATTTCATTTATAAATACACATAAACGAAGTAACCAGATTTATTTAATATTTTAATATTTTACAAAGTTTACTTCTTATATAGTAATGATGTATCTTCTAAAAAAATGGCGAATTTTTCCCACAAAAGTATAATTTCTCAAACAATTCATTAATCAAGTTATTTTTTCACATCATTCGTAATAGTGATCCATATCACTCAATAAACAACTATAAATAATTATTGATCGATGATCAGAGACTCGGTTCACTCAATACATGCCCAACAGTAACCTAAATGTGATTCTACCTACTTTTAACGACATATTTGACTCAGTTTGTAGAGACCCAACTAATTTTGCTAGCGGTCGCGGGTTCGAGTCCCCTTAGGGACATTCATTTGTGTGAAGAGCCCTAATGCTTATACTCTAGTCATGGGTCTTTATATACTTTATAATATTATGTATGTATTTACAGGTAATTACATGTCGATACCTTAGTTCGCAAATCGGTTAACTCCTTTTCAATATTTTTTTCAAAGGCTACCAAAATCAAGAAATACACCAATACATATTATAAATTCGGAACAATATTTTTTTTTATATTAACGATATTTTCTTAATTAATCTTAAAAAATCATGTTGTATAAGTTTGTAACACTTATTATTAAAATATTAACGCTTTTAGTGGCCCCTTAAAAAGTTCACGTTAACGGAGTTAGCCGATTTGCGAATTAAGGTATCGATGTGTGTTGAATCAAATCAAAATATTCAATATTCAAATAGACTTTTACACGCACATTTGAATCATCACTTTTACATTATAATATTGAATTTACTTAAATGTCAGTCAGTAAGTCTGTGAGTACACTACCCCCGAGTCGGAAAGCAGATTTGCTGAGAAGAGCCGGCGAGAAACTCAACAGTTGCTCTTTTAATGTTAAGTATCAACAATTCGATATCCATAACACAAGCCATGAAGCTTACCATAGAACTAGAATGTACTGTCTGTTAATATCCTAACATATATTTTATTTTATCTATTCTATATAACATCATTTACATCAAAATCTTAAATACGCACACATACACAACATACAAAAACCTTCACATTTATAATAGTAAGCCCGATTTTAATATATTTTCATTGCTATCTCCTAGACTAAATGTTTTATGGACGGCGTCAAGGGGTTGAATTTGGCCAATACACCCGCAACTCAAAACTTAAGGGAAACCGTGACAAGAGAACTCCATTACTTTCTCGACCCTCTTTGAGTTTTTATGCAAGGGATTAACAATAATAAATCATTATTCCACCTAAATTGTTTATTGTTATAAATACGCTTTGCTTCAATAATGTAAATGTTCGTATTGCATGTCTGAATATTTCTGATATTAAGAAAAGTCTGTGCTTATGAATTATTTTTTTCGTTGAAATTTAGTTTTTTTGCATTTACATTTGGTTCAGTTTGTAGTGATCATACTTTCTGCGCAGCGGTCGCTGGTTCGAGTCCCGATGGATTCATTTGTTGAACACAAATGTTAGTACTCCAGTCATTGTTGTTTATATTTATAATATGTATGTATTTAAATTTATATGTAGTGTATTAAATATCTGGTGTCCATAACACAAGCCTTGTAGCATACCGCGGATCTAGATGCTGTGTGTAATAATGTCCCAATATATTTATTTATTTATTTGTATATCAAATGGTTATAAATACACACTATCATTTTGCTTTATAAGTGTTTAAGTAATAATCATAAGCATATATTTATAAGTATGATAATTGTTGTTATCAGCATTTTTACTTCACGTCCTATCTTAACGTGCTGTAACTGTGCCAAAGCTTCGTTTTCCAGCGTTAATTAAAAATGAACTAAATAACTATCAATAAAAAAGCTTTCAACAAATATAATAAAGTTATAACTTGTAAAATATATTTTACTTATCCAAAAAATGTATTTTGTAAGACGTAAAATTTTCACTTTTCACTATTGTTTTTATTTTAAATTTAATTCGCATCTATATAGCGATTTGTATCACGTTTACTTTTAAAGTTCACATAATATGTTTGTAAAATACGTAAGAATAATGACTTATATCAGACGAATTCAATGTAGGAACTTTGTTTTTAATTTAGTACATCAATTATTGAAAGCTCCTATTCACGTGTAACTTAAACTTTAAGCTTTCATAATGAGTCTAGAAGCTAGTTAATGTTCTTGTTTGAACTTACTAAAGTAGGTACAAGCTTTGACATGTTTGCATGAATTAATCTTTATGATATATTAATTAAACTTTAGATAGTCATATGAAATTTATAACTTTGTGTTCGTGCGTTTGTCTTCTTAAGGCTCGTTAAAACAATTATTAATGTAAAAGCTAATACATTTAACTACTTGGTTTTCAATACTAAGCAACTAAACAGATTTTGATGTAATTTTTTTTGATGGAATATGTAGACTTTCAGATCTGAAGATGGACAAAAGTTATATATTTACAATGAAAATCTAGAAAATAAGTTAGCTTGACAATGGTTTATTATATTAGTAATCAACCCTTTATAGCGTCCCACTGTTGGGCACCGGCACCTTTAATACGAATTAGGCCATAGACCATCACGCTGGCTATGTGCGGGTTAGTTGACTTATATCTTTTGAAAAAACTTGCTAGGTTTTCTCAGACATGTAGGTTTTTTGCGAGATTGTTCTTCACCGTAAGAGAAGTGGAAATCTTATTAGAAATAATTCGCTCTTGAAAATATTAGAAATGTCAGATTCTGGAATTGAATCCGCTTTACTCGGTTATCCAAATACAAAAAAAAAATTATCCGACTGGGCAACCTGTACTACTGCCTTTTTAGGTTTTTTATCAATAAAGTGAATATATTTTACATGTATAGGGTTTTCGTATTACAATAATATAAAGTTCACAAGAAACAAGTCTCGCTTTTCCCCAAACAGACGTAAGTGTATAAGCTGATTTAAATTGTTGTGTACACTCAAAGACAAAATAAAAAATTACAAAAAAGTAATTATGATATATTTTAGTTTCGGGATCGCATTTGAAGCAAAGAATTTTTAGCCGGCATTTGATCTGATAGTTGATGATAACTGTGCGGATGGACTATACTAACTTAAATACACATAAATTCAAAAACTCTTAGTGAATAAAGTATGTGATATGTAGAAACATATATTTTTGTTTAATAATATGCATACTAAAAAGTAATTTTAACAATTATCTCTTTTGTTAATTTGAATATTTCTTATTTTATTTAGTTAAAATAGACTCCGCGACAACGTAGCAGACAGAGCTAGCCAACCTGAAATAAAACTTCTTGATTTTAAACAATTTTGACTTCTATACAATTTTCTAGTTGTTGTGTCAAGTAATATAAGCTTTCAAAGTTCTTCCGAATTTCTGAGTTGTACTTAATGGTATTTGTAATGTACGAGGAAACAAAACTAACAAAGCCCTGCTTAAATATTTACAGTAGTTGCTATTGTTCTAGATATATCGCTGTAGTGTATCAAATTGAAAAGTAAATACAAGCGTTTCAAAGTGTAATTGAATTACGAATACAAAGTATTTGGTAATAATATATATTTTCAGCCAGTGATAATAATTATTTTGTGTAAGAGCACTGGGTAGTGTATATTTTTGACTAGTGACTTACCGTTATTACGTTTGGGAGCGTCCCGATAACAGGAAGTCGCATCAGTCCTTACTTTTCCAAACGATAAATTGACCGAATGAGTTAAAAAAGGAATTATTGACCTGAAAATTTCAGTTCTTTTGATATAATATAGAAGATGTATTTTATGTTTCAATGTATGTAACTATATAATATTTAGAAATAAAGCGTTATATAAAATAGAGGAAAAAGCTCCCTACTGTAAATTTCAGCAAAACAAATATTGGTAGCTTAAACAAATAAGCACTAGTGCGACAAATTACTTAAGCGTCACATACGAGTAGGTAGTACGAATACATACCTACACAAATATAAACTTTCGCTTTTATACTTTACTAGCGACTCGCCCTCGCTTCGCTCGGGCTCTTCCCTAGATTTAGTACAGGTAAAGCCGCGGGATCTGCTAGTTATGCATATAAACCTTCCTCTTGAATCACTCTATCTATTAAAAAAAACCGCATCAAAATCCGTTGCGTAGTTTTAAAGATTTAAGCGCACATAGGGATATAGGGATATAGGGACAGAAAAGGCGACTTTGTTTTATACTATGTAGTGATGATGATGATGATAGTGATGATAGTAATCCGATCCGCTTTATATAGTTTAATTTTAGAGCTTTTTCCTATGTATATTTGACTGAAATGTAAAGATAAGTTTAGTCACTGTTATATTTACTTTATTTTTTTATGTTGTTCTAATAATTTTGCTAGATTTTTAATGCAGTCAGTTTTACTACTGAAATATGGTATAAAATATTACTACTAGTATAATTACACGCGGTTAAACCTGCGTTATAATTAAATTTATCCCGACCTAGATACATTGTAATTAAAATATATCGTAACTATGACTACTTTACTTTAGCTTAGATCGCTATATAGTTATACTCGGTTTTCGAGGAATCTGTTTTAGAAACAAATTAGGAGAGTATTAAACTTTAACTGTTACTTACTTGATAAGTTCTATTGAATTGCGTTGAGAGATGTTCGATTAAATAAAAAAATACAAAATAGCCTAAGCACTGGAAGCCATAGTCCACCACTCTGGCTAAGTACTGGTTAGTGGACTTCACATGTCTCTAGGTAGGTAGGTTCTCTGAAACATGCAAGTTTCCTCATGATGTTTCCCTTCGCCATAGAACAGGTGATAATCATGTAAGTAATTATTCGCACATGAAAATTTTTAGCGGTACGAGACCCGGATCTGAACCCGAATCACTCGGTAAACAATGCGAGCGTGTTACCACTGGGCTACCACTGCCACAATATATTATATACATTATGTACTTATATGAAAATATTATATGTATATATATATACATAGAATATATATTTATACAAACATACATGTACATTTATTCACTATTTGTAATACGTAGCAAAATGCAAGCAAGACGAAGTATTATGACTTGTTTAACAAATCAAACACAAGATCTTAAGCTATATAGAGACCGGAAGTCCATCAAGTAACTAAGTTAAAACCAGCAACTATCTTCACGGTCAATTTGAAACATGTCCCAGCATTAAGAGGGAGTGACGTCACGGGGACGGCAAGTTAAATTGTGCGGACGCGCAATAAGCTACCCCTAAACAAGACATTCTTCCACCTAATGCATAAGATAGCGAGATGTTTAAGATTTTTATAGCTTTTATAGTTTTTACTATATATATATATATATATATATATATATATATATATATATATATATATATATATATATATATTCACATTTAATATAGTGTCTGTAATATTTTCAATTATTGTTCATTCTGGTAGTCACGTAATAATTTAACTGTATAAAATAAAATAAATAAGTCTATGGATTGTAGTAGGTACTCATTCGCCGCTAGGCTTTCCTACTTTTTGATAACAAAATGAGTAGACATAATATTTTCTTTGAGTTACGCGAATATTTGATAGTACAAATAAAAACATCGTTTCTGATTTTTTCGGGACTTAAGTAATTTTCTTTTTTGGTTATACTTCGCCTCTTCGTCGAACGTTCTCAACGTTGTTTCTTAAGCTTTGAAAGTAAATCATAATAAATCAGCAAAAAAAGTAGTTTAATTTTAAGTAGCCATTAAGTTAAAAAACTGTTTATTCTAGTTTAAAATTTTAGTTTTATTATTTTTAATATACTTTTTAGTGTTAATGTTTATGGTATTGTAAACTCTATGTGAAATTTCTTTCTATTCGGTTAAAAGATTTTGCGTGTATAAGATTCATCACTAATTAAATTCATTTTCAGATCTTCACAAAGCGAATGATATAAAATGTACACATTTAAGTCAAGTTTCAGGTATTCATATACTTTAATCAAAAAGTAAAGTAACAAAAATTAATCATAAAGTTAATAGAAAGTCATGACATATTAAATAAGTTGAGCTTTCTGTAGAAGGCAAGTCTAACGCATCCTGTACATAATATACGAAGCTCTACTTACAATATACACGCCGCATTCAACCCTCGTTATTACAAGGCTTAAGTGTAATATTAGTAATATCGCCTTCGGACACAAACGGTCTCGAAATACCAATTCTATTAAGCATCAATTTTGTATTCGTGATAATTGTTTCGTGTTCCGAAATAAGACAGCTTTTAGATACTTTCTCAATAGTTCAATATAAGAGAATATAAGAAAAAATCGTGATATGTGCTTTAGTTCTAACAATCGTACAAGTTTAATCCAGTCATATCTATAAAGTGAAATAGAAATGAGCAATAGATATTATAAAAAGTATTACGAAGTGTCTATTCATCCGATAAGCGGACGAATAAATTAAATATTATTCGTCCGACAATTGGTGTTTGATATATCGCGACTGAGACTTTTTTGCTTCTTAAATGGCTCAAAGAAAAATCAATTTGTATTTTAAGTTTTAACATACTCGTGTATGCAATTGCGGACGTTTCTATAGTACTTTTTACAAAATACCATTTTCTTGTACATTGTTTTGATGTAGGTACATACTCTCAGGGAGTGTTAGTAACGTACATAGGACGACTCTATAGAGCCAGCTCTTTTACATATAAAAACTCTTGGACTTATTAAAAGTTGGTGGGATCTTAATAATAAATTATCAGCTCGGTAGGTTAAGGTTATTTTTTTTTATTTTTGGCATAGGTATATCCTGCATATAAAAATCGTTTATTTTATATTAGAAATCAAAAAAGTGATAGATATTCGTACAAACCGACAATAGTTGGACGAATAATATATTTTTTATTAATACGATTATCGGATGACTAGCACAAGCCTTTAAAATAATTTAGTCGTCAAACAATTGTTGGACGACTAAATTATTTTACTCGTCCAACTAGCAGACGACTAGCATCAGCCAAAGTATTATTAAGAATGTCTTGAGAAATTGTATTTAAATATCTTTAGCCTGACTCGGGATTTAAACCCACGAGCATAATATATGCTGACTTTTAGAAATATTTTTTTAAAGTTAATATAATATTTAGTAGTTTTACAAGCATCTCTACTTTACCCAAAAATCTTACTGTTAAAGATGTAAGCACACTGTTAACAAGATTATTAATATTTGATTCCAGTGTTTGGAAGCTTAAGAGCTTTTGACATAGTCTCTGACATGGTCTTACGATTACTATCAAGATAACAAACGGAACAGACAGCTTAACGAACCCTCAAAGTCACGGAACTACTTAGTTTTTGAACCCAGAAGAGGTCACCCATCCGAGGGTGTTCAAGCATCTTTGCTCGACTATAATAATATCCTAAGTACCGTACTTAAATCGGACACACAATATTATCAATAGGGAGATTTCTAAAGCCTTAAAAGATTATTCGGGCTAATCTTGAACACTTTTGTACTGTTTATCGTATGGTTTTCTTCAATGAGGGACTATTTAAGATACATAATAATATTGTTATTCATTATGATGTGAAAATAAACTATCAATATTTGTATTTAAATATTTACCTTTAGTAGTAATAAAAACTGTATCTTCTACATAAAGTGCACAATAAATAAATACATTTTCTTTCGGCAGGCCATCGTAGCCCAGTGGTAACGCGCTAGGGAAACCGAAGTGAAGCGGGTTCATATCCCGTATCTCGCTAAATATACTCTGATATTTTTAATTCCGTATCATTTTAAATATTATTACCACTCTTGTCTTACGGTGAAAGAAAACATCGTGTACATGGTTTAGAGAGCCTAGCAAGTTCTTGAAACATATTATGTGTAATTTGCCAGCCCGCACTTGGTCAGCGTAGAGGACTATGTAATTGCCTTGATTCCTCTTGTATGCCGGCCTTTGTCCAGCAATGAGATGTTAAAAAGTCTGAATATGTACTACTATATTTATTATTTATGTATATCAATTTATATTATTAATTATTATTATTAGACGTTGACAACTATAGTGTTGCCACTATATAAATTGAACAAAGTGTTACCACCATATCAACTTCAAATTTCCCTACAAAATAATGGAGAAACAAATGGAAATTTTACTTAATAAAATAAATGTTAAGTTTAATGAACAAACAAAAACATTAACAACAGCAATAACCAAAAATGTTATGGAGGCCTTACATGAAAAAATGAAAACTTTGATGGAAGAAAACAACAACCTCAAAATAAAAGTCAACAAGTTGGAGAATAAAATAGCATTTCTGGAAAATGAAAAAAGAAAGAAAAACCTAATTTTTTTCGGTATTGAAGAACAGGGAACAAGCGAAGCCAAACTAGTGGACTTAGTTAAAGAAATTGTAGTGGAAACAGGTATACACTTGGATAGCCAGGAAATAAGTAGCGTTTACAGAATCGGGGTACGATCAGATAAGAACCGTCCCGTTATTATTTCTCTAACAACAATCTGGAAAAAACATCTCATTCTAAAAAACAAACGCAACCTTCCACCAAACGTATATGTCAAGGAAGACTTTCCTAAGGAAGTATTGGAAGTACGCAAACAATAGCAGCCTAAAGTTGAAGAAGAGCGGAAAAATGGAAATATAGCTTATATAAAATATAACAAGCTCATTGTGAGAAAGCCAAAGGACACTAACAGAGAAAAAAGAAAGAGAGAGAAAACAGGATCACCAGCTAGCCCCTCGCTTAAACACTCAAACACAAACAATGCCAAAAACGCAAAAATTGAGCTTTATCAAAGTAAAACTAGAGAATTAACAAAAACAAATAATCTCACACGGCAAGCAAGAGAGAGGACTGCCTCGTTGTCAGAGATACAAAAAAACATGTAAAAGCCTCCTCTATCCGGAACCACATTAAAGAAATAACAAAAGATATCAGAACAACTGTAACAAACTGCACCCCAAGCCGGCTGGTCACCGTGGGGGAAGATGACCGTCACCCTCCAATAAACCTGACACAGGAAACAAACCAAAGGAAACAAAAACTAAATTTTAGAGGTTTATACTTATGTACGCTGAACACAAGAACCCTTCGAACGCAAGAAAGCTTGCACGAGCTAGAACTAGCTATCGAAAGTATAAAGTGGGACATCATTGGCATAAGCGAGATGCGAAGAATGGGTGAAGAAATAGAAGAGAGAACTCACTATGTTATGTACTACAAAGGTGAAGTTGCTGGACAAAGAGGAGTAGGTTTTCTGATAAAGTCAAAACTGAAAAGCCAGATTATCGGGTTTGAAGGTATATCAGATAGATTAGCGGCCATTCATATTAATATACCAGAGTATAAGAAACATTGGACAATAATTCAAGTCTATTCCCCGACGGAACAAGCTTCACCTACAGATATAGACAATTTTTACAGCAACCTACGGGAAATTACTGTTAAATACTCTAAAAATAATATAGTGGTCATGGGAGATTTTAATGCTCAAGTAGGTACTCGAATAGCAGGCGAAGAGCATATAATAGGAAAATTTGGAAGAGGTAAACGAAGCAAAAATGGAAAAACTTGTGGAGTTCCTACTAGAACATAACTTAACACTACTTAATACCATATTCCGCAAAAAGCATAAAGCCAGATGGACATGGATATCTCCAGATGGAATGAATAGAAACGAAATCGACTACATCATAACCAACAAACCTAGGTTGTTCAGCGATACGGGTGTAATACAAAATCTGAATTTCAATACTAACCATCGCATGGTACGTTGCTGTTTAACTCAAAGTGGTTCAAAAAAACCAAGGCCGAAAGCAATTCAAGCAAACTTACTACAAATGTTTAGTAACAAGAGCGTTCCTAATGATCCAACAGAAGACCTGATGAAAGTAGTTACCTCTAATGTAAATTTAATTGAGAAATATAACAGAATAGAAAAAAATCTTAAGGACCAGATAAAAATACATAAAACCAAATTCAAAAATTCCTATTTAAGTAAAGAAACTTTAAAACAAATTGAGGAAAGAAGGATACTAATTTCAAAAAAAGATAGGAAAGAAAATCTTAATGAAATCTCAAATCTTAGTAAAAAAATCAAGGAAAATATGAGGAGAGACAGGAAAAGATAAGAATTAAAACCCTAGAGAACCATATCAATAAAACAGGAGGTACACGGAAAGCTCTCAAGCAACTCCGCGAAAAAGGAAAAGATTGGATACCAAAGCTAAAAGATAAGAACTCGCCAATTACTACACGCAGTACAATTCTCAACTTAGCAACTGCCTACTATCGCTCTCTATATTCAAAACAGCTAAACACTACCTTACTCGTAAGCGGACCTGGACAGGAAAATATAACAGGAGATACTGATGTTATACCAGAAATATTGCCATCAGAAGTAGAAAAGGCCATAAAAAGTCAAAAGACGGAAAAAACTCCAGGACCAGATAGAATTCCAAATGAGCTTATGCGAGGTACAATTGAAGAGTTAAGTCCAATACTAACAAAGATCTTCAATGAGATACTATACACTAGCAACATTCCAAGCCAGTGGGCAGAGTCACACATAATACTTTTATACAAGAAAGGTTCAAAAGATGACATTGGAAATTACAGACCCATATCTCTCATTTCAAATGTATATAAGGTTTTTGCTAAAGTCATTTTAGGCAGAATTTCAAATAGGCTTGACGAGAATCAACCAGTAGAACAGGCAGGGTTTAGGAGAAACTTTAGTACAATTGATCATATTCACACCATCAAACAGCTCATACAAAAGTACAACGAGTACAAAAAATCCATTTACTTAGCCTTCATAGACTACTCCAAAGCTTTCGACAGCCTTAAACATGAATATGTATGGCAAAGTCTCATGGAACAGGGGATCCAAACAACTTATATAAACATCTTGAGAAACATTTACAGTCAAAGTAAAGCAAGAATCAAGTTGGAATCTCTGGGGGAGACCTTTCCAATAGACAGAGGAGTTAGACAAGGTGACCCACTCTCACCAAAGTTGTTCTCAGCAGTACTGGAGCAACTGTTCAGGCGATTGGAATGGAATCATCTAGGACTAAACATAAACGGATTACGATTGAACCATCTAAGATTCGCTGACGACCTGGTCATATTGGAAGAGAACCCTAAAGTGCTGGAATCCATGATACAGACCCTTGCAGACAGAAGCCGTGAAGTTGGTCTAGAAATAAACTCGAGTAAAACTAAAATGATGACAAACTCAATAGCTGCAGATATAACAATTAATGGACAAAAACTTGATTATGTAAGGGAATATGTATATCTAGGGCAGATTATATCTATATCTCTGAGTGACCAAATGTCCAAAGAAATTGATAAAAGGATTGCTACTGGATGGAAACAATTTTGGGCTTTGAAAGAAATTATGAAAAGCAAAGAGCTAGGTGTTAAGATCAAGAAAAAGACATTCGATATCTGCATTCTCCCCTGCATCACTTATGGTTGCGAAACCTGGGCGTTGACGAAAAACCATAGGGATAAACTTGCGAAATGTCAGAGAGCTATGGAGAGGAGCATGCTAGGGTTAAAACTAAAAGATAAAGTAAGGAGCATAGATATTAGGTGCAAGACAAAACTGACCGATATCCTATTGCGTATCGACCAACTGAAATGGAGATGGACTGGACATATGCTTCGTAGTAAATTGGAAAAATGGAGCAAGCAGGTTACTGTTTGGTACCCAAGGGATGGCTTGAGAAGCCGGGGTCGAAAAGTGAGAAGATGGGAGGATGATCTAAAAATGACATTAGGTCCCCTTTGGTTAAGAGTGGCGGCAGATCGGAAGCAATGGAAGGCATTGGAGGAGGCCTTTGCCGTAAGGCACACCGAGCAAAGAGACATTTTGTAGAAATTATTTATGTATAAGTTATGTTTAATTCAAAACTGTAAAAGTTCGGAAATAAAAGGCTTTATTATTATTATTTTTCAAGATTGCTTTTCTCAAAACCCTAATGATTTTGGTATATAATGAAGTCCGCGGGCCTAAGCCAAGAGTACTTCATTGAATTAATTAGGCTACTGTGTCGACAGCTTCCTCTTGAAGAAATTTTCTTACTATACGGCATGTATTTAGGATAGTTGCTTTTTGCATAGTGTAGTACGTGGTATCCGGTAAATCTAATGTTTTCAGTGAATGAAGTAAGTGTTTCGGAATGACACCTGTGCTGGAGAGCACCAGCGGAACAATATAAACTGTTTTCATTTTCCAGATTCTTAATATTTCTTCTTTAAGTTCAGTGTATTTTTGTAACTTCTCTGTAATTGTTTTCTGCAAATTATGGGTATTTGGGACAGATATATCTATTATATGGACTATTTTATTTATTTTGTTAATTAAGGTGATATCCGGTCTGTTGTTGTGAATCGTTTTGTCAGTTAATATAGCTCTGTCGTAATACATCTTGTAGCTGGCATTCTCCATCACAGGTGTAGGTGTGTATTGATAATAAGGGAGAGGTTTTTTTTCTGTTAATTAATTATTATTATTATTATTATTATTATAATTATTATTATTAGATATATCAAAATACATTTTTTTTATATATTTTATCGTTTGTTATAATTAGTTGCTCATAAATCAAAAATGTCTATAACATCAAGAAAAATCATTTTCTTCATTTAACATTGTAAAGCTAGAAACGCTAGAAGCTATTTAAAAATAAAGATAACTGCTATCTTCATTTTAATCTTCTGTTTCTTAAGGCTCTTAACGACAGACCTTCTATTTCTATTAATGTGCAAATACAATGAATCTAATGGAAATTCTCATTGGAACGCGACTTGTAATAGTTTTACTGAGTGGATATTTCTTGTTCCGCAGTAAATGGGTCACCCTTTTTCATTAAAGGAATCTTGTAAATTAAAACTGTTATATATTTTTATATTGAACAAAAAGTTCTATCTAACGTAATTTATGATTGAGTTTCATTCAGAGAATTTCATATATATATATATATATATATATATATGTTGTTGTTGGGACATTTACACACAGCACTATCTAGTTCCACGGTAAGGTACGAGCCTTGTGTTATGGATACTAGATGGTTGATATACTACACATATATAAGTTTAAATACATACATATTATAAATAAAAACACCCATGACTGGAGAACAAACATTCGTGCTTAACAAATGAATGCCCCCAGCGGGAATCGAACCCGCGACCGCTTGCGCAGCAAGTAGGGTCACTACAAACTGCGCCACGCGTGTCGTCATTTAAGACTGTTGATAAGATTTTAGTATATAATATAATATAATTATTTTCTTTGTTTAATAAACTTTATCTTTCGGGTTTTATCGTTATCTAAGACATTTGAAAAAAGAAACATTGTCATAGCTTTTTCTACTATGATATATATGTATTATACATATAAACCTTCCTCTTGAATCACTATGTCTGTTGATGAAAACCGTATTAACATCAGTAGCTTTAAAAATCTACGCGTAAAGACAGTAGTAAGCTACTTTGTACGCTACGATGTAGCGATAATACCTACAATTGACAAAAATAATAGACTACCTTTATGTAGTTTCATATTAAACAGCTATTTAGTATTTGTCTAAGTATAAATACACACGTAAAGGAAAATGAGGTAAAATTTGGACAGTCCCTTCACTTTTTATTGTTTACTAAGTACATTATGTAATATTCTCATTACACCAGACCATTGTAAGTGTTAAGAAATGTACATATGTAGTAAGATCGTATTACGAGGCCCTACATGTATAATGAATAATCCTTGAGGTTTATGGTCTAAGGGCCACACTAGTACTCGTGACAATTATTGTCAACAGATATTACGAACTAAGGGTTCTGCAACCATGATGTGATATCACCATAAGTAAGGAATTAATGTTGTAAGTAATTCGTGTGCGATCTGTCCAGGTATTTCTTTAACAAGTACAATGTGCGTTCCTCGATGTTTCAATGTTTGATCCGTGCTCGATGAAAATAACCTTCTTAGCTGTTCTACGACTCCTGTTTTTTTTAATTACAGATATTTTATCAACTTCCTGTATAACATATAAAATAATCAACATTCCACTATAATAAACACTAACTTTCTACTCTAAATAGCACTGTTTTACTTTCTCTTCGAGTATAACAGTATAATAATTTTAAGGAATATTTATGGGAAAAGTTGCGTGAAACATTAATTTTACCGAGACGTTCAGTGGCGACGCCATTACAGGGGACATCTGAGACTTTAGGCCGTCGACTATCATCACTATAAAATATACGCATAATATTACGTTTAGATTTAGTAGTATTATAAATGCGAAAATTAATATGTTTGGTACTTTGTCATACTGAAATAAGTAATAAAAAATAGATAATAATTGGAATCGATGCATCTGAAACAAGAAATAACCTAAGTTTTATTATGAGCACTGACTTTTCTAGATTTATTTACACGTGATTTGTTTCCTATTTTGACATTTTAGGAATTATAAAATGCTTAATGGGGGAAGGGATTATTTTTTCAAGACTAACACGTAGTGATAAAAATTAAATTATAATGCCCTATCGCCTAAGCTTTTGTTGTTATATTATTAATATAAGTTAATGTTAGATTTGGCTACCGATATATTCCTACGTGCAATTTGATTGTACCCAGTATTTTTAACGTATATTTACGAAACTTATATATAATATTTGTACAAGAAATATTTTTTATATAAATTATACAAGCAATAAGGTTGTTAAAAGCAATTGTCAATAATAAATGAACATAGGATTCTCGTTCTGATTATCTATCGATATTATCTGTTTAACTGCCTCGGTGGTGTAGTGCCTAGCATGAACGGTCACACATCGAGAGGTCCTGGGTTCGAGTCCCGGGTCAGGCCAAGCTTAATTATTGAGTCTTTCTGTTTAGTAAGCCTCAGTAACAGCCTGGAGTTGGCGGTGTATCACCCCCGTGCTGTCGGTCCTGCGCCTTAGCTCTCACTGGTCGTATCGAAATCGCGTAGTCGCCCCAACGGAGTATGAGAGTACACACGCGCGTACACTTGTGCACTAAAATTTCTCCTGAACAGTTGGCCAGTCTCATGCTGCCTGAGATTGGCAGCCGTAGCCGGAATCGGTTGGAGAACATTATTATCTGTATACTGATTTTACACATAAGCTCACAAGCTTATCAAGCAAATTAACGCTTGAATATAATGGGATGTGAAATAACATCAAATAAAATTCTTTTAAGTTGACATTGGAAAAGAGTTAATTAATTTTACTTTTAACTTTGGCCCCTGTTTAAGAAAATTATTATCATAAAATATAAAGTTACGGAGTGAATTAAAAGTTTGCATTTTCTTTTTGAAGTAATTTAATTTTTGCCCCGTGGCTAAGAGATTTACTGACTTCGTAAGACGTGTTTCGACTTAAACTTTTCGAATAAAATACTCAATAAGATGTATCAATGTTTAAAGCACCCTCAAAATACCTCTTCAACGATATGTATGTCAAAATAAGGTTAGGTTCAAAATATTTACCGAATGTTTTTAATCGTACAAATGAAATCAGAGGATTGCTCTACTTTGTAATAGATATTCTAATTTTATAGAAATGGCCATGTTATTACAAAAGACTATGGGATAGTTAAAAAAAGACACTTGGGCATTTATTCTATTATGTCTGTGTCTGATTTTATATACTAATTTGCATTCAGCTTGTTCTCTCAGACAGGTTTCTCTCAGGCAAGTGGTCACTGCGTTAGAATTGATTCGCACATGAAAGTATCAGAAGTGCGAGAGCCGGGATTTGAACCCGCTTCACTCGATTTCCCAAATACTACGAAGCTACCACTGCTTTTATGTGTAGTAAACTAGCCTTTTCCGTGGCTTCACCCGCATTCTAGAGGCTTGAACCAAATACCTCGCAGAGCTACCGGCGTCCCTTCCCCCACGCCACCGCGTTCTTTTTTTTTCTCCCGTTTTTGCAACATTTTTATTGTTGCTCCGCTCCTATTATTCGTAGCGCGATATAGCATATAGCTATCCTCGATAAACGGACTATCCAACACAAAAAGAAATTTTTAATTCGGACCGGTAGTTCCAGAGATAATCACGTTAACCAAACAAACAAACTCTTCAGCTTTATAATATTAGTATAGATTATAAATATAAAATTAGTTTCACCACAAATAAAGTTACTTTCACATTTATAATATAAATTAAGTTCGATTTCGAGCTTTTGTCGCATCGAAGCTTTAACGTGGTTAAGTATAAGATAACTGAGTCAGTGACCCTGCAAAGGTCCCTTCATACGTTATAGTTTCGAATAAGCCTCCTCCGTTGCCACAGTGTCGAGCCTATAATAATTTAATTTTCTGCAGAGGACCGAGGCACAATATAGTCTTACATACTTAATGAATGGAGATGAAGGAAATTTATGAGATAGGTTGACGTGTTATAGGGTATTCATTTATAAATACTGTTTATGTGATTTCCCTTTAGTCTTTAGGTATAGTGGTTAGTGTTAGAACTAGAGTTCAAAATTTGACTCCCAGGTCTAGTAAAAGTGCTTTAATGTCAGTTTTAAGATTTTTTTTTCTCTCTCTCTCTCTCTCTCTCTCTCTTCGTTGGGATATCGTATACATTGATCAATGTTTTAAGCCTTACCTGAAAATTCTTTCTACTCATAATATTTAGTGTGTCTATATCGGTTGAACATTGTACATATGTTCGTATTTGATATGTTCACTTATTGTGAAGTAATTTTTTGTACTTTTAATAAACAAATTATATCTCAAATGGAACCATTCGTATAAAAATACCTTTTTTACTTTCATAATAATTGAAGTCGACGTATCATTTAATTTCAAAATAATTCATTATTCATATAAAATAGGTACCTTATTCATTTTGCTACTAAAGGATTCAGAAATAATTCCCGGAAGAAGCTAAAAATAACGTTATAAAAGATTTTTACTATGAAGGAGAATTTCAAAGTAATTTTATTAAATGCTGAAGTAGATTATTGCAAGCACTTAGCCAAAGCGATTGTCAATAACTTAGTACTAAAAGTAAGTCTTGTTGAAAATGCTTTAAAAATTTCTCCAATATCATATTCATAGAAGCTCACTCCTATATCGCACAGAGCCAGAAATCGTATAAAGGCTTTTCTCCACCAAATATAGTGCTAATTTAAAATATATATAGAAAAACTAGCAATTAACACTCGCATCACTTGGGTTAACTACTGGTTTCATAGTTATGAAGAGTTGACGTTTGTATTGGGATTACTTGTCAATCCTGCGATGCCCAATTAGGAGGGTGGTTTAGTAGGTTTTACTGGCTTTACTGTTACCTACACGTGATTTGCGTAAATCCATATCCCAATTTTTTTAGAAAAGAAAAGAAATACGTGTTTTGTCGTAGCAATGAGATAATTTCCCGGGGTAAGATATGTTACTCTTCAGCCCTCCCATTATCTCCACGCAAAACTCAGGCTAACCCGTCATTCTGTTTCGACGTGTAAAAAATAGGTACCAAGTATGGATTAATTTTTATCTATAAAATATACGTTAAACCTTCAATATAACGATGAACTAGATTATAATAGAAGCAAGCCTTATAACCAAGCACATACAGCATTGTTGTACAGTGATGTAAATATTATGCATTTTGAAGTTGGTGTTGATGGAAGCCGGCTTTAGGTAGTCGATGAAGTAAAGGAGTTTACGATCCTAGATCTTTAGCTTGGAGCTCGTTGACTTGTGAAGTCTATATTAGATGCTCAACTTTGTACTAATATTAGATTCTACTGCAACTTTAGGTTTAAATACATGAATTAAATAGATTTCTCTGATATAACAGTTGTAGGATAGGTACATCCAATTTTACGTCTTCTTTATTTCGTAACCGTTAGCTAGTATTAGTAGCTAGTATTTACAGATCTAGGGGTAGGTTAGGTAGAGTAACCCAAGGTAAATATCCTTGGTTTGGCAAAGTGTAACAATTCACTCATCTTTAAAAGAAATCTTAGTATTAACCCGGACTTGTAAGATTACCGTATTCGATCCTGTGTGCCAGAGATCACAAAATGCCTTCGAGCTTTCGTATGTATTTCGTTCTAGTCATGTTAAAGTGTGGTCACGTGTCAGCTTTTGAGAGTAACAGAAATAGAGGCGTTAGGCGTACGTATATTTATGGGGCATACTTGTGCATATTTTCTTCTGTACAGGTCTCAGTGAGATTGGCCGTCATGGGGAAAATTGGTCATGAGATATTACTATTTTTCAACCCAATCGCACCAACATTTAATGAAAAAACAGTTGCCTTTTTAAGACGTCTATGCTCTAAAATCCTCCTCGTACTGAGGGAGGCCCGTGCCCAGCAGTGGTATGTTAAAAAGGGCTGAAGAGGTAAGAATGAATTTTCTAAAAATATTCTATAAAGCTCCTACCATATTTTTTATTAAACACAAATTTAATAATAATTGATACAGTAACGCACTTATCATACTTTTATTAAACACTTTAATAATACAGTTATGCACTTTAATTAAAAATATTTGTATATTTTTGTCTTTATACACACATACATGAATATTCCTAACGTAAGTGGGAGTATTTTAGTGAAAGTAAGATATCTCAGTCCTCGGAACGTGGTGTACGTGTAGAATGAACTAAAGCGTCCTAATAAATTTAGCTATTTGATTTAAGTGACCGCATAGAATATCGAGTTTGGTAGTTAAAGCGAACAGAATAATAAAATAATTTTCTTACTAACCAAAGATGATTCGTCTTAGTGGTTAACGATTTTTATTAGCCACTCATTCTGTTAATACTACGATACATAC
This sequence comes from Boloria selene, assembly GCA_905231865.2. Lineage (NCBI taxonomy): Eukaryota > Metazoa > Arthropoda > Insecta > Lepidoptera > Nymphalidae > Boloria > Boloria selene. The sequence continues at coordinate 2,517,173 of HG993140.1, read as the reverse complement.
TCTTATGCTCAACAGGCACGTAAGCCATTAAATGAATAATTAAATTGAATTGATACGCGTATACTACATATGTATATTTATATAATATACGTATTATATTTGTTCACGTATTTGGATAGAAATATATATTCTATTATTTATTATATATTAATTATTTATAAAATACACACTGACCTTCTACTGCGGTAAAACCGAATAACTTTTGAATTGATTTTAATAATTTACTAAAAATAAAAGGCAATAAACTCATTAGTTCTCATGTAATTTCCATTTGCGGTAACATTTAACGTATTGAATTTAATATAATATTTAATGTTGAATTCGTTGAATTATGTATGATAGTTTTACACTATTATTAAAAATCACTTTTATCTATTTTACAATTAATTAAGAATTATACTCATAATTAATTAAGAATTATATTCATATACGAGTACAAAATAAGTTGTTTAGATTTGCTTTGAACAGTAATCGAACGTGTGATATGGTGACTTTGAAGCAGTGCTAGTGCTACACTGCTACGTTGACAGTGAAAGATATTTCATCCCTTCAGAAAACTACATATTGTAAAGGGTTATTTTACATGACAAAATATGCATCTTCCCATTTTCAATATCCCTTTGTATTACAACTTTGTCACTCTGAAACTAAGCTTGTCTAACTTTTTTAGCAGAAATATTTAAATATTTAGTACCTATGCATCCATTTGCAACATATTTTAAAGTAAATTTGAGTACTTCGTGTTCAAAACAGTGTGAAATGTTAACTGAAAAATATTAGTAGCCAAATATTACTGAAATATTACTATAGACACTAAAATGACTGAAGGGATATTCCAGATTTTTTCAGGCAACCTTCAAATTAGTTCAGCGACTAATACAGTCAAGGTTGGCAAGGATCGAAAGTTTAAACCGAAACAAAACGGGGACTACAAGTAATTAATAAAAAATGTCAAATATGATCAAATATGTATACAGTATGTAATTAAGTTAAATTGCGAAAGCAGATCAATGTTAAGATATCTAAATTCCAAAGAAACACAGATTGCGAATAGTGAAGTGAAAGTTTAGATACTGGTTCGTGCTACAGCATCACGTATGCATGGACTGAACCAAAGTGCCTCTATAAATTCACTCTTGTAAGTTTAACCGTTCTCGTAGATACTTAGACAGAATGGAATTTTAATACTAAAAACTGATTTTGAAATATTCTGATGAAATTAATTTTATTTTATAACGGTATAATATAATGTTAAACTAAGGAAAGGAAATGGAAGTAGTTTAGTAAGTATGTTAGAACATTCGTTTAAATATTAGGATATTCGGTAGTGGTACTAGAATAGATTTATCAAATATCAAAGAGTTCAGTTGAATTTCGGAGCTAAATAAAGACGGGAAGAAATGAAAAAAATATATATAAAAGTCAACTAGGTAATACGCACTGTGGATTGTGGTGTTCAAAAGGAATAAAACATTTATGGTGCAGAAGAGATACGTTTATTCCGATCCCAGAATTCATAGAACGTAAACAGTATATGGAGTACCAGCGACTCACACCTTTTAACGGTTAGTAATAGACTTCACAGAGATGCGATTTTTTCCGGCATTAAAAAGTATCCTTTATATTTCCGGATAACTTTCATTATATTTTCAAATTTTATCAAAATCTATTTAGTCGTTTTCTCGTGATACTTCGATGCCAAACAGACAAACATTTTAAAACTATACATAAATTACAAATTGGGTTTCAGCATCGATAATAATAAATATTTCAATAAGATTTTCCATAAAAGAACATATTAATTTCAGATAGAATTTTACTATTCGTATACGCATTACATTTAGATAATAGATATAATAGAATTTAAACTGAGGTGTGATATATGAGATTCATATTATGAATGAAATTAAAAGAATTAATTTTAAATTTCCGAAAGGAATTCCCATTATATATTTTTTTTACATTTTAATTAGTTTCAAACGAGTTATTTTTCGTTTACTTACAATCGGGTTTAAATATAGTGATACGAGTGAAATCAGAGGCACCTACTAGTCAAATATATGCTTTGAAAATATATAATTATATTATATAGAAATTTTAAGACTTAAAATTACTTGTAGACATAGTTGTAAGATCATGGTGACTTTAATATTAAAACATACATAGTTTTAATATGCGTGTAAACACGCGGGGCTCAAGGCTGTGGTATCGCACCTCGATGTATGTTCAAAGTGAACTAAAGTACCCTCATAAATTTAGCAGTTAAAGTGGCCGCATGGAATTACGAGTATCTCCAGTGTGAAAAGCAATTAGGCGAGTTTGTTAGTAATATATTTAATAAAGATAGTTTTCTATTCGAAATAAATAGCTAAAACTTGTCGATTAAAATGGAAGACTTGTTTTTCATAATTATTTAAGTACTAATAACTCAATCTCAGAATCGTTTCCGGTTTTCTTTTTACGGTGATTTTAGTTTAGGAGTAGATAAAGTTGTGAGATACTTTCTCGCAGTATAAAGTATCCTGTATGCTGGTTCTAGAGTAACTAGCTACTACTAAAGCAAGTTTCATCAAAATCTCTCCAGTGGTATTCATTGTTAGTGATGATATCACAGACAGACAGACACACAGACGAAAATTGTAAAGCTTCGACCTCTCTAGCGATAGTAATGACTATTTCAATAACATTTTTGAAAAAATATTTATTGTGTTGCACAATACGACTCAATGTTTTTTCTATTATTATTTATAGATTTGCTAACTTTATTTAATAACCAATTTTGGTTACAAGAATTCAGTTGCAGTAAGCTTATAATTTCTACGTAACCGATTTACCTCAGAGATTAGTTAGTCGGAGAATAGTGCAATGCGTGTTTGCGCAAACACAAGTGTACTCTCTAAACGTTTATCTCTCATATTCTAGTAGATCGGCAATTCGACACGACCAGTGCATAGAACATAAAGCCTAGAACCTATACTAAGTACTAAATTATGTGTAACTATCACCCATTTCGATTTTCTGGGTTGTTACTGATTCTTTTGTTATTATTTTGTTAATATTTAACGCAATTATTGATTTGTTAATATTTAACGAAATACGGGATTCAAACCTCACGATCTGCAATCGTATATGTTAGTTTTTAAACACTAAGCAGTTACAATATTGTAAGATTCGGTCTAATTTCGTTGATTTTGACATTTTTCTTAATTATATGTAGGTAATGAATATTGTTCGGTAGCTTTCAGCGCTACGTTTTATCTAAACGGTACAGAAATAGACTGTAATTCCAATCAATACAAACTTTGGCGTAGATACAGTATTTTTTATAGCATGTAGAAAGTTACAAAAATAACCAATCAGATCTATTTTTATACGAGTTGAATGTTTTATTGATGTGATTATGAATAAATATTTCCTTGTATTGACCCCTTTTTAACGTCCCACTGATGGGCACGGACCTCCTTTCAATGCGAGAGAGGACGGACTGCACATGTCTTTCGAAGACTTGCTAGTTCTCTCAGACATGCAGGTTTCCTCACGATGTTTTCCTTCAACCTAAGACAAGTGGTAATCATGTTAGAAATGATTCGCACTTGAAAATATCAGAGATACGAGACCCGGATTTGAACCCGCATCACTCGATTATCCAAGCGAGCTCGTTACCAATTGACTACCACTGCCTTAATATTAACTTATCGAGTTAAAAATTTTAAAAGAGTACTGTGGAAGGGCTTGGTCAAGACAAATAGATATTTAGAAGTACGAAAATAATAATAATGAAGTATCACTTCATACTATAAGGTAAAATCTCATACACTAAATATGAAAGAAATAATAATAAAATTAGTAAGTATTATACATACATATATACTTTCGAAAAACATAACCGCTCTTCTGAGGCAGTCGGGTAAAAACAGATACGCAAAGAATATAATATTTACAGCGATATTTTAGTTTGTCTGACTGTTCCGTAGGGAATATTATGCACTACCTATGGTAAGCAATTTCTGAATTACAAGCAAACAAACTCTAGGAAGCAATAACTTACTGTTTCCAGTATCAAGTATAAAGCGTCTTTTCAATATATACTGTATTCTGAAAACTATCCCCTGAAGGCGTATATTTCTCCATTCAAGTCCCGGTGTCTAATAAAGTGGTCACAGTCGAAGCAAGATTAACAGTACCGCTTTGTTATTGGCTGAGGTGCTGTACATACGAGAGCTTTATCTACCTTCGTTGAATAACACTAAAAAACGTAAAAATTCATAAATTCGCATTCACACTTTAGTATAGTATGAAAATTTTTTTTCGTACTATTTAATTCGCACAGTATAAGAAATAAAATATTTCGAAAAGGTAAAAAAATATAGTCTTACTAGCGTTTTCTCTCGGTGTTACTCCCGTGGTTCGTTTTTGGATATTGTTCTTCTCGTAGTTCGATATCGTCAATGGTCGATGGATGGAGGTGTGATGTTACGAGTACATTGTCTGTAGAATTCGAGTCCCGCTGGGGTCATTCATTTCTTGAGCGTAAATGTTTGAACTCCAGTCATGGGTATTCATAATTACAATATGTATGTAATTAAATTTTATATAATAATATTTAGTATATCAATTATCTGGTATCCGTAACACAAGCCTCGTAGCTTACCACATAACTAGATGGCGCTGTTGTAATAAAGTCCCAAAAAAAATTCATGATAGGAGGTCACCTGCATCCGATAAAATTAATTAGTAATATATATAACTATAATCAATATATTTTTTGTTGAGGAAAAATTGTGTCTCCTAAAAATGACATTATACACCAAATTCACTAGGAATCATTTCTAGGAGTGACTTTGGGATTTCTGGTAATGTTGTTCATTAGGCTGCTTGACTAAGTTCAGTGAATTCCCATAATGAAACAGATAAAAGAGGATTTTTTGAAATTTAATCCTTAAAGGATAAAAAGGACTTCAAAGTTACACGGTAAATAATACTTTTGAGGGTCAAATAAAAAAAGGCCAGCCATTAGATATTAAAAAAAATAAGAAGAAATAAGGTACTATAAAAATAAAAAATAACAAAAGAGCTAAAATTTTTAGAATATTAATTTAAAATTGATATGATACTGCACTAACAACTACCTAACTGAAGCTGTAGCACTTGAGATTGTTGGTGAGATTCTCATAAGGATTGAATAGATCATAGATCATATCTCTATATATTATAAATAGGCAAATTCAAAACACCTTGGACCACAATTTATTTAAAAAAAATATTTTTTGAATTTTTACTTAGTAGCTATAGACGAGTTTTAGTAATTTAGCAATAACTTTTTCCTTATGATCGAATTATAAGCAAACATTTATTTACATATATGTGGCTTGCAAAAAGTTCGATGCCACATACTACTAAAATGCAGTGACTTTGTCCGAAGTCTTATTTAGAAAAGAAAAAAGTAAAAGCAAAAAATAAAATTTACATAAGTAAAACTAAAAATAGCCATTTCAACCTTCAATTTTATTGTCTTCCTTTAGTAAAAAGTTAATTGTTACTTCGAATATAAAGCCTTCTTTAAACAATAACGTGGCAGAATCATTATAGTGGTTAAATGAACTGTTCATTCTAGAACATCTTAAAGAACAAAACCCCTAACAATATAGTTTTTATATTGAAAGATAACATTTTGCATATAAAAATAATAACAAAATATATTATTATCAATTAATGATGTTTGCCTTTAATAAATAACAGTTTTGATATTTTAAATATAAATAAATGATAAAAGGTGACGTTCATCTCTTTAATTTTATCGATATTTTCGGCTAAATAAAATATACATATAATGTCTGTAACAACTGACTTTTAGTATGAGTAGATACAAGTGGAGATTAAAAAATGAAGTGCAGTGGCTTTTCATGGCTTTGTTCCTTAAAAATTATATACATTACATATTATGTTATAAATGAAACTATCTTTTCGGATTTTGTAGCGGATTAATTATGATTTTTGGTTCCCGACGTTTCGAATGCTTTACATCAATCATGGTCACGGGAGCATTCGGTAGATAGTTTCGTTAACAGCTAGTTTCATTTATAATGTCAAGTATTCGCGTAAACCTAAGAAAATATTACATTGTATGTTTCTCGTTTATATTTTTTTATAAATAACAGTGTGAACTCTACCTTAAAAAGTCACATGGGAGTTTGTATAAATTAAGAGAGGAGGCGACAACGACAATTTCTGAAATTTATCATCCAGTACGTGAGCCGAGTTTATTGGCAGACGCTTCCTTATTTAATTTAACGAAGCCATTATCTGTCGTACATTTTACGCGGTCGATTACAATACGATCAGACATATTCGCATACTAATTTTCAACCGCGGCTATGCCCATTGTGTAAAGAACCTATAGTTTTCATTACGTGTTTTTTAGCATAGGTTCAGTAGTGGCCTTTAACACATAAACCATTTAAAATACCTGTTTACAATATTATAATATTTTATTATATTATTTCTAAACATAGTAAGTCGGATACTCTTACAAATTATTTTCAAATAATATATATCCCTAGCATACTTTAACTTTGAGGAGTAAATTGTTGAAGTTTATTAGGTATAACAATAACTGTATAACCTCTCATTAAGAAAAACAACATAAAAATATGTTTGTAGAATTTCTCCTTGAGTTGGTAATTGAAACGATTTTCTGACATTCTCTTCTATCATTTTAGACGTGATAATTATAAAATAATATTAGCAGTGACTTAACACAATCTAGCATATGCCACTCTAAATAAGCCATTAAAAAGATAAGTCCCACGTTCCTGGTTTTCCTGCTACAGTTTCATAATTGGAAGCTTACCTCTGAAAGGTTTTTCCATTTTCTCCGAATCGGATCAAACCGACTTGTTATTTTTGAATAGCGTATATTTAGTATTTTTTTACTTAAAAAACATATCGACAAAAATTAAACATTAAGAAGTTATTATTATTGACGACACGTTTGGCGCAGATTGTAGTGACCCTACTACTTAGTTATACTTGTACTTAGTACTTTCTTGCGCCAGCGTTCGCGGGTTCGAGTCCCGCTGGGGGCATGCTTTTGTTAAACTCGAACGTTTGTACTCCAGTCATGGGTATTTATAATAAGTATGTATTTAAACTTATATAATAATATGAAGTATATCAACTATCTGGTATTCGTAACACAAGCTTCCTTCGCACCTTACCACGGGAACTAGATGGCGCTGTGTATAATAATGTCCCAACATATAAAATATTAGGCTGACTCTCGGACTATATATATTTTACAGATGTATATAAGTATAAAGGCAGCAAATTACAAAGAAGACGTAGGACGGAAAAGTTGTGTTATTTTTAGGAATATTGTTGACTAAAAATAACATTGACGAAGTATTATAAATAGACAGAGAATACAGCAAAGTTTCCTAAATATTATTTTGTATAAATAGATTTTATTTCTTGTTTACACAATTTTTATAAATTAAGTAAGAGATAAAGAGAGAGAGATAGATTCTAAAGTTCTGGATCAGCTTGTTATATAAGAAGATCAAATCGGAAATAAATCGTAGTCTACACAAGATATTATTATTATTAGAAACTACCGAGTTGTTCTCGCTTCTTAGCATTATATCAATGTACTAGCATTTCCCGCGGCTTCGCACGCGTTCTAAGGACTAAAAACAAATTCTGTTTGAGTCGCGCGGTATGATACCTCGCAGAACTGACGCCCGCCCTTCCCGTTTTTGCAATACTTTTCATTGATACTCCGCTCCTATTGGCCATAGCGTGATGTAATATAGCCTATAGCCTTCCTCGATAAACGGACTATCTAAAACAAAAATAAATTTTCAATCGAACCAGTAGTTCTTGCAACAAACAAACAAACAAAGTCTTCAGCTTTATAATATTAGTATAGATTAAATTTTATTAGGATCTGCTTGCAATTTGGAAATCTGGCTGGACCATTTTATTACCACACAGATAAACATAGAAACATTCGTACTTTAATGTACAATGCAAAAATAATAATAGTTAGGTGAAAATTAATTAAAAACTAATAGTAGGGCGCGTTTAATTAAATTAGTTTAATTGAAACAGTCTAGTAGAAAATTTCATTAGGCGTTACAGAGCAAAAGGTACCGACACAGAATTTGAAGCCCAAAGAAAACTTTTTTGCTAATGAACTTTTTACAAACGATCTGAAGCAGTAATAAACTGTTTAGCTTTGGGAGTGCGGCTTGTAATTTTGTTTTCTCGCAGTTCATTGGAGTTAAAATATTTTAATGAAACTCTTGTCTAAATTAAAGACTGTAAAAACATTTTGATTAGGCCTTATCGAGTAACATTTTGTTGGAGCCGTGAAAGGAATGATTAAATAATATTAAATGAGCTGTATACATATTTATGTTCGTTCAAGTACAAAAGGAATTGAGCACTTAATCTTAGTTCTGAGGCGTAGGTTATTTCTGTTGTAATACCAACTTGTCCTAGTTTTACTCAAGCATTGAATTGAATCATTTTGCGTACAAATAATATAAACTGAATTACTGCCTCTGTGGTGTACTGGCTAGCACGTACGGTCGCACGCCGAGAGGTCCTGCGTTCGAGTCCCGGGTCGGGCCAAGTTTTGTTATTGATTCTTTCTGTTTCGTAAGCCTCAGTAACAGCCTAGAGTTGTAAAGTTGGCGGTGTTTCACCTCCGTGCCTCGGAGAGCACGTAATGCTGTTGGTCCTGCGCCTTAACTCTCACTGGTCGTGTCGAGCTGTCGTCCCACAGGAATATGAGAGTGAAAAGGAATAGACATTGCACTTGTGTCTGCATATACACTTGTGCACTATTATAACTCCCGCGCAGATGGCTAGTCTCAATGAGATTGGCCGCCGTGGCCGTTTTCGGTCGAGAGGACATCATCATCATTTATTTAAGTAAGATTCAAGATACCAGGATAGTTGTTATTAATTTATTGTTATTAGTAGCATGAAATAAAATAAAAAGACACTTCTGGGCAAAGGCCTCTCTTCAATACGGGTGGATCAGGCCTATCATTATGTCTTTCGAAACCTTAGCTAAGTTTGAACTTACTACGTTCTTTCAGATATTTAGGTTTCCTTACGATGTTTTCTTTTATCGTAAGATAAGTGGTAATCATGTTGCAAATTAATAGAACATGAAAATATCAGAGATGCGAGACCCTGGATTTGATTATCTCATTTATATAATAATTACGCAAAGATAGCGTTAACTTACTACTAATCTTTACTTTACAAGATTCGCGTCTTTTGAGTTTAGTATAATTTTAAGCCTAACTAATGCGAGATTGAGTCGTTTACTTAGCCATGATACAAAAAACATCCCATTCTTTCAATTTGCACAAAATAGGGCTTATTACTTTCAGTGGATCTTGCTAAGATTATCCCAAACAAATAAGAAACTTTATCTTCTTATAATTTTACGACTTTTTTATGAAAAAATATTTTAATATAGTAAAGAGATGAACGTAATTTAGCCTCATACAATATACTTTTTACTAGGCTTTATATTTTTATAATAACACAGTGAATTTGAGTGTCTAAAATGTAAAATCTACATACATATTTTACATAATAGGTACATGTAGTAAAATACTGAATGAGAAAACTGTTAAAATTTTGAAAATTACAAATATTCATTAGTCTGGTCGATAAAAAATTGTCTTAGAAAAAAAATATTTTAAGTGGAATTCAAATGTCGAGAACTATAATATGTTCTCGAGTTTTGCAATAACTTTGATTATTTTCTATTTAAATGTTAATTTTGGTTGAATTAAGTATTAAAATCATCCCTACCCCGATGTGCGTTCACCTAGTTGTGGTAGGGTTCAGTAGTGTCCGGCAAGCTGGGCGCGAAGCCAAGTAACGCGCAGGGAGGGCCTACTTTGGTGGGAGATGTGTCTTGCGGATTGCTCCTGGTACTTCTCTGGTCAGCAGAATGGACTGTGGACCACAAGTTGTGTGGTCTGCTTCGGCAGACCTACCGGGCCGTCGCACTATGGGAAAGCCCCATACAAAGCCGTCTCAAAACTGTTTTACGTGAAAGTCGTTGTTATGGAATAAAAATAATAAATTCATATAGTCTAATAAATAAGCTTTCTTTATCCTATTTTTATTTTTTATTTTTTCTGTTATAATGTATATAAATAGGCTTCAAAGCTAACTCATGTTCAATAACGTAATTTTGACGCAATGTGTTACTACAATTCAACGCCACATTACTCGAAAGTTTTTGATATAAATGTATTTAAGTATTATATATTTTTTAAATGCTTATAATCTCCTTTCGTAATTAGTATTATATATATTAGTTTGATAAAATAAAATTAATCATTATAGTTTAATATGGTATGTTTTTAGGGTTAATTTTTTTTAACGAGACGTTTACCCTTTACCGCTGCTTGCCGCTGTTGATATATTTGTTGTATTAAGATCTTTATACATTAGTTAACGCAAGGAGAAAAAAAAATATTGCCCATATTTGCCCCTTTTTTGTCACGGTGCCAAAACATATCGCGAGGTAAAAATCATTATTTTTTCAATTTCTTTTTATTTCTCATAAAATCATTTGTTATCTATTAAGGTCAAATTGATAAAAAGTTCATTACAGTGATGTTCATTACAGTATTATTAATAGTTTTTAACTGAGACTCGTTCGAGCGCTTCTTGTACAGTTTGTGGTGCTACTCCTCGGCAAATGAATAACTTAGAGGCAGTTAGGACGCGAGATGTGAACGAAAGTTCATTTCAATACGGACTGTCAACACTATATGTTTGGATTAGTAATAACCTAATAAAACACAGTATGGAGATGATATTACACATTTCTTATAAATTGCATTTTGAAAAGTGGTCAGCTAATACACCTGAAAATAAAAAAAAACAAAGACGAAAAGAAAAAACTGGTACAAAAGCGGTTTAGGGAGGAAATGGGACTGCATGTCGATAAACATCGACAAGGCACTGGAAATAGTAATGACGGAAACACAGCTCGGAGATTTTTTCAGAATTACTCTTGCTGTGCAGACATTACAGGTGTAGACGTAGAATTTATAAAACGAATGTACATAATACTACAAACTATGTCATCTGGAATGGTTATTAATTCAAAAAAGTTTGGTGAATACGCATATAGTACAGCCCAACTGTACTTAAATTTTTATAATTGGTATTATATGCCTTCGTCCGTGCATTTGTCCGAAGGCTCGCAAGAATCCCGAAATAAGGATTACAAAAAGTTTAGACTTCATCTTTCTAGAAAGTGTTCACGAGTGGCTACCAATGAAGACGTGTTCCATACCTTATTGCACACCTCTGATACGTACATATCAAGTTTGAGAAACAACTCAGAAACAATATCGAAAAAACTTTTAGATGAAGCCAAGGCCCTTCTTGCTATCAACGAAAATTTGTAGTAGCTTCCTGAATTTTGTACATTTTTTTTTCTCGTTTGTTACTATTATTCCATTTTATGTATATTACAAAAAAAAAGACAAATTTTGTTTATTTTTCAATAGAATGCATGTATTATATGTTTTTTTAAGTTTTATTTCTTAAATTAATTAATAAACAGAATTTTCAAAATCAAAATTATTTCCATTAAACTTTGTACATACTTACAAGTATACGTGTGCAAAATTACAGCTCATTTAGTTTTGAAACAACTGAGATACGGAGTTTTGAGACGAAACATACGCGATTTTCCCATAGTGCGTCGGGGCGTAGTAGAATGCGCAAGATAATACGACGCCCCATTAAGACGTGATGGATGCTTGGTTTTTAGTGGTTACTACCGGCTTTAGGCCAATGAGTCCGACATGCATGCATTTTGTGCTTCAATGCATTTTCAAGGAAAAAAAGGATATTAAAATATTTGTATTTTCACAATACAAGTAGCACTCTTGAAAATTTAAAGCATCTAGTATATGCACATTGCAAACTTCATGTGAAATGCATTGCTTTGGCTTCTCTATATTCAAATACACTAGCGGCATGTCGATGGTTTTGGTTTAAATATTATAATTGAATTAAGATGTAAATGCTTTCATTTGTCAAGAAGATTGCACACATTTCTTAGAAATATTATTAATCAATACTAGATATATATTTACATATTATTGCGAGCTACTTTCCTTCAAATGGGCATCGTCTAATATATATTTTCTACTTAGTCGATTATTTTGGTATTAATCGGCCACTCAGTACGAAGGTATTTTTCAATATAGTCCTTTTCCTAGTGGAAAAGACCATTTTTTAACCTATGTTTTTACCGTAAACATCTGTCACAAATTGTTTGAGGTAGTTTACTTTTTTTGGTAAGGAATTTAATTACAACGCGGTATTCAATTTTCTTCATACTTGTTTGATTTTTAGTAGACTTGTTGATTGATTTCGATTGATTAACTTGCACATGAATAACTCGAAAATTAATAACTCAATTAGATACAAAATTTGTATAATGTGTAGGTACTAGAGGTGCGAGGTATTTAATACCTCCAAATTCTTCCGCAAAATTTTAACCTGAAATTATTAATTAAAGGAAATATTACTTTAAAATATACTATATATTTACATAATTAAGTAATAATGTATATTTACATAATGAAAATAAATTATTAAAAATTACCTACACCAACTTATACTATTTTTTGTACTATATACCTATAAGCAAAAAAATTAACAGAAAAATATATCATGCCATAAAAAGAGTTATGTTGTTCCGTAAATAAGTTTATTTTGTCGACAGAAGCTCTGGAGTTTTAAGTGCTGGCGCTAATATATCGCTCCTATCTTAATAAGTGCTTGTTAGATGGGATTAAGTGACCACACTTCGCGTCTCTTCGAATATAATGCGGCGAGAGTGTGTGAAGTAAACAAAAACTAAGCGCAGCTGAGTAAACTGTGATTTCTAGATTTAAATATAAAATATTTACAAAGTAACGAGTTACTTTCACTTAACCTGTACCTTGCTTTTTAATTTATAAAATTATGTTTTTAAAGCTCTAAGGCAAATCTTGGAGTAACAAAGGTTTTAAAAAAGAAATTTACTTGCTGGTTTATATTTCTAATTTTGTTTTTTGTACTTATTCTTAAACTCCGTAGACTACATAATATTATAATTTAAGTAAAAATATTATCACAAAATGATAACCCTTTATTATCATCGTAACTATCATCTTAGGAAAATAGCAATAGCTAACGGGAACCAACAATCAAATTCATTCCCGTCATTTTATACTTTACTACAATCATGGTCTACAGTTTTAGACTTAATATAATTCAAAATTTTAAATTCAATTCAATTCAATTCTCTTGTTATGGCTTCAAAGCGTCCCAGTTGAGCACAGATTATTTCGCCAGTGTCACGTAGAATAAAATTTTAAATGTTTAGAATTAAAATGTATAATTTTAAGGTACTTTGATGCCTCTTGAAATTTTAGTGAATTGTGGGTAGACTGTCTGTAAAAAGTATATAACCCCCTGAGACGTCTTATACCTTAGTCTCTCTCGTGACTATGATTGCTGTAAAACATTCAAAACTTCGGGAACCAAAAATCATAATAAATCCGCGATAAAATCCGAAAAGATAGTTTCATTTATAATGGTTTTAGACTTCTTAAAGGTATCATACACATATTTAATACAGTCAGTATTAAATCTCACCTATTTATGTATTTAGCCCTTTTTGAAACCCATTACTGGGCATGGGACTCCCTTCATTACGAAAATAATACGTACCTTATAATATTAATTAAATTTTATTTAAAGAATTTTGTAAAGGAATTTTTATTATTTTTTTTACTCAAAGCTTATTAGCTAGCTAATAGATTATTTTAAAATAGTCATTTAGCTCGGACCATCTAATCTCCATACTTCCACACCGGGGGTCCAGTACGTGAATAGTGTTTTACATGAAAAAGGAACGGTCTATGAGGGAAAAAGCAATATCGTGTTAGTGTATGTATTTTACACTTGATTAAGTTACAAGAGATTTTCGTTATCTTTTAAAATTTTATGACTTTAACGGATATCATCATCATCAGCCCTTTTTAACGTGCCACTGCTGGGCACTTAGTACGAGGGCATCAGGCCTCCCTTAGTACGAGGGGATCAGGCCATAGTCCACCGCGCTGGCCTAGTGCGAATTGGCGGACTTCACATGTCTTTTGAAATCTTGCTAGGTTTTCTCAGACGTGCAGGTTTCCTCACGATGTTTTCCTTCACCGTAAGACTAGTGGTAATCTTGTTAGAAATGATTCGCACATGAAAATATCAGAGGTGCGAGACCCGGATTTGAACCCGCATCACTCGGTTATCGAAGCGAGCTCGTTAACGCTGGGCTACCTGTCTTTCATTAACTGATATAATGGATAGAAATAATATTCATTTAGGTAGATCTTAGCTATGGAATGTTTCAAATAAATTCACTTTTAACTTATTACATCCTAGCATTCATGGTAGGTACTTGGCTATTTTTACGTATTGCATCTTTGGGTATTGCCTTTCATACGTTCTTCAGATTCTATTTTTATTTTTATCATTATTTCCTGCTTTTAAATTAAATATTTATACAGAATAGAGACGAAATTGATTGCTTAAAATGTTTGTATAGGTACACCTATTTTTAGGAGAATTTCAGAAAGAAACTACTTATTAATAACTTATAATAAATAAATATATTGGGACATTGTTACACACAGCGCTATCTAGTTCCATGGTAAGCTACCAAGCTTGTGTTACGGACACCAGACAGTTGATATACTACATATAAAAGTTTAAATACATAATATTATAAATACTAATTAACAATCTCTCTGACCCCATAGGTTGACTGGAAGAGATCTCTGTTAGAGATAAGTCCACCTTTGCCCTCAACTTCTCTGTTATATTTATATTTGTTTTTTTTATATGTGCAATAAAGAATATATACTATAAAAATATAAGCACCCGTGACTAGAGTACAAACATCCGAGTTTAACAAACGAATACCCCCAGCGGGACTCGAACCCGCAACCACTGGCGCAAGAAGGTAGGATCACTACAAACTGCGCCAAACGTGTCGTCAAAAACGTTTAATCCGCGTCAGCGTATAACTTGGACCATATTTCTTGCACTTATGATAAAAGGGCACTATGATCTGAAGGATCGCCATGAATACACTCATCATAGCGGCGGTTCACACTTGAATCTTTTAGCTTAAGTATTGGCGAAGGAAAGGGTTTGATATTTGTCACTTGCCTTTGTGTAATGGTAGGTAAATACGTATGAGCTCTCAAAAAGCCTAAGAGCTAATGCAGAGTTCGGCACATTTTTTTGTTTAAATAAAAGGTAAAATCTGTTGGTAGTTTGAAAAAGTATAAATGCTTGTAGATGTTTATAGATTTTGTGATAGATATGTTGGTAGATATGTTGGGACATTTTTACAACAGCACAATTTAGTTCCGTGGTAAGCTACGAGGCTTGTATTACAGATACCAGATAGTTGATATACTACACATATAAATTTTAAATACATACATTGTATAAATATAAACACCCATGACTGGAGTACAAACAATCGTGCTCAACAAATAAATGCTCTCAGCGGGACTCGAACCCGCGACCGCTGGCGCAGAAAGTAAGGTTACTGCCAACTGAGCCAAACGTGTCGTCATATGTACATTATGGATGCAGGCTTTAAAGTCTATATAGGAAGTTGTTACATTATGTACTACTTACAAGGTTATTATTATCTGAAAATAAATGAATTAATATGTCGGTGCATAGACATTTTTAGAGTGACGTTTGGACACTCTGACACAACCCCGAGCGCTAGTGGGCATTAGCGAGCGAGTCGGGACGGACATAAGACATTACGAATGTCAACGGTCTTTCTATTCGCATCGCATAGTTGCATTACGTGTTCGGTGGAGTGTCTGTGTGATTATTAATTGAACTTTAAGAATTGTTAAGAGTTTTGAAGTCCTAATGAACGATTGTAAAAGGGATTGTAATTAGTGATTATATTGTGTGTGATTTGTGAAGTATCGTTTTATTCTCTTCGTCCGCCAACTCACGCCTACCCACATTTTATTAATTATTGTAGAATATGGATAACAAAGATAATGATGATAGGGGCCGAGTGCCTTTAAATATTACTTTAAAGTAATATATGAGTGTTTTTATTTGTGTATGCGTTTCGCACTGTAATGGCCAAATCGATTTGAGTAAAATTTGGTACAGAGACAGATTGTATAAAAACTTATACTCGTAGGACTAATTGAAGCTATAAAAGCTGAATGGTGGCTAAAAAACGATCCACTCATAAAACTATTTTGCTTGCAGTTTCATCCACATGTGATTTGTAGTACTCATCATGATTTCTGCTCTGTACTACCCAAATATAATACGGATTTTAAAACACTTTTTATTCGTGATAGTTCAAACCTTTAAACAAAAATATTTTCACTGAAATACGTATATTATAAGTAAGAAAATAAGTAATTAAAAGCAAATTTTACTTAATATTCCATTCAATATGTAACTTAATATTCTAAAGCTTGTCAAAATCAGCAGAGTGGTTGTCACGTCGTCAATAAACACATACTTGTAGTTCGGCGCGTGACGGTCGTACCTTCTATCGGAGAATGTTAAATAGGGATTATCGCTGTTTGAACGATGTTAAGTGCATAAACAGCTTCGTGATTAACGCGCCCTTACATTTAGGTTCTAATAAACACGCATATTGATGCTTTTGTTAGCATAAGACAATGTATTTGGAGCTTTAACTTAGTTTTATATAAATATCAGCATATGTGATAGTTTCTTGATTTTTTTATTGTTGACTGTACTTACTAGTATCTGTTTTGCTCGGATAGGTTCCTAGTGAAAATCAAAATACAATTTTCCAGGTAAAAAGTATGGAACAGTGTGCTATTCTAGAGTATTACTTGTTTCTGTGTCAAATTTCATCCAGATCTATTCAGCCGTTCTGGCGGGTTGAGTAACAGATATCCAAACTTTTGCATTTATAATATTGTTTTTATATTTATATAGAGGAGGCAGTGGTTGCCCAGCGGTAAGGCGCTCGCTTGGATAACCGAGTGATGCGGGTTGAAATCCGTATCTCGCACCTCTGATATTTTCATGTGCG